>CM053793.1:34328604-35551938 GCA_028749045.1 Cupressus sempervirens | reverse complement strand
TCGGTCTTCTTGAGTGAAGCTGAGTTATATGTATCTGAGACACTTGACTTAACCATTTTTGAGTCATCGATCAGTTATCCTTGGATTACTTTTCAGTCGCCATGATGGGACTGAAATGTTGATTTATTTCTTGATGATGTCATGTTGTGACATGTTTTGACTCAACCATTTTGGAGTCTTCGATCAGTATGATTTTGAGATATATTTTGGTTATTGAGAACCAATGGATACTTTTGATTATCAGTGATACCTTCAATTGCCAATAGAGAACTATTGTGGTCATGATTATCTATGGATGCTTTTCATTTGCTCATGGAGATTTGATGCTCTTTTTATGGATTATCTTTTGGTATTTTTCTAGTCGCTTGTTCAAGACTGGGGTGATTTTATGTGATTATGGATTTGTGATTTATGATTCCATGAGCTTAGGGTAGGTTATCTACTTGTAGTGTCAGGAAGTGGCTTGCAATGGGGGCTGACTGCTAGGATAACTCATTGTAAGTTGTTTTAACAAGTGAAAACATTTACGCTAAATGGGGATTAAATGAACCTCATAAGATAATTGTATGTTCTCCTCCATGCCTCGGGTGGTTATACAGACTAGGATGGGAGTAGAGAGAATGCTTGGTTGTGACCTTGCATTCCGTAGGATGCCTCGTCTATATGAGAGGATACTAGTGGCCACACATGGATCACTAGGGGGCTGGGGTCTATTGAGAGACTGCCAGGGTAACTCTAGCATGATCCATGCGATGACACTTTCCCAATTGCATAGTAGGTTTCCTACATGTCTTTGTTGTGCCTCTAGGATTAGATGTCATTTTGTGATTGGAACTTTTTAGTTAGTATACTTTTAGGATTCCTAGACTTAGAGAGTATTTATGCTATGTGATTTTGATAACCTATTTGGGACTTGAGATTATCTCCTTAGCATGGTGGGAGTGGACCATTTAAGTTCCACACAGTTAGGTGGTAGTGCTTTTTCACTCTTACCATTTGAGATCCGTCTGAGACACCATGGCTGATGCATTCTTTGTTAGCATCTATCTTCATGAATTATGATGGTGGACATGTATCCTTATATTGATGATTTGCATATGTTAGATGATGTTATCTTATGCTATTACTTTGCATGTTAGATTACTTTCTGCATATGATGTTGTATGATTTAGGAGTGACATTCCTACTATGTTAACACCGATGATCTCTTTGATGATTTGGAATGTTACGCATGGAGGGATGGCTAGGATCCACAATGGTCTAATGATGCTATTTATAGTTGGGAGGAACCATGCACTTAGATAATTATGTGTTATGATTTATGGTTATCTTTTATGATGGATGTTTATATCTTCTATGATGATGTCTGATAGATGATTACCTTTACTTTGGTGCATTATGGATTAGATTTAGTATGATGATGTACTTTATTTTCACAAATGTATATTCTTTTAAGCCTTTCATACCCTGTGGCATGTACAGTGGATGATTGAGCAATCGAAGATGTAATTTAAGAACATTGGACTTTTTATTATTATATCATGTGAATGTAGTATTAGATGGAATCATTAATACTAGTTGATTTAGATGTTATTCAGCGTTAAGGGATCCTTAAGAATGTAACCTGTTATGTTTGTATGTTATGTTTACTTTTTGCTATTGCTTCCATATAAGTTGTAAATGGTTTTAACTTTCATGTTTCAAAAAAAAAAAAATGCTACCAAACTTAGTGAAATTTTAGGTTAATTCTTTAGATCCCTTGGCAGGGCATTACAGTTTAATTTTTTATTAAAGTTATAAATATTTCATTAATCAAAAAAATATAATAGGAATTTTTTCTTTACCTGACAATGCCACATCATCTACAATCACATTTTGTTTAGCCCCAACCTCAACATGCTCAACACTAACATCAGGCTTCACTCTGTCACCGTGAAGTTCTTCATAGTCTAAAATATTCATGAAAAGGTTACACCAATTGCAATTTAAGATGTTAAATTTTATTAATAATTATATAGTTAAATTTTAAATAGAAATTGAATATATACCTCTTTCATTGTGATGCACATCAGGGCCTTTGTCATGTGTAGGATATGTGCCATGATTAGAAGCCTGCAATGAAATATCATGCACATGTTATCATTGTTCAAAATTACCATCAAATAGATTTTTTTTCTCAAGTAATCAATTTGAGTTATTATTCATTAGCCCTATTTACTCGTGTTTGAACTGATGCACCATAATTTCTCTTTGGCCACTAGAATCTATGTGGTGGTGGGCAACCATGACTTTATAGCCTTGCTTGAAGCCAATTTATATTTATCTTCTTCTGTGGGAGCTAGATTAAATTCAAAGCCCTATATTTTTTTGCATAATATCGTCAATATTGTATGTTTTTCTTGTTTGTAATTTAATATGAAAAATTTGATTCAAAATTTCATGTACTTCTACTTACAAATCATTCATGAAGTTTCATATACCCACCAGAGCCAAGATGGTGTTGGCCAACCTTATCTTTTCTAGCTTGTGTAGCCTTTGATGTGTCTTGTAGTATATATATGTAAAGTTTGAAATATGTTAGATTATATATATATAAAGATCACTAATTTGTGCATAATTACATTAATACTATCACATACCTATTTTTCTAAGTGGTGGTTGAATTCCTTTACCTTTGAGTCTTTCCTCTTTTGCATCTTTAATGATTTCATTCTAATCCATCTTTGGAAGCATAGGAGGATGCTCGTACTTTGGGTTATCCTTTAGAGCCCTTTTGTATTGGTCTCTCATAGTCTTTAGATGTTTGCAAGCTTTTTGAAGAATTTTGGCTCTATCAAAAATATTTTGATCAAAGAGATTCTCTAGAGATTTTATGAGCTAATCTTTTAATTCAAGATCTTGGTCATTCCACCTTTTAACAAAAAAAAATTGTTAGATAAAAAATTTAGCTCAAGCTACATACCTTGAATATATTACAATTATTGGATGAACAAAAAAATATTCTACCCATTATATGAAGCTACATACCTTTTACATAATGTGGGCCTAAATAGCTTCAATGTTAAATCATAAATAGTTTAATTAAAAATATGTTTTCTTGTAAAATCATCATGGGATCATTGGTCAAAAATGAGTTATGAATAAGTAAACTATAATTACACTCAAAATAACAATTTTTATAAAGTACTTGGAATGTTAGGCAATTTTAAGGGAATCATATCTTTCTTGGCCAATAACAATGACACATCCAATGATCTAGTACAAGTAACATTGGCTGATCTAGGAAAGGATGGTAAATTATCACTACTATTGGTATTTTTTCTATAATGGGAAGGTGTACCTATCACCACACAAAATTAATCGATGATTATGATTAAATGAACCCAAGAAAGTACAAATCAAATTATATTTAACATAGCAAAATATAGCAAAATAAGGATTTACCAACTCTAGTTTTAACAGGCATGGATGTTTTCATGCTCCTTGTTGCTTATCCTATAGTCAGAAATCTTAGAGTGGTGGTTAGCCTCATCGAAGGAGGCATATGTACTTCATCATGACCTAAAAAATAATAATACATACAATGCATTGTCTTTTTAAAATATAGATTACAAAAACATGACAACAATACTATAGTTCATCTTTCTTATAAAACTGTCAATAATAATCATGAAGAAAGTAATGGTATCATTTTGACTATTAATGGACTATAATAGAAGCATGGTATATGATAATTTTTATGATGTACCTTGTGATGGTTGAAAATCAAAATCACATACAGTTTGTAGGAATTGCACTAGTACCCTCATATTGTCCAGCAACTAGGTGAGGTCCCAATTTTTTTGTAAGAACACATACATATTTTAGTTCATGATCCATAAACTAGTATAAAATATAAAGCTTTATTGAAATATTATTATAGCTAAAGATTCATTATCGCTTACTTCTTGACAACGTGCTCTCTGACACACTTCATTTCTCATTGCCTCTTTCTCCTTGGTTAGATTTAAATCTATCACAAGTGCAAGATTTTGTAGATTGATATTTTTCTGGCTCTTTTTACACATGCTTATAGGGTTAGTGGTATATGAGATGTCATCATCACATAATACTATGACCACCATATCGTAAACTAATTGCTCTTGTGTAATTGATCCTTTTCCCTTTCCCTAAGTATCAAATTATGATAGAAATATCAGTAAAACATTCACAATAACTCAAAAACCCTATTGAATTTAATCCCTACCTCTATCATCTGATGAATCCATGTCAACTTGTATCATCATCTTCATCATCTTGACCAGGTGTACTAGTACCATCTTCTTTAATCATTTTCTCTAGCACATGATCATCTGTACCAATACCAACATCTTCAATTGTGTTCTCTACCTCATGATCATCTTCTTCCATGGGAGCATTCTTTTCTACTTTGATATTCACACTGCCATGTTCCCCCATTTGGAAATCTGCATTCACCAATGAAAAAAAAAATCTTTTCCCCCTTCAATGTGAACATGTTGCCTACAATGTATCTCAACTATCGTAATTAGAAGTCTTCAATTCTTTAAGCCCTTACAATTTTTGTAGGGACAAAAAAATTTCCATCACTTTTTATTTTGTACTGAGATCAAAATCTAGAAATTGTCTCCTTATTTTGTTCTGGGATCATATTATTAGGCACGGACTTGATTGGCACTAGAAAGGGAAGAGTAAATAATCAAAGTTGTATTGGTAGTAAAAGTGTTAGCACTAAAACAATAAAAGGAGCTCAACTTGAACATCATATATCAAGGCAAGAAAATAAATTGTTCAGAGTTGCATTTAGTGAAATGAAGAGAGAAAGGGAAAAGATGAGATTTAAAATCATTGAGAATTAAAAAAACATTTGAATCTATTTAATAACCATGTCATTTCTCTTCACCAATTATTTGAAAGAAATAAACTCATTTCTTAGAACATTATGCTTGAGGTTTTGTTTCTTGGTGAAAAACAACTGCCCCATCAACTAGGAAGTATAATTTAGTATGAAGAGTGGAGTGCACAAAATATTTAGATCTCACCTTGAAAAATTAAGAGCAAAGGTGTTGGTCTTTAGTTTTGAAAGGTTAACCACAAGCTTAGTTTTCCAATGTTTAGTGATTTTAGAGTGAGAAAGATTAGAGTATTGTGAAGGATGAGAAGAGTCATGATTAGTGCAAAGTGTTAGCATGAATTCTAATGGTATTCCTTTGGGGGAGTATCCAAAGAATTTCTAGAGCTTGTGGAGATTAGGAGCATGATTGATATGTTTCATTCATGACTATATTTGTCATTGGTGACAACATAGTATGGTTTCTACGAAGACTAGAAGAGTAGGAGACATAGATCATGATCGTATAGAAAAAGGTTTGATGTTCAGGTAATGCATGGTTAAAAACATGTTCTAAACTATGTCATGATGGCGAGGTTGAGTGCACAATAAGTAAGTTGAAAATATGCAGAAGATATGCATGATTTATAGAGATCAATATAGAGACAGAGTATCTAAGAAGAAATTTTTGATAAATGAATTATATCTCCTAATAGAGATGGACTTATGATATGCAAAGTTAGATAGTGATAGAAGACAACCCAATGGTGACATCATCAAGTGCGCAAAGTCTGTAGTTGCACATGTGAGAAGTTGTAAAGACTATAAGCTGAAAATGTTGTGCAGTTGCAAAATAATTAGTTATCTTAATATGGCCCTATTACAATTAATTGGTAAAGCCTCAAGGCTGAATCAAAGAATTGTTTTGAGGGCATGGTACAAAGGAAAGATGTTTTTCTTTTTTTAAATAATGTGGGAATGCATTGTGATTGAGAGAATGCAAACAAGAATAGAGTATTTTGTAAATGTGAGTAAGCAATCTAAGAGATTATTGGATGCAAAGTTGGTGATATGGTATTAAGATCAAAAGAAGGGTAGTCTAGTTGACATGACACAGGAAGAGGAAGTACAAGTATAGTTCATCTCTATTATTATGTAAAGAATAATAGAGAGATCATTTGGATAGTGGGTTCATTGGCTTTTCCACTGAAGTAGTTTGGACAGTGGGTCCATCTACCTCCTACAACTCCTAATAGGGGTAGCACAACTCCTAATAGGGATTCAAAGTCTCCTAATAGGGATTTATATGTATTGAATGTTTTATTGAATCCTAATTGGGTCCATCCTCTAACAAGGGACATTTATATTAGTACATCATTTTGTGGGTACCATCCCCATTAAGGTTTTCCCTATGATCAAGGGTTTCCCTAGTTAAAATATATGGTGTTATTGTGCATGAGTATCTTGTTATGGTTTTTGATTATATTACTCACATGGTTAAGGATTAATAAGTTGATAATTGTTATAATAGTTTCATAACTGATTCATCCCCCCCAATTATATTGGTTGAATTTACATTCTAATAATTGGTATCAAAGCATTAGGTCCTTGAAGAGAAAGTTAACAACTTTGGGAGATCAATGGCAAGTCACTTTAGAAAACAAAGTCCTAAGTCAGATAAAGGTAATCTTGATATTTATAAGATGGAGCTTATTGGTGAGATATCAAAATTGTGTACACAATAGAGCATCGAGTCTCTAGATCCAAAATCCCTTTATTGCATACAAAAGAATAGAAGCAAAAGTAAAGACAAATCTAGATCCAAAGAAGAAAAGAAGATTAAAGAAGTCATTGACATGCTTATGAGAATGAAGCCATAAGGTATGATTTTTTTTTTGTTGGACATGTAAAGAGATTGATCATTTTTTGTCTAGATGTCCTAAGAAAGTAAAAAAACTAGAAAGAATTCTCTTTTTGATGAATATGAAGAATTTAAAGAAAGTATGGAAATGTTCTTGAATGATTGTGATAATGAGCTTAAATTGGTTAAGAAAAAGGAAGTTAACTTGAAGATATAGCTTTAGTGGCTATTGTTGATTCAAAGGTTAACAAAGAAAATGTAGAAGTTTTCTTTGAGACTAACAATGACTTGTAGAATGCAATACAAATTGTTGAAACAAGAGGAGAACATAGAACATAACAAAGAGAATAAAAAAGAGTTGAGATAGCAACTTCTACACCTAATAGGAACTTGACAAAGAATCACCATGCATAGAAGATAATTAGAAGTAAAGAGAAAGGAGTAATGACAAGAAATAGACCACATGAGGAATTATGTTTGATTTCTTAAGTTGAACCTAAGAGTGCAGATGAGGCATGCAAGAATGATTACTGGGTTCAAGCAATGAAGGAAGAACTAGATCAGATTGTGAAGAATGAAACATGGTGTTCTAGTGGTAGACTAGAATGTTTATGCTACAGGAACTAACATGGTTAAATATGCTACAAGAAGTACAAAAATTATGAAGAAATTTAATGTCATATTTTACACGTGTTTTAAATTATAATGTTTGTAATAAAGTCCTATGTTGTGGTGGCATAAAGGGAGGAGTGATTTGATAAAATCTCCAATTATAGCTACATACGAAAAAGTGTGTTTCATTTGGAGGTTTTTGTTAGTTTTCTTTAAGTGTCTTCATGTGTGTTCAATAATTAAAAAGCCAACTATGGAATCAATAACAACAACAAACTTCCAACAACTCGAGAGTTGGTGGCAGATTCTATTGATTCTAAAACAATTTTCTTTCTTTGCTTTTGGGGAGACATTTCATCTTTCTAGTATAGGGGAAGGAAAAAGTATTGAAAAGGTAGATTTGTAATCAAATAGACGATTGGATGCATAATAGAGAAATATAAAGTTTTGGAGTTTTTCTGATTTTTTGTGAGTTTATGGTTTTGAATGTGTAATTTTCTTTGTTTCTTCCTAAATCGATATTATGAACTCCAAGAACATATTGATGGTTTTTTTTTAGAATAGAGACACAATGATCTATTTTGAATCCAAATTAAATTTTGTATTTTGAAGTTTGTTATAGGAAAATCCAATTATCCTAAACTATGAATGTAAACTTTAGTTGTTTTGAGAGTCACATCAATGGTTGGTAGTTTATTAGACTCTCTACGATCTATTTTCTGTGATTGTAGGGAGCCATGTATTATATGTTTTTATTTTGCATTTATTTTGCAAGTTTTTTTTACCTTTCTTATGGATGCGTGAAAGTCAATCTACTAGTTTGGTGAATATCATTATGTATTCACCGAAATGCTGAAATCAAATGATTGATATGTGATAAATGTAAAGAACCGATTCAAATCATGAAATCATAGATATGGTTAATGGCCAAAAATGTTATGTTTGATAATTGACTTGTATTCAAGTTTTGAATTTGCATATGTTGGAGGGAAGTATATATATTTTCCATTGGGTAGTTAGTTGTATTTAAATTTGGAATTCTATTTTATATTCGAAAGCGATCAAGTTTGTCCATGTATTTTGATTCAAATGAGGAGGAGTTCGATCAGTATCTATTAAGTTGATGCAGGAAACCAAAATATGTTTAGAGGAGGTCAAGAAATTTCTTGTTGCATGTTAGTGGTATAAAAATCTGAGACAAGTTGAAAATTGATCTTGGAAGGTGTATGTGCCCCTTGATCCAGCTTAGTCGAGTGATTAATTTCCTCCCGAGTTTTCCAAGGTGAGGCTCTACATCATTTTTCGTATCAAAGTGAAAGTTAGTAGATCCTTGTTAATTTAAATTTTTAGAATTGAAAAAAAATGAGAGTTGGAAACATTATGGAAGAAGAAGCAAAAAGACAAAGTTATAGCCAAAGACATTCTATATTTTGGAAAAAGTGCAAGTACAAGAACAAAGTATGTAGAGTTATAGTTGAGAATGGTTCCTTTGAAAATATAATCTCATTAGAAATGGTTGAGAAATTGAATCTTCCAAGAGTAACTCATGATTTACCTTACAAAGCATATGAGTTAGGATATGAATAGTGGATTGATGTTTTTGAAAAGTCATATGTTTTTTTTATAATAAATATTGGACCATATTTTTACCATGGAATGTGATATTATGCCTTGAAAATATTGTCATTTGATTTTGGCAAGAGAATGGCAATATGATAGGTCAACCACATATGATTGTAGAGAGAATAGATTGATGGAAATAAATAAAGAGTGACTGAGAGGGGAGGGGTGAATTGGTTGCTCCAAAAATAAATCCCAAATCTCTTAGATGTCAATACAAATAAAAGCTCAATAAAAGCACAACCCTTCTGTGACTCGGCAAATACATAGGCATTCAGTTTACATTAACAAATGTTGAAGCTTGACAACCACTAAAATAACTTGGTAAAAGCTAATTATGAAAAACTTAAGATATTATCTATGATTTTAACTTAGTTGTAAACATATAAAGGAAATAGCATGAAAACAATTGACACCAAGATTTTAACATGGAAACCCAATTTGGGAAAAACCATCAATTACAACTAGTTATTGATTTTCACTCTTCTAAAGTGAGCCCTATTAGGATCCAACCCTATTAAAGGTTACAAAACACACTATTAGGTGTGACCTTGTTAAAAGATTTAATCACCCTATTAGGAGTGGCCTTGTTAGAGTTCTTTAGAAAATTCAATAGAAATGCCACCTTGTTAGAGGATTTACAAATAACTATTAAGCCAACTTTGTTAGGAGATTTATATCATTGCTACAATGGTTAGAGAGTAACAATGAGATAACCTAATTTATGATGCAACCAAATTGTTGATTGTAGATCTCAATTATGGCTTGCATACTTGATCCCTTTTGATCGAATGTATGTTTGCAGCTCAACAAGGATATTCTGCTTATCCTTCTAATTTTCTTCCTCTCAACATCATCAAATCTTCTATTCTCTTCCACACATTCAGTACTCAACTTGACTTATATTTATATCTTACACATTGTCAAGTTGGATTGAACACAACTTAGAGTAATTAATATTCATCTTCTCAGTCGGCTAGAACTAACTAATATTTTAATTGAATTCAATATGCCAAAACAAGAAAATCCTTTGTTAGATAACCTTTTTTAGTAGATACTAACTCAAAGAAATTTTCTTATGTTAACCAAGTGAACTCAGTTAATATTGCATATTCACAAAGTTCCTTTGGTAACTGAGTGAGCTCGATTAACACTAGTTCCATCCAACATTTCCTTCATTAACCAAGTGGGCTCGGTTCACATTAGTTCCATACAACATTTCCTTTATCAACTAAATGAGCCTAGTTAACACTAATTTTTTCTAAAGTTTCCTTTATTGCCCAAGTGAACTTGGTAGACATTGCCTTTCAAACTAGGAATGGTGGTAGTATGGAAAATCAACATGAAGATGTTTCCAAAGAAGAAATATCAAATGATGTTATGGACAAAGAAGATGAGGCTAAATATGTTTATGCCATGCTAACAAATTATAAATATTTTTATGACAAGGTAATAAATTCTAATTATGTTTATGACAAGGTTGAAGAAATTCAAATTGAGAAATCTAATTTGGTTGCAAGAGAAGAGACTATAGAAAAGTTGGTTATGGGTTATGAAAGGGATCAAGTATTTGTCTATTCTCTATGTATGGAGATATGTTATGTTTGTGAGGATAAGAAAGAGAAATTTCATTGGAAACTGTATTTGGTGGAGTTACAAATGTATGCAGTAGTGGAAGTGATACATGGGATAAAGTTGTTACTATAAATGAATGATCAACAAAAATAATTTTCATGTTATGAAATAGAGACAAACCAAAGATTAAGATGAAGAAGGAAAGAAACATAGAAATGAGCCAAGGCCAAGAAAATACAAGGTTGCAATTGGAAGATGAGTATAAGCCTAAAGTAAAGATATAGAAATATTTTTCTTTTCAAACATTTATTTTTGTAGGTGTTTCTAAGAAGACTCCAAGGAGACAATATACTCAGTATCTAGTAAAATGGAAGAGAAAACCTACAATGAAAGAAATTTGGATCGATGAGAATTAAAACAACAAGAATGGTTCATCACTACAACATCTCATCTCAAGAGGACTTGAGATTCATTCTATAGGGAAGTATGTTGCAATGGTAGACTAAATAGTTTCTACTACAGGAACTAACATGGTTAAATATGTTGGAATACAAACATCATTGGGGCGGGGGGGCGGTGGGTGAATCAGTGGTTTAAAATACTTTTAAAAACTTGAAACAATTACAAGTTATAAAAATTTAGCACATGAGTAAGATAGTTAATTGAATAACAAAGTGAGATAATATTTTAATGTGGAAAATTCATTAGGGTAAAAAATCACTTTGAATTTGAAACTTTATTGGCCTCTTGGAAAAATATTTTAGAGCTACAACTCTAGGAAGCACCAACACCCTGTTTTAGAAACAACAATTTCAAGGAACACCAATCCCTTACACCCGAAGCACCAACTTCATGAATACAAGAAGCACCAACTTCCAAAATGAAAAAATGAGATATAAAATAAAAGAATCATCTTACTTACAACACAAATCATGAATTACTAGTTTCAACTTCTTGTTGAAAACATAATGCAGGATATACTTCTATTCTCCTCAAAACATCTAATATCCAAATATATTTTCTTTTTCTATTAAAAGATCTAATCAAATACTGATATGAATGAATGTAGCAAAAATATATAACCATTCTTCTACCTTTGATAAACTTCTTCAATAAAAATCAAATCACAAATATGAGAATAGAAACATAAAGCATTACCCTCTTCTTTGCTGTTAAAAATCTGCCTACAAATTGTTTGGTCTATAAGGAATTTCACACCAATTCTGCAACTTCTATCAAAATCACCTATTGTATGTTTTAGAGGAATGTATCCTCTACTTATAAACCAAGAAAGTCAAAATTTTGGAGGTAGTTACATACCCCAAACTTCCATTAGACCAAAATCGCTCAAAACTGCCAAAACTGTAATAAAAATTTGGTACCCATTTCTAATAAACATACCTTTTTCTCTTTCTATACACGTGTTATGCAAAAACTATCAAGGACCCATTTTAGCTAACTTCGAGAAATTTTCAAGAAGGTATGATAGTTGGGGTCTATCTAATAAAAAATCTTGTCAAATTTCTAATAGACTAAAAAAGTTTTTTTATACCCATTTTCAAAAATAATGTAAACATTAAGTGTTAATTGTATAACACTTAAGTATTTGTCTTGAAAATGTTTTGAACAATATTGAAGGACATCAAATAAGATAATTACATGATGTTAGCCATACCATATACTCATTATTGACATCAATGACAACAATCAAATAACAAATACCAAGGGTTCAACATACTCCCCCTTTGGAATTGATGTCAATACCAACTTCCACCTGTATATCCATGTGTACCTATATATCCTGTATCTATACTTTTATACCTATATATCCATGTGTACCTATATCTATATATCCATCATGTATACATCTTCTTCATTTTTCTCCCCCCTTGACATCAATGACAAAGGAGATATAACAAGGTTTCAGTTTAACAAAAAGATAAGAAAAATATGCTCCCCTTGAAACCTATCACTCATTTATGAACTTATGCAAGAGAAGAGAGGGATAACATCCCCAATCTTATTCTTAATTCTTCAAATGTATCTTTTGAGAGAGGTTTTGTAAATATGTTAGCAAGTTTATCTGAAGAAGGAACAAATTCTAATTCAATCTTACCATTCAAGACATGTTCCCTTATGAAATGATAATGAACATCAATGTGCTTGGTGCATGAATGCATAACTGGATTCTTAGAAATGTTGATTGCACTCTGATTATCACAATAAATAAGAACTTGTTTAGACATTGTTACTTTCATATCTAATAAAGTTTGAACCATCCAAAGAACCTATTGACAACAAGAACATGTGGCTATATATTCAGCCTCTGTAGTAGAGAGTGTCGTAGATTCTTGCTTCTTATTATGCCAACACACTAGCTTATTACCCAAGAAAAATGCTGCTCCTGAAGTACTTTTTCTTTTATCTAGAAAACCTGCCCAATCTAAGTCAATATAATCAACAAATCTAAAATCATCATGTTTAAGATACCGAATCCCATAATCCAAAGTACCCTAAATATATTTGAAATTTTTTTTAACTGCCATAACATGAGATTCTTTAGGTGAAGAATGAAATCTTGCAACCAAACATACAACATGCATGATATTAGGCCTTGAAGTTGTGAGATATAGTAAACTACCAATCATGGATCTATAAATAGTTTGATCAACATTAGGAGAATCATCATTTTTAGTAAGTTTACATCCTATTATCATTGGTGTTCCCATAGGCTTACAATCTTCCATATGAAATTTCTTTAACATTTCTTTTGCATACTTAGTTTGGGATGAGAATATACCATTTTCTAACTGAGAAATTTGCAACCCAAGAAAATAGGATTGTTCCTCAAGCATGGACATTTCAAATTTAGATTGCATAAGCTTTGAAAAACCTTGACTTAGAGCATCATCACTGAATCCAAATACTATATCATCAGCATAAATAATAACAATGAGAACATCATCATATGTACCATATATATATAAATTGCTATCAACACCACCTCTTCTGAAACCATTTTTGATAATATACTGATCCAACCTAGAATACCAAGCCCTCAGAGCTTGTTTCAAATCATACAGAGTCTTTTTAACTTGTAGACATGATTAGGATGGTCTTTGTTTTCAAACCCTTCAGGTTGATCCATATAAACCTCTTCATTAGGATAACCATTAAGAAATGTAATTTTAAAATCCATTTGGTACATTTTAAAGCCATCGAAAGCTGAATATGCAAGAAAGATTCTAATTTCTTCAATTCTAGCCACTGGTGCAAAAGTTTCATCAAAGTCCACACCTTCTATATGTGCATAACCCTTATAAACCAATCTAGCCTTGTTCCTTGATATCTTTCCATTTTCATCAAGTTTATTTCTAAAGACCCATTTAGAACCTATTGCATTTTTATCTTTATGTCTAGGAACTAATTCCCAAGTTTTATTCTTTTCAATTTGACTTAGTTCCTCTTTCATAGAATTAACCCAAAACTCATCCATACTAGCTTCTTTATATGATTTAGGTTCAATTTGAGATAACAAACAGAGATTAGCACATTCACTAGATGTAGTTCTTGTTCTTTTTTGAATACCTACATGTTTATCCCCTATAATCTGTTCTTGAGGATGATACTTCTTCAATATTGTTCCTGTAACCTTTGTACCTATAGGTTCTAGTGTTTCTATTTGATCTTTTATCTCTTCTTCACCTTCATCAACCTTATTATTTACTTCTTTACCTTCACCAACTTTATTGCCAACTTCTTTCAATTCTTTATCATTGTCTTGCAGTAAAATATTATCCATTCATATTTCCTTTTTGTCTTCTACAACTTCATCCACTTTCACATGTACACTTTCAATGAGTTTATTCAACCTTTTATTAAAACATTTGTAAGCTTTACTTTGAGAAGAATATCCTAAGAAGATTCCTTGATCACATCTTGAATCAAAGCTTCCTATTTTATCATTAGAATTCTTAATGAAGCATCTACTTCTAAAAATTCTAAGATGTTTAACAGATGCAGGATGTCCATACCATAACTCATAAGAAGTGTACATAAATTTTACCCTTAGTTGTGCCCTATTTAAAATATATACTGTTATTTGAATTGCTTCTTTCCAATACGTGTTTAGTACTTTAGATTCATCTAACATAGTTCTTGCCATTTCTTGCCATTTCTTTCACTGTTTGGTTCTTTCTCTCAACAACTCCATTTTGTTTAGGTGTCTTGGATGCTGTGTATTGTCTTTTGATGCCATATTTTTCACAATAATCAACAAATTCATTTGAAGCAAACTCACCACCTTTATTTGATTGTAAGCATTTAACCTTCATGTCTGACTCATTTTCAACCATTTCCCTAAAAATCTTAAACTTGTTAAATGCCTCTAATTTATGTTTTAAGAATGTTACCCATGTTATTCTTGTATAATCAGCTATAAAAATCATGAAATACTTTTCACCATTTAATGACATTATCCTTGTAGGACCACATAAATCAGTATGTACTAATTGGAATGGTTTAGAAGAAAAATATTCTTTTGAAGGAAAAGATGTCTTTGCTTGTTTACCATGTTGACACCCTTCACAAATAACATTCTCTGGCTTACTTATACATGACATACCTCTTACTTTCTAATGCTTACTAACTTTTACCAAGTTGTCAAAATTCAAGTGCCCAAGCCTTTTGTGCCATAACCAACTTTCATTCACCTATCCCATAAGACAAACATCTTCATGATTGTTAACATTTGTGATATCTTTTAAATTGTATATATTCCCTTTAGATCTTTTACCTGATGCAACTAAATGCCAAAATTTTAATTTGACTTGGCAACCATGATCATCAAAAACAACTTTATATCCATGATCACAAATTTGACTAACACTTAGAAGATTGTACTTTAATCCATCAACATAATACACATCATGAATGGACATTTTGTCACTAAGCATCAAAGAACCCAAACCTTTAATTTTCCTTGAAGAATCATCACCAAAACTATCATTGCCACCTTTTTAGTTAATAAATTTGTCAAACTTTGTGCCATCTCTTGTCATGTGTCTAGAACAACCACTATCAATTATCCAAAAGTATTTTTCTTTAGAATGTAGAGCCATATGAACAAACATAGACTTATTAATCTTTGGCCTCCATATCTTGGTTACTTTAGTATCAAATTCTTTATCAACTTGTAGACTAGCATAAGATTGATCATTTTGATTTGACTTAGTTTTGCAATTATTCATAACATGACCAAAGAGATTGCATTTGTAACAGCATAGACTATTCATTTTAGGAAAGGAATAACCAAAATGAAACTTTTAATACCTCCTTGACATGTATCTGCAATTACTTATTCTATGTCCATATTGATGACACATGAAGCAATGCCCATCAAAGAAAGAAGTGAACTTGTTTGAGTATCTTTTACCAATGAATGAAGTGCTTGATGTAACCTGATTTTTATCATTAGAAATCTGATTAAAATCTTCATTTTTACCTGCATTTGATGTGGTAGCACTCTGATTTGTATCCTTCCTTTTCAGATTTAAATATCTTGAATAAAGGGTATGTGCAAGATCATGGTGTGCCAAAAAGTGGCGATGTGAAAAAAAGAGAGTTTGAAGACACCTAAAAGTGCTTCAAAATCCGCTCTGACTTTTTTGTACCTATCCAAGAACCAAACCTGGAAGGTTAAGCCGAGCCTTATCGTATATCCGATATCGGATATCCGATTTTAAATCCAACATCCGACTAATAATTAAAATCATATAATAGTATGATATATTATTTAATATTATTATTATTGATATAAAATAATAATAATAATATTAAATAATATATCATACTATTATATTATAATAATAATATTATTATTTAATATTATTATTATAATAATTATTATAGTATAATATAATAATATTATTATAATTATTATTATACTATAATATAATAATATTATTATTATAATTATTATTATACTATAATATAATAATAATATTATTATTATATTATAATCGTATAATATTATACTATAATAATAATATTATAATAACATATTATATTATAATAATATAATATAATATTTCACATATTATAATATATAGTAATGTAATATAATATATATATAATATAATATAATAATAAAAAGTAATATCTTATAATATAATATATAATAAAAAAGTATAATATATTATAAATTATATTACCCATTTGACCCATATTACCCATTCAAATATGTCCCTAGGGGTCCTAGGACCCTTAGGGACATATGTCATCATTTAATGGGTCAAAGAGGGTCATAGGTCACCCTATGACCCCCTTTGACCCATATTACCCATTCGAATATGTCCTTAGGGGTCCGAGGACCGCTAGGGACATATATCATCGTTTAATGGGTCAAGAGGGTCATAGGTCACCCTATGACCCCCTTTGACCCATATGAGCGATTCGAATATGTCCCTAGGGGTCCTAGGACCCCTAGAGACATATGTCGTTGTTTAATGGGTCAAAGAGGGTCATAGGTTACCCTATGACCCCATTTGACCCATATTACCCATTCAAATATGTCCCTAGGGGTCCTAGGACCCCCAGGGGCATATGTCGTCGTTTAATGGGTCAAAGGGGGTCATAGGTCACCCTATGACCCCCTTTGACTCATATGAATGATTCAAATATGTCCCTAGGGGTCCTAGGACCCCTAGGGACATATGTCATCATTTAATGGGTTAGTGACCTATGACCCTCTTTGACCCATATGAACCATTCGAATATGTCCCTAGGGTCCTAGGAGCCCTAGGGACATATGTCGTCGTTTAATGGGTCAAAAAGGGTCATAGGTCACCTTATGACCCCCTTTGACTCATATGAATGATTCAAATATGTCCCTAGGGGTCCTAGGACCCCTAGGGACATATGTCATCATTTAATGGGTCAAAGGGGGACCCCCTTTGACCCATATGAACCATTCAAATATGTCCCTAGGGTCCTAGGACTCCTAGGGACATATGTCTTCGTTTAATGGATCAAAGAGGGCCATAGGTCACCCTATGACCCCCTTTGACCCATATTACCCATTCGAATATGTCCCTAGGGGTCCTAGGACCCCTAGGGACATATGTCATCGTTTAATGGGTCAAAGAGGGTCATAGGTCACCCTATGACCCCCTTTGACCCATATTACCCATTCGAATATGTCCCTAGGGGTCCTAGGACCCCTAGAGACATATATCATCGTTTAATGGGTCAAGAGGGTTATAGGTCACCCTATGACCCCCTTTGACCCATATGAATGATTCAAATATGTCCCTAGGGGTCCTAGGACCCCTAAAGACATATGTCGTCATTTAATGGGTCAAAGAGGGTCATAAGTTATCCTATGACCCCATTTGAACCATATTACCCATTCGAATATGTACCTAGGGGTCCTAGGACCCCTAGGGACATATCTCGTCGTTTAATGGGTCAAAGGGGGTCATAGGTCACCCTACGACCCCCTTTGACTCATATGAACGATTCAAATATGTCCCTAGGGGTCCTAGGACCCTTAGGGACATATTTCGTCGTTTAATGAGTCAAAGGGGGTCATAGGACACCCTATGACCCCCTTTGACCCATATGAATGATTCAAATATGTCCTTAGGGTCCTAGGACCCCTAGGGACATATGTCGTCGTTTAATGGGTCAAAGAGGGTCATAGGTCACCCTATGACCCCCTTTGACCCATATTACCCATTCGAATATGTCCCTTGGGGTTCGAGGACCCCTAGGGACATATGTCATCGTTTAATGGGTCAAAGAGGGTCATAGGTCACCCTATGACCCCCTTTGACCCATATTACCCATTCGAATATGTCCCTAGGGGTCCTAGGACCCCTAGAGACATATATCATCGTTTAATGGGTCAAGAGGGTCATAGGTCACCCTATGACCCCCTTTGACTAATATGAACGATTCGAATATGTCCCTAGGGGTCCTAGGACCTCTAGAGACATATGTCATCGTTTAATGGGTCAAAGAGGGTCATAGGTTACCCTATGACCCCATTTGACCCATATTACCCATTCGAATATGTCCCTAGGGGTCCTAGGACCCCTAGGGACATATGTCATCGTTTAATGAGTCAAAGGGGGTCATAGGTCACCCTATGACCCCCTTTGACCCATATGAACAATTCGAATATGTCCCTAGGGTCCTAGGAGCCCTAGGGACATGTCATCGTTTAATGGGTCAAAGAGGGTCATAGGTCACCCTATGACCCCCTTTGACCCATATTACCTATTCGAATATGTCTCTTGGGGTCCAAGGACCCCTAGGGACATATGTCATCGTTTAATGGGTCAAAGAGGGTCATAGGTCACCCTATGACCCCCTTTGACCCATAATACCCATTCGAATATGTCCCTAGGGGTCCTAGGACCCCTAGAGACATATGTCACTGTTTAATGGGTCAAAGGGGGTCATAGGTCACCCTATGACCCCCTTTGACCCATATGTACGATTCGAATATGTCCCTAGGGGTCCTAGGACCCCTAGGCACATATGTCATCATTTAATGGGTCAAAGAGGGTCATAGGTCACCCTATGACCCCCTTTGACCCATATGAATGATTCGAATATGTCCCTAGGGGTCCCAGGACCCCTAGGGACATATGTCGTCGTTTAATGGGTCAAAGAGGGTCATAGGTCACCCTATGACCCTCTTTTACCCATATGAACGATTTGAATATGTCCTTAGGGGTCTGAGGACCCCTAGGGACATATGTCATCGTTTAATGGGTCAAAGAGGGTCATAGGTTACCTTATGAGCCAATTTGACCCATATTATCCATTCGAATATGTCCCTAGGGGTCCTAGGACCCCTAGAAACATATGTCATCGTTTAATGGGTCAAAGAGGGTCATAGGTCACCCTATCACCCCCTTTGACCCATATGAACAATTCGAATATGTCCCTAGGGGTCCAAGGACCCCTAGAGAAATATGTCGTCGTTTAATGAATCAGAGAGGGTCATAGGTCACCCTATGACCCCCTTTGACCCATATTACCTATTTGAATATGTCCCTAGGGGTCCTAGGACCCCTATAGACATATATCGTCGTTTAATGGGTCAAAGAGGGTCATAGGTAACCCTATGACCCCCTTTGACCCATATGAACGATTGGAATATGTCCCTAGGGGTCCTAGGACCCCTAGGGACATATGTCGTCGTTTAATGGGTCAAAGAGGGTCATAGGGTGACCTATGACCCCCTTTGACCCATATTACCCATTCGAATATGTCCCTAGAGGTCCTAGGACCCCTAGGGACATATGTCGTCATTTAATGGGTCAAAGGGGGTCATAGGTCACCCTATGACCTCCTTTGACCCATATGAATGATTCGATTATGTCCCTGGGGGTCCTAGGACCCCTAGGGACATATGTCATCATTTAATGGGTGAAAGGGGGTCATAGGTGACCCTATACCTATGACCCCCTTTGACCCATATGAACGATTCGACTATGTCCCTAGGGGTCCTAGGACCCCTAGGTACATATGTCATCGTTTAATGGGTCAAAGAGGGTCATAGGTCACCCTATGACCCTCTTTGACCCATAATACCAATTCGAATATGTCCCTAGGGGTCCTAGGACCCCTAGAGACATATGTTGTCGTTTAATGGGTCAAAGGGGGTCATAGGTCACCCTATGACCCCCTTTGATCGATATGAATGATTTGGCTATGTCCCTAGGGGTCCTAGGGACATATGTCGTCATTTAATGGGTCAAAGGGACCCCCTTTGACCCATTAAAGGATGACATATGTCCCTAGGGGTGCTAGGACCCCTAGAGACATATATCGTCGTCTAATGGGTCAAAGAGGGTTATAGGTCACCCTATGACCCCCTTTGACTCTTATTTATTAATAATATACATATTAATAATATACATATATATTAATAATATACATATCAATATAATAATATATATATATACATATACATATTACATTATTATATTTAATAAAAATATTACGTTATTATATAAATATATTAATAACATACATATTAATATAATAATATTTATGATATATATTATATTTAATAAAAATATTACGTTGTTATATAAATATTATATTATTATACATATTAATATAATAATATATAATACATATTACATTTAATAAAAATATTACGTTATTGTATATATTAATAACATACATATTAATATAATAATATATAATACGTATTATATATATATATATAAATTACGTTATTATATTTAGTAAAAATAATAATAATATATATTATATTTATAGATTGTAATAAGATTAACATAAGATATTATTATATATTACTAGATTATATCTTATATGTTTACATTACGTTATTATATATATATATAATATATTAAAATATGCCTTTACATATTAATATAAGTGAAATAATTTAAAAATAAAAAACTAGAACATTTAAATCAAATTTCCCTCCAAAATTTGAAGATTTTTGGAATTTGACTACCGAGCCATATCGGATATCCGATGTCAAATCGGATATCCGATTTGAAATCGGATATCTGATTTTGAATCGGATATCCGATCAGGCTTGGTATTTACCAAGCCTACCCGGTCAACCCCAAAAACATGTTTATAGAGAGTTTTAGTGATACTCAGACTTCGGGTAGCCATCTGACAATGTTATTTTGATCGAAATTGAATGAAACGAAATGAGTTTTTTAATATCGCTCTCTAGATTCCATCAATATAATTTCTGTCAAATTCTGAGTTCGATAAGTATTTATTAGTTAATTGTCAATGAAGATTATTGTAAAGTGCTGATTGACATACTGAATAAAAAATAGCTATAACTTTCAAACGGTATAATATTTTTTAAATCTAAAAGTTGCTTCACATTCTATACTTTTCCTAGTATAAGAAAAAAAGAAAAAAAGAAAAAATTGATCAAATTTTCTATTAGTTAGGGTGGTCAGGCACGAGACTTTTTTTAATCCAAAAAATTTTTGGTAGAAAATTTATATTTAATTATTTATTTGGAATAAAAATATCAAAAAATATGCGTCACATCCGGGCATGAGTCTAGTTTTCATATCTATAATTATATTAAAAAAATATTATGATTTGATTTTGATTAAGTTGGTCAGACATACACCTACTTTTTATTTTTGCCCTGAAATTTTCTTAGTACTGCATTAAAATTCAAACTTTTGACCAATCAATTATTTTTTTATCCTGATAAGGTCTAGTAGTTTAGAAACTACATTCAATTTTCTACAAATTATTTTCTTACAACTTTTTGATATAAAGTTCATAACCACTTCAAAATTATGTGTCAAGTTGACATAAACCTGATTTGCTGATTTTTCACTACCACTTAAGGCCATAGTTTGGTACACCATGATCTTGCACATACCCTAAAGATTTATCTTTCTTGTCACTAGAACATTGTCCAAGTTCAAAGCCAATTCCTATTAGATCATCAGTTCTTCTTTGTTTTCTTAATATATCATCCAAAGTAGTGTTCTCATATTTTTCTAACTCTCTTCTATATGATACTACTTTATTCATTAACCTTGTACATTCTCGATCTTTAGAACTTAACTCTTCCTTAGTGACAAAGACAATTCTCTTTTGTTCCTCAACTTGTAATTTCAATTCTATAACTTGTTGATTTAAGTCCTTGGTTTCTTTTTCAAATTCTCTTTTGCTTTTAAGAATTTATTTTCTTGAACACTTAAATTCCTTTTTAATTGCTTGATCTTTTTAAGTGCATGAAGAAATTCACATTCTAAATCAACCTCAACAAGTTCAACATCATCATCACTATCTGATTCTTGACAAGTAGTTTCTATAGCTATGAATGAAACTTCATTTTCATCACATTCAAAATTGCTAGAGTCACTATATGATACATTAGCAATCAAACTCTTCTTCTTCTTAAAGAACTTATTTTTGTTATAGAATTTCTTTTTACTTGATTTTTCTTTCTCATCATCTACTTCATCATGACTATTATAAGGACATTTAGATGCAAAGTGTCCTATTTGACCACAATTAAAGCATTTGAAAGGAAGTTTACCTTTGTATTTACCTACTCCTTTATTTAATTTCCTTGATAAATGTGCTTCAAGAACATCAAGATTTTTTGATTCTAAAGAGACTTGTTTCACTTTCTTGTCCACCTTGAATGCTACTTCTTTTCTTGTGGATTCCTATTTGTCAAACTTTCTCATTTCATAAGCTACAAGTGCTCCATGAATATCTTCCATTGTATACTTGTTAATATCTCTAGTTTCTTCTATAGAACATATCTTAGAATCAAATTTATTAGGAAGAGATCTCAAAAATTTCTTTACAACATCAATATCATTAATTTTTTCACCAAGTCCTCTTATGCCATTTACAGTTTCATCTATCTTAATGAGATAGTCTTCTACCTTTTCATCATTACCCATCTTAAGGTCTTCAAATCTTGATTTCAAATTTTGTATCTTGGCTTCTTTAACTCTATCATTACCATGATATGTGTTTTTAAAATTTTCCCATACTTCTTTAGAAGAACTGCAATGCATTACCTTAACAAAAATATCTTTAGGTAAACTATTAAGTATAACAAATTTAGCTTTCATATTTGTTTCATACTTCCTCTTTTCATCAAGACCTATAGGTAAAGTGTTAGGAACTTTATAACCATTAAAAACTAAAGCCCAAAAAATTAACATTAATAGATAACAAATATGTTTGCATAATTATTTCCCAAAAAGCATAATCTGATCCATAAAAAATAGGAACCTTTGAAGAACTATCTTGAGCCATAATAGATAAGTACTCCACTCAACAAAAATCTATCGAAAGTTGTTAAACTTGATATAGGTGTTAGAGTAAATAATTAATTGTTAATTATTTATTCTATTTACTTAAGCTTACTTAGGTAAATGCAGTTATTTAATATTTTGTATTTAATGCATGTAGTGGTTAGTTGATGACAACACGAGAGTTTGTTCCCTTCTAGCATGTTCCACCTTTTTGTGGATATGTGCTGAGTTGTCATCCTTATCTTCTACCACCTTCTAGCTTGTTCTACAAGCTTCCTTGAGGTCTTTATAAGTGACCTCTCTCTCATTGTATAATTATAAGACATTCTCATTGTAAATACATTTTCATTGTGTTTGCACATATTGTCTCTCATGTTCGTTTAGGATTTTTCCCTTGCTCCATGCTCTTCCTCTTCTTGGCTTCTCTTTGACAGGTTTGCACATGTAGGTGATCTTGGGCATCTTTGGAGTTGGCTTTCCTCAACTCTAACATGGTATCAGAGCCTCCCTACTACTTCTTGTTCGAAGGATTTTTGAAGTCATGATTTGAAGTCACAAACCCTAGTTTGTTTGTGCAATTTTTCTTCAAATTAGGTGTAAAGAAATTTTTTGGAGCATTTTCATCCCAAACGAATGCCGCCATTGGATCCAAAAGGCCATTTGTAGTCAAAATTCATATAAAAATTTTCAATTTTGGAGACAGAGCTTCGGGAGGCAAAAAAATTTTGTTGCAGGGTTTTTCTGTACGGCTCGTACGGACGCGCAGTGAATTTTTTTTTAAAAATTAGAAAAAGAGCACTGCCAAACAGCCACTGCCACTCCACCTAGTGGCCGCCGCAATGCAGTTCGCCAGCCACTACCACCAGTAGCACCACCGCAGAGCCGCTGCAGCCTGGCGCCACCGGCTAGCCACTCCAGTGCCGCTCCTTCCCGACACTTCCGCCGGCACTGCGCTCCTTTGCTCGGTGATTCTGCATTTCCTTTTGCTTTAGCCAGTCTCCTCTACCACTCGGCTCCGTCACAGCCACCAGCCATGTGGATGACTAACAACAGCCCACGTCAGAGTTTTCAGCACAGTCGGAGCCCAATCAGCCTGCCCGCGTGGCATTATTGCCAACTCAGCTAAAGTTTGTAGGTTGACACGTGGAAGGTCTTCCACATGGCACGTTGCCATGTGGCCCCTGCCATGTCATCAGTACATGCCACGTGGTTCTTCCATGTGGCACTCTTTTTTTGCTATGATGATGATTTAGCCGTCAATTTTAATGCCCTGTCTTGCTGACATCAGCATGATGTCATCGGCATCCAAGACCTTGCATGCACCTCTCCAAGTTCTATTTTGGACCTACTTGTGGTTTTTTGGCCATAACTTTTGCATACAGAGGTATTTTTCTGATTCGAAAGAAGCACTGAAAAGCTGGTTCTGAGACAAAGATTTTAGTACAGGTAGTTTTAGGTTTTGATGCATTTTTATTGCCTATTTTTTTAGTTGAAGCTTGAAGTTCCTTTTTTGACTCTGCCAAGCATATCTTTTGCATCCCATGCTCATTTTTTGAAAACTTTATATTTTTGGAAAGCTGGTTTTCTCATCTTTTCAAAAATGTAGTCCTTTTTCTTATTTTTTGGCCCATGCTCTTTCTATCATAGTTTTGGCATTTTTGCTATATGGTGGATATTTTGAGTGTTTTAGGCCCGAGGATTATTTTCCTAGCATGGATTCTCTTGTTTTTAACTATACTTTGTTTTGTTGCAGCTTTTTTTCCATTCTGATCATTGTAGCTATCATTTTGAAGCACTTTTATGTATCACACTGAGATAAAGTGCCACTTTTGCATTTCGGGGGTCATGAACGTTGTTTTGAGTCAGTTGTACATGCACTATTTTCATAAAGCACCATGGGGGGATTGTTGTTTGCTATTTTAGGCCTTCTCCCTTTGTCAAGTGAGTGTCCCTTCCACGATATTAGCTCCATGCAGAGTCAATTTGACCGTGTCTTTATAGGTGTCTGTACCTCTTTCCCTCTCTCCTCGTTCTTGGTTTGTCTCCAGGAGACTTTGGCCCACCTTCTTAGTTGCCTATCATCACACCCAGTCTACATTAAGGGGGGGTTATGCTATTATTCTAATGCATCTATGGTTCGATGGTTCAATTGTGTGAACTATGTATTCAGTGGTTGATCCTATATACAAGGCGATTGCAGTGGCTGGCTACCTATGCATTTCAGTGAGATGGATCATCTACCATATAGACATGCTCGGTTTGTGCCTTCTTCTTCCATGGAGGTTCTTCAGATCAGTAGTTTGAAATATTTGTGGCTTCTTCATGCTTCAGTGATGCTTCTTCATGATCACTCCTTGTTCCTATTTTAGGGGACATTTCCCTAGTTGGAGGCTTCTTCAGTTTTTCACTAGGTTCTTACATCTTTTTGGGGGAGGGTTTTTCCCACATGGTTTTCTCTCTTTCTCCATTTATAGAGGTTGCATCTTTTCTTGCATTGTACTTGGGTACCTAACATGGCCTCCTTGCCGAGACCCATTCTGCATTTCATCTTAGTTTTGTGAGCTTAAGGCATTTCCTTAAGTTGCACTTAAGGGGGGGTGTTAGAGTAAATAATTAATTGTTAATTATTTATTCTATTTACTTAAGCTTACTTAGGTAAATGTAGTTATTTAATATTTTTTATTTAATGCATGTAGTGGTTAGTTGATGACAACACGGGAGTTTGTTCCCTTCTAGCATGTTACACCTTTTTGTGGATATGTGCTGAGTTTTCATCCTTATCTTCTACCACCTTCCAGCTTGTTCTACAAGCTTCCTTAAGGTCTTTATAAGTGACCTCTCTCTCATTGTATAATTATAAGACATTCTCATTGTAAATACATTTTCATTGTGTTTGCACATATTGTCTCTCATGTCTGTTTAGGGTTTTTCCCTTGCTCCATGCTCTTCCTCTTCTTGGCTTCTCTTTGACATGTTCTCGCATGTAGGTGATCTTGGGCATCTTTGAAGTTGTCTTTCCTCAGCTCCTACAATAGGGAACCTTGCTCTGATATCACTTGTTGGAATACAAACACCACTGAGAGGGGGGGGGGGAGGGGGGTGGTGAATCAATGGTTTAAAATACTTTTAAAAACTTGAAACAATTACAAGTTATAAAAATTTAACACATGAGTAAGATAGTTAATTGAATAACAAAGTGACACAATATTTTAATGTAGAAAACCCAAAAAAACACTTTGAATCTAAAAATTTATTGGCTTCTTCGGAAAATGTTTTAGAGCTATAACTCTAGGAAGCACCAACACCTTCTTTTAGAAACACCAATTCCTTACACCTGAAGCACCAACTTCATGAATACAAGAAGCATCAACTTCTAAAATGAACAAATGAGATATAAAATTAGAGGATCATCTCTATTACAACACAAATCATGAATCGCTAGTTTCAACTTCTTGTTGAAAACACAATGCAGGATATACTTCTATTCTCCTCAAAACATCCAATATCCAAATATATTTTCTTTTTCTATTAAAAGATCTAATCAAATACTAATATGAATGAATGAAGAAGAAATGTATAACCCTTCTTCTACCTCTAATAAAAATTTTCAATAAAAATCAAATCACAAATATGAGAATAGAAACATAAAGCGTTACCCTCTCCTTTGCTGTTAAAAATTTGCTTGCAAACTATTTGGTCTACAAGGAATTTCACATCAATTCTGCAACTTCTATCAAAACCACCTATTGGATGTTTTAGAGGAATGCATCCTCTACTTATAAACCAAGAAAGTGAAAATTTTGGAGGTAGTTACATACCCCAAACTTCCACTAGACCAAAACTGCTCAAAACTACCAAAATTGTCATAAAAAATTAATACCCGTTTATGATAAAAGTACTTTTTCTCTTTCCATGTAGTATGCAAAACCTAATGAAGACCCATTTTAGGTAACTCTGAGACCTTTCCAAAAAGTTATGATAGTTGGGGTCTATCTGATAAAAAAGCTTGTCGACTTTCTAATAAACTAAAACTATTTTTTTATACCCATTTTCAAAAACAATGTGAACATTAAGTGTTAATTGTATAACACTTAAGTATTTGTCTTGAATATGTTTTGAACAATATTGAAGGACATCAAATAAGATAATTAAATGATGTTAGCCATACCATATGCTCATTATTGACATCAATGACAAAAATCAAAGAACAAATACCAAGGGTTCAACAAAATATGCTACAGGAGGTACATAAATTATGAAGAAATTTAATGTCATGTTTTACATGTGTTTTAAACTATAATGTTTGTAATAAAGTCCTAAGTTATGGTGGCATAAAGGGAGGAGTGATTCAATAAACTCTCCAATTATAACCACTTAGGACAAAGTGTGTTTCATTTGGAGGTTTTTGTCAGTTTTCTTTAAGTATCTTCATGTGTGTTCAATAATTAAAAGACCAACTATGAAATTGATAGCAGCATCAAACTTCCAATAGCTAGAAAGTTGGTGGCAGATTCTATTGATTCTAAAATGGTTTTCTTTCTTTTCTTTTGGGGAGATGTTTCATCTTTCTAATAGAGGGGAGGGAGAAAGTATTAAAAATGCAGATTTGTAATCAGATAGAGGATCAAATGCATAATAGAGAAATAGAAAGTTTTGGAGTTTTTTAAAAAAAAATTGTGAGTTTATGGTTTTGAATGTGTGATTTTCTTTGTTTCTTTCCTAAATTGATATTATGAACTCCAAGAACATATCAATGGTTTTGTTTTAGAATTGCAACATACTGATCTATTTTGAATCCAAATTAAATTTTTTGTTTTGAATTTTGTTATAGGAAAATCCAATTTTCCTAAACAGTGAATGTATGCTTTAGCTTTTTTGAGAGTCACATCAGTGGATGGTAGTCCATTAGACTCTCTACTATCTATTTTTTGGGATCATAGGGAGCCATGTATTATATGTTTATATTTTGCATTTGTTTTGTTAGTTTGTTTTACCTTTTCGCATGGCTGCGTGGAAGTCAATCTCTGAGTTTGGTGAATATCTTTATGTATTCACTAAGATGTTGAAATTTCATGACTGATATGTGATAAGTGTAAAGAACCAATTCAAATCATGGAATTGTAGATTTGGTTAATGACAAAAAATGTTATGTTTGACAATCGAATTGTATTCAAGTTTTGAATCTACATATGTCAGAGGGTGGTATAGATTGTTGTCATTGGGTAGTTAGTTATATTTAAATTTGGCATTCAATTTTATATTTTAAAGTTATCAATTTTGTCCATGTATTTCAATTCATATGAGGAGTCTGGTCAGTATATATTAAGTTGATGCACAAAACCAAAATGTGGCGACAAGAGGTCAAGAATGCTCTTGTTGCATGTTAGTGTGTAAATTGTTATTAAGGATGTCAGTGGTATAATAGTCTAAGACAAGTTGAAAATTGATCCTAGAAGGTGTATGTGCCCCTTGATGGAACTTAGTCAATTGATTAATTTCATCTTGGGTTTTCCAAGGTGAGGCTCTACATCACATGGGAATTGATTCCTAGGCCTAAAGACAAGAATATTTTAGTAACTAAATGGATATTTAGAAATAACATGAATGAAAAAGGTAAAGTTGTGAGAAATAAAGATAAACTATTATGCAAACGTTATTCACATCAAGAAGGAATAGATTATGAGGAAACATATGCCTTTGTAGCTAGAATGGAAGTAGTGAGATTTTTTTTGTCTTGTGCAACAAGTAACAAGTTCCAAGTGTACTAGATGGATGTTAAGTCAACCTTTCTAAATGAAGAATTTGAAGAAGAGGTTTACATTGAGAAGCCTCAAGGATTTCCTTTAATAGAAGACAAGGATATGGTATATAGATTGAAGAAAACATTGTGTGAAGTAAAGCAATCACCTAGAACTTGGTATGCAAGGTTGGACAAGTATATGGAAATTTTTTGATTTGCTAAAGGTACGCCATATAGTAATTTGTATTTGAAAGAAATTGAAAATTGTTTTCTAATAATAGTGATATTTGTTGATGATATAATCTTTGGAGGCAATGATGAAGCAAGTGATGAGTTTGCTAAAGAGATGAAGAATGAATTTGAGATGAGCATGATTTGTAAAATGAAGTTTTTCTTGGCTTTATAAATTGTGAAAAATAGAGATTGTATTTTCATATCACAAGCTAAGTATTTGAAAGACTTGTTGAAAATAATTGGCTTGGAAAGTTGTAATCCTATTGGTACACCAATGGTGATTGGTCACAAGTTATCTAGAAAAGATGAGATGCCTACAATTGAGTAGAAGAAGTATAGATCAATGACTGGAGGTTTGTAATATTTGACTCACACTAGACCAGATATAGAAAATACAGTTGGGATAGTAGAAAAATTTCAAGCTAATAATAAGGAGTATCATTATGCAACATTGAAAATGATATTTAGATATTTGAAGGGTACACTTGATTATGGATTATGGTATGACAGATCAAGTGATTTCACTTTGTGTACATATACTGGTGCAAATTGGGTAGGAAGTACAGATGATAGAAAAAACACTAGTGGTGGAGCATTTTTCCTTGGAGGAAGATTGGTTTCTTGGCTAAGAAAGAAACAAGATTTTATTTCATAAAGTATAGCTGAAGTAGAGTACATAACATCAACAAATAATTGTAATCAAAGAACATGGATGAAGTAGGTGCTGAAGGATATTGGGATAGAATTTTTAGAACCTATTATCATACATTGTCATAACACAAGTATAGTAAGTATGTCTAAGAATCTTTTATTGCATTCTAAGACTAAGCATATGTTAGAAATAGATAACACTAGGGGAGGGGGGGGGCGGTGGTGAATTTGTATTCTACAAAATTTTTCCCACAACTAAATATTGTTAATTAATTTACAAAATGCATATGAAAGTAAACCAACACTACTAAAAAAATTAATAAATCCATAAATAAAGAGAACTCATAACACCATATTTTGTTAACTAGGGAAACATTGGCCAAGGAAAAACCCCGGTGGGGATGGTACCCACAGAATGTTATTAAGGATATTGACCCTGTTAGGAGTCTATGAAGTACATATAGTGTCTCCATCCTTATTAGAGGAATAGGCCTTGTTAAAATCTTTAACCCTGTTAGGAGTTTCTTCAAACTTGTTAGGAGTTGGTAATACAATTACAAATGTATGCAAGAAGAGCCCACTACCCAAATATGCAATTATATGGTAAAGTACCTTTATACAAAAGAGATAGATATGAAAAGCTCTTTATTACTGACTATTGTACTTCGCATATCTCTGATCTTTCATCATAATTCACATCACATAGCCTTCACATAAGTTTGCATATCATATACATAGTTCACATTCACACTATACACTTTGCAAGTGATGATTTCTTACTTATAATTTTCCTTTTTATAAAACTTTTTCCAATCAGCCTTAATGCTTTCACATGCTTGGCATATTACAAAATTAACTCATGTTAACACAGGGTTAACATATAGGATATTGTCCCTACATAATTAAGTAATTAGTTCATAACCAAAATAATTCCTTAACCTATTGTTCATCTTTTATTGTTGTGTTCTATTTATTGCCTTTACTAGTAAAACAAATATATCTAATGTCACACTATCCATACTATACTATGCACTTAGCCATGTTAGCAGGACACTCTATACTACCTATTGTCAACTATGCACATGCCAAATAACTTTGTAGACTTTGCAATACCAAAAACTCTTTCTATTGATAGTGAATCTATTTAACACTTAGACAGTTTTCTATATCTAACTATAGGGTATTCATCTATATATTTTTCCATCTCATCCTAAGATATATGTTGTCATGAATGACAACTCTAAGTCATCCTAATTAGCCATATTTCCAACAACATATATCTATTAAGTATGGTGTTTTGAGAGAGAAAATTGTAGAGAAAGAAATCATATTGGAGTATGTCAGTACTAAAGATTGTATTACAAATATCTTTATAAAGCCTTTTCCTAAAGATATATTTGAGTACATGAGAGAAATTCTTAGGGTTATATCCCTACCTACTTCTAAGTAAGTGATGTAGAAATTGCATCAATTTAGTGGTACAAAGCACTATTGTTTGACTGGACTAAATGTTGATTCTTCTTGAATGGGAGAGTATCTGAAATGAGAAGAGTCATCAAGGACTCTTAGTAATTGGTCTTGAAAAGTGTCTTTGGACACTTGAGCTAATTGAAGACTTTGAGTAGATGATTGACATAATGAAGAATTTTTCATTGATATTAATGGGGAGAGAAGTGTGCATTAAAAATATCTCTTTAGTACTATGGGGGAGAGATTGCATAAAGAAGCACCATGTATGGAGAAAAGATCCTCTAATGGGGAAGATTAATGTATAGTGGAGAGATTGAAATGTCCTATATATAAGATAAATTATTGTTGATATCGATGAAGAGTAAGATTGAATGGGGGAGAAGCTAAGATTTGTTTAGTTCATGTTTACTGTGAACAACTAATGCCAATATTGAAAGATGTAGGACAAAATAACATTCCAAAGCATTTTAGATTTGATTGATGAAGAGGATTTGAAAAGATGAGAACAACAATAGTAGAAATAGAGTATTGTTATGGTATTCTTGGAACTAAGATATTTGTCATCTATGTTTCCATCAATGCCAAAGGGGGGGATTATTAGCATGAATGCTGATGGTATTCCTTTGGGGGAGTATCCTAAGCATTACTAGAGAATGTAGAGATTGATATATCAATTGATATGTTTCATTCATGACTATGTTTGTCATTGATGACAACATAGTATGGTTTCTATGAAGACTGGTATAGTAGCAGAAAAAAACCATGGTCATATGGATAGAGGTTTGATGTTCAAGTAACATGTGCTTAAGGATGTGTTCTAAACTATATCTTGATGGTGAGTTTAAGCGTGCATTGAGTAAGTTGAAGATATGTAGAAGATACATGTGATTTACATAGAGTAATATACTGACATAGTATCTAAGAAGAAATTTGTGATGAATGGATTATATCTCCTAATAGAGATGGAATCATGATATGCAAAGTTAGACAATCACATAAGACAACCTGATGGTGATGTTAGCAAGTGCACAAAGTTTGTAGTTGCACATGCGAAAAATTGTAAAGATTGAGCCGACAATATTGTGTAGTTGTAAAATAATTAATTATCTTAATATTGTCCTATTATAATTAATTGGGAAAGCCTCAAGGATTACTCAAGGAATTTTTTAGAGGATATGGTATAAAGGAAATATGCTTTCCATGTTTGAAATAGTGTGGGAATGTATTTTGATTAAGAGACTACAAATAAGAAAAGAGTATTTGGTAAATGTGAGTAAGTGATCCAAGGGATAATTGTTTGTGAAGTTGGTGATCTTTTATCAATATCAAAAGAAGAAGGGCAGTCTGGTTGACATGATAGAGGAAGAGGAAGTACAAGTCTAGTTCATTTCTATTATTCTGCAAGGAATAGTACATATACCATTTGGACAGTGGGTTTATTGGTCTCACCCTTGATGTTGTTTGGATAGTGGGTCCATCTACCTTCTACAACTCCTAATAGGGTTGGAATCTCCTAACAAGGATTCAAAGTCTCCTAATCTAGACTGATATGTATTGAATGTTTTATTGACTCCTAATAGGGTCCATCTATTGGAAATGTAATACAAGCTAGGAGACTAAGTGGGGGCAGGGGGGGGGGGGGGGGGGGGTGGGTTGGTTGGGGGGTGGTGGACAGGGGGGTGGGGTGGGTGTGAATAAGGAGCCACTTAAACTTCTTCTATTAAGAACACTTTGATAAGTTATGTAGTCTACATGCATGCATGAAACATAAATTAGTAAAGGAACAACACCATGATAGAATATTTGGTAACCCATAAACCCTCCAAGTAGAAGGTGAAACTGAGGTGGGGATGACACCCAAAATGCTTCACTACTACAATAGTAAAGTTGGCTTGTTAAGGAATACAAATGATCACTTCTGGTGATCTTACTTAGTTAAGAGCAATAAGGATTGTTAGCTCCACCTTGTGAAAGGATTTATAAAATACAGTTAAATATATACTCTATTAGGAGTTTCTACAAAGGACTCTTAGGTCCACTTAGTTAAAGGATTTGGGACTAATGCACCTATTAGGATGAATCAATGGATTGATGTATGATGTGCAACTCTAATTGCTAATGAAGATCCTTTGAAGTAAACTAATCACTTGACTATGATAGATGTGTCTCTTCCTTTCCTTGGAATGCTTGTATCCTTCAAATAATCTACTCTTCCAATTTTCCAATGTTCTTTAGTTATAGTTCTTACATATATGATATTTGGATAAAAAAATACTTCATACTTATATCCATCCAAATAATTCCTTCATAAGTTGGCTAGAACATGACTAATTCCAAAAACAATTACCAAGTCAGCTTAGTGTTGTAATTCAAGTCCAATGGATTACTTAGGAGACACTATCACCTTGGCTACCTCTGGAAATTAACTATTATTGGATGCTTGGTTCATTTTGATCACTCAATTTACACTGCTGAATTGGTTCACACTGTTCTACCATCTTGATTATCACCTTGGAACAAGAATACTCTGCTCAACTCGGTTCTCACTAGAGCTTGATGGATACTGTCAACTTGGTTGATACTATAGCTCAGCATGAATTTTCAACTCAATTGACATTTCTTACTCCTTATAGAGTTAAGTTTATTTGCATGGTTACTTTGTGAGATCAATTAACATTGTAGACTAGAAACTTAGTTACTACTATCTTTCATTATGACTAAGTGTTTTGACACTAATTGACAATATATCTTGCCATGAGATTAACAATCTCCCCATTTGGTATTAGTGATAAAAACATTTATCATGCACAAGATCTGAAAAACTTATCTAATTAAGCACCCCCTTTGAATATGTTCTATTCTGTAGCTTGGTTTGCACCAAAGACTCTACAACTCAGTTTGAACTAAAAATTTTGTTTTTGGTTTATAAAAATCATTTTTATTTTTCTACTTTTTATATGTCTTTCCTCCTATACATATTTCCCTTTATATGACTATAAGTATGTACATTTACTTTGTCTATATACTTTCCCACTTTTTACGCCTTCTTTCCCCTTGTTTTTGTTACAAATGCCAAAATATTTACAAGGTTACCAACATGAGAAATAAAATCATGGTGTGGCTTCAAAATTATAGACAAAGTCTTGTTCTAGTTATCTTGTAGCACCTTCAAGATGTGTACATCAATCTAAAGCTTTGCTGATAAGTCAAGCATGTAATTTGCAATTGATAGATTTGTGTCTTTAACCAATATCCTTTCATGATCCATTCTCTTTTGCATGCTATCCATGTGAGGAAGCATCTTACTTTTTATATCACTCAATTCTTCTCTTATTATGGCTTCTTCCCTTAGTATTTCTACCTAAATATCTATTAAAAATATGGTTTTTGCAAAATGAATGGAACTAGAGCTTGGATTGAGTGCCAACTAATTTGCACTATCCTTCAAGTCCATGTCAACTTTGGCTAGTTTCTCTTTTATTTCCTTGGTAAAGTTAGTGGAATAATTTAAATTTACAAATAAAGATACAACATTTATAAAAAATTCTAATGCAAAAATTAAAGTAGATAGTTCTACTTGATCAATTGCCATCTTCTGTGCTATATTTTCTAGCACTTTTCTCTCAAACTTCCTTTTAACTTTCATAAGGAGTTTAGCCTACCCATCAATTTCCTCATTGAACTGGCAAAAAATATCAATTAGTTAATCAATGATAGGGGATTTATCATTTACTTCTATACATAAAACATCTAAAAATATTTCTTTGAAATCTTCCAAAACTTTACTCCTATCTCTTTCTTCCCTTAGCATATGTTGCTTGGCTCTTTTCTTCCATAATTCTCCAAAAATATTCATTTGTTACTAGATAGATTGGATTGGTCCCAATTCAAGATTACAATATCCTCATCTAGATCAATGTTATCAAATATGTTCCCTTTTCCCTTGCTCTTGACTACTAAAGAAGTAATGATTTCTTTGCCCTTGTCAACTGAGTCCTACTATTGTAGCTCAGTTGGAACTATGTGAGCCTATTTCTTGGTTGAAGCTGGGGATAGCTATTTTTTAGTTGAATTTGGGGAAACCTATTTCTTAGTTAGGTCTAAGAGGTAACTCAGTTAGGTTTAACAACCTAGTTAGGCCTAAGGAGTGACATGATTAGAACTAATGACTTTCTTTTATTTAAGTGCTTGGATGACTAGAGCTGACGTAGAATATGAATTTTATCATAGCTTTAGTGGTCTCCTTTCCTATTCAAGAAGAGATAATTGAATTACCCAATCCATTGTCTTGGGTGTGAATAATCTCACTTTTTTCACTTGAATTCTTTGGAGATTTCCTCACCCATTGCTACTTCATTTGTGTCCTGATCTTGTAAGCCTTTGATTACTTTACATCTTTAATTTTACATCTATTAATGCAATTCTTTTCTAGAGGACCAAGTTCTTTGCATACATAAAATAGTTTGGTAGGATTTCTTTTTCTAAGGTGAGTCCTCATGTAAGTAGCTCTAATGTGTCCAAACTCTCCACATAGATAACATCTATACCAAGTGTTGTAATCCCAACCAAAGATTTCTTTAGAAAGTTGTGTTGGAAATTTTTTCAATGCTCCCCTAAGGATTTGTGACAAGGGTTTAACCGCCTCCTATGTATAAGAAGTTGAGTGATTGTGTTGGGAATTAACATATTGGTCTTTTGGTGTAACATAAACCCTACTTTAACAAGTGGTATTAGAGCTTGGTCATAAGTTCAAATCCTCAGACCTTTGAGTAAAGCTGAGGAGGAGATTGTTGAAAATTTGTTCAACACTCCAATGACAACCCAACTATAACAAGTTGTTCAGTAGAATTCCAATTCTTGGTTCTACACTCTGAAGATTTATGACCTTATTTGTTGCATGTAAAACATTTTCCTTCAAACTTAGTTTTCTCTGTGCATTCACTTTCCTTATGTCCATGTTTGTTACAAATGTAACATTTTTAATTAAATTTTGACTTTCCATTGCTCCAACATTTATTTAAAGTATGCCCTATTTTTCCTCAATGATTGCATGTAGGTCTTTTATTAATTTGAGCTCCTTTCTGTGATGACTCTCCTTGTTTAGTGTAGCCCAATCTAGCTTTCCCTTTATGTCTATTCTAAGATATTTCACCTAACTGATCCATGCTTGCTTGTGATCTCATCATTCTTTCATTGGTTTCTCTTTATGCTCTAAGATTATTCCCAAATCTTTCATTTTTTGTCCTTAGATTGACGACTTCTTGATTTGCATTATTTAGCTTATTTTCCATATCCGTGTGATGTAGTGAGAGCTAGTGGATTTCATTGTCCTTTTCTTATATCCTAGTGTTGAGTAATATTTTATCTTTGTCTACCTTATCTTATCATTTTCAGCTTGGTTCTTTTGTTCCATGACTTCACATATCTTGATTGAATGAATCTCCTATTTTCTTTTCAATTTTCTAACTTCTTCTTGTAGAATAAGGTTTCTTTCAAGTAGATCTTCTATAGCTACATCTGAGCTTCTTTCTTTGAAAATATCCTTAGTTCTTTCTTCTATGTAGAGATTGTCACTCATCTTTTTTGCTAATTCTTTTCTTCTTTTCAAAGATTGAGAGAGTTTCTCCTTCAATTTCTTGATTTTTTCCATGGACACATATAGATCTAACTTTTCATTCTTAATGGATTTCTCTAGCTTGTATACTTTGATTTTCTTTGATCTTTACTCTCAAGCTGCTAAACTTATGATAAGATAACCTTTCTTTGATACCAATTGTTGGAAATGTAATGGGGGGGTGGGGGGGTGAATCAAGAACCACTTAAATTTTTTCTATTAATCCCACTTTGATAATCTGTCTAATCTACTTGGATGCATGAAACATAAAGAAATAATGTAACAACACCTTAACATAATATTTGGTAACCTAGAAACCCTCCAACTAGAAGGTAAAACTAGGGTGGGGATGACACCCATAATACTTCACTACTGTAGTAATAAATTTGGCATGTTAAGGCTTACAAATGATTACTTCTGGTGATCTTACTTAGTTAAGAGAAATTAGGAATATTAGGTCCCCCTCGTGAAAGGATTTATGTAGTATAGTTAAGTTTGTACTCTATTAGGAGTTTCTACTGAGGGTTGCTAGGTCCACTAGGTTAAAGGATTTGGGACTGATGCACTTGTTAGGATGAATCAATGGATTGATCTTTGATGTATAACTGTGATCGCTAATGAAGATTCCTTGAAGTAAACTAATCACCTAACTATGATAGATGATTCTCTTCCTTTCCTTGGAATGCTTGCAGCCTTCATACAATCTACTCTTCCATATTCACTAATGTTCTTTAATTATAATTATTACACATATGATATTTGGATAAAAAAAATACTTCATAGTTATATTCATCCAAATAATTCCTTCATAAGTCAGCTACACCATAACTAATTCTAAAATAATTACCAAGTTAGCTCAGTATTGTAACTTAGGTCTAATGGCTTACTCAGGAAATACTATCACCTTGGCTATCTCTAGCACTTGGCTAATACTAGATACTCAGTTCATGCTAATCAATCAATATACACTACTAAATTGGTTCACCCTATTTCTCTAGCTTGATTATTATCTTGAAACAATAATACTTTTCTTCACTCGGTTCTTACTAGAGCTCAACGGATATTGTCAACTCAGTTGACACTATAACTCAGTGTGAACTATCAACTCAGTTGACATAGGAACTCAGTTGAAATTTCTTAACTCTTGCATAGTTAACTTTGTTTACATGGGTCCTTTGTGAGCTCGGTTAGCATTGTAGACTAAAAACTTGGTCACTATTGTCTTTCATTATGACTAATTGTTTTGACACTAATTGACAATATATCTTTCCATGAGATTAGCACCATCCTCTAACAAGGAATATTTATATTAGTACATCATTTTGTGAGTAACATCCTCACTAGGGTTTTCCCTCTAATCAAGGGTTTCCCTAGTTAACATATCTTGTGTTATTGTATATGAGTATCTTGTTATGCTTTCTGATTATATTGTTGATATGGTTAACTTAAGGACTTTACATTCTAACACAAAGAGTCTTTAGAAGCATGTTAAAAGAGGTAAATTCAAGGTAGTCCATCTAATGATAAAAGAGAGTCTTGGAAATAGGAGAATAATCAAATTTAGATTGATTAGTATTTAAGGCTAGACTATGATTAGTTGAAATTATGTTGTGAGGATTAGTATAGGGAGTGGGCCAAGTGGTTGAAAGGTTAGTTTTAGGAGTCAGCTTGAGGTCCATGTAAAGGAGGGAAAATTGTACTAGAGAAGCTATAGACTTAGTTTCGGGATCACACCAATTAAAATAATACTAATTTTTGTACTTTCATGTTCATCATATTGGGAATATATTGGGAGACATGAGTGCATAAACACTAATAAATTCTATAGTTTAGTAGTCCAAAATTAGTAGTACTTTTGCACTCATGTTTGTCATATTGGGATAAATGTTCCATTGGTTGTATTTAATTCATGTATCTTGTATCTTTATGATACTTATGGATATTACATTTCTAGTTCTACTTGGATTAGTAGGACATACAAGGTGCATTATGTAGTGGATGTCATGTGATGATATTATCCTATGAAATCAACTTAATTATATAATCAAATTTGTAATTATGATTCATGTATTGAAATTTTGTATTTATATTATTTCATGATTTTCATAACATCATTCTTATAATTAAATCACATAATTAACTTAATTAATTAAAACTTAATACATGTAATTCTTCATTATGGAGCCTTAAAGGTATGTAGTTATGTGCATATTATATGTTTGCAATTCACTAGATTGGTATTCCCAAGATTTTTATCAAGGAGAACATGATCCTTTCTTGGCAATCTCCTCAAAGATGTTTGTAAGCATTGTAAGATTTTCTTACAAATTTGGATATTAAAAGATATGGTAGATTGATTTTTCATATCACAAAACTTATTACGAGAGTTTTAGACGACACATATTAATTCTATGTAAAGAGATCCAACATGTGTGGTAAAATTGACCTAAATAAAATTTGTCACGATTTATATCTAAATAAAACAAAAAGTAAAACATTTCATCTATGAAATCATTACAATACTAGTTGATACAAAATATCATCTCAATCTCAAAATATCAATTTATAACATGACATTACCCAAGCACACATTAACTAAATAATTGTAATCCTTCTTTTATAATTTAAAATAAATAATTTTTTATTTTTTTTAGGAGAAGGGCACAAATAACCATTACAACTAATTTCATGCATGCTAAGCTCCTAAATAATACATTATATTTTGATGAAAATTTTCTTTGTATGCAAACTAAGAACTGATAACTATTAACTTGGCTTTTGAGTAATCATATAAAAATGTACATGTCATTATGCACACAAGGTCAAAAAGTGGTCATTTTGATGTGACATTCAATAATGACACTTCATCATGTTATGTATGGAATATTTTTAAGAATAGTAATCTGACATTCCAATTGAGGATTAGTCTCTGCAAAAATAGGGAAAATTAGAATAAGATCATCTCACTTGATAGTGTGGGTTGGAGAAATATTCTCTAACTACTTTAGCTAGCTTGGGTAGGCCCCTACAGTTCTATGGGAACTTAATCCATCAGCTTTCACCTCTAGTACCTATTAATTATTAGCGTTGACCACCATAGTATTTTTACAACTCATCCAAAACTTATACACAAATGACTTGATAATTGTACACTATGAGGACCAATGAAATGACACAATACCTCTATTCCATATGTTTTCTCTTAACTACTAAATATACAAATAGAGGGAAATCTACCTAATTGATAATTTGTAGCATAATGCCTCTAATTGGTATGTGTTTTCTTAATTACTTAATATACAAATAGATGGAAATCTACCTAATAGATACTTTGTAGCACAATATCTCTAATTTATATGCATTTTCTTAATTACTGAATATAGAAATAGATGGAAATCAAACTAATAAATATTTTGCAGCACAATATCTCTAATTTGTATGTGTTTTCTTAATTATTGAATATAGAAATAGATGAAAATCTACCTAATAAATATTTTGAAGCACAATACTATTGGAAGTCTTATTGGGAAACAAGACACTTGGGGGCGGGGGGGTGTGGATCAAGATCTATAAAGCTTTTTACTGATTAAACAATATAAAAAATTGTAAGGCCTTGCCTTGACCCATCATAGCATAGTTGATACATTATTATTTTGATACTCATGACTCAATATGTCAAGACATTATCAGATACACTAAACATTACTATATTATTTTATGTCATGTAATGTTTTACTTTGAGATGTTTAATTATGTATGTAATGTTTTATGAACATGTATATTGATGATGTAGTATAGTTTATAAATGTAGAATTAGGATTATGATTAACACCTTGATTATGCAATTTATTTTAAATGGTTAAAGATATGAGCTTAAATGAGATAAATAGTTATTTATATGAAAGATTGATGTTTTAATTTATGTAATTATCCTGATGAGTTATATATATGCATGTGATTTTCTTGAGCTACTGATATGCAAAATGAATGTATAGGATTTATTAGCCAAGGAATCTAATAGAGTATTGGAACTGGACCCTATGTATTGTTTGTGGAAATCAGGGTTGAGTCTAATAAAAGATATAGACCCTATTATTCATATTTTATTTGTATCATGAATTGAATGAATGTATCATTCTGTAATCAATAAGTGTTAATGTTTTGTAATAGTGATTTTATAGTGTTGCTTGATACTCGTGATTCGTATATGCATTTCAACATGATAGTTATGGTTAACCAAGTAACTTAACGATTTGAGTTGGACTAGGTTAGTGACCTAATGCTAATTAGTGGGTAATCAAAATTAATTACCCTAATAAGGGTTTAGTGATAATTTTGCATTTTTAGGGTTTTAGGAAGTCCAAATTTTTTAAACATTTTAACAGGTCATTAAATAGTCGTAAAGGCCAAAAATTATGTACCCAGGTGGTATATGTATTGGTTGGGTGCATTTTCCACCCCTCTAGCCCCTTTTGTTAACTTTGGTGACCACCCAAATATTTCATTTTTGCTTTATTGCAAAAATTGAAGTTTCACCATAAGTTTGAGAATTTAAACTCTACCTTGAGGTTAGCCTTAAAGAAAAGATTGAGTTAGAAGACTCTAGAAGCCTTTAGGCAAGTCGGAGAGTTATTGCATTTTGTAGGTAGTTGAGTTGGGATCCTATTTAGTGGTAGATTTAAGAGTAGAAGAGTGTTCACCCAACCTCTAGTTTTAGAGAGAAAATTTAGGATTGAAGGAGAAAGAAAGATAGCTCTTCTCAAATTTCAATTGCCATAACCTTATTGTGAAGGTAGGAACCCTTCAAGCTTGTTTTGTTCGTGATGTGTTTTTATTCTTAAGTAGTTTCTTTTGCATATGTATGTTTGTGTGTTTGATGAGCATGTTTGGGATGGATTGTAATGGGTTTTGTTCAAATTCTTTCGTTCATTGTTTTTAACATTTTTTTTCAAAGGGATTATATGGGTTGTGTTGGCATTACTCAAGCTTGGATAGGGGAGAAGTGGCCATGTATGGGAGTATGGGGGAGAGTAGGGTGTTATGGGCCCCTACTCATAAGTACAAATTATGTTTTGTGTTTTGAAAATTGAGAAATGGAAGAACAATTTTTTTTGTGATTATAGCTCCGAAAGGCCACCTGTTATTGTGTTGTGACTGATGTCTCCTATCTAAAAAAATCCACCTTCTCCCTAGTCTGGTTCAATGATGAACTATTGTACAAACCTGGATGCGAGTAAATGTTTGATTTTGTCTTCATGTTAAATTGTTTGTCTTCTAGTCAGTTTCATTCTCTCCATGGTTACCTTGATGTGTTTGCAGATTTTTGTAATGGCTACCCTGTTGTGGAGCCAAGCAAGAAATTCAGAGTTGTTATTTAAATTTAAATGTGTTGGGAGATTTCTCCTCGGAATTAAGATCATGTTGTAGAAATATTATTGTTAAACTTGCCTTTGAAATGATTATGATCTCGGGTCTTATTGCATTGTCTTATATTTCTTTTGTATGAGAAAGAAATTAATCTTTTTTTTTTGACAGAACATATTCTTTTAGGATTCCTTTTGTAAGACCTTTGTTTAATTTAATTAATATTAAAAAAAATATAATAAAAGAAAATACATAAAGTAAGAATCTAAATATCCTAAGCTACCCACTAACTTTATTCAATAAGTACCCCTTTCCCCCTAAAAACATTCCATCTACCCAACCCACTTGCAACTTACCCTTTTACTTAGGTGTTGAAAGGGAAAAAGGTGCCCATCACATCATGGATGATGTCAGAAAAAGGTGCCCATCACATCATGGATGTGGCATGCTTATATGGGTAGGTTAAAGTCAAATTTGGCATTAAAGTTGCCTTGGTTGCTTTAAAAAAAAACAAACCTCTTTTACATTCCCTTGGATTACATGTAGTTAAGGAGTGGGAAGGTAGTTTTGGATGCTATGTTTTATGGCATGGTAATGATTAGTAAGGTTAGTGGGATTAGGTTAGTAAAAGTTTTAAGTTAATTGGTAAATTAGTATAGTAGCTATTTGATTTTAAATTTTAGTATTTAAAGTAGTTAGTTATTATATTTTGTTTTAATATTATAGTTAAAGTTTTAATGTTAGGATATGTTAGTTTATTTTTTAGAAATTGTTATTTTTTAAAGGATATTAGGAATTTAGTAAAAGTTAAATTATCAAGTTAGTTTTAATTTAAGTGATTTAAATTAGTATGTTTTAAATCTTAGAATATTGTTAAATGTTAGTAGTTAGTTAGTGAGTTAATAATTAGTTTTTAATTTATTTTAAATAACTAAAGTTATAAAGTTTTATCATGTTATTTTGTTTTAAGCAATAATTTAATTTTAGATAGTTATTAAATATTATTGTTAGAATAATTTTAATGTTAGATTTTAATTAGATAAGGTTAGTTGTTGAATTTTGAAGTTAGAATTAAATTGTTAGTTAATTTTTTAAGGTTAAAGATTGGATTAAATATTAGAGTTAGTAAGTTATTTGTTTTGATGTTAATATCATATTAGTTAAGTGTGTTAATATTTATAATTAGTTAATAATATTTTGAATTAGGATTTTATTGGTTAGTAGATTGTTGATTTTCATATGGATTATTTGAAGAGTAAATAAAAATAATATAATGTTTTAAATTAAATTCAATTGAATTAAAATGTATATTATTTATCTTGTGATATTAATTAGTATTGGTAATTCTTGAGTTAAGAAAGATGACATTAATCTTATTATAATTAATTATTAATAGAAAAGGACTATTCATAAAAAAAAAATTGACCATAAGGGGATGAGTTAGTTACTAAAGATGGTCGGTGAGAGTGTTATATTAGGGTTGAATTTAAATGCGAACAAATGTTGAAATCAATTAAATAATGAATGTTCAAATTTAACGATCTATTCCTACACATTGATTATAAACTGAAATGAAGTGTTAAGGTGTTGTTAGAGGAACTTGTATCTGTCCTTCAATATACCTATACTTTAACTTGTGAAACAAACATATCAATTATATCAAAAGCTAATGGGCCATGTAAGTCATAGTCAACCATTTATCAAACTTAGTGATGTAATTAATCTTTTATTAAAAAAAAACATTTATTTTTGCCCCATATTTTGGGTATGACAAAAATTAACTATATTAACTCCTAATCCATCTCATATCATAGATCTCTTACCATATAATCATAAAATAACATGTATGTTGAAATGAAAATATATCTAAGCATAACATCCATGAAATTATAAACACATAACAAAAGATTTTGGTAACTTGGAAACCCTCCAAGGTGAAGGTAAAACTAGGATGGGGATGAAACCCACAAATCTTTACTAATACAACAACAAAGTTTACTTGTTAGGGCTACAAATTGACCACTTCAATTGATCTACCCTATGAGGGGTCTACTTGATTAAAAGAAATATAAGACTATTAAGTCTACCTTGATTAAAGGATTTAAACACACAATAAAGTAAGCACTTTGTTAGGAGATTGGAACAAGGGCTATTAAAACCACTATGTTAAAACATTTTACCTGATTCACTTGTTAGAATGTTTCAGTACTTGATCCTTCAGTTTTCTCTAGAAGCTATTTATGGATCTCCACTCCTCAATGTCTAAATTGATCTCCTTATCTTATCTGCTCTATTCCTCTCTTCACTACTAGGTTTCTCTATCTAATCTCTTTATCAAACTTGGCCTTTCTTGCTCTATTCTTAGCTTGTTTGCACCTTTAAATTTTCATCTTGATCCCATAATGATTTAGGGTTAGATCCCTTTTTAAATAGAAAATTGTAGAAAGTTCTAGATTATAATCAATGATCCACAATTCATCCTTTTTCTATTTTACCCTTCTATTTTTTTGACTAATCTACCTTTCTTGAGATTAATGCCTTCTAAAAAATGTGTAATTTGTGTTGGTGTGAATAAGTATTTACTTATTACACTTTACTTAAGTTTACTTAGGTCAATGCATTATTTTATTATTTCTTAGGTGAGACACTTAGGAGTTTGTGTACTCTTATGAGTTGTCATGCTGACAACACAGAAGTAAGTAACTCTAATTTAGCACATGGTGTCTACAACCCTAGAGTTTGCATAATTAATTGAGTTATCATGTTGACAACATAGTTATTCATACTCTTATTGTAGCACATGGTGTCTACAACATAATTTTATGTGCTACACCTTTGTAGGCCTATCTTCTCATCATTGCACTTACTCCTGTGCTTAATGGAGGTTAATCCACTCTTGGTGGACATGTGCTTGGTTGTACGACTTATCAGTGTGTTGACTCCTAGGCATTCTAGAGGCCTTTATATTCAAGCACTCCTAGTGTGTATGTAGATGCAATTACATCAATTGAGTAACATAATGTTATTCTAATAATACTTTCGTCTATTCTGTGCTTGTGCTTGAGTTCCTTGATCTTGGGTAATTTTTCCCTAAGGAAAATTCTTACATGATACTAGAATTGAAGGAATTTCTCTTCACATAGCCATTAGAGATCATTTTCTTTCCTCACCTCTGAAAGGACCTCAACCTAGATCTAGAGTATTGTAGTCATTGGGAGTGTCTAGAGCTAAAGTAGACCTCACCATTATGTCCAGAATGTTGATTCGGTAAAATTTAACTATAAATTCACCTACCCTAGGCCATAGTCAAATTTGAGGTTTTTTTTTTTTTGCAAACTGGCACTCGAAGCCCCAATTTGCAAATCTAGTATGATCATTTTTTAGATTTGCAATTTTATTTTCAAATCGGTGTTTTTTTTTTTTCCAATTTTTGTCAAATTTTTTCTTGCATTTTTTGGAACAATTTTTTGAAATTTTTTTAGGTCATCAGGCTTGCAAAGAATTTTTTTTTGTAGGAACTGGGTGGTGAAATCCTAGCCCCTGCAGGTGGAATATTCTATTTTTGGCATTCATCTCAGCACAAACTGGTAGGCATCACATATTTCTCAGTGAAATATTCCATCAAGCCAATTCAAGTGACATATAATACTAGTGTCCAATCACTTTACATCCACCAGAGACCACATTGCTTAATATCCAGTGGGCTACAACTGTGTTTAACCAAGTGTGAGCTTTGTGTTTTAAACTTCCCCACACAAGCATTTTATGTGCATGTGAGATATCTAAACTCACACTGGTAGCCATCTTCTATCATTTTCTGGCTCCCACAAAATGCCTTGGCACTGGTGATGCCTTTCTCTAGACCGACCCTCCCAAACACTACCACCCACATAATAGTCTCTGACACTCATAAAGAATTTCCTGTCTACAACAACTTTTTTCAGCCCACATGACTACACCTATCAAGAAACCACCTCTCTGACACATGGCAAAAAATCTTGAGCACTGACTTTTTTGCACTTGCCACCCAAAAAATATCTCTTTGGCCATCAATCGTTATTCACAGTTGGTGCCAACACCTTTTCTAATAGTGCCAACAACAAGATCTACCATGTCTGTGACAATGTGGAGCCACGTTAGTTGCCAACCCAAACATGTGGACCCCTACGATAGTGACACAACCTAATCAGTACATAGCTTAGATTTGCCATGTGAGCCTAACCTGTCATCATTTTTCGTACCATCTATATGATTGCTAATCTCATCATTGAAATCACTATCATGTTAGTCGAGGGACCTATTTTTTGCAGACATCAGCCAGTCATGAGCCTAAATTTGATGGTCATCTAACCATCATTTCTAGGTAAAATTAAACGACTAAAATGACCATTTGACCATCAAATTTAACCTTGTAGATTGCAGCCAAGACCCCTCTCTAGATTTAATTTTGATTTCACAGTCTGACTTTGAGAGGCCATGAATTAGTCATCAAAACTCCAAATCAAGTTCAGCTTCTTTTGATTTTGGGTAGAATTTCTTGAACTTTTTAGTGGTGTTGTTCTTTCCTAGTTTTGGTGCACGTATTTGTTAGAAATTACATTTTTTTGGCAATTGTACTTGTCCAATCCTACATTTTGCAACTTCAAATGCTCCATATTGGCTCATCTAGACACATTTTCAGGTTCTATTTTTTTGAAAGTGCTTAATTTTTCATCTACTTTCTAGATCTACAATTAGATTATAGGGTTATGTGGACAAAAATACCACTTTTAGAATTAGGTCCTTTTCTACATTGTATTGCTTTGATTACTCTTCAAAATTATTGTACATCTGAGCTACAGTGCTTAGTGCTAGATTTGAACCTCAAAAGGCAGTTGTAAACAACAAAATTAGATATCCACTTTGTACATTTTGACAAGTGGCCTATTGTAAACACACTACATATAAAGTGACAAAAGAATCTTTTTTGGTGGGGTCTTTTGATTGAGTGAATGGGGGGGGGGGGGGGTGGGTATCATATGTTCTTATGTCTCTCTTTTGTGCTCCTTTAATTTTTTGCATCGTGGGTTCACCTAAAAATTGACTTCTAACTTCACACAATTATTCTACATGGAAAGATATTGTATGGAGTAGATTAATGAAAAAAGGTTTAAATCTATATGTTGATGGTACAATTGTAAAACCCATTAATGCTACAACACTAGTTGATTAGGAAATTAAAGACAATCAAGCTTTAGGAATCATTAGGAGTTGTGTTCATAAAGATCTCTTCTACCACATTGCCAACTTTAAATAAGCAAAGCCTACTTGGGACAAACTTGAAGGGTTGTATGGTAAGATGGATGAGGAAAAGGGATTTGAAATTGAGGATGACCTACTTCTCTTGGATTCTAAGAATTTTTACACAATTCAAGATTATATCAACAAAGCCAAGTGAATTGAGAGTGCTACTTAAAGATTGTGGTAATCCCATGAAGGATGATAGATTGATTTATCACATCTTGAAGAGGCTACCTTCAAATTATGCATCTTTTTTTTTGAGTTACAAAACTCATAGGTCGACCATGGGAAGTGCCTTCACTAAGCTTACATTTGATGCATTTGTAGAAATGTTGATGTTGAAATGATCCAAGTTGATAGATATGGGAATTCTCAAGTCATCAAAGACCAAAGCATTGGTGGCTACTAATGAGAACCAATCAAATCATAGTGGCAAAAGTTCTACCAACAACAAAGAGTAGTGGAAGCAAAAATCACAATTAGAGACACAAAAATCTTCCTCCTCATAGTAAGGCAATTCTTCTTCCAACAAGAAGGGAAACAATGATAAGAAGGATAAACTATTTTGTGCATATTGCAAGAAACCAAATCATGATGAGCATTATTGCAAGACTAAGAAATTGATGAGTTGGAAAACTTACTCAGAAAGAAAAAAATGAATGTGCCAAATGCTTCCAAGAATTCAACTCCACCCAATTCAAAGGGCAAAAGGCAAGCACTTATGGCTAGTTTAAATTCTTTAGTGGAATGGATTCTTGATTCAGGTGCCTCATATTATATGGGTTTTTCAAAAGGATACTTTTCTTCATTGAAGTAGTCTAAGGTACCACACATCTTATTAAGAGATGATACAAAAATTGAAGTTGAAGGGAAAGGACAAGTTGAGATGGAAAATGGAGAGTTCAAAGAAGTTCTCTACATTCCCAACCTTAGATCTGTTCTCCTTTCAATATACCAAATCACTTACTATGGAGATGGCAATAAAGTTGAGTTCCTTCCTATTTCAGTAATGGTGCACAATCTTAAAGATGATTCATTGGTTGTAGTGGGTAAAGTCAATCATCACAAAAGGCTTTATTCTTGCTCCCACCTTGTTCCTAAATCTCCTTCACATGTCTTGTTGACACAATCTCAATCAAAAAGTACATTATGGCATGAGTGGTATGCTCATCTTGCCTTCCACTATCTTCATCAACTTTTCTCCAACAACATGGTTAGAGGTCTACCTAAAATCAAATTTTCTAATTGTGAATGTTCAATGGATATGCATCTAGAAGAGAAGATTGATAAAGGGAAGTCTTGGGGAGCATCACTCACTCTTGAGTTGGTTCACATAGTTCTAGCAGGTCCTTTTGTAGTAACATAAGCTAACAAGGGTAACTACATCCTCACTTTCATTGATGACTCTTCACGCTACACAGGGGTCTACTTTCTTGATCACAAGAATGAAGTGTTTGATAAGTTTCTAGCCTTCAATCTAGTCACGTTGAAAAGAAATCAAGGAAAGCCATCAAGGTTCTTTGCATGGACAATGAAAGTAGATATGTGAACCCAATACTTAGAGACTTTTTTGAACTTGAGGGTATTGATCTTTAGGATCTAGTAGCATTTAGTCCACAAAAGAAAAGTGTTGCAACAATGAGGATTAGAACTCCTAAGTCTATGGCAAGTTGCATGATTCAAGCCAAGTCTCTTGATCCATCACTTGAAGTTGAAGCTACAAGTAGTGCAAATCACATACTTAATAGGTCTCCTCATAATGTCTTAGATCAAAAGACTCCTTTTGAGGCATGGTGCAACAAAAAAATAGTTATGAAACACTATAGAGTCTTTGGTTGTCTACCATGGGCAAATATATATTCTAGGGATTGCAAGGCACAACCACCAAGGCCTTGTACTTTCATCAGATATGAGGATAGTGTTAAGGCATATAGACTTATGGATCCTAAGACTCATGAGATTTTCATAGAGAGAAATGTTCACTTTGAGGAAATTTCACCCAACTTATCCTCTAATCCTCTTCTTACTTCATACATTGTGGAAACTAATAGTGACACTAGTGGTAGTGAAACAATGCATTTAGATATGTGGGATCCTATTCATAGATACAACATGACATCACAACATCAGCTCATTCCACATGTATACATTGCTATAGTGATAGGTCCATGTCATTTAGCATAGTAGGGAACATCTAGTCTTTCAACTCTAGCATTAGTGGATGACTACATAATAGATATTTTAGGTTTGTTTGTGGAGTCACAAATTTTAGATTTGGGAGACATCATTGATGATATACATCTTTCCTTTGATGAAGAAGATCCTTCTTTAGTTGTTGTAAGGGCTCACTCTAACCCTCTTGTCCATTCTCTAAATGATCAATCTTTCTAGGTTGATATGATCATGGATCCTTATGTACAAAAGTTGCACGAGATCTCTTTATAATTTGAGGAGATGGTTCTTTTGGATAGGTTCTACATCCATCCTTGCTAGAACTACACTCATTATTTTTAGCAACATTAGAAGGGGTGATAGTTAGTATCGACACAAGGATAGTTGAGTAGGTTTCAGACACACCATTCATCATCATGATTCTTTCTACACATTGGGGAAGCATCTCATTTGTATCTATGATATTGTTTCTTCCAAAGGGGAGGAACATTATTTAGTAGTTATGGATCAACTTCTACATTGGAGCAGCTAACACTAATCAACATTCTACTTTGGGGGGGTGAGGGACTACCTTTTCTCCTTTCTTCTTCTCCCTTTTGGGGGGCACATTTTCCTCTTTTGAGATTGTGTTCATCTCATACTTCTCTATTGTATATACTTGATGTATGTCATAATTGGGGGGTTTTGATTACTCCATCCATCCATGCATCTTATTTTTTCATCTATCTTTTTGAAGGAGGGTTTTTCCCATGAAATTTTACCTCTTTCTTCACTTTATGAGAGATTTCATTGTACTTGTAAATGGGTACCTAACATGGCCTAGTAGCCAGGACCCATCATGCATTTTCATTCTAGCTTCTGTAAGCTTAAGGCATTCCCCTATGTTGAACTTAAGGGGGGGTGTTGGTGTAAATAAGTATTTACTTATTAAACTTTACTTAAATTTACTTAGGTCAATGCATTATTTTATTATTTCTAAGGTTAGACACTTAGGAGTTTTCATACTCTTATGAGTTGTCATGTTGACAACACAAAAGTAAGCAACTATAATTTAGCACATGATGCCTAAAACACTAGAGTTTGCATAATTAATTGAGTTTTCATGTTGACAACACAATTATTCTCACTCTTATTGTAGCACATGGTGTCTACAACATAATTTTACATGCTACACCTTTGTAGGCTTATCCTCTCATCATCACACTTACTCCTGTGCTTAATGGAGGATAATCCATTCCTGGTGGACATGTACTTGGTTGTAAAACTTATCAATGTGCTAACTCCTAGGAATTCTAGAAGCATTATAGAGGCCTTTATATTCAAGCACTTTTAGTGTGTATGTGCATGCAATTACATCAATTGAACAACATATTGTTATTCTGATCATACTTTGGTCTATTCTGTGCTTGTGCTTGAGTTCCTTGATCTTGGGTGATTTTTCCCTAAGGAAAATTCTTATAATTTTCTCCTTAATTATCTCTAAAATCTTTAATTCTCACATATAAGTTGACTAAAATTATTTACATAAGTGTTTGTGCCATTACAAAGACATATGCTAAAACTAGTTTATTTGACAATTGAATGTTCTGATGCTTGGTCATAACTAACTGTAAGAATTTGGTATAGCTCTAATACCATGTAAGAATTTTCCTGAGGCAAGAATGAAATCCAAAAATATATAAGCTCAAGAGGTAGCACAAAAGAGAGACAAGATATGGTCAATTGAGAATGGATATCAGATGATTAGATTAGATAATTGGATGAATACATCATAGAAGTGCATTATATATTAAGGCAACTGATATGACTAGGAGTTAGCAAAGAGATAAGCATACCAACTAAGAATATGTCCACCAAGAGTGTCTTATGCTCCATTTCACATTAATATACATGCAACAATGAGAGGATAAGAATGTAAAGGTGTATCTCATAAAGAAATGTAGTAGACAACATGTGCTCAATTGGAGTGCAAACTACTGTGTTGTCAACATGACAACTCATATGAATATGAAAACTCTTAGGTGTCTACATGAAAACTAATATGAAAATGCATTAAACTAAGTAAACTATAAATAGTAAATACTTTTTTACACCAACACCACCCCCCCCCCCCCCTGACAACTGAAACTTAGGAGAATGTAAATTAAGCTCACAAAAGATCAATAATAATGTAAGATGGGTTTCGGCTACTAGGCCATGTTAAGGACCCATGTAAAATATGAAAGTGAAAAATATATGTAATGCAATCTCTCATAAAGCAAAGAAAGAGGGAAAACCACATGGGAAAAACTCCCTCCAAAAAGAGAGATAAGTACAATAAAAGAAAATGAGAAAGAAGACCTCATGTGAGGAAAAGATTCCCCCCATAAGAGAGAAGAAATGGAAGAGAGACCAAGTAGCCTCCCTCAATGTAGAATGTACACCAGTGGTAGATGCTCTAGGCTTGATGTGGAAATTGTGCCATGAGTGTAGAAAAACATTCCTCCCCTTAGGAAGAAAAAAACCTAAGGTGTATTAATGAAGCCTCTCCCATCTGCAGGAAGAAACCTCAAAATGTATGAAATCTCTAAAACCTGCTCAAGTGTCCCTATGTAAATATTGAAAGGTGCCTCCTCCAAATCATGTGTATTATGCCACTTTGCTAAAAAAGACAAATCAAGATTGATTGAGGATGAATGTAGAACATATATCAAATACTCAAATATCTCCTTTGAAAATAAAGTGACCTCCTCCAATTGCTATATTAAAGGATCTACCATCATGTCGACCTCAAAAGATCGATCAAGTAGAGAATGAAGATGAGGGTCAACATGCTCCCTCACAAAAATTGAAGAAGGATCATCTTCACCAAAGAGAAGATGAATGTCATCAACATTGTCTTCCAAATATGCAATGTAGGAATCCACAAAAAAATTAGAAATGTCTATCAAGTAGTGATCCCATGGAACTGTGTCTGGAAGACAATGAATATCCTACTGTACTAAATCACTTGAATCCATAGCTATGTGAATAAAAATATCATCATGAACAATAGTAGATGGAATATTAGTAAGAGGAGAAGCAATGGATGGCTCAAGAACTTGATCACATGTGAGAACACCCAAGTTCAAGTAGCCATTAAAATTCTCCACAAAATCTAAATCATCACTGGAAATATGATCAAAATCTATTGAGAAATCATTGTCATCATCATGACCAAAATTTGAGAAGTAGTATAGTCGAGATGCATGATCAACTACCCCTGTAGCAATAATCTTTCTAGTCTCCAAGTCTCTAATAAAAACTGAATTAGGTGTGAATTCCACAATCCTTCCTCTATCTTCATAGGTGAGCTGATAGATGGAAAGAAGATTATGACTTAGGTGAGGTACACAAAACATATTTGAAGTATCCCTCCCCCTTGTCAATAGTTTCTTTCCCAATCACAATCATGTAAGTATGATTTCCCATCAAAATAGGTAGAGTATGACAAGGATCAAATGATGAAAACATAGACTGTGAAGATGCCATATGATGAGAAGCCCCTGAATCTAGAAGCCATCTCCCTGAATCTTGACTTGAAGTAGCTAATAAGGCTTGACCTTTGCCCATGTGATCCTTTCCTTTATCAAAATCTAAATGTGAAGAAGAGAATGAAGTGTTCATTCTTGATGGTAGACCAATTTGATTCTTCTTAAGAATGTTCTTGAGTTCATCTATCTCCTTCTTATAACAATGATGTTCTTCATGTCCATTCTCGCAATATGCACAATTAAGAAACTCCTTCTTGGATGATTTTCCCTTACTATTGGAGTTGTCTTGTGGTAAAGAGGTTGAGTGTTATTTTTTTTGTTGTGAATTTTTTTGCCATGATTTTTTTCTTTTAATTAGACCCTTATCCTTGATTCCCTTTACTAGCCACCAATGCTTTGGACTTTGAAGACTTCAGAATCCCCATGCTCATCAAATTTTATTTTTCTACAATCAACATCTCTATGAAGGAATCAAATGAAGGCATAGTGTAGGAAGAGCCTAAGGTCAACTTATGAGTGTTGAAGCTCAAAACAATTGATGCATACTTTGGAGGAAGTTTTCTCATCAAATTGTAGATCAATTTTTCATCCTCTATGGTAATTCCACAATCCTTAACCATTGACCTTAGCTCATGTGCCTTGGTGATATAGTCTTGAATTGTGTCAAACTCCTTTGGATCTAATGACTTGATATTTTCATCAAGTTCAAAAACCCCTAGCTTTGTCTACTTTTTCATACAAGCTAGCAAACTTATCCCATGCTTCCTTTACTATTTTACAATTATCAATATGGAAGATAAGATCTTCATGCACATACTTCCTCAAAGTACCAATAGAAACCTTATTGTTATGATTCCATTCATTTAGTTTATCAGGATCAAATGGTGCAACCATGGTTCAAACAACATAAATAATTAAACCTTTTTCCATCATTTTACTCCATGGTCTAATTTTCCATGTAGCATAATTTTGTGGAGTTAAAAGTGGAAACCTAGGAGAACCCATGATGCAAAATAAAAGAACACAAGAGAAAGAGAAGTGTAAACACTCAAGACACCCCCCCTCTCCACCCCAAATCACTCAATCAAAGAACCCCCCAAAATAGATGATTTTGGCACTTTATACTTAGTGTGTATACAACTGCCACTTGTCAAAATGAATCAAAGTGGACTTCTAATTTTTATAGTTACAAAAACAAATATGAATCTATATCAAACTCAAAAAGATAAGACACAAGACCTATGGAGGATCTAATTAATCACAAGTGCCAAAATAGGCCAAAAATGACCAAATTCTAAAAGTACTATGTCTACTTGGGATTACTCCAAGCTAATATCAAATCTAGAAAGTAGACAAAAAAATCATGGAATTTCAAAAGAAATAGCACCTAAATATGTGTCCAGATGATCCCGAACTAAGCCTTTGAAGTTGCAAAAATCAAGATTCATGATTTTTAGAAAAATTCAAGAACAGGGATTGCAAACAACCTATAGTAACATGTAGATCATGAAATTCTACCCAATTTTTTTTTTTTCTTGAACAAAGGAGTTTGTATGAGGGAGATATCATTGTTTGAAAATCACCTCTATAATTACTTTTCCTGAATCACTACCATCACACCTCCAAAAAAATGACTCTAGATTTCACCTCAAATCTCTATCTTTGATGAAAGAAGAGTCAATTTAGGGTTTTTTTGACCTTCTTAATGTGATGCCAACATCTGATTTGAACTAGCAAGCTCGAATCTTGACCTAAATAAGATCTTTCCAATGGCTATACAATGAGACTCCTATGGCTTTGATACCATGTAAGAATTTGGTATAGCTCTAATACCATGTAAGAATTTACCCGAGGCAAGAATGAAATGCCAAGATCTAAAAGCTCAAGAGATAGCACAAGAGAGACAAGATATGATCAAATGAGAATGGATATCAGATGATTAGATATCAGATAATTGGATGAATACATCATAGAAGTGCCTTATATATAAAGGAAATTGATATGACTAGGAGTCAGCAAAGAGATAATCATACCAACTAAGCACATGTTCATGAAGAGTGGATTATCCTTCATTGTACATGAATGTACATGAAAAAATGAGAGGATAAGAATGTAAAGGTGTATCTCATAAAGAGATGTAGTAGAAAAAATGTGCTCAATTGGAGTGCAAACTACTATGTTGTCAACATGACAACTAATATGAAAATGCATTAAACTAATTAAACTAAAATAAAATGTAAATAGTATATATTTATTTACACCAACAATAACATTCATGATGTCTCTCAATTTTGATATGCTCAATATATACTAAGTTACTAAACATAAGTTAACTTTACATCACTCAATCTCCATTTTTTTACTCATCATGTATATTGGCTTGGTCTCTATTGGGGTGCTCAACAACCTATGACTTGCTTGAAATGTAATGAAATATAAAAAAGTCTATGTAGCTTGATCTTCTCTAGATGTGTTGGTTGTAGTGATGACTAACCAACACTTCTTAGAGAATGACTAAGTTTTGGATACTAATAGGAAACTTAGGATTAGAGATAAATAATCTCACCCATTTGACATGTTTTAGAAATAGTTTTTCATGACTTAGAAATCCATTCAAAATTACAAAATAGCACCCCCTGAGGCTATGATTCAGTCTTCAAAAACTTAACTCTATTGTACAATATATACATGTCTGTGAATTTTGATGCTAGCTCATATGAGAACTCTACTTCTAATTTGATCTTTTGACTTCTCTATGCTTTCTAAATGATTTCCCCCCTTTATGTTGTTCTATGATGATTTCCCCCTTGTTTTTCATTTTTGCATTTTCCCCCTTGTTTTTGACACTTATTGCTTGGGGCTTGTAGGGGTCAGCTTATATTTATCCAAAAATATATTATGGGAAGCCTAAATTTCTTCAAGTACTTGTGTCATCTTGTTCTCACTTATTCCTTGACTTGAATATGAATTTTGAGTTGAGCAGCTAGATCAATTAGGTTCTCTTCTATTAAGAGATGTGGATATCTCCTTGTTAATTTCTAAGCCACATATAATTCCCTCTCAATTATCTCTAAATGAGGTTATAGCATGAATTGAATCAAATTCAATATTTTCCTAATGCTATTGTCTCTAGCCAAAATTTTGGTTGCTCTTCCCTAATCATATGATAATTTATTAAAAGAATGTGAGTTTGAACTTGCATTCTTGCTCAAAGAAATAGTACACATGTTCACATCTTCCTATAATTGATAAATAGAATGTTGATTCTCCAATGTGAAGAAATAAACATCAAAAAGTTTCATGTGCAAATAATGAATAACTAACAAGATTCCTTCTAAACTTGTTACAAGGTTAGAAAGCTCAACCTGCCTGATTGCAAGTTCAATTGAGACTTTCTCCAAAACTTTGAGTTCAAATATTTTCTCACACCATCTCAACAATTTATCATTGGTCTTTATATCCTTTGTTTGTACCTTGTCAACTATATATATGAGCTGATACATAATTTTATGTTTCTCATTAACATCATGAATCTCAAAATTAGCATCATCAAAAATGTCCTTAATATCATGCAATACCTACTTTTACTTAAATTGTCTCTATAGTTTTTCTTACTTTATCTTAGGACTTAGCAAAGTTTGTAATTTCCACATCTTCTCTAGAGTCATATTATTTAGGTCATACATGGGAAGCATGATAACCTCATCCAAACTTACTTCTCCTTTGTTGTATCAATTTTATGTGCCATTATCTATGACCAAGGGTTGCTATCACTGAGTAGTGATATCTACAATTGTTTTTCATTTGCACTCGATCCACATGTCTGTTCGAGCTCTAGTGGAGTTGATATAAGTTGTTGTACATCTGTAAAAGTTAATGTATCTATTAGCATGAAACTCAACAACTAAATAAGAGCTTGAATAGCCTCTTTCTCATTTGGTTTCTATAGATTTTTCCAATTCTTTCTCCTCTTCTACCTCTTTCTCATTTGTTTTGTCATCTATAGCATGAGTGAATTGTGGAAGTAAAATAATTGCATTATCTTGCTACTCAACATTCATGTTGGAAATTAATGTAATTGATGTAACTTGAAAGCCATTAGTTTGTTTACTTTTAATTTATGGATAGTCTTGTATTTGAAGCAAAACTAGATTCATGCATTGTAGAGAGGTGTTCAAGGCATATGATTTAGCATTTTTCAAATATTCCTTAGTTAATACATTTTGATTCAGTGGTGATGAATTGAGAATGTCCTCAATAGTGACAACATCCTATTGTTCATTCCCCTCTACCAATTTGCTCACTTCTTCTTCTAGATTTCCAAGCTCGTCTTCATCGTCTTGACCTTCTAACTCTAATGCATCTCTTCCTTCTTCCTCTTCTTCTTCATTAGCCCATGGAACTACTGAGATAATGAGTGTTGCACACATTGCATAATATTGTTAGATTGTAATATTTTATTTTATTATATAATGTTGCACCTAGATGGGAATGCAACATGTACAAATTCCCACAGGATATACTTGATGAGTTGTATTCTAACATTGTGATAATATTTGATGTAATTTTTAAATGTTGGGAACAAGAATTAAATGTCCAATATTAAATCTGGGGTCACAGGGTTAGGTAGCACATGGTTTATGTAATACTACTTGATGGTTTTGTGAGACTTGCTACTATATAAGAAGCCATAAGGGTAGTTGTCAAGATAAGAGAAAAGGCAAAAAGGCAAGTGTTGAGCAAAACAAGATTGATAGGTTAACTAAGGGAGCATTTGTGAAGGTTGGAAGCATGAATTGGGCTGTGTGGATTCATGCTTGTTCATATGAATTTCTTAGTTGTGGCTATGGATTTGAAGACTTCCATGGTTGTATTGCAATAGTGTTTTGCTGAATAATACATGCTAATGGATGCTTTTGGAGGCTGGGTTTTTTTTCCCTCAATGAGGGTTTCCCAAGGTATATCTTGTGTTATAATTTCTTTAGGGTATGTTGTTTATTCTCTTGCACGTGGATTTTATTTGCATATTTATTTTAGGTCTATTATGGGTTATGTGGAAACAATAATATTTTTTATTTCAAGTTTCCTTACAAGTGGTATCAGAGCTCTTGGGTTTATTATTGTAACCCTAGATTGACTCCATGAGAATGCATGAGAGGATAAAAGAAAGGCGAAGAGATATGAGTTTTTTAGTACAGATTTAAGGGTTTTGGTTTTGCTCTAATGATGGGATTTTGGAAAATTTTTGGCACGTGAAATTGTTGGTCAAAAGGTTTTAGGAGGTAATTTGTAGAAATGACCTCCTAGGTAAAAACATACCTCACCATTGGATCTGGATTGATGTTTCTATAAATTTTGATATATAATATGCCCTAGTTTGGCCATGTTGATATAAAATGCAGAGGGTTTTTAGTTTCAGCCCATCAAATTTAATCCCATCAGGATTTTTGTCACAAAAAAATGCATTGAAAATGATAAAAAGACTATCTTGGCAAAATGGCAATAACTTTCTCTTAGGATATCAGATTTTAGACTTCTTATAGGTGTTAATTAAAAGCTAGATTTTGGACTTTGAGTAGTTAATTAAAAGCTATTGGAGAGATCTACACATTGGTTTATATTTGGTATAGGTTGGGATGATTTATTTGGTGATATATTGATCTAAATAGTCTATGATATATATTGACTGTGGTAACATTACAAGTTTATGAAATTTTATATTTTGGAGATTTGGATTTCATGTTATTGTATATTTAGTTCATATTTCATATTGGTCTCATGATGATATGATTATTAGTATTTGGTTTGGATATGTATAATGTCTTGTTGGGTCTATAAGTTGTGCAATATTTTAAGAGGTCTATACTTACAAGTTACATTTATGACTTGGTTATGGGCTGTCTTTGCCCATTGGTTCTTCATTTTGATACATATTCAAATTAGTGGTTTGGATTTGGGTTGTCTAAGCCCTAGGTCACATGATTTTCTAATTTTTCTTCATGTAGAAGGTATGAGATGTTGTTACCAAGTACACTCATGGTGGAGAATTACAGTTGACTATTTTATAATGATAGGTAGGACACTTTGAGAGTTAGTTTCTCAGTTCATCAATTTGATCATGGTGTCATGAATTGTGGCATGACATGATTTATTATAGAGGTAAATCCTTGATGTTCATTGGCTTGGATTTCTAATGTGGTTATGTTAGTATATCCTCTTGCTTGAGGATCATGGTTATTTTGTTTCTTTTGAGGAGCTCATGATGTGTACCTTGAGTTCTTTGATGGTTTGATGCATTGGTTGATTCTTATGATTAGAGGTGGTTTTTTTCATCATTATGTCATGGATATATTGTATACAAAATTTAGTGGGAGCAGTGTAAGATTAGTTCCTAGTTTGGCTTGTATCTTCATAGATTTGAAGATCTTAGTTTTACTCAATTATGACACTTTGGTTTTGTGTGTAGATGTGGAGGTCCTTTATGTAGGATATTGATTTTATGATAACATGGTTGAATTGGTACCATAGTTTAGTGGGAGTTTTTTTGACGTTGATATATTTATTGAGTGTTTGCAAATGTTGAAGGTTTGTCTTAGATCCTATTGCTACACAATCATTTTTTGACATTTGAATGGTGCACTTGTTATCTTCATGGTGTGTAAATATTTTTGGATCTTGAGGTTATCTTCATGGTGTGTGGAGATGGTTCTTCATGGTATGTGGAGATGATTTTCTTCATGGTGTGTGAAGATAGTTGCATCTCGAGGACTCATGGGGTTCTTAGTAAAGATGTGGTTTATGCTTTCATTTGACATGTTATCCTTGGTGTTAGCATGGTTTTATTATTATGTCATAATATACTCTTGATATGCATTTAGATTTTTAACATGTTATGGTATGTTCATATGAAGCATGTTATCTCTTTAGTTGAGATGGTTTAGATCATGTTGTCATGTTTATATTTTTGAGGCCATGGTTGGAACTTTGACATTGATCTTGGTATTGAGTACATTGATCATTTTTTGGATAATTCATGATATTTCTATGTTAAATTTTGAGTTGACATGGAATGATTGGTTAGAGGTGCTCATGGATACTTAGAGATCATGGTGATGCTTATTTCTCTTGAATTAGAGAAATATTTGTTGGGATAAATGATAGTTTTAATAGGAAGTCCAAGGGGAATTTACCTGATATGGACTTGAGAGGAGATTATTCCTAGATGAGTCTTGGTTGGAGACTTGGATATCTTGATGAAAATTCTCATTTCCCACTCTTGGACTACTCAATGGTTTACTACTTGAGAGGTATAGCCCATTGTTTCTCTCAGGTGCATTATGTTTATGCTTTTCTTTCATGGATATGGATCTTGATCCATGGTACATGAGTTAGTTCTAGAGGGTTAATTTGAGATATGGTTTAGCATTGTTATCTCCATGTGCATATTTTGTTGTTATGTTGGTTGAGTTTGGGAGATTTTTTTATATTGGACATATTCCTTGAATTATGAATGGTTATTCCTTGGTTTAGGAATGGTTTATGAGTTTGATATTCTTGTGAGAAGCTTACATCTATGATTAGTTATATGAATTTGTTTGGGTGTTGTTGTAGGTTCTTAGTTGGGGTTTTGTGAAAGATATCATACTTGCACAATTTACATCTAGAGGTGTGTGTAGAAGGACATGATACAAGTTATGATTTACATAGTTTCTCTTTGGTCTTGGTTATCTTCTTGGATGTTTAGTTTCACTTACATTGGATTTAAGATTGGTTGGATATTATGATCACTATTTTGTGTTCATGTATGTCATGTGAGATATGACATAGTTATTCCTTTATCTAATTCCTTTGTTGGTTGTGGAGAACTTGAGAGAGCATTGGATACTTGTTATGAGAGTTGTTGTAGGTTATTGGTTTATGTATTGTGGATATCCTTGAGACTACATGGATTCACTTTTTTGAGATGTTGTGAGTGAATTGGCTATAGATTTGAAATTATCCTTTGTAGTAGGAGCTTTTTGGTATATATTTGTTAGGTATTTCTCTTGAGGCTTGTGATTGTAGGTTATCAATTGGATATGTTGAAGATGTGAGATTTACTTGGTATACCTTTGGAGGTATTGATAGTTGGATGGGTTAGCACTTATTGTGGGTGCTATTTTAGCTATGGATATTTCACAACTATAGATACATGGGATCACCTTTGGATTAGGTGTTTATGCTTGGCATTACTGTTGGTACAAGATTTTATGATCTTCTTAAGTGACAGGTTAGGTGGCTTTTTTTTTGGATGGATTCTATGTATTTCTAGTGGCAAAGGCATAATAAAAGGTGGCTTCATTCATGTAAAAGATGTTGGTGTTAGAAATATTTAGAATAATTGGGGGGGTGAATTAGTTAGCCAAGGTCTATATGCTTATCCTGCATATCCTGCTATTGCTCAGTCACTACTATAAAATATCATTAACTTAACTTTCATTTCATAATGAAAAAATCATCACATGTAAAATATACATAAGAAATTCATCATAGTTTGACACTAGAATTTTACGTGGAAGACCAATTTGGGAAAAGCCACTAGCAACATGTCACTTTTTTTCATTCTTTCAAAGTGATCTAGCTCTATTAGGAGCCAACCCTATTAAAAGTTACAATACACACTATTAAATGTGAATTGGTTAGAGGATTTAATCACCCTGTCAGGAGTGGCCTTGTAAGAGAACTTTGATCATTCCATTTAGAATTTCACCTAGTTAAAAGATTTAGGTTGACTATTAAGTCTTCAAGTGATTGTTAGGTCAACCTCTATGAAAAATATTTCAATACAAACTATTTACAATGATAAGAAATAAAATAGTAGGTTTTGATTCATGTGATGACAATTCACTTTTGCTAGTTTAGATATCTCTTTAGTTCTTATGCTGGTTCACTAATATGGCTTTCATTATCATCTCTGATCTTGATCTACTTGGACACCCTTCAAGCAATCAATTCACTCTTCTCATCAACACTTAAGCCTTCTATTGAGCTATCATTTTGCATGATGCTTAATGAAAAGAATCCTTTCAAAATCCTCACTTGAAAAGCTAATCCAAGGATCAACTCCATGGTTCTAGGTGATCTTGTGACCTACTAGAATCTGCTCAATTGAAGACAAATGAAAATGTTCATGAGGAGGCCTTTTTTGGTTCAAAAACTTTAGATAAGATGTAGAATCTACTTACTATAAAAAAACACACACACATACAAAAGAACTATATTTTTTGTATTTTTCTATAAATTGATGAATGCAATCTTCATTGAAACTATATGAATTCATAAATTAACCAAGTTTTTGTAAAAGAAAATAATGAAAGTAGGGTAACAAGAAGTTTAATCAAATAACATGAAAAGTAAATCCTATTGGACATAAACTACAGAAATAATGCATCTGCGAATTAAGCTTTCAAAAAGATAGGCAGGTAACCAATGAAAGCAGGAGTAGTGCTTTCTTAATTCCACTGATGAAATTGTCGATGGGGGACTTAGCAACCATAAAATGTTTCACTTTTAATTGGATCGCAAGGCCATGGAAAGTGCACTCATGTGAGACAAAAAGCTATGTAGGTACAAGATGATGATCTCTTCTCAAACTAGATATGTTAGTAGAATTCATAAAATCATAGAAAATACCAAAATTAAAAGATCACACAACCAAAAATAACCCAACAAACTTTCTCAATCATATTCCATGAACATACATTCACAAAATATAACACACTTAGGAAAGAATCACTACACTCCAAATGCGAGCACCAAAAGAATATATTATTGCAAAATAATCCTCAATTTGTGTTGAGAGTGAGAGATATTTTTATGCAATCATATGCTTCTAAACTAATAAAAAATTTATATATGTACAAACCATCTATCTAACTAGTGCTAAGTAGGACTCCATCTATTTTATCTCATTAATTGGATGCATGAGCCTTTACATGTTATAAAACAAAGAAATAATGAGAGAATAAGAAAGAGAAAGCCTTTACTTGATGTAGAAGTGACTGGAAGTGGCAAAAATAGAAGCTCCATCTTCACTAGGCATTTGTAAGAGATAAATTGCCGTCAGAATGCATTTTCAATGCATGGAAATCTCTAATTTTGGAACTAGCAATTAACTATCAGTGCACCTATGAGTTCTTCAAAATATTACAGAACACTACTAAAAAAATGCACCAGTGCACCTAGTGCACCTAGCACACCTAGCATAATAGCAGAGTAGTGCACCTAAAAAACAAGCTCCAAAATTGGAAAATTTCACTAAGTGTCAAAATTGAAATTTTGGCACCTATGTTTTGTTCTCCTTTATATAAGAGCTATGTCTAGATATTCACCCTTGAATTTCTTGATCATTTTAATGAGTTGAGCCACATCTAAAAAATCTAAGGCATTATATTTTTTTGGATACAATTGATTAATTGTGTATTGTCTTTGATGTTACACAAATGTCATAATCATTATTAGTCAATATATGCCAAACTCACTTGGGTAGTAAAGATAGTTTTCTATGTCTACCGAGCTTTCTTATGTTTGCTTAGTTCAGAAGGAAATGTATACTAATTTCACTCAGGTGTACAAAAGGAGAATATGTAGAAGATGTGTGTTAATCAAGCTCACTCAGTTAATGAAGGAAAGTTGGATGAAACCAGTGCTAATTGAGCTCACTTAGTTGCCAAAGGATTTTTGCAAGTTTGTAGTGTTAACCAAGCTTCTATTGGTTAAAAAAGGAAATCATTTCTAAGTTAGCTTCTACTAAGTTGGATTGACTAATGAAGGGTTTTCTTATTTTGGAATATTAAGCTTAATTTATTTATCTATTAATTCCAATTGACTAAAGTGATGAATATTAATTATTCTAAGTTGTATTTGAGCTAACTTGACAAAGTGGAAGATATAAGTATAAGGTCAAGTTGTGATTTCATAGTGTGTGTGAGAAAGTATAAACATGTTATTGAAGATTTAAAAATGAGAAGAGGAAGATAATTTAAAGGATAAACATAATATCATTGTGGAGCAGCAAAGCTATATTTGATTAGGAAGGATCAAGTACAAGCTAGAACATAGATCTATAATCAAAAAATTAGTTGCATTCAAATCAATTCATCTCATTTTTACTCTCTAATCATTGTAGTAGTGATCTAAATCTCTTAACAGAGTTGGCTTAATAGTTATTTGCAAATCCTCTAACAAGATGGTAGTTCTTGAATTATCTCAAGACCTCTAACAAGGCTATTCCTAATAGGGTGATTAAATCCTTTAAGATCACACCTAATAGTGTGTTTTTTAACCTTTAAAAGGGTTGGCTCCTAATAGGGCTCACTTCAGAAGAGTGAATAACATTAACTAGTTTCAATTGGTAATTTTTTTCGTAAATTGGGTTTCTATGCTAAATTCTGGTGTCAAATGTGTTAATGTTATTTTCTTTCAAATGGTTGCAATTTAGTTAAAGTAATGATAATCATAGATAACATCTAAAGTTTATATGTTAAGCATTTATCGAGCTAATTTAGTAATTACCGAGTTACAACATTTAATGTTTATTTACCAAGATTCAGCTATATTTAGTCTTCAATTTGCATTTCTATATTGACATCTAAGGGATCTAGGATTTATTTTAGTAGTAATTGTTTCACCCCTCCCCATATTAGTTACTCCTCTTATATTTCTAACAATTGGTATCAGAGCTTTTGGTGCTTGTAGAGAAGGTTTTAAGGAATTAAGCTAAAGATCAGGATTTCTTACAAAAGAGAAATTCCCAAGCTGAACAGAGACAATTTTGCAACATGGCAAGGACTTATGAGGTTACATCTAGCTACTATCAGTGATTCAAGTTGCAAATATCTTGATACTGAATACAAAACTCTCACTAGAACATTATTAGTTGAAGATATTCCTAAAAAGAAGAATCATAATATCATGATGATTAATATTGCGTCTGGTCTCAATTATGCTAAATTTGATGAGGTAAAGAATTGCAAAACTACTCATACAATGTCGACCAAACTATAAGATGTCTATAGAGGAAATGAAAATGTAAGAAGAGCCAAAGAAGAAAGCCTCAAAGGATAATTTGACCAAATGAAAATGAGAGAAGATGAAAACATTGCAAAATATGTGGAAAGGATCAAGGCCAGTGTAAGTGTAATCAAAGCATCTGGATTAGACATTGAAGAGAAAATAGTTGTAAGCAAGGTACCTAGAAATCTTCTTCCTATTTATGAAATTAGAGTATTTTCTATTCAAAAAATGAGATGTGATCCAAATAATAAAATATCTTTGGATGCTCTAGTTGGAAGATTGGCAGCTTTTGAGTTAGATAATTTTGATAACTATGTTCCTCGTTCAAAGGTTATTGAATCTACTTTTAAAGCTAAACTCTCACTCAAAGAAAAGGGTAAGAGATAAAAGTCTAGTTAATTAGGAAGTGAAGAATAAGGAATTTTAGAAGAAAGTTCAGATAGTGATCTTGAAGTTCTTGAAGCCCTACTTGCAAGGAAACATTCCAAAGGAAGAAGAAAGTACAAAGGTAAAATTCCTCTGATCTACTTTTCTTGTGAAGAAGTTGGTCACATTGCGGTTAGGTGTCCAAATAAGGAAATAAAAGACGAAAAGAAGAGCAATAGGAATAAAAGAAAGAAGGACTCCAAGAACTATAAGAACTACAAGGACAAAGGTAAGGAATATTATTTTATAACTAAATATTCTGATAATAGTGAAGATGAAATGGTATATATTGCTATGAAAGATGAATTTGATGATCAAGGAGATAAGATGGCACTTATCTCTCATGTTAGAAAAAATGATAGATGGATTATTGATAGTGGTTGTTTACATCATATGACTGGAGACAAAATAAAATTTGAGCACATGGAATATTATGATGGAGGTACTGTGAGATTTGGAAACAATGAACCTTCTAACACAAAAGGAAAATGATGTATTTTAATACAAATGAACTTGTATGTGACAATGCTTATTGGGTTGAAGGAATAAAGCATAATATAATAAGTGTGGCATAGTTGAATAACACTGGATTTAAGGTAGAACTCATGAATGTATAGGCCAAACTACTAGATAAAAAATGAAATCTAGTTGGATTTGGCAAGCAAACAAAAGGTAATCTATTTTATCTTGATCTTAGTGATTGTTCATGTTTTATTGTTCAAGTAGAAGAAATATGGTTATGGCACAAAGGCTATGTCATATGAACTTTGATAATCTAGTTAAGATAAGAAAACATAGAAGAGTAAGAGGTATTCCTAGTTCGAAGAAGCCTGACATGGGTCTATGCAAGAATTGCCAAATTGGTAAGATGGGAAAGACTAGCTTCAAAAGAAAAAAACTATCAGTTAGAAGAAGTCTTGGAAATTGTTCATATAGATTTATGTGGACCTATTAGAATAGAAAGCTATAGTGGATAATTTTTTTTCATTCTTTTTGCTGATGACTATTCTAGAATGATGACAACAATGTATCTAAAAGAAAAATTAGAATCCTTTCAAAAATTCAAGTGGTATTTGGAAAGAGTAGAAAAGGAAACTAGAAAGAGGTTGAAATGCTTAAGATCAGATAGAGGTGGTGAATTTACCTCCAATGAATTCAATAATTTCTGCATTGATAGAGGAAACAAAAGACAAGTATTAGCCTTTGATACACCACAACAAAATAGTATAGCTAAAAGAAAAAATAGATCTATCATGGATTGTGCAAGAACCCTGATGATTGAAAAGAAGGTTGATCCAAATACTTGAAGTAAGCTATCAACACTATAGTTCATACCTTGAACAGAGTACAACTAAAGAAAGATTCAAACAAAACACCTTATCAGCTATGTTATGGCTACAAACCTAATGTAAGTTACTTAAAAGTATTTGACAAAAAATATTATATATTGAAAGAATATAGAAATGGAAAATTTGATGTAAAAGGTGATGAAGGCATATTTCTAGAGTAAGCCTACATAAGTAAAGCATACATATGTTTGAATTTGTGTACTCATAAAATTATAGAAATTGCACATGTTAGAAATGATGAGTTTGCAAAAAAGAGTAAAGAAGAAAGCAACAAGGAACTAGAAGATTACAGAAGATTTACTTTCTATGAACCTAATAACCTACCAAATCTATCTGAAAGAAAAGAAGCTTCATCTCCTGAGTCCCTAGAATCTCCAATAGCTACTGAGTTGTAGTTTGAAGGACCTAAGTCACAATTAGAGGCTATTGAGCTAGTTCAAACCAAGCCTAATGGACCCGAGTCACAAACAAAAGGACTCAAGCTTGAAACTAAAATTAAAGATGAAGATGGTGGAACTCATTCAAAGAATAAAGAACCTATGTTAGCAAGATATGTCAGAAGGCATCATGCCCCTGATTTGATAATTGGAGACAAATCAGATGGAACAATGACAAGAGGCAAATTAAAAGGTAGATGTTTACTTGTTGAATTTGAACTTAGAAGTGTTAAGAATGCTTTAGAAAATGAAAGTTGGATTGAAGCAATGGATGAAGGGATAGAATAGATAGAAAAGAACAAAACTTGGACTCTTGTTCCTAGACCCAAGGATAAAAATATAATTGGTACAAAGTGGGTATTCAAAAATAAGTTGAATAAAGATGGAGAAGTTTCAAGAACCAAAGCAATATTGGTTGCAAAGGCTATTCTCAAGAAGAATGTATTGACTATGGTGAAACTTTTTCTCTTGTGGAAAGACTAGAAGGTGTTAGAAATGTACTAGCATATGCAGCACATAAAGATTTAAAGTGTATCAAATGGATGTTAAATATACATTCTTGAATGGAATTCTTGATGAGGAAGTCTACATTGAACAACCAGAAGGTTTTGTAGATCCTAAGAAAAATGACATGGTTTGCAAATTACACAAAGCATTATATGGTCTCAAGAAATCTCCTAGAGCTTTACATGAAAGAGTACATAACTACTTGGTATAGATTAGCTTTCAAAGGACAAATGATAATAGTAGTCTATATATCAAGGAAGGACCAGACAAGAAGATTGTGTTGGCAAAAATATTTGTTGATAATACTCTATTTATAGGAAATGATGACTTGTGCAAAGCATTTTCAGAATAAACGAGTAAAGAATTTGAGATGTCTATGTTTGGTGAGATAAAATTCTTTCTTGAATTATAGATACAACAAAACAAAAATAGTATCTACATCACTCAATCTAAGTATATGAAGGACATACAAAAAAATTTGGAATGTAAGATTCAAGACCAGTTGGAACCCCTATGTCTACTAGACATAAACTCTCCAAAAATGATGATTCCAAAGAAGTAGAATAGATCACATACAAATCAATGACTAGAAAATTGCAATATGTAGTACACACAAGGCCTAATATTGCTCTAGTAGTTGGAATGGTACCAAGATTCTTAGCAAATCCTAAGGAAAATCACATGATGGAAATCAACAGAATCATGAGATATCTAAAATCTAGTGAAGACTATGGTTTATGGTATAAATTTGGAGTCAATTTGGACTTGAAAGTATTTACTGCTGTTGATTGGGTAGGAAGTATTGATGATAGAAAAAGTACTAGTGGTGGAGCATTCTTTCTTGGTAAAAGACTAGTGTCTTGTATAAGCAAGAAGCAAAATTGTACATCTCAATCCATAGTAGAGACAAAATATGTAGTAGTAATAGTTAATTGTTCTAACATTGTTTGGTTCAAAAAATTGTTGGAAGGAATAAAGATAGAGATCAAGGATCCAATAGTCATATCCCATGATAACATCAGTGCAATTAACATATCAAAGAATCTAGTGATGCATACTAAAATAACACACTTTGCAATAAAATATCACTTCTTAAGAGAATTGGTGCAAGAAAAAAAAGTCAAATTGGAATATGTTAATACAAAGGAACAAATTGTAGACATATTCACCAAGCCATTACCCAAGGATACATTTCTATATCTAAGAGGTAAGCTAAGGGTCACCCCCCATCAACTAGAACCTACTAAAGATCAATCAGTTGGTGTAGAATTGGCAAGTGCATATTGCAAATGAATCAGTACTTAAGGTACATTGGTATTTATAGAATTATTGTCTTTGGCATTTGTTGTCAAAGAGGAAGAAGTTTACTATCATATCTTTCAAATTTTTTTGAAACCAGAATAAAGTAAGGAACTAAAGAACTAAAGAAGGAGAAGTTTGTTGTAAGATGGAGAAAGTTATGAATGAACTTGACAGAAGTTGTTGTAGATAGAGAAAGAATCTAGTGAAAGGAAGAGCACATACTAACAGAGGGAGTTCTCAAAGAACCAATCCAAAATTTCATTGTGCTATGACATGTTGTGTTGCCATCAAGGCGAAAGAGGGAGATTTTTGGATGCAATTGATTAATTGTGTATTGTCTTTGATGTTACACAAATGTCATAATCATTACTAGTCAATATATGCCAAGCTCACTCAGGTAGTGAAGATAGTTTTCTATGTTTACTAAGAATTCCTATGTTTGCCTAGTTTAGAAGGTGGTGTCTACCAAGTTCACTTAGGTGACAAAGGAAAATATGCAGAAGATGAGTGTTAACTGAGCTCACTTGGCTAATGAAGGAAAGTTGGATGGAACCAGTGCTAACCGAGCTCACTCAATTGCCAAAGGATTTTTGTGAGTTTGTAGTGTTAACCAAGCTTCTATTGGTTAACAAAAGAAATCATTTTTGAGTTAGTTTCTACCGAGTTGGGTCAGCTAATGAAGGGTTTTCTTATTTTGGTATATTAAGCTCAATTGATTTATCTATTGATTCCAACTGACTAAGGCGATGAATATTAATTATTCTAAGTTATATTTGAGCTAACTTGACAAACTAGAAGATATAAGTATAAGGTCAAGTTGTGATTTCAAAGTGTGTGCGAGAAACTATAAATATGCTATTGAAGATTTAATGATGAGAAGAGGAAGAAAATTTGAAGGATAAGAAGAATATCCTTGTGGAGTAGTAAAGCTATATTCGATGAGAAAGGATCAAGTACAAGCTAGGTTAGAGAATTGTAATTAGAAAATCAATTGCATTCAAATTAGGTCATCTCATTTTTACTCTCTAACCATTATAGCAATGATCTAAATCTCTTAATAGATTTGGCTTAGCAGTTATTTGCAAATTCTCTAACAAGGTTGCAGTTCTATTGAATTGTCTCAAGCACTCTAATGTAAGGCCCACACTCATACCCTATTTTAAACTGTAAGGAATGAATATGATTAGGAATTCATTAGGTCATGATCAACATTTTTTTTATTAACAATGATTTATGAGATCCTACTAGAGACTGATGTAGATTTAGATAAGGTTGATACCCTATCCAATAACATTAGGTTGATAAGATAAGACCACATGAGAATGAGACCCAATATGTTCAAGCTAAGAACCTAGTCACGAGATTCAAGGTATGATCTACAAGGTAATTAGGAAAGATAAACTTACATTCACTCTAGTGAGAACAAAAATGAATGTAGGTTATAATGACAACAAGACATATGGTTACATTTGGAATTGCTTTTAAATTATTATGACATAATTTTGGGAACATTTTAACAGTTTAAGGAATTAACCCCAGAAACTCACACACAAACCCCTTGTAATGTGATAAAGGGATATTGCTAGGAACATCACTATGTATAACTTGATTGGAAGGATACTAGTTAACAAGTCTGCATATTGGTGATTTTCACTTAGGACATATAAGCTAAGATCCATTTTATATGTTTTAATGATTTAGTAAAGAGGATCTTGGAGTTTCATTGTTATGTTGGAAAGAGTTGTTATAATATTTAGAACGATAATTGATTGTGTTAAGAAAGATAACCGTTGATACACATATTTGATATTTCAATGTTTTGAATATGTTATGGAAATGATTAGATGAAAGTTAATTGTATATGTTAATGTGAATTATTTGATATTGGATTATTCTATGCTTCTTGGTATGTATTTCTATATTATTTCATTGGGCTACTGATGTTTAAGTTGAGTGTGCAGGAAAATTGAACTATAGAAATTATTTAGGGAAGCAAGGTTCAAACCTATGTGAACATAGTAAAGCCAAGGTGAATCTTTGGAAGATTCAAAACCTCATTGTAATTTGTTTATTTTGTGATGTGATTATGCATGGGTGTTATAAGTTTAAAGATCATGATTAATTAATGACATGTCATCGTGATCTGTAAAGTATTTAAGGTGTGTGTCATTTGACACTTGTGTTGTTTATGTGTAAATGACATGTCATCTAGGATTTTGGGCATCAAGTCACTTAACCTAAACTTAATCCCATTACAAAATTAAGCTAATCCACCTTGGGGAGTTTTATGATTAGTCACCTTCATGATGCAATTCAAATTAAAATTTGATAGGAATTTTAGAGAGCCTAAAAGTGATCCCCAAGTGTTATTTTTGTGAAAATAAGTCACCCACATGGTGATAGCATAGGTTGTGGGTCTAAATTTAATAATAAGTTGGTCTAGGGAACCTAGGAGACCTTCTAAACTAGTCATTTGCAAGCCAATTCGAAAATTAGAGTGTCACATGACTTATTTCCTCACCCCTCCACTTGGTTAAATGCCTATTGGTAGAAAGGTACAAGGGTGTAAGAGGGGTAGGTGGGTTGGAAGTGGAGGTCTTTTTATGGAGCTTGTGCCAAACTTAGTGGTTGTTCAACCCCTCTCTGATTGTAGAGATAGATAGAGTTTTGGAGGAAGAAGCTTGGAAGCCAAGGATGGAAAGATCTTCATTACCACCTAATAAATATAGCTTGGCAAGAGGTTAGTGCTTCATTCCATATTTTCTTTCATTTCATGAAAGTTGGAGATGGAAATTATAAGAGTGTTTCTTGTAGGATCTATGTGTTTGTATATGGTGCATATTGTAAATGTTTGTGTATGTGAATGAGCATGTTGAATCTATTTGCATTTGGTTTTGTTTTCCTAGATTGTGGTTGTGGATTAAATGTTGTGTTGGGCATGAAGGCTTCACTCACCATTGGGAGGGAAGAGAAGCCTTGTGGTGAAGGGGTTAGTTGGGCTCTACATTGGAGTTGAGAAATCCTTCTCTTGGAGAGGGGATAGTTTTCATGGAGTATGGGCTCCATTGAAGCCATATGCCTTTCTATTGTTCTATGGGAGGTATAAGTGAGGATATGTGAAGAGGAGTAAGCATGGATAGCCTTGTTGTGGCATGTTTTTTGGAAGCCTTATTGGGATATTGCAATTACAAGATTTATTTTTTCACAAGGATATGGCATTCTCCTCCTTGAAGAGCCCACCTTCTCCCAATGTCTATGATTCCATCTATGAATCATTGTGCAAGACTTGGTTGGGGATTGTAAATGTGTTGTTAACCTATGGTATTCATGTTGGTTATTATTATTGTAATTTTGTTGGAATGTATCCTAGTTGAGCCTTGTTTCCCCCCACACGAGGGTGGTCTCCTTGAGGCCTAGGTTGGGAGGTGAGCCTCCATGGTTCTATAATTTTGATTTTTTGTAGGTTTTGATGCACTTGTTACTTGGAAGTCACAAAGATTTCATAGCATAAGAGAAGGCTATACTATTGTAGTTGGTTGATAATGGAGCAGCAAACTCCATCTTGATATGTGTTTCTATTTATGATTGTAAGAGTGTTGATATTACTCCTTTTCATTGTCACTAGAAGGATTTTGCATCATCTTGTAAAGAGATCTTACATTATGTAATGTTGACAAGAAGAGTATACCACCTTGTGGTCAATTGTGATAATTTTTTTGCATGTTAAAAGAGAAGTAGTAGAAATAACTCCATTGTATTGTTGTTGAATATCTATTATCAGGAATATGAATGTATCAGGAAAATGGATATAGTATAATAGTAGAAAATTAGCAAGATGTAAATGAAACTAGCACATTGTTATCCTATTGCTCTCCATTCTCATGAAAATAGCTAAATGCATTATATGTTCAATCTTGAATCATATGTAGGTATAGAAGGAGAATTCAATGGATCTAATTTAATAGATATCAATAATAGATCAAGGTTAGATGTTGATGTTCCATGTATTTGAAATTTTGACTACTAACATCAACATTTAGTAATGTAGTTCTTAGGATTAGATAGTATGGGTCTTGGAAATCAAACAATCTATATAAGGAGATATTAATTTCATGACAACCAATAAGACACACCATTAAAACTATGAGTTAGAAATGAAATAGATACCATAAAGAAAAAAATAAATTATCATCTCAATCCAATATATATACTTGTGGAATTAGAAGAAAGAAAAGAAGAAGCAAAAGCTCAAGAACTCCAAAGTAAGGCTTGTAGGCACAAATTATGTTATGGAAAATGTATGGCAAAAACTAATAAAAACCCCTCCCAATATAGTTCAATATAAGTAGGGGTCGACCAAGCTATTGAAAGAACAAAAAAAAATAAATAAATAAACAAGTTGAAATAATAATAATAAACAAATTAAAAGTTGTTGACCTATCAAGTCAAGGCAATCCTAACTTGTGCAACACATAAAACTTTGTATGAGGAAAAGGGAGGAGGGGGGGGGTGTCCCACCTTCCCATCTCCCCCTCCCACACCTTCCAAGAATCTAAGCACTTGTAGTGCTAAATAATTTGACATAAGTCATAATTAATCTCCCCTATTCACGCAAAGTAGCCACCCATCTTGGTAATAGGGCTTGGTCGGCTAGGTGGAGTGGGGCCATTTCTTCGGGGGGAGGGGGTGGGGGGTGGCACTCATCTGCATAGAGATAGGATAGGCATTTCCAAAAGGGTGAGAAGTAGGAAGTTGGGATATTATAAATTAGTAGTTAGAAAGCTGTTAGTTTTAATGAGTGATGTTATGATATTGTGTGTAGTTAGGAAGGTATGGGGGACCTAAGGTTAGATGATTGTTAAGACTTAGTTAAATTGTTAGTTAGTTAGTAGCTTGTCTAGTTCATAATGAAATCATGAGATGTTATGAACATAAATAAATAAATGATGTTAGTGTTGGGCTATTAATAATGTTAATGGATGTTAAGGATGTAAGTATTAAATTAATGTTAGATGTCTAGGATAGTAAGGTAATTTGGATGTAGTTATTGGCAAAGTATAATTTATTTGACAGTTGTATAATTCAATTTTATTAATAGAGGGTTACCTTAAAAATAGTGAATAATGGATTATTTTGTAGATGATAATCTCTAATTAAACAAATTAGATTATTAGTAATAAATTAGTAGGTAAGAATTATTGATTAGATAGAAAACAGATTGTTAGTAATAACTTAGTAAGAAAAAAGTACTAATTAGAGAGTTGAAAGAAAAGAGAAAAAGAAAATTGAGAATTTGAATAGAAAATAATGGAGTAGGTATACATTGTAAAATAGCTTGTTGATGTGTATATCAAAGTATCGTTGAATTCATGAGAGGAATAACTAAGGAAATAAATTTTAACCATTGCAACTAGTATCAAATTGTTGGTGATAATGGTAACATGTAATAGTGTAAATTGAGAGTTAATGAGTATTTTTTTTTTTAAAATTTGAAGTTGTTACGAACTAAGGATTCATATAAGTTGTACCTTTAATAATATGAAGTAATAGTGGTGAACTAGTAAGGGTTGATAAGGACCCAATAAGAAGTTGATAGATGAATATCATGAGTAATCTTAGGAATTGGCAATAGATTGTAGAACAAAATTGATTAAAAGATAGTTAATATTAATAATCCTTGAAGAAGAGATAGTTAGAATAAAATAGATCACGATACGTGTATAAAATCTATATATGAGTGGTCCCTAGTCATTACTATCCAAGAATCTTACTTAAGCTCTTCATATTGATATGCAAATGTAAGGAGATTTCTATGTATAACATAGTGTTGTATATCATCTGAGGTAAATGTGAATATGCCTAGGGGGTCATGCTTGCACATATGCATTTAGAACTACATTGATAAATACTCGATTAAGAATTTAAATACATATCTAGATATAATCATTCTTAAGTCAAAGATCCTTAGACATCTACAATGTTACACAACTAGAATTATAACGTACAATCTTAAGTAGATTAGGGCTAAGAACTTTACTTTGTGAAGTATTAGTAAATAGATGGGTAACTTACCAATACCTAGCCAAAGCTGATGAAATTAGTAAGTTAGTACAATGATTGACAATGAATGAGCTTATCCTCTCTAGGAATAGATTTGAAGGAACCATACAAGACTTACCCCATTGTCATGATCATATTCTATGTAACAATTAGATTATTTAGTGATGTATTGACAATTCCCTTACCACCTAGATTCACACACACACACACACACACACACACACACACACACACACACACACATGATTGTGATTCTCGGAAGGTAGTCAATCAATGGTTGGTGAGTCTTCCAAGCTTGAAATCTACACACTTAATCATAAAAAATAGGATTTTAAGAAAACCTTACCCTAATGCTAGTATGAAATCCTTAACTTAGATTTTCATTGTTATTGAAAATCTTTGATGTATAAATTTAATGTTTAAAAAAAAAAAGTTGTGTTTTTGCCCTATAAGTTTGGGCATGACATCTAACAAGACTACTCCTAATAGGGTTATTAAATCCTTTAATAGGGTCACACCTAATTTTGTATTTTGTAACCTCTAATAGGGTTGGCTCCTAATAGGGCTCACTTCAGAAGAGTGAAAAATAGTAACTAGTTGCAATTGGTGATTTTCCCAAATTGTGTTTCCACATTAAATCCTAGTGTCAAATGTGTTCATGTTATTTTCTTTTATATGTTTTCAACTCAGTTAAACTAATGATAATCACAGATAACATCTAAAATTTATATGTTAATCATTTACTAAATTAATTCAGTTATTACTGAGTTACAACATTTTATGTGTGTTTACCAAGCTTTAGCAATACTCAGTCTTCAGTTTTCATTTATGTACTAACATCTAAGGGATCTGGGATTTATTTTAGTAGTAACTAATTCACCCCTCCCCTCTTAGTTACTCCACTTATATTTCCAACATATTTATCTTTCACTTTTTACCTGTAATTACCCACTTCTATACGAGTTTCTACAAAATCTTTGAGTTTACATCAATCTCTAATAAAGCTTCTTCTATTCTAAATGCCTACCTTATATCTTCATCATTAGAGTCTTCTTCAAAATTCTTTCAAAATTTCTCAACTACTACCTCTATTGTTACTAGCTTCTCTCATGTATCATCCTCAAAAATGTCTAGACATGCATCACTATAATGTTTCTTAGCTTCCAAAATTTTCTTTTGGGCTTGGCCCTTAAACCTATGAATATCCACATGTAATGACTCCACTACTTTATTACCATCCATAATATTTTCAATCTAATCATCTATTTTATCTAACTCCTCAGTTGTATATATATCCATCAACATTTGATACATTTGGCCTTTAATTGCCTATAATGCTTGAAAGTCTTTTCCCCAGGTATGTACTTCATCCATTAAGCCAATATATTACTTCAAAATACCTACTAGCTATATATGCTACTTTAGTATGTTAGAAACACTAAATTAAAACAATCAAAAGCATTTGCATACTAATTTGACATAACTTCATGAGAGACAAAGTGAAGTTCTCAAATGAGAATATGAGCCATGGATAAGCTCTCTCAATGAGGATGATCACTTGATGTAGAGGTGTGTCTAATAGCTAAGATGGCTTGACTATGTATGTATGCTCAAATGCTCAAATGGGCTTCAATGGAGGATTTTTGATAGATTTTGGTGAATGGATTTGATGTAAAAATGGCTTCTCAAAATGGCATTATGGCTTTACTTTCTAGATTGTGTGAAAATGGCTTGGGAGAGGATTCCTTAAATAGGCAAAGGGCTTGAGGGATCAAGGGCTAGGATGTAAGGATGGGAGAAAGCTTATGGAAGGTGTAGATTGAATGAGAGGAGAGCACATGGATTGTGCTTCCTTACAACCAATCAGGGAGTGACACATATCATAGGGTGAGAGGATGGAGGAAAGGGCAAGGATGAGTTAACAAAGGAGGCTGAAGGGATAATATCTTCATAAAGACCCTTCATAAGTGCTTTGTAAGAGCATTGAAGGAGAGTGTAAGAGATATTTGAGGGTCATTTATGTTGGAGGGTGAGAAATTTTGACTTGGGTTGGCTTAGAAAGGTTTTAAGCTTGCTTAGAATTGTGCAAATGATTAGAGGATGGATTAGGATGGTTTAGGATTAGCTTAGGGATAGGCAAGTGGATGGAAATAAATGAGGGTGGGTGAAGGAGGAGATATTTTTTAACTTTGGCTTGGGTTAGCAAGTCTTAACCCATGTTTAGGGAATGTGACAAGGTTAGGAGGGGATTAGGATTAAGATTAAAGATAAGGATTGACATCTTCTAGAAGAGTCTAGGTGTTGGATGAGGATGAAGACTTTCTAGAAGAGTCTAGAACTTTCTAAGATGAGGATAAAAAAGGTTTTTAAGAAATAAGTAAAATTTTATTTATTTCAAGGTTTTGGGTTGAGGAGATATTTATTAAAATATTTTTAATAAACATGAGGATTAATATTTAATCTTAATTAAATATTTTGAGTTGGGATTAGGGGTAGGAAATGATGGGATTAGCCTTTAATCAAAATTAAAGAAGGATTAAAATTTTTTGGAAGAGGTTAGTGGTCTTAAGGAAATTGGCCAAGTTTTGGGCAACAAATAAATAAATTATTTATTTTGGGATTTTTGGTCAATTTATTAATTAAATAATTAATAAATAAGGAAATAATGTTCAAATAAGATTTAAACATTTTTGGGAGGGATTCCTTAATTAAATATTTTTAATTAAGATAAAGGGATTTAATGGCATAAAAAATTAATTAATTAATTAATTAAATAATTAATAAATAAATGATGATGTCATCAGGGACTTTTTCAGAAAATAAAAATACTTTATTTTCTAAAGGATTTTAGGTGTCTACATTTTTCCCCTCTTTGACATAGTATTGAAACAACACTATTTCAAAGAAGTTTAGATATAAACAACATGGCAATGACTTTATGGAGCAACATAGTTGCCCCAATCTTGGGTAGAAGAGAGAGAATGGATTGCATGATGCCCCCCTCAAGAAGGTGGCGGGGAGAGAAAATGAGGCTCGATGGTTTTTTGAAAAATACAAGAATCTAGGATGAGCAAGGAGACTGAGATTGGAAAAGAGAAGGGGCTAAATTAGCTCAAACTCTCACTATGGGAGAATGATAAAGGAGAATCAGATGCACAAGAGGAACCAAGATTAAGACTTTAGGAAAGGTGGAGGATGAAGGAGAAAAGTGCTATAAAAATGAATCTAGGATAGGGGGAAGAATGAGGGGATTATAAAGCTGATGCAATAGGATTTCAAAGAGTCAGATTGGTGGAATATGGGTTTCAGAGATCCCTAAGACTAGGATTGTGGATCCCTAAAGCTAAAAGTGAAGATTGATTCAAAGAGATACTGATGCATAAGCTAGGGTAGGAGAGACAGATGCTAGAATTGGATGGGGGATAATGGAGATGATGGGAATCCATTGAAGATTTTTGAGAAGGGGGATACATCAAAGAGAAGTACCACCATGTAGTTGAGCACTAGATTTTCTATAGGACTGTTGGTCAATTGCCAAGGTTACCAAGAACATCAAGGCTGTGTCACCAACCGTCTAGAGGACTAACAGACTGACTCAAAAAAAATACACAAGGATTGCCCCAGCATCACACATGAAACTTGGAGGAAATAGTGTGGAACCAACACTGGGTAACCCACAAGCAAAAAAGAAACAAATGAAAGACTTGATCAAAATTGTACGCTCAGAGTGCCCCATCTGCAACATACCATGATATGGAAGATCATGGTAGCCTTGAGGAGGGAACAAAAGATTGCTTGGAAAAGATATTTCAAGACCAAAAAGGGAAGATGCCAAATCAAAAGAAAGTGAAAATCCAAAAGAGAACCATTTGCCAATGAGATGGGTAGGACGAGGTACTAACAGATCAAGATTAGACATGAGAAAAGCTATATCCTGCAAGGATCTATCGAAGAGCACCTAAGCTGGTGGATTTGGATGTGTGAGGCACTTGGCAAGATGAACTAAGAAGGATAACACTTTGGTGACATGAGATCTAGCTAAAGGATGCATTTGGAATAGCTAACCAAGGGTTGTGCAATGTGTGCAAGATGTTGATCAAGGATGAATTGACACGAAAGCTGGATAGATACAATGGTACTAAGCTAAAGAGGATGTACAAGTTGATGGACCAAAATATGGTATAAATGTACAAGGTTGTTCATGTTTTGGGTTGGTGAGATGGAAATGTTTTAGAGTGTGTTGGATGTTTGCAATGTGTGATAGATGGATAGTTGGATATTTTGAGGGTTTTGTGAAAAGCTTAAGTGAAGTAGGATTTGTGTGTGCACGTGATAGGGTAAAAACTAGGATAGAAGATTATTTACAAGATGGAATATGGTACAAGTTTTGGACAAGATTTGGATATACAAGCTATGATACAAGATTTACAAGGTATGATACAAGCTTTGGTACAAGATTTACAAGCTGTACAAGAGGTATTTACAAGGTTCATTAGATGTTGGATATTTGGTTGGAACACCAAGGGAACAAGTAGGTGTTTTATTGGATTGTGAGTGGATGGATGAGAGATAGGGTATTGATAGATAATGGATCAGTCTTAGTACACAAAGCACCTAAATTACTAGGTTTTCACCAAGGTACCTATCCAAGGTGCTTGAATTGCCAAGTTTTCACCATTGGATGTTTATTTCTCTTTACTATTTTTATATTTTTCAAAAGCTAGGTATACTGAGGATCTTCAAGCATAGAACTTCTTAAGATGAATGATGTTAGTAGGATCATTCAAGAGTTCTCCTTCTGGTTTAGATAGCTGATAGGCTCCTAAGCTGAAGGAAGCAGTCACAACATAAGGGCCAAGCCATGTAGGTTCAAACTTACCTTTCTTTTCTTAATCTGCTTGGAATTTCATGTTTTCTTTGAGCACAATGTCACTTGACTATAAGTGCCATGAAAGCACCTTCTTATTGAAGTTCCTTTTGAGATGAGATTGATAGATTCTGAGGTGATCATAGGTGTGTTGTCACTTCTCATCTAGGAGATCTAGCTAGGTGAGCTATGCTACTCTGTATTCTTAATCTGATATTTTCTCTCACAAAGATATGTGGAAGGAGGGAAGTTCAACCTCTATGGGTAGTACCACTTCAACACCATAGACTAGGGAGTATGGAGTTGTTCCTGTGGATGTACGAAAGGAGGTTTCATAGGCCCATAGGGTTGGATTTATTTGTAGGTGCCAATCACGGCCGAAATCATTGATAACTTTCTTTAAGATTTTGAGGAGGGTTTTGTTAGTTGCCTCTACCTGGCCGTTACCTTATGGGAAATATGGGCTAGAAAAGTGGTGATGGATGCAAAGGGAAGTGCATAATTCTTCCATGTTGAGATTTTCAAAGTTACCTTTGTGGTCGGTGAAGATTGTGGATGGGATGCCAAGAAGGAAAACAATGTGGTACAAGATGAACTTGGAGACCTAAACCCCTGTAGCTGAGACTAGGGGGACTGCTTCCACCCATTTAGTGAAATAGTCTATGTTGGAATATTCAAATATGGAAAGAATACTGATGAGAGGGGGGGGTGGGGGGGTGAATCAGAAGTATTACACTTTATCCAATAAAACTTTTATCTGAAAGTAAATTGCATGCATGTAAATACATCATGAAAATATGAAACTAAGACATGCATCAATCAACACATAACACTGGAATTTGGTAACCTAGAAACCCTCCAAAAATAAGAAGGTAAAACTGGGGTGGGGATGATACCCACAAAAATTCACTGTAGTAATATTGTTTAACCACTTCTGATGGCCTGCCCTGTTAAAGGCTTTACACTGTGTCAATAGTGACTTGGTTAAAGGATTTACAAACGGTTAACATGAAGTGTCACCTTATTAAAGGATTTAATAACCTTTTGATAAGGATCTACAAATAGCTGTTAAGCCAACCTATCTACATAGGATTTCCTTTCTAATATAATGGTAAGAGAGTATTAGGTATTATAAACCTAATAGTTTGCAATCCTTGATTGCTGAATGTAGGCACTTGTTCTGGCTCTCTCTCTGATTTTAATCTCTAAGATCTAGTTTATGTTCATCTCCTTTTCTTTTTTCTAATCAACTAAATATTGAATTGTTTCTCTTACTCTCTATGTCTTCTTTCACTGAATTCCATTATGTTTTTCCCTTAACACTACTCTCCTTCTCTCATCTCTAATACAATGAATCTTTTGTCTTCCTTAAAAAGACTTCGAAGACTTAGGGTTAGATATGGATCTATGATCCACATTGAATCTCAATTTCCGGCTCAATACTTCCCTTTTGGTTGATTGGTTGCATGCCTTTCCAATTTTTTAATTGGCTGTATGCAGATTGCATAGGAAATGTAAAAGATTCATTCTTATCTCTAGATCTTTTGAGATTTACCTTATGTTGGCTACAAAAATGGTTTACATCATAGTTTGTGCAATTCCAAACTCTTATGCTAATATCCTAAGTTACTTGACTCCTCAAGCATTACTGATGCTTGGCACATATTGTTTCCTAGATAGCTTAGCACCTAAACAAAATTGTATCACTCGACATCTTATGTTACTCGACACTTGAATAACTAGGCACTTGATATCACTCAACACTTGATATCACTCGACACTTGATATTACTCAGCACTTGATATTACTCAACACTTGATATCACTCGGCACTTGATATCACTCGGCACTTGATATCACTCGACATGTATAGTGAAAAATATTTAAATGTATTGACACTTAGATGTCAAAATTATTCTTTAAACCAACAATCTCCCCCTTTGACATGAGTGGCAAAAACACTTAACTAAGATCCTATGATCTTGGCATTATTTCATGCATCCTCTTATTTGCTTCAAAAATTTTAGAAACAAATAAAAATATACCTTATGACTCCCTGTGAGTTGATTATGCCTTGTACATTCAGTGACTTCTATCCTTGTTTCTACATTTTGACTAATATGTTATATCAAAATTTGTCAAAAATTCTCTATCTCCCCCTTTCATCATAGTTTCCATTTCATTCTGTACTTAACTCCCCCATACTTAATCTCTACTTAACATACTTATTCTCCACCTTTTTGACACTTATCTCAAGGGTCTTATAAGGAAATTCCATACTTTGCTAAAAATGTACTATTTACTTCAAGGAGTACCTTCAAAGCTACATCCCAATTTGCTAGTGCAACATCCAATGACTTATGCTGGATGGCAATCTCTACTGCTAGGTGTACAAGTCCATCAATTGTAGAAAGATTGGGGTCTTTCTTGAGGACTGTCTCTACATCCATCTACTCCTTGTGAAGTATTTCCAAATGACGAGTTATAGAGGATTGAATTTGCATCAATTTAGCTTTTGTGGTTGCCTCCTCTGCTGCTAGGACAGTTAACTCTCTTTGTGTGTGAAGCGATTGGGCAAAATGCTTCTCACTCTGAGCTGGATTTGTAGGGAGTTGCATGCTAGAAATCTTCAAATTTTTCTCCAAGATCAGTATCTTTTGGCTAGTGTCCTGTGTGAATGTGGAAAAGTAAAACAACTTGTTGTATAGGGAAAATATGTTTCCAAGTATAGTTTTGACTATTTCAATTTTCTTAGCTAGCTCTACTTGTGATAGTGCTATATCATCAGATATTTTCTTGTTTACCTTGCCTTGGAATTTTCTTTCTAACCATTCCAATAGTTTGGCATTTGTTTCCTGGTCTTCACTAGTCACCTAGTCAACTATATCAAATAGTTGCTCTACAATTGGCCTTGACTCATCTAGAGACTGTAAGCAGAAAGCTTCTGTGAATATGTCTTTGATTTTATTCAAGGTAAGCTTGTGCTTGTGTTATCTTCTTAGTGCTTCTTGTCTCCTTATTTTGTCCAATGCACTCTAAATTTCATTGATCTTCTCTTCAGTGAGAGTGCTAGATTCATAATATGGAATCTTTATTTCTTCATCAAGCTCAGGAGTTCCATAGTGAAGTTTCCTGACTACTTTTGATGAGCTTGAGACTGGTGTCATGATTTGTAATTGTAATCTATTAGTGCTCGGTTGCTGAAGAGTCTATGTTGGAGTACTAGATTTGGGTAATGCAACCAATGTTTGTATTGTAGACTCCTCCTTACTTATCTCATCCTTTTACTCAGCTTTATATATCCTTTTGATGATCACTATGTGGGGTTGAACTTGCTAACTGTTTAGATGTTTCTTTAATTTCCCCTGTTGCTATACTTGGCATCTGAAGTGTGTCAATGACTACACTTGGTGGAGGTGGTGGAGGAAGGAATAGAATACTAGTAGGTTGTATGATCGAAGGTTGTCCTTGTGTTTTCATCTTGACTGCCTTTGTTTTGACTACTGGATTCTGCAATTCATCAACACTGACCAATACAAGATTTGAACATAATTTTGCTACTAGTGTTGATTGGTCAAGGATTTCTAAATCCTCTGTAGTTAATGGATTGATGTTTGGACTTGAAGTGTCTGTAACATCCTTGATTTGTATAATCTCTGCAGGTGTGATGGTGGCATGAGGAGGACTAGGAGGGGATACTTGTGTGTCTTGCACACTTTGGTCTTGTTGCACAGCTATATCTTTCTCTTCATCTTTCTCCTCTATATGTGCCTTTCATCTTCCTTTTCTTCTTCAACCTTCTTCTCCACTTGTTTCTTTTCTTTTTCTTTGATTCCTGATGCCTTCATCTCCTTTATCTTGACACTTGCCTCTGCCTTATATTCTTCATTATACACATCTTCTATTTTATTGTAAACTATCTTCCATAATCTTGTGGATTTTGTAACTACCTCCTTAATTTTGTTCTATAAAATGCTAAAAGCTCTATGTTTGGGAGTGAATCTATTGTTATGCCTCTTGACTGCATTTGTTACTTGATCCTTAGTCAAATCAGGCAACAATCTAGCTAATGTTGATTCCCTTATCTCCCTTTTCATTTGTAAACAAAAATGCCATTTATCCTCTACAATTTTGTACAATTCTTTAGGCATTGATTCATCTAATTCTAGAGGTGTGTGCTTATACTCAACCATCATAGCATACACTAATTCCTCTAATTTATTTTGTTCTTCTTTGGTGAGCTTAGAAAAAGTTAGGTTCTTTAAACTTTTCAAATCATCATTCTTGATCTTTGAACATAATTTATCAATAGTAGTCTGAGGTTTGTGCCTTACCACTTGAAATTGGTTGTTGTCCTCTGACTCAGTATTCTCCTCATCTGTTTGAGGTTGGGCAACAAATTTTCTTTTCTTCTTTGGCTCGGTAGTAGTATTTTTGAAGTTTTCTTCTTCTCTCTTGCCTCCTCTTGGGATTTTTGTGCTGTAGCCTTTGTAGTAGGTCTCATTGGTGCTAGAGCAGCTACTTTCTTTCCCTTGGGTTAAGGAGCAGGAGGACTTGTGGCCTTTGTTTTGGTGACCTTGGTTTCAACTTGTGCTTCCTTGGCTTCTTCTTCCTCAGTACTTTCCTCTTTATCTTCTCCTAACCCTTGAGTTAGTCCTTGTGGTTCATCTCCCTCATCTTCAATGTCTTCTTCTTTCTCTTTTGTTGTTCCTTCTTCTTCAACACCAAATTTTTGTTTGATTTTCCTTACCAATTTTTCTTTCTTCTTTACTATTGAGGTAGTTTTCAAATCTGTTATCACCCTTGATTTTACAACATCATAGGTTCCAAAGGCTTTTGCATTCTTATCAAATTCTTCTATAAGGAGGGTTGTTATTGCTGTAGAGGCTTGATCAATGTCGAGTTCATAGCCTAGTGGCCTAAGCCATTTTACTCTAGGTATGACTGCTTGTATATAGGTATAATCAATATCTACAAGAAGACAAATGTCTTTTTCATATTTGTCAGTCCATGAGACTGGAATCCTCATTCTTTGTTTCATGGACTATTTGAAGTCCTCAAAGTAACTAGTTATTTGGGCATCAAAATTATCACCCATCTATTTAATATATCCATTGATTTGTTCAAAAATTGTTTTGTCTAGACTTCATCTCACCTTACCCACAGAAGGGAATTCTTTCATCAGATAGAAAAACATGCACACCAAAACTGATCCAAATTTGCACTGATCTCCCTTACTCTTCCTTATAGCTCCCAGATTCTCATTAATTTTTTGAAACATGAGCTCTGCTAGATCATAGGTATGATCCTTTTTAATCAATTTGTATGCAACATCAACTGCTATACAAGGCACATTGTTTAACTTGCTTGACTGATAGAATTTGTGTGAGATGATTCTCACAGCAAAATCCAATAGGGTTTCTGTGATTGTATCAATAGTCATTCCCCTATTATTCCATTGAGCACCTGTGTTTCTCTCTATTACTTCCCTTTTGTCACTATGCAGGGTCTTTGGCTAATCTATAGTTGGAATACTAGTAACCCTATGAACAGTTCTCTTGGTGAATTTCATTGGCCCTGTTTCTAACCAAAAGGCTCCTTCATGTATTCTGCTCAAAACTATGTGTACCCATTCAAATTTGAAAACAATAATAAATTCTAGGGTTTTGGTCAATCCTTTTCTCTCGACTATTGAGAACTCATCTTTCAATATCTTGTTCTCACATAGCTTGTCATATGCATTGTGAATTTCTAAATCTCCTATGGCTCCAATTTTGCAGTTATAACATCTACAAAAATCTTGGACCATAACAACTTTATCAGGAATAACTGATAATGTACCTACAAGATCATTCTTATATGCAACTTCTAGAATGGGCTTGAATTTTGGTTCCTTAACTTCATTACTAACCAACTGTATCTTATGACTCTCTTTTCTCTTAGTGGTTCTAGACCCAAATGCCATTGTTTGCCAAACTAGGGTTTATAGTTTAAACAAGTTTATAAACACTACGTAGCTCTGCATTTAAGTAAAATACATCAAATCAATGAGACTCATGCTGAATCATTGTGGAAATCTTCACAAATTGCTTCTAAGCTAGCCTTGATCCTTTGCGCTCTTCTCATCTTTCCTTCCTGTTTGAATGGTAAGAAATGATTAAAAATTGAACTATGTACTCTTCAAAATAGAGTAATTAATGCTTAGTACACTGACAACTGTCTACTCAGCACCTGAAGGATTTTGACATGACTCGAAACTCATTGTGTTTCACTTCGCTCAGCTCCCATTGTTATTTCACAGTTCGACATCATCTATCAACTCGATCGCTGTTAGCAACTTGGCACCTGAAGACAATTTTGGCAAATTTTGCAAGACTCTCAATTTTGACTTAGCATCTTTGCTTATGCTGATTTCTACTTTGTATTTCTTCTATGTTTTGGGACTGATGTATGATGTAACTTAGTTTATCAATCCTACACACCCATTCTTGCTTAATTTGATGAAGTGTGATTACTTGACCTATTAGGTGAAGTGATCTCTGCACTTGATGTGCTAGACTTGTCTTTCTTCTTCCATGTCTTATTCATCTCACTTCTGATGTGTTCAACATCTATCTTTTCCTTTCCATTATTGAACTTAGAACTTGGTGCCTTTGACCTTGTTGGGCAATTCCTGCTTATATGACCAGTTTTTAAGCAACTAAAACATGTGGTTTGAATCAATCACCTTTTATAGTTTCCCCTAAAATGTGTTCTTATGCAATTTTGGGGTATATGTCCATATTCTTGACAATAGTGACAACTATACCTGGTGTTGTAGTCCTAAAAGTCATGGTTTGATGTCTTTGCTGGTTGATTTGATGTCCACATAGGCTTTGATCTGCATTCAAAAGCTCTATGTCCATATTTCTTGCAATTATGACAGTGACCCTCAAATCTTGATGTCTTAATAGTCTTGGTTCTACATTCATATGCTTGATGACCTTGCTTCTTGCACTTATGACAATAGTTTACATTCTTAGGCTTATCATGTCGATGGGCATTCTTGCTTCTACATACATTAGATGTATGTCCTTTCTTTCCACAAAAATGACATTTAAGTTTGACATTTTTACCTTTGTCGCTTCTTTGTTCAACACTCTTTGATGATTCTCCAACTTTAGTGCTATTGTATCCAAGTCCTGATGTATCATGGGTTGATCTTGGGGATTTTAGTAATTTCTCAAAATACTTGATGGCTTCATTGGGTTTGTTGAAGCTTTCTAAATTTTCCTTTTCTCTTCTTAAGTCATTCTACAATTTCTCATTCTGCATCTTTAGTGTAGAGATCTCAATGTCTTTCACATTAAGTTCATGATGAAGGTTCATCATTTGGGCAAGTGTATCCATCTACATGTTTGAGATCCTTGTTAATTCAGTACATTTTTCTTCAAATTTTTTTGCAAGATTCCTTTTGTCATTTTCAATCATGGCTTTATCTTCAACTGCTCTTTTCCTTTGTTCACTAATTTCACATCACATTATTTGCTGTGATTCATGTTCCATCTTGAGAGATCTTATCTCATCTATTTGAACTTTGTTTTTCTCCATCAGTTTTGTAATTGCTGCATCAAACTCTTTAGTATCTCCATTGGAAAATATATTTGTGGTATCAATCTCCTTGTAGTTTATCTAATTTTTGGCTATGGCTAAATCCTTCCTTCTTTTCAATGAGTTTCTCAACTTATCTCTAGATTCCTCCAAGCTATGTAGAGCAAGTTGCACATCTATCACCTAATTTTCAATGATCTTTCCAAGTTTGAAAACTTCCATCTTTAGATCTTTTCCTCCAAGCTGTTAGGCTTTTTCTTGTGAGAACCTAATCCTCTCTGATACCAATTTTTGGAATATTCAAATATGGAAAGAATACTAATGAGAGGGGGGGGTGAATCAGAAGTATTACACTTTATCCAATAAATTTTTTATCTAAAAGTAAATTGCATGCATGTAAATACATCATGAAAATATGAAACTAAGACATGCAACAATCAACACATAACACTGGAATTTGGTAACCTAGAAACCCTCCAAAAATAAGGAGGTAAAATTGGGGTGGGGATGATACCCACAAAAATTCACTGCAGTAATATTGTTTAACCACTTCTGATGGTCTACCCTATTAAAGGCTTTACACTATGTCAATAGTGACCTAGTTAAATGATTTACAAATAGTTAACTTGAAGTGTCACCCTATTAAAGGATTTAATCACCTTTTGATAAGGATCTACAAATAGCTGTTAAGCCAACCTATCTACATAGAATTTCCTTTCTAATACAATGGTAAGAGAGTATTAGGTATTATAAACCTGATAGTTTGTAATCCTTGATTGCTAAATGTAGGCACTTTTTTTGGCTCTCTCTCTAATTTCAATCCTCTGAGATCTGATTTCTATTTGTCTCCTTTGCTTTGTTCTGATCAACTGAATATTGAATTGCTGCTCTTACTCTCTATGTCTTCTTTCACTGAATTCCATTATGTTTTTCCCTTAACACTATTCTCCTTCTCTCATCTCCAATATAGTGAATCTTTTGTCTTCCTTAAAAAGACTTCAAAGACTTAGGGTTAGATATGGATCTATGATCCACATTGAATCTCAATTTCCTTCTCAATACTTCCCTTTTGGCTTATTGGTTGCATGCCTTTCCAATTTTTCAATTGGCTATATGTAGATTGCATAGGAAATGTAAAAGATTCATTCTTATCTCTAGATCTTTTGAGATTTACCTTATGTCAGCTACAAAAATGGTTTACATCATAGTTTGTGCAATTCCAAACTCTTATGCTGATATCTTGAGTTACTCGACTCCTGAAGCATTACTGATGCTCAACACATGCTATTTGCTAGATAGCTCGGCACCTAAACAAAACTATATCACTCGACACCTTATGTTACTCAGCACTTGAATAATTTAGCACTTGATATCACTTGACACTTGATATTACTCGGCACTTGATATCACTCAGCACTTGATATCACTCGGCACTTGATATCACTTAGCACTTGATATCACTCAGCATGTATAGTGAAAAATGGTTAAGTGTATTGACACTCAGCTATCAAAATTATTCTTTAAACCAACAATCTATAGTTGATATTATCCATTTATGTCCATCAGATGAGAGAGGTGTGATAGTTCCAACTAGATCAAGACCCCAACATGAAAAGGGCCAAGGTGGTGTAGAAGGTTGTAGATCTTGTGCTAAAGCGTGCACAAGATTGGCATGCTATTGACATGCGTGACATTTTTTGACAAAGTCACAGGAGTGTTCTTTGATGGTAGGCCAATAGTAGCTTTCTCTAAGGATTTTTCACGCTAGGAAAATACCACTCGTATGGGCACCGCAAAGTTTAGAGTGTACTTCTTTTAACGTCATCATAGCCTCATTTTGGTCTAAACACCTAGAGAGAGTATCATGATAACCCTGATGATATAGGGTATTGGCTATAATGACATAGTGGGATGATTTTTGAATGAGGTTTTGGCATTGGTTTCATGTGAGGTGAGGGGATATGATACCATCTTGAAGGTAAGCATGGATTTCATGGTACCAAGGGGATTGAGAACCAACCAAAATACAAACATGATTTGAATCCTTATTCACATAGGTGGGTGTGAGGAGTTGCTCGACTAAAAACTCATATTGTGTAGCCACTTGGAGAATTTCTAAGAGCAAGCTAATAGTAGCCATAGCATCCGCTGCTTTGTTCTGCATTTGAGGCACTTGTATAAATTGAAGCTTTGTAAAATGTTGGGTTAGCTGATCAACTAGCTCTTTGTAGGGTAATAGCTTTTCATATTTGGTTTGATATTCATTTAGGACTTGCTTTATGATGAGCTGAGAATCGCCAAAGATTTGTAACTTAGTGATGTTCCATTTTGCAGCTATCTTTAATCCTACTATGAGAGCCTCATATTCAACTATATTGTTGGTGCTAGGGAATTGTAGCTTAACAGCTTTTGGAATGTAATCTCCTTGAGGTGTGACCAACAATATTCTTGCCCCTGATCCATGAGATGTGTATGAGCCATCAAAATAAAGTTTCCATGGGGGATGTTCTTCAATTAGATAGATATGTTCATCTGGAAATTCTGTGATCAAAGGATATGTATCTACTAGAAGTGCATTAGCTAGGTGATCTGCTATAGCTTGCCCTTTGATTTCCTTTCTATCCACATACTAGATGTCAAATTCGCTAAGGAGCATAACCCATTTGGCCAAATGGCCTGTAAGTGCCGTTCTAGAGAGCATATACTTAAGAGGATCAATTTTGGATACTAGCTAGATGGTATGACTTAGCATGTAGTGGCAAAGCTTTTGAGTTGCGAAAACAACTACCAAACAAGCTTTTTCCATAGGAGTGTAATTGAGTTCATAACCAACTAGGGTTCTACTGATATAGTAGATGGCTCTTTCTCTACCATAGTCATCGTGCTATGCTAGAAGTGCCCCTAGAGCAATAGGCATTGCTGATATGTACAAGATGAAGGGATGACCAGGAACTGGTGGAACCAAGCTAAGGGGATTGGTGAGATACTACTTGAGCTGATCAAAGCTGCGTTCACATAAAGAATCCCACTTGAAGTTCTCATCTTTCTTTAGTAGATGTGCAAATGGTGTACACTTATCTGCAAGCTGGGAGATGAAGCGCCAGATGGATTGAAGCTTTCCCTAAAGAGTACAAAGCTATCATAGTGTTTGGGGAGGAGGCATATCTAAGATAGCCTTGACCTTCTTGGGGTCAATTTCTATACCTCGTTTAGAAACTATAAAGCCTAGAAGCTTGCCAGATGTGACCCCAAAGACACATTTCTTGGGATTCAACATGAGATGATATTTGGCTACCCTATCAAAGACTTTCTCCAAGTCAGCAAGATGATCCATGAACGTGTGAGATTTAACCAAGATATCATCCACATAATCCCCCAAAATGCTATGGATAAGATCATGGAAAATGGCTGTCATAGCTCTTTGATAGGTAGCCCCAACATTCTTTAGGCCAAAAGGCATCATGTTGTAGAAAAAGGTTCCCCAAGGGGTAGTGAATGCTGTCTTATGCTGATCCTCTTCTATAATCTTGATTTGATTATACCCAAAAAATCCATCCATGAGGGATAGAATTTCATGTCCAACTATAAGGTCTACAATCATATCTATGTTGGGTAAAGAAAAATCATCTTTTGGACAAGCTTTGTTAAGATCTCCGAAATTAGTACAGATTCTGATGTCACCAGAAGGCTTAGTGATAGGGACCATGTTGGAGATCCACTCTGAGTAGTTGATAGGTCAAATAACCTTAGTAGCTAACATTCTTTCTAATTCAGCTTTGACTAGTAATGCCACCTTGGAGTGCATTTTTCTAAGCCTTTGTCTGACAAGCCTGATCTTTGGATCGACTGCAAGATGATGAACTACAAGCTTTGGATCAAGTCCTGGCATATCCTAATATGACCATGCAAATTGATCAATGTTCTCTCTTAAGACCTCAAAGAGGAGATAAGCTTGGTCTTGTGATAGGGATGCAACAATGTGAACAAGTTTGGGGATCTCTAAAGAATCAATGTTGACTTCTCTAGTATCTTCAATTAGAATAGAAGACACCTCTGGTCGATTATCTTGAGGAGGCAATGCTAAATCTTCATGTTTTGCTTGAGACTCTAGATTTTCCTACTGAAGGGCTCTCTTCACTACCTTAGCTAGTCTCAGATTTTCCTTAGTTCCAATTTTGGGTGTATCAAAACTAGGTTGGGGATTTTCTCCAAAATACCGCTTGGGATCTAGCTTATAGATATAGGCAAAATCTGGCTTTGTTTGCTTGTGAGGAGTTTTGGCTCCCATGAATCTTAGAAGTGCTTCCTCTAATGTGAACTTATCAATATGTATGATGCTTGGTTGGTCCCAATCTATGAGTTCAGGGTGAGCGTGTGGTAGGTTGATGAAATGGATGGATAGTTCTTGGAGAACAGAGTCTCCCAGGGAGATTTGGTTTGGGATATTGTTGTAGGCTCTCTTTTCAACTTCCTCTGAAATATTCTCAATTTCTACAAAGTCACAGTGGATGTTCAAAAAAGCATGACCATCCATATTGGTGCCCCCAGTTGTGGGTATGCCAAGGCCTACACCTAACTTCTTTTCTTGTTTGTGTGCTTTGATGGGACACTGGATGCCTCTTTCCTCTGGTCCTAGACCACCACCTTGATAGTTCCATTTTTCAGTGATGAGCTTATGTACTTGGGGATACTTTTGGCTTATGTGATCAAGGTGTGCTTGATTTCTTGGAGGTGCATCCTTATGTAACCAATTGTTGATATCTAGAGTGGGCTCCTCATGAAGAGGGATTCTCGAGGATACAAAGGTTGTTGGGCCAAGATGTGCATATTGAGGAGGTGGAGTCTCCTTGGCTCTATGATATGTGGGCCATCCATGGGTGTGTGGATCATGTGGCAATGCACCAACTGCAAATGCATCAGACAGGCTATACTCTCCACAACCTTTGTTGTTGATCTTTAGGGTAGATAGGGTGAAGGTGAGGATGGTTTTTGGGTCATTACAGGTGTTGGATGAACTGGCGATGGATTGGCCGATTTTGATGCTAGGGCAATGGTTTGTATATGAGGCTTCAACTACATTGCAATAAGAAAAGGGTTCTGGATTGGCATGGATGGTCACTTCAGTGCCCTGATGCAAAAATTTGAGGCACTGATGATATGTGGACGGAATGGTCTTCATGGCATGGATCCATGGGCATCCAAGGAGGATGTTAAATGGTAGGTTTAGATTAACAACATGGAAAATTGTTTCCTAGATGATTGGCCCAACCTTGATGGGTAGTAAAACTGTTCCCTCTATGGTTCTCTCTAGATTATCATAAGCTTTGATGGTGATAACCTCATTAATGATATTTACCTTAGTATACCCAGCTTGTTTTATGAATTTTAGGGTGCAAATATTCAAGGCTAATCCATTATCTATCATTACTCTTTTTATGGTGAAATTGGATACCATAATGGCTATGCGAAGTGGAAGGGTGTGATCCAGCTTGACCATGGGTATGTCAGTGGGCTTGAATGATAAGGTACATGAGGGTGGAAGGTGTCCAACAAGATTACAAAAATTAGTCACATTGATATCCGAAGGGACACAGGATTCTATAGGAGCACTATCAAGGATGTCTTTGTACACAGGACTAGTGCGGAGAAGGCCTAAAATGGAGATTTGGGATGGCATGTTCCCAAGGTGTTCCAAGATATTGTACTAGCTTTTTGATGGCGCTGATGATGATGCTAGGGTTGATAGTACTAATGGGACTGATGGGGCTGCGATGTTCAATCACACTCTTCGAGTGGTGACTGCACACTCATTGTTTGGGCCTTGGATATTGATAACATTGAGAGAAGGCTCTTTCTTAGATATACAACCTATGAGGCTACTATAGTCTATGTAGGATGAAGTGTGGTCATTATTCTTCCCATGTTGTTGGTTTGGCTGGCGGTTGTTGGTTTTGCTGTTGTTGGTTTGGATGGGTGCTTTTTTAGGATTTTGGTTGTTGTGAGGAGGAAAAGCATTTTGATAGATCTACAAGCCTACATTGGGAGAGGTTTGTGCTCCAACTATGATTTCTTTTTGATTAAAGAGGTCCTGCACATAATCTTTTAGCTTTATGCATATGAGGGTGGTGTGCCCTTTCACCCTATGAAACTTGCAATACTCATTGTCTCTATACCATGTAGCTTTGGATTGGCCTGGGTCAATTTTTTGGGTAGGAGGAAATTTGATGAGGTTTTCCTTCACTAATCTCTCAAAAATGACATCCAATGGCTCACCAAGGGGTGTATAGTTTTGAGGTACAAGTTGGAACTTGGGCTTTGGTCCTGTAGCTATATTGATGGCATTAACTTGATTGTTAGACCCTTGAAAGTTGGGCTTTGGATTGTGGCTTTGAAAGCTTTGCTGATTCTGCTGTTGGTTGTTGATAACTTGTTCATTGTTTGGTTGATAAGGTGGGTTGGAATGATTTTGGGAAGGACCAACAATATTCACATGTCTGGTGTCAGTGACCCCATCTATTGCAACGTGCTTTTTTTTGTTCCAATACCTAGACTTTTAATTTGAATGTGTTTGATTTTGGTTGGCCTCCTTGTAAATCTTCACCACACCATCTTTAATGAGTCCTTGCTCAAGGATCATTCATTTTTCTTTGATATCTTTGTAGTTCTGCAAACAGTTCATGGTCATGTGGTGAGCTAAGCTTGAATGGGCATTATCGATAAATATTTTCACCAAATGGTGCTCTAGCAGGGTGCAAGATATGTGAGTGGTAAGGGTTTGCCATCTTTGCAAATATTAACCAAGACTTTCTCCACCTTTTTTCTTGGTGTGGACAAGATCAACCACTGATAATTCTATCTCAACAAGATGGGCATATTGGGCTACAAATACCTTAGACAATTTAGCAAAGTTTTTGATTGTGCCATATTGGATTATATAAAACCATTCAAGAGCTGGTCCGACCAAACTTTTGGGAAAGAGGTGCAAGAGGAAGATTTCACTGTATGCCACTTCTTGGTAGTGCATGTAAAATTCTTTGATATGTGTGACAGGGTCTCCGTTTCCTATAAATTTGTCAAACTTGGGTATCTCAAAGTGTTTAGGAAATGGTGTCATGGTAATAGCTCTATCAAATGGGTAAGGACACACATTCTCAAACTTGAAGGTTTTTTGGGTCATTTCCCTCCTGGATGTTCTTCAAAGCTATCTTCATGGCTTCCCATTGATGGGGACACAACCCACACACAGAATGGACACAACAAAAAATGGAAATTGTATTAACTTTGTAAATCAGCTAATACATTCAGTACAAAGAAAATAGACTTCAAAACATGCCCTAAGGGCTTACAATAACATAAATTTGGAGATAATTTCTCCTTTCAGTACCTCCTCTCAAACTCCACTCCGAACTGCCTTTTACAATGCCAGAAATGTCCTTAAATACACTTCAGAGGGTTAAAGACTAGCAATACATTCTAGAAAGTGCTAGTAGGCATCCACCAACCAAATAGAAGGCTCTAGAAGCTGCGTTAGAAGTCGACGCAAATCTAAAAAAATCCAAAAATGGTAATCGAACTTTTGGGAGGCATAACTTTTGAACCGTAGCTCAGATTGACGAACTGTTTACATTTCTGAAAAGCTCTCAAAGCGCTCTATAGCCCTATGAACCAGCTTTTCTCATCCCCCATTTTTGACCCTTTTTGAGGTCATTTAATGCCCCTAACTTGACCTTGAAGCATTCTTAGGAGGTCTACAAAACTCGAAAAACTGCGATAACTTTCAAACCGTGGGGCCTTTTGACCTGATTCTTTTTCTAGAATGCTCTAAATTACAATTACATTCATCTGACCAATTTACACCTCCTAGTTAACCAAAAATGATGGATCAATTACATACTCCTATTTTTCAGCATTTACACATATCCCAAGGTGTTCAAATACTCTATCCTAGAACACTGATAGTGGAACTGTGAGAGTTGGAACTTTTATTTGACTCAAATGGGTATCCAGAAATGAAAACACATGAAATAAAAACTATGTCTAAGTACATTTTTTTTGGGTGACATAGGATTGCCCTTATACCTCTGGATGCTCCTGCATAAGACACCCAGGGTAGATTGAAAAGTGACCCTATCACTTTATGAATGGTAGAGGAAATCCCAAATGTGAAACCTCAGCTACTGAAATCCAAGTTGAGTCCTTGATCGTCTATTCTTTCCACTTGACCAAGTACTCTTTATACTGCATGTTTTTGGTACTTCTACCCACACGATGATCTAGAATGTCTTCTATCTCCTCCTTCTTAGAAGCAGGAATTGGACATTGCTCTAACACTAGCTCCTCATTTGCACCATCATCATGATACTTTGTTAAGTCAGCAATGTTGAAAATAGGAGAAATGTGAACACCATCTGGCAACTCCACCTCATATGCATTTCTTGAGTCATGTTTCTTCAAAATTTTGTAGGGGCCAAATTTCTTCATTTTCAGCTTATTGTAAGTACCAGCTAGAAATCTTTCTTTTCATAAGTGCACCATGACTAGATCCCCTACTTGGAATTCCTTATGTCTTCTCCTTTGATCAGCCCTAGCTTTAAAATCTTGACTCATCTTGGTAGTGTGTGCTTGAACCTCCTCATGTAGATGCTTCATATGTTTGGCAAATTCTTCAGCTTCAGCACATGTCCTTTCCCCTTGCTCTATCTTCCTCAATTCTAGTGCAGTCCTTGGGATAATTCCATATACAATTTGGAATGGTGATTTTCCAGTACTCCTATTTATAGAGTTATTGTAAGAAAACTCTACTTGTGGTAGAATCAAATCCCATCCCTTGGGCATATCCCCAACTAAACATCTCAGCAAATTTCCCAAACTTCTATTCACCACTTTTTTTTGGCTACCAATCTGTGGGTGATGCGTGGAACTAAATTTCAATTCTATTCTCAATGTCTTCCACAATGTCCTCTAGAAATACCCCACAAATTTAGTAGCTCTGTCAAAAACTATACTCCTTGGAAGAACATGTAGTTTTACCATCTTTCTGAAAAACAAGTCTGCAATATGGACAACATCATGAGTCTTGTGGCATGGAATGAAATGTGGCATTTTGGAGAACCTATCAACCACCAAAAATACTAAGTCATTACCCCTTTGTGTCCTTGGCAATCCAAGAACAAAATCCATACTTATGTCCTCCCATGGCCTTGATGGAACCTGGCAACTCTATACAAACTTCTTCACAAACCTGGCAACTCTATACAAACTTCATCACATCCTATGAAATCTGAGGCCAAAAATAATGTTCTCTAAGAATGGAAATGGTATTATCTCAACCAAAATTTCCTGCCATCCCTCTACTATGTTTCTCCTTAATCAAATTTTCAGTCATGGAACTCCTTGGAATGCACAATTGACTACCCTTGAACAACATGCCATCCTGAATCAAATAGTCCAAGCACTTGGTTCTATCTATAGCAACAGGCTCTTTACAAGATTTCCATGCTTTAGCAAAATTAAGATCCTTAGGGTACAAATTCTTGAGTTCATCAAACCCAACTACTTCAACCTACATTACTGTAAGCAACAACTCTCTCCTACTTAGTGCATCTGCAACCCTATTAGATTTTCCACTTGTATGCTTCAACACAAACGTATAACTCTACAAGAACTCTACCCACTTCATATGCCTATGATTCAATTTACCTTGGCTATTTAGGTACTATAATGCCTGATGATCAGTATAAAAAAAAAATTCCTTTGGCAAAAAATAATGCCTCTATTTCTTTAAGGCCAGAACTATTACATAGAACTCTTGATCATAAACAGAATACTTCTTCTTTGCATCATTCAATTTTTCACTAAAATATGCAATAGGCTCACCTTCTTGGCTTAATACAACCCCAATAGCACTGCCACTAGCATCACAATACAACTCGAACACCTTTCTAAAATTTGGAAGTGCCAACATAGGTTGTTCTATCACATTCTTCTTCAGCAATTCAAAACTTCTCGCAGTTGCTCCAGTCTATTTGAACTCTTTTCTATCCCCTCTTATTGTGTCAGTTAGGGGTACACATATGCCACTAAAATTCTTAATAAACTTCCTGTAAAAGCAAACCAAACCATTAAATGATCTTACCTTAGTAGCAGACCTTGGAGTAGGCCATTCCAAGATGGCTTTTACCTTCTCTGGATCCATTTTGAGACCTTTAGGTGATATAACAAACCACAAATAGACTAACTCCCCTTTTGCAAAGATACACCTCTTCAAATTAATTAACAGTTTCTCCTCCCTTAACCTTTCAAGGACACTATGAATATGTAATAAATGTTCTTCCAAAGTCTTCCTGAAAATTAAAATATCATCCACATAAACATAAACAAATTTTTCCAAGAACTTCTTAAGTACCTCATTCATAAGCCGCATGAAGGTGCTTGGAGCATTTTTCAATCCAAAGGGCATGAATAACCACTCATAAAGACCCTTCTTGGTCTTGAAGGCTGTTTTCCACTCATCTCCTTCTTCTATCCATATTTGATGATAGCCACTCTTGAGATCTATCTTTGTGAAGTACTAAGCTCCACTCAAGCAGTCCATAAGATCATCCATCCTTGGCAAAGGAAACCGGTACTTAATGGTTATCCTATTTATAGCTCAAGAATCTGTACACATCCTAAACTCTCCATCCTTCTTTGGTGTGGGTACTATAGGTACTGCACATGGACTTAGGTTCTCTCGAATCAAGCCCTTCCTCAACAGCTCCTGAACCTGTCATCCTGTGAGCAGACTTGTTAGGCAAACTTGCTCCTAGAATCAGATCTATCTGATGACTAATTTTCCTTACTAGTGGCAATCCTTCTAAAACATTATCAAAGATAATATCTCCAAATTCACCAAGTAAATCTGAAAGTTCAAGTGGTATTTTACTACTACCTACTTTATCCTTCCTAGGAATCAAAGCATAGCACATACGCTGATGTTTCATTCCATCTAAAAACTTTCTTCCATCAACAAGACAAATCCTAGCATTGCTACATACCTTTTCACCTTCCTTTTTCATTGGCTTCAGTTTGTGGTGAACTCCATCCTTTGTCAGAGAGTATGTGTTTGCATGACCATCATGTACTGCATGTCTATCAAACTACCATGGTCTACCCAACAATAGATGGAAAACATCCATCAAAATAACATCACAGAGAACTTCATCATGGTAACTCCTAATTTTTAATATCACTAAACATTTTTCACTTACTAGGACCTTATGATCATCTTTCACCCAAGCAATCCCATAGGGCTGAGAATGTCTGACCGTCTTGAGCTTCAGCTTAGAGACCATCTCTTCTGATACCAAGTTATCAGTGCAACTACCATCAATGATCACATCACAACATTTATCCTCACACTTACATCTAGTAAGGAAAAAACTTCTCCTTTGTCCTAGTTCAATCTCACCACTTAGTAGGACCCTTTCATTCACCAAGGTCTCTCCTCTTTCTGCATCCTCTGAATGTGATGATTGTGCATCCTCTTCCACATGAGAAACCCTAGCTTGGCCCTCAGCTCTCCTATTTGTCCTTCCTTGTCCTTGAGGGCATTCATAGGCACGATGACCTTCTTCATTGCAATGGAAATAGGTACCATAGAAGCCTCATCTTCCTTGTCCACATCTTCCTTGTCCACATCCTCTACCTCTTCCTCTCTGATTTCCAAAGTCTTGATCATGGGAGCAGTTGAAACCCTCATTCCTCTGATTCCTGCTAGTACCTACATCTTCATTTTTCTTTTCGGTTTCATTTCCACCTCGAGATGAGCTACCCCTTCCCCTTCCTCCTTGACCATGCCCTCTTTGTCTCCCTTTAAACCTCTTATTCAACTTCTCTTCAACTCATAGAGCAAACTGGTATGCCTCTTCAATGCTGGTCATTCTTACCAAACTTAATTTCTCCTGAATGCTAGGTCGCAACCCACTGATATAATGAGCAACCTTCTCCTTATTTGCTTTTGCATGGCCTGCCCTAATCAAAAGTTGATAAAACTCCTCTATATATATTTTAACTAATCTTCCTACTTTCTTTAGCCCATGCATCTTCTTAAACAAATCAAACTCGTAGTCCACAAGAATGAACTATTTCTTCAATTTGTCCACCATGTGATCCCACCTTGTGATCTTCTCCTTTCCTCTTCTATTTCTTTCCAATTGAACCTCTTGCCACTAGATTTTGGCATGGCCTTTTAGTTTGGCCTTTGCAAACTTAACCCTATCTGGGTCCCTAATATCCTCATACTCAAAGTATTCTTCCAGTTCAATGATCCAGTTGATGAACTCATCTGGCTTCAGATTTCCTGAAAATAAACCCACATCAATTGTAGGTCTTTTCCAAAATTTAGTAATGGCCCTAAAAAGCCTTTCCTCTAGCTAATTCAAAAGTTTCCTGTCAAATTCCCCTTCTAGTCCAATTTCTTCTTCTTCAATGTCATCCTCACTATCGTCACCTGCAGCAACATTTGTTCCTCTATGGAGCTCCTCCTGCAATGCTTGTACCTACCTTTGGAGGGCTCTAACCTCCTTAGGATTAATAGCTCCGAACCTTCCACCATGCTCTCTTCATGGAGGCATCTTCTTAACTCAAACCCACAACCACATAGTCCTGGTGCAAACTGCCTCACAGTTGGTGCTCTGTCTACACACTCAGGAAAACCAGCTCTGATACCACTTGATGGGGACACAACTCACACATAGAATGGAAACAACAAGAAAGGGAAATTTTATTAACTTTTTAAATCAGCTAATACATTTAGTATAGAGAAAATAGACTTCAAAACATGCCCTAAGGGCTTAAAATAACATAAATCTGGAGATAATTTCTCCTTTTAGTACCTCCTCTCAAACTCCACTCTAAACTGCATTTTACAATGCCAGAAATGTCCTTAAATAGACCCCAGAGGGATAAGGACTAGGAATGCATTCTAAAAAGTGCTAGTAGGCATCCACCGACCAAATAGAAGACTCCAGAAGCTGCGTTAGAAGTTGATGCAAATCTAGAAGAATCTAGAAAGGGTAACCAAACTTCTGAGAGGCATAACTTTTGAACCGTAGCTCCGATTGACAAACCGTTTACATTTCCAAAAAGCTCTCAAAATGCTCTATAGCCCTATGGACCAGATTTTCTCATCCTCAATTTTTTGACCCTTTTCAAGGTCATTTAATGCCCCTAACCTAAATTTGAAGCATTCTTAGGAGGTTTCCAAAACTCAAAAAATTGCGATAACTTTCAAACCATGGGGCCTTCTGACCTGATTCTTTTTCTAGAATGCTGTAAATTAAAAATACATTCATCTAGCCAATTTACACCTCCTAGTTCACCAAAATGATGGCTCAATTACATACTCCTATTTTTTCATCATTTACACATATTCCAAGGTGTTCAAATACTCTATCCTAGAACACTGATAGTGGAACTGTGAGAGTTGGACCCTTTATTTGACCCAAATGGGTATCCAAAAATGAAAACACATGAAATAGAAACTAAGTCTAACTACATTTTTTTTTGGGTGACACAGGATTGCCCTTATACCTCTGGATGCTCCTACATCAGACACCAAGGGTAGACTGAAAAGTGATCCTGTCACTTTATGAATGGTAGAGGAAATCCCAAATGGGACACCTCAACTACTGAAATCCAAGTTGAGTCCTCGATCAGCCATCCTTTCCACTTGACCAAGTACTCTTCATACTGCTTGTTTCTAGTACTTCTACGCACATGATGATCTAGAATGTCTTCTATCTCCTTCTTAGAAGTAGGAATTGGACATTGCTCTAACACCAGCTCCTCATTTGCACCATCAACATGATACTATGTAAAGTCTGCAATGTTGAAAATAGGAGAAATGTGAATACCATCTGGCAGCACCACCTCATATGTATTTTCTGAGTCATGTTTCTTCAAAATTTTGTAGAGGCCAAATTTCTTCATTTTTAGCTTGTTGTAAGTACCAGTTGGAAAACTTTCTTTTTGTAAGTGCACCATGACTAGATCCCTTACTTGGAATTCCTTATGTCTTCTCCTTTGATCAGCCCTAGCTTTATACTCTTGATTCATCTTGGTAATGTGTGCTTGAACCTCCTCATGTAGACGCTTGATATGTTTGGAAAATTCTTCAGCTTTAGTACTTGTCCTTTCCCCTTGCTCTATCTTCCTCAATTCTGGTGCAGTCCTTGGGCTACTTCCATATACAATTTGGAATGGTGATTTTCTAGTACTCCTATTTATAGAGTTGTTGTAAGCAAACTCCTCTTGTGGTAGAATCAAATCCCATCCCTTGGGCTTATCTACAACTAAACATCTCAGCAAATTGCCCAGACTTCTATTCACCACTTCTGTTTGCCCATCAGTCTATGGGTGATGCATGGAACTGAATTTCAAGTATGTTCTCAACTTCTTCCACAATGTCTTCTAGAAATACCTGACAAATTTAGTATCTCTGTTCAAAAACTATACTCCTTGGAAGACCATGTAGTCTTACCACCTCTCTGAAAAACAAGTCTGCAATATGGACAACATCATGAGTCATGTCGCATGGAATGAAATGTGCCATTTTGGAGAACCTATCATCCACCACAACTACTAAATCATTACCCCTTTGTGTCCTTGGCAATCCAAGAACAAAATCCATACTTATGTCCTCCCATGGCCTTGATGGAATAGGCAATGGCTGATATAGTCCAGTATTGTGACTAAATCCCTTAGCAACTTGACAAACCTGGCAACTCTATACAAACTTCTTCACATCCTGTGAAATCTGAGACCAAAAATAATGTTCTCTAAGAATGGAAATGCTCTTATCTTGACCAAAATGTCTTGCCATCCCTCTACCATGTTTCTCCTTAATCAGATTTTCCCTCATGGAACTCCTTGGAATGCACAATTGACTACCCTTGAACAACATGCCATCCTGAATCAAATAGTCCAACCACTTGGTTCTATCTACAAAAATAGGCTCTTTACAAGCTTTCCATGCTTCAGCAAAGTCAAGATCCTCAGGGTAGAAATTCTTGAGTTCATGAAACCCAACTACTTCAACCCTGATTACTGTAAGCAACAACTGTCTCCTACTTAATGCATCTGCAACCCTATTAGATTTTCCACTTCTATGCTTCAACACAAATGTATAACTTTGCAAGAACTCTACCCACTTCATATGTGTTTGATTCAATTCACCTTGGTTATTTAGGTACTGTAATACCTAATGATTAGTGTACAAAACAAATTCCTTTGGCAATAAATAATGCCTCCATTTCTTTAAGGCCTAAACTATTGCATAGAACTCTTGATCATGAACAGAATACTTCTTCTTTGCATCATTCAATTTTTCCCTAAAATATGCAATAGGCTTACCTTCTTGGCTTAATACAGCCCCAATAGCATTGCCACTAGCATCACAATCCACTTGGAACAACTTTCTAAAATCTAGAAGTGCCAACACAAGTTGTTCTATCACCTTCTTCAACAATTCAAAACTTCTCGCAGCTGCTGCAGTCCATTTGAACTCTTTTCTATCCCCTCTTATTGTGTCATTTAGGGGTGCACATATGCCACTAAAATTCTTAATAAACTTCTTGTAAAAACTAACCAAACCATGAAATGATCTTACCTCAGTAGCAAAGCTTGGAGTAGGCCATTCTAAGATGGCTTTTACCTTCTCTGGATCCATTTTGAGACCTTCAGGTGATATAAAAAAACTCCAAATAGACTAACTCCCTTTTTGCAAAGATACACTTCTTCAAATTAATTAACAGTTTCTCTTCCCTTAACCTTTCAAGGACACTACGAATATGCAATAAATGTTCTTCCAAAGTCTTTCTAAAAAATAAAATATCATCCAAATAGACAATAACAAAATTTTCCAAGAACTTCTTAAGTACCTCATTCATAAGCCACATGAAGGTGCTTGGGGCATTTGTCAATCCAAAGGGCATGACTAACCACTTATAAAGACCCTTCTTGGTCTTGAAGGCTATTTTCCACTCATCTCCTTCTTGTATCTGTATCTGATGATAACCACTCTTGAGATCTATCTTTGTGAAGTACTAAGCTCTACTCAAGCATAGCTATATACGCTGATGTTTCATTCCATCTATAAACTTTCTTCCATCAACAAGAAAAATCCTAGCACTGCTACATACCTTTTCACCTTCTTTTTTCATGGGCTTCAGTTTGTGGTGAAGTCCATCCTTTGTTAGAGAGTATGTGTTTGCATGAACATCATGTACTGCATGTCTATAAAACTACCATGGTCTACCCAATAATAGATGGCAAACATCCATCAAAATAACATCACAGAGAACTTCATCATGGTAACTCCCAATTTTGAATTTCAATAAAAGTTGTTCACCGACCATGACCTTATGTTCATCTTTTACCCAAGTAGTCCGATTGGGCTGATGATGTCTCTCCCACTTGAGCTTCAACTTAGATACCATCTCTTCTAATACCAAGTTATCAGTGCTACCACCATCAATGATCATGTCACAACATTTATCCTCACACTTGCATCTGGTACGGAACAAAATCCTCCTTTGTCCTGGTTCAATCTCACCACTTAGTAGGACCCTTTCATTCACCAAGGTCTCTCCTCTTTTTGCATCCTCTAAATGTGATGATTGTGCATCCTCATCCACATGAGCAACCCTAGCTTGGCCCTCAGCTCTCCTATCTCTCCTTCCTTATTGTTGAGGGTATTCAAAGGCACGATGACCTTCTTCATTGCAATGGAAATAGGTAGCACAAAAGCCACCTCTTCCTCTCTGATTTTCAAAGTCTTGATCACGGGAGTGTTTGAAACCCTCATTCCTCTGGTTCCTGCTAGTACCCACATCTTCATTTTTCTTTTGGGTTTCATTTCAACCTCTAGATGACCTAACGCTTCCCCTTCCTCCTTGACCACACCCTCTTTATCTCCCTTCAAACCTTTTATTCAACTTCTCTTCAACTCATAGAGCAAACTGGTATGCCTCTTCAATGCTGGTCATTCTTACCAAACTTAATTCCTCCTGAATACTAGGTCACAACCCACTGATATAATGAGAAACCTTCTCTTTATTTGCTTCTGCATGCCCTGCTCTAATCAAAAGTTGATAAAACTCCTCTATATATTCTTCGACTGAACTTCCTACTTGTTTTAGCTTATGCATCTTCTAAGAAAATCAAGCTCATAGTCCAAAGGAATGAACTACTTCTTCAATTTGTCCACCATGCGATCCCACCTTGTGATCTTTTCCTTTCCTCTTTTATTTCTTTCCAATTGAACCTGTTGCCACCAGATTTTGTCATGGCCTTTCAATTTGAGCTTTGCAAACTTAACCCTATCTAGGTCCCTGATATCCTCATACTCAAAGTATTCTTCCGGTTCATTGATCCAGTTGATCAACTCATCTAGTTTTAGATTTCCTAAAAATACACCCACATCAATTGTAGGTCTTTTCTCAAATTTAGTAATGGCCCTAAAAAGCCTTTCCTCTGCCTAATTCGAAACTTCTCCGTCAAACTCCCCTTTTGGTCCAATTTCTTCTCCTTCATTGTCATCCTGAAATGTCCCTTTTCTAATTTTTTTATGATATTTCCAACCTTTAATCATATCTTTAAGATCAAACAACTAATATCATAAAGATCCTCCAAATTTCTCAAGAAACCCCAAATCGGGTATGCTAGAAATGGTGCCAAAAGCTTCACAGCTTCACCTATTATTAATAAATCTGAAAATGGACATTTTTACAAAAATTTCAGCAGCATAACAGCCTACAAAATGACATTTCCAGATCTATATAGCCTTTACACAACAGCTCACAAATGTAGGACAAAAACTATGCTCATCGGGCTCCCGAAATTAACACAAAATGTCCAGAAACACCACAAAAACACTAATAAAATATCTCAAAAGTTTAATCACATCCCAATAAATATATTTAGCTCTATTTTAAAAGCTTAAAGTCTGAAATACAGCAGCAACCAAAACTGATATGAAATGCTCAACTGAAAACACCAAACTCATGCAAAAAATACACCCAAAAACCCACAAATCTACACTGTTCAGAACAAAGGAAAACTCTGTATGAGCATGCACATGGAATGGCTTCAAACTCCTGTCCTTAGCCTTCTTGGAAACCTGCAAACTCCCATTCATGGGTCTCCTTGAAAACCTGCAAACTCCCGTTCTTGGGTCTCCTTCTTCACAAGTTTGGCAGCCTCTGAAGAATAACAAAGAAATCAGCAAAATCAAGTTCTGGAATGTACCCAAAATGCCTCCAAAACCCTTTAAAAGAGGGCATAACTGTAACTCACATCCAAGAGAGGTTAATGAAACATATTTTAATAATAATTTTCATTTATTAATCCAACGGTTTCCAAAGATTAACCCCCTTTTTCCGAAACTTCACTTTCTTAGGCCTGCCTGCCTTAGCAAAGATTATTATTTTTTAATTATTTGAAAAGGGGACATGACAAGTCCTCCCCTCCCAAACATTGCTTGTCCTCAAGAAATGGCTGAATAATAAACCAATCAATCCACCTGGATCCCAAATGTAGTCATGAACTATACTACTACCAATTAACACAGGCTCCTGCAATATCCTCTGCAACATGACCAAGAGGAATCCATAATCAAACTGACAATTATAGCTCAACCAAACTCCAAAATCACAACTTCCACAGTTAGAAACCCACGAGACACAAACTCTTAGAACATCAAAACCCAAGTAAAGTGTACTACCAACACAGTAAATACAATCAACGCATTCCACTGGCCTATACAGAATATACAATCCAACTCTGCAACAATGGTGAATGCTCTCAAATGAAACTATACCAAGTATGGAGAATCCACACACTGTACAACTCCTGTAGTCAACACAACTCTGTAGATCATCAGCCACTATCTCATAACCATAACTCCCATGCACCCCTGATGGTGAAAAGCCATCACAAGATAAACAACAAGAAATGGAACCCAAACCAAATTTTCCCACCATCAACTCCTCAACTCAAGAATCAATTGCTAACTGATGTACATACCCTGCAATATAATGTTGATTAAAAAAGCCAACCTCATTCAACAGCTCACCATGAACAAGTGATATAACCCACTATGACTGATCACTAGCTAAGTCAGGAGATGTCATAGCCAAAGGAGTAGAATCAATAACAACACCTGCTGAAGCATCACTCCAAAACTCCTGCTCTAAATCATGTATTATCAAGCTATCAACTACAGACCTATCGCCATGTCGTGACAATCACAACTCTCATCCTGAGGCATCAAACTATTACATGACTGATGATAAGCACTAGGAACCAAAGTACATCTCTGTATCATAATCTCATCAACATGGTCATCAAAGGTAAATTGATGAACGTACCTCATAGTGTAATGCCGATAGAATGCGCCAATCTCAGTTAGTGGCTTAGACTATAATCTAGATGAAACTAACTACAATTGATCATTAACCATGTTGGAACTGACTACTACCTCCAAAGATATCACCAAGAGAGTAGTATTACTAGCAGGAACCATGCCAACTGTCGACTCACCAACATCACACACGATCTTTGATACATCTCTAGTCTCTGTACCATCAGTACTAGAGGCCACCACCATGTTAGACATACAACAATCTGCTACAACACCCAACTCAACTGAACCTGACTCTAGTGGGAATGAACCTGATATGCCAATGTTAGTATCAAGGATGGATGCATCCCCATCTCCACTATCTCTGACAATCTCGGTCATGGACATCCTCAGATCACCAAACACCATAGCTTGTGACTGTATAGAATTAGGTAAAGACTGTAGCCGCTCTAACTCCATGGTCACCTTAGCTAAATGAAACTGTGACTCCTTGAAAGCCAACTGTGTACTCTCAAGAATCTCAGAAGTCACCTCAAGCTTCTCAGTAAGCTCACTCACCTCATTTTCCTTGGCCAACAATGCATCATATGCTATACTGCCCCACTCCATTAGATAATCTCTGTCAGCTACCAACTTCATATAATTCTGTCTCAAAATCCAAATAGCCTCCCATAAAGAGTGGATCTCTGTCAAGGAAAGATAACTACCTTCCTGCTCATCACTAGTAGGAGAACCCCATCCATAAACTGCTAACAACTGACGAGCAACATCAAAATGTTGGCAAGTGATAGCAATGTCTTGGTCACTGACTCTTAACTGATTAGACACATGATGGCACTTGCTTGAATGTCTCCTACAAACCTCCTCTGATGCACTGTCTAAAGGAGTATCCTCAAAGTCACTAGTCTCTAGAGTATTACCACCCATATCCTGTGAATCAAATCTAAAACTCATAGCAACATACAGAGTATCAAAAACATTAGCATTGCTGTCCAACTCCTCTATACCCAAGGAAACTAAGTCTTCAAAATTGCCCACTACATCCTCCTGGATGTCATCAATGCCAATATGATCCTAGGACTCATCTATACACACTGCCAAATATGAAATATCATCAACACATTTCAGCAAGTATGGTCGACTGGATATATGAAGAAAGCCCAAAATTGGTGTATAAAAACTAATACCAACATCAGACAAGATACTGGCACAAGAAAAGACAACACCGCGTAATCTGCTAATCAAATCCATGATAGCACCCAAACAAACACTACTACCAAAAAGTGTTAAAGATCTCCAGTCAACTGAATCCCAAATTCCAATATAACAATCTCGAGTCCATATCTGTAAACTAGAATTAGCTGGTAACTCAAGCAAAATCCTCACTTGAGTAATATGACCAATACCAACTAACTCCACATACCTATCATGATGAGATAATGAAGTCAAAATACTATCTTCACTCACCTTCAGCTGGCAGGATAAATCATGTGAAGTACTACCTGCCTCAACCTCATGTGATGAAGCATCTAACTGTGCCTGGTACTCTTTCTCAGCAAAGTCATGAATGCTTAATGTTTGCTCATCTCTACCAGGTATCTCACCATCCTGCACAACAACATCCTCAAAATCATCATCTGAACCCACTACACTGTAGTCACTGCCTGTTGTAACTATACCATCCTCAATACCTGTGGCATCACCCTTTGACAACCTGTAAACAATTGTCTCAATTTGAGTATCAAGTTGACCGTTACTATCAATCTGTGTAATATCCTTTCCCACCACCTCCTGTGGCAGAGTAGAATCTGATACCTCTACCTGGCTATTAGCTAGTTTCTCAAACTCCTCATGCAAGTTCTTGGGAATTGTGTCATTTGTCCTGTGAGAAAATCTGCGAAATATAAATCCAGTCAACTTATCCACCTTAGCTGGGTCAGATAACATGTCATTCATTATACGGTGGTGCTCAACCAACTGTTTAGACATGTCATGGCTTATTTTCATAAGTTTATCTCGAATGTCTAAATAACCATCCTTTCTACTATTTTGACTCTGGCTATCAATTGTCCAAGATCATTTCCTCTGAGACTCTGTACTATACCTGTCCATTCTGGATAAAGTAGAGTGTAACCCCAATAGGATATAACTTCTTCAAACACCAAGAACTAACATGCAAATGATTAGAAGTAGCATGCAACCATAGATTTGGACATGCAACTGATTAGAAGCAACATGCAACCACCAAATTATGACATGCAAGATCTGGGTAGTTGTCAAAACTGACATGCAAACTTCTACAACCACCAAATTCACCAAGAACTAACATGCAAATGATTAGAAGTAGCATGAAACCATAGATTTTGACATGAAACTAATTAGAAGCAACATGCAACCACCAAATTATGACATGCAAGATCTGGGTAGTTGTCAAAACTGACATGTAAGATCTGGGTAGTTGTCAAAACTTGACATGCAAGATCTGGGTAGTTGTTAAAACTGACATGCAACTTCTACAAACCCTCAGGCTGGCAAGATCATGGCTTTGATACCACTGGAATGTCCCTTTTCTGATTTTTTTATGATATTTCCAACCTTTAATCAGATCTTTCAGATCAAACAACTAATATCATAAAGATCCTCCAAATTTCTCAAGAAACCCCAAATCGGGTATGCTAGAAATGGTGCCAAAAGCTTCACAGCTTCACCTATTATTAATAAATCTGAAAATGGAAATTTTTACAAAAATTTCAGCAGCATAATAGCCTACAAAATGACATTTCTAGATCTATATATCCTTTACATAACAGCTCACAAATGTAGGACAAAAACTATGCTCATCGGGCTCCCAAAATTAACACAAAATGCCTGGAAACACCACAAAAACACTAATAAACTATCTTAGAAGTTTAATCACATCCCAATAGATACATTCAGCTCTATTTTAACAGCTTAAAGTCTGAAATACAGCAGCAACCAAAACTGATATGAAATGCTCAACTGAAAACACCAAACTCATGCAAAAAACACACCCAAAAATCCACAAATCTACACTGTTCAGAACAAAGGCAAACTCTGTATGAGCATGCACATGGAATGGCTTCAAACTCCCATCCTTAGCCTTCCTGGAAACCTGCAAACTCCCGTTCTTGGGTCTCCTTCTTCACAGGTTTGGCAGCCTCTGAAGAATAACAAAGAAATCAGCAAAATCAAGTTCTGGAATGTGCCCAAAATGCCTCCAAAACCCTTTAAAAGAGGGCATAACTGTAACTCACGTCCAAGAGAGGTTAATGAAACATATTTTAATAATAATTTTCATTTATTAATCCAACGGTTTCCAAAGATTAACCCCCTTTTTCCGAAACTTCACTTTCTTGGGCCTGCCTGCCTTAGCAAAGATTATTATTTTTTAATTATTTGAAAAGGGGACATGACACATCCTCACTATCATCACCTGCGGAAACATTTGTTCCTCTATGGAGCTCCTCCTACAATGCTTGTAGCTTCCTTTAGAGGGCTCTAACCTCCTTAGGATTAATAGCTATGGCCCTTCCACCATTCTCTCTTCATGGAGGCACGTTCTTAACTCAAAACCATAACCACACAGTCTTGGTGCAAACTGGCTCATAGTCGGCTCTCTGTCTAGACACTCAGGAAAACCAGCTCTGATACCACTTGATGGGGACACAACCTATGCACAGAATGGACACAACAAGAAAGGAAAATTTTATTAAATTTTTAAATAAGCTAATTCATTTAGTATAGAGAAAATAGACTTCAAAACATGCCCTAAGGGCTAATAATAACATAAATTTGGCGATAATTTCTCCTTTGAGTACCTCCTCTCAAACTCCACTCCGAACTACCTTTTACATTGCCAAAAATCTCCTTAAATAGACCTCAAAGGGTTAGAGACTAGGAATACATTCTAGAAAGTGCTATTAGGCATCCACCAACCAAATAGAAGGCTCAAGAAGTTGCATTAGAAGTTGACGCAAATCTAGAAGAATCTAGAAACGGTAATTGAACTTTCGAGAGGCATAACTTTTGAACCGTAGCTCCGATTGACAAAATGTTTACATTTTCGAAAAGCTCTCAAGGTGCTCTATAGCCCTATGGAATAGTTTTTCTCATCCCCCATTTTTTGACCATTTTTGAGGTCATTTAATGCCCCTAAACTTACTTTGAAGTATTCTTAGGAGTTCTCCAAAACCTCAAAAATTGTGATAACTTTCAAACCATGGGGCTTTTTGACCTGATTCTTTTTTTGGAATGCTCTAAATTACAATTACATTCATCTGTCCAATTTACACCTCCTAGTTCACCAAAATGATAGCTCAATTACATATTCCTATTTTTTTTGAAATTTACACATATCCCAAGGTGTTAAAATACTCTATCCTAGAACACTGATAGTGAAACTGTGAGAGTTGGAACCTTTATTTGACCCAAATGGGTATCTAGAAATGAAAACACATGAAATAGAAACTAAGTCTAAGTACATTTTTTTTGGGTGACACAGGATTGCCCTTATACCTTTGGATGCTCCTACATCAGACACCTAGGGTAGATTGAAAAGTGACCCTATCACCTTATGAATGGTAGAGTAAATCCCAAATGGGAAACCTCAGCTGCTGAAATCGAAGTTGAGTCCTTGATCGGCCATCCTTTCCACTTGACCAAGTACTCTTCATACTGACTATTTCTGGTACTTCTACCCACATGATGATCTAGAATGTCTTCTATCTCCTCCTTAGAAGCAAGAATTGGACATTGCTCTAACACCAGCTCCTCATTTGCACCATCATCATGATACTTTGTTAAGTTTGTAATGTTGAGAATAGGAGAAATGTGAACACCATCTGGCAGCTCCACCTCATATACATTTCCTGAGTCATGTTTCTTCAAAATTTTGTAGGGGCCAAAGTTCTTCATTTTCAACTTGTTGTAAGTACTGGCTGGAAATCTTTTTTTTTGTAAGTGCACCATGACTAGATCCCCTACTAGGAATTCCTTATGTCTTCTCCTTTGATCAGCCCTAGCTTTATACTCTTGATTCATCTTGGTAATGTGTGCTTAAACCTCCTCATGTAGACACTTGATATGTTCAGAAAATTCTTCAGCTTCAGTACTTGTCCTTTCCCCTTGCTCTATCTTCGTCAATTCTGGTGCAGTCCTTGAACTACTTCCATATACAATGTGGAATGGTGATTTTCCATTACTCCTATATACAATGTCCTCCAGAAATACCCCACAAATTTAGTACCCTGTCAGAAACTATACTCCTTGGAAGACCATGTAGTCTTACCACCTCTCTGAAAAACAAGTTTTCAATATGGACAGCAACATGAGTCTTGTGGCATGGAATCAAATGTGCCATTTTGGAGAACCTATCAACCACCACAAATACTGAGTCATTACCTCTTTTTTTCCTTGGCAATCCAAGAACAAAATCCATACTTATGTCCTCCCATGGCCTTGATGGAACAAGCAATGGCTGATATAGTCCAATATTGTGACTAAATCCCTTGGCAACTTGACAAACCTTGCAACTCTGTACAAACTTCTTCACATCCTATGAAATATGAGGCCAAAAATAATGTTCTCTATGAATGGCAATGGTCTTATCTCGACAGAAATGTCCTGCCATCCCTTTGCTGTGTTTCTCCTTAATCAGATTTTCCCTCATGGAACTCCTTGGAATGCACAATTGACTACCCTTGAACAACATGCCATCCTGAATCAAATAGTCCAAACACTTGGTTCTATCTACAACAATGGGCTCTTTACAAGCTTTCCATGCTTCAACACAAATGTATAACTCTGTAAGAACTCTACCCACAATCTTATGCCTCTGATTCAATGCATAAATTCTTGTAAAAACTAACCATACCAAGAAATGATCTTACCTCAGTAGCAAACCTTGGAGTAGGCCATTCCAAGATGGCTTTTACCTGCTCTGGATCCATTTTGAGACCTTCAGGTGATATAAAAAACCCCAAATAGACTAACTCCCTTTTTGCAAAGATACGCTTCTTCAAATTAATTAATAGGTTCTCTTCCCTTAACCTTTCAAGGACACTACAAATATGCAATAAATGTTCTTCCAAAGTCTTGCTAAATATTAAAATATCATCCAAATAGACAATAAAATTTTTTTCCAAGAACTTCTTAAGTACCTCATTCAAAAGCCACATGAAGGTGCTTGGGGCGTTTGTCAATCCAAAGGGCACGACTAACCACTCATAAAGACCCTTTTTGGTCTTGAAGGCTATTTTCCACTCATCTCCTTCTTGTATCTATATCTGATGATAGCCATTCTTGAGATCTATGTTTGTGAAGTATTGAGCTCCACTCAAGCAGTCCATAAGATCACCCATCCTTGGCAAAGGAAACTGGTACTTGATGGTTATCCTATTTATAGCTTGATAATCTATACAAATCCTCCACTCTCCATCCTTCTTTGGTGCAAGTACTTTAGGTACTGCACATGGACTTAGGCTCTCCCAAATCAAGCCCTTCTTAACCAGCTCTCGAACCTATCTATTTAGCTCTTCTATTTCAGTAGGAGTCATCCTAAGAGCAGCCTTGTTAGGTAAACTTTCTCCTGGAGTCAAATCTATCTGATGATTGATTTTCCTTACTAGTGGCAATCCTTTTGGAATATTATTAGAGATAATATCTCCAAATTCACCTAGTAAATCTAAAAATTCAGGTGGTATTTCCTTACTACCTTCTTTATCTTTCCTAGGAATCAAAGCATAACACATAGGTTGATGTTTCATTCCATCTAAAAACTTTCTACCATCAATAATACAAATCCTAGCACTGCTACATACCTTTTCACCTTCCTTTTTCATGGGCTTCAGTTTGTGGAAATGTCCATCGTTTGTTAGAGAGTATGTGTTTGCATAACCATCATGAACTGCATGTCTACCAAACTGCCATGGTCTACCCAACAATAGATGGCAAACATGGATCGAAATAACATCATAGAGAAATTCATCATGGTAACTCCTAATTTTGAATTTCATTAAACATTGTTCACTTACTAGGACCTTATGATCATCTTTCACCCAAGAAATTTGATAGGGCTGAGGATGTCTCTCCCTCTTGAGCTTCAGCTTAGAGACCATCTCTTCTGATACCAAGTTATCAGTGCTACCACCATGAATGATCATGTCACAATATTTATCCTCACACTTGCATCTAGTATGGAACAAACTCCTCCTTTTTCCTGGTTCAATCTCACCACTTAGTAGGACCCTTTCATTCACCAAGGTCTCTCCTCTTTCTGCATCCTTTGAATGTGATGATTGTGCATCCTCATCCACATGAGCAGCCCTAGCTTGGCCCTCAACTCTCCTATCTTTCCTTCCTTGTTGTTGAGCACATTCAAAGGCATGATGACCTTCTTCATTGCAATGTAAATAAGTACTATGAAAGCCTCCTCTTCCTTGTCCATGTCCTCTACCTCTTCCTCTTTAATTTCCAAAGTCTTGATCACGGGAGTGGTTGAAACCCTCATTCCTTTGGTTCTTGCTAGTACGCACATCTTAATTTTTCTTTTGGGTTTCATTTTGACTTCGAGATGACCTACCCGTTCCCCTTCCTCCTTGACCATGCCCTCTTTTTCTCCCTTCAAACCTCTTATTCAACTTCTCTTCAACTCGTAGAGAAAATTGGTATGCCTCTTCAATGCTGGTCATTCTTACCAGACTTAATTCCTCGTGAATGCTAGGTCGCAACCCACTAATATAATGAACAACCTTCTCCTTATTTTCTTCTGCATGCCCTACTCTAATGAAAAGTCGATAAAACTCTTCTGTATATTCTTGGACCGATCTTCCTGCTTGCTTTAGCCCATGCATCTTCTTAAACAAATTAAGCTCGTAGCCCACAGGAATGAACTGCTTCTTCAATTTGTCCACCATGCGATCCCACCTTGTGATCTTCTCCTTTCCTCTTCTATTTCTTTCCAATTGAACCTCTTGCCACCAGATTTTGGCATGGCCTTTCAGTTTGGCCTTTGCAAACTTAACCCTATCTGGGTCCCTAATATCCTCATACTCAAAGTATTCTTTTAGTTCATTGATCCAGTCGATCAACTCATCTGGTTTCAGATTTCTTTAAAATACACCCACATCAATTGTAGGTCTTTTCCCAAATTTAGTAATGGCCTTAAAAAGCCTTTCCTCTGCCTGATTAAGAACTTCCTCATCAAATTCCCCTTCTTGTCCAATTTCCTCTTCTTCATTGTCATCCTCATTGTCATCACCTACGACAACATTTGTTCCTCTACGGAGCTCCTCCTACAATGCTAGTACCTGCCTTTGGAGGGCTCTAACCTCGTTAGGATTAATAGCTTCAGCCCTTCCACCATGCTCTCTTCGTGGAGGCATCTTCTTAACTCAAATGCACAACCACATAGTCCTAGTGCAAACTGCCTCACAATCAGCGCTCTATCTACACACTCAGGAAAATCAGCTCTGATACCACTTGATGGGGACACAACCCATGCCCAGAATGGACACAACAAGAAAGGAAAATTTTATTAACTTTGTAAATCAGCTAATACATTCAGTATATATAAAATAGACTTCAAAAAATTCACCCCAGGGCTTACAATAACATAAATTTGGAGATAATTTCTCCTTTCAGTACCTCCTCTCAAACTCCACTCCGAACTGCCTTTTACAATCCCAAAAATGTCCTTAAATAGACCTCAGAGGTTTAAGGACTAGGAATACAATCTAGAAAGTGCTAGTAGGTATCCACTGACCAAATATAAGGCTCTAGAAGCTACGTTAGAGGTTGACGCAAATCTAGAAGAATCCAGAAACGGTAACCGAACTTTTTGGAGGTATAACTTTTGAACCGTAGCTCCGATTGATGAACCGTTTACATTTCCAAAAACTCTCGAAGTGCTCTATAGCCCTATGGAACAGCTTTGCTTGTTCCCAAATTTTTGACCCTTTTTGAGGTCATTTAATGCCCCTAACCTGACTTTGAAGCATTCTTAGAAGGTCTCCAAAATCTAAAAAACTGCGATAACTTTCAAACCGTGGGGCCTCTTGACCTGATTCATTTTCTGGAATGCTCTAAATTACAATTACATTCATTTAGCCCATTTACATCTCCTAGTTAACCAAAATGATGGCTCAATTACATACTCCTATTTTTTTGGCATTTACACATATCCCAAGGTGTTCAAATACTCTATCCTAGAACACTGATAGTGGAACTATGAGAGTTGGAACCTTTATTTGACCCAAATGGGTATCCAGAAATGAAAACACATGAAACAAAAACTAAGTCTAAGTACATTTTTTTTGGGTGACATAGGATTGCCCTTATACCTGTGGATGTTCCTGCATCAGACACCAAGGGTAGATTGAAAAGTGACCCTGTAACTTTATGAATGGTAGAGGAAATCCCAAATGGGAAACCTCAGCTACTTAAATTCAAGTTGAGTCCTTGATCGGCCATCCTTTCCACTTGAACAAGTACTCTTCATATTGCCTGTTTTTGGTACTTCTACCCACACGATGATCTAGAATGTCTTCTATCTCCTCCTTCTTAGAAGCAGGAATTGGACATTGCTCTAACACTAGCTCCTCATTTTCACCATCATCATGATACTCTGTTAAGTCTGCAATGTTGAAAATAGGAGAAATGTGAACACCATCTGGAAGCTCCACCTCATATGCATTTCTTGAGTCATGTTTCATCAAAAATTTTTAGGGCCCAAATTTCTTCATTTTTAGCTTGTTGTAAGTATCGGCTAGAAATCTTTCTTTTCGTAAGTGCACCATGACTAGATCCCCTACTTGGAATTCCTTATGTCTTCTCATTTGATTAGCCCTAGATTTATACTCTTGATTCATTTTGGTAATGTGTGCTTGAACCTCCTCATGTAGACGCTTGATATGTTTGACAATTTTTTTAGCTTCAGCACTTGTCCTTTCCCCTTGCTCTATCTTCTTCAATTCTGGTACAGTCCTTAGGCTACTTCCATATACAATTTGGAATGGTGATTTTCCAATACTCTTATTTATAGAGTTATTGTAAGAAAACTCTACTTGAGGTAGAATCAAATCCCATCCCTTGGGCTTATCCCCCACTAAACATCTCAGCAAATTGCTCAGATTTCTATTCACCACTTCTGTTTGGCCGTCAGTCTGTGGGTGATGCATGGAACTGAATTTCAAGTCTTTTCTCAACTTATTCCACAATGTCCTTGGAAAATACCCCACAAATTTAGTATCTCTGTTAGAATCTATACTCCTTGGAAGACCATGTAGTCTCACCACCTCTCTGAAAAACAAGTCTACAATTGGACAACATTATGAGTCTTGTGGCATGGAATGAACTGTGCCATTTTGGAGAACCTATTAATCACCAAAAATACTGAGTAATTACCCCTTTGTGTCCTTGGAAATCCAAGAACAAAATACCTACTTATGTCTTCCCGTGGCCTTGATTGAATAGGCAATGGCTGATATAGTCCAGTATTGTGACTAAATCCCTTGGACACTTGACAAACCTTGCAACTGTGTACAAACTTCTTCACATCCTATGAAATTTGAGGCCAAAAATAATGTTCTCTAAGAATGGCAATGGTCTTATCTCTACAAAAATGTCCTGCCATCCCTCTGCTATGTTTCTCCTTAATCAGATTCTCCCTCATGGAACTCCTTGGAATCACAATTGACTACCCTTGAACAACATGCCATCTTGAATCAAATAGTCCAAACACTGGGTTCTATCTACAACAATAGGCTATTTACAAGCTTTCCATGCTTTAGCAAAATCAGCATCCTCAGGGTACAAATTCTTGAGTTCATCAAAACCAACTACTTCAACCTGCATTACTGTAAGCAACAACTATCTCCTACTTAGTTCATCTGCAACCCTGTTAGATTTTCCACTTCTATGCTTCAACACAAATGTATAACTCTGCAAGAACTCTACCCACAATCATATGCCTCTGATTCAATTTACCTTGGCTATTTAGGTACTATAATGCCTGATGATCAATATACAAAAAAAATTCCTTTGGCAACAAATAATACCTCCATTTCCTTAAGGCCTGAAATATTGCGTACAACTCTTGATCATAAACAAAATACTTCTTCTTCACATCATTCAATTTTTTACTAAAATATGCAATAGGCTTACCTTCTTGGCTTAATACAACCCCAATAGCACTGCCACTAGGATCACAATCCACCTAGAACACCTTTCTAAAATTTGGAAGTGCCAACACAGGTTGTTTTGTCACCTTCTTCTTCAATAATTTAAAACTTCTCATAGTTGTTGCAGTCCATTTGAACTCTTTTATATCTCCTCTTATTGTGTCAGTTAGGGGTGGACATATGCCATTAAAATTCTTAATAAACTTCCTATAAAAACTAACCAGACCATGAAATGATCTTACCTCAGTAGCAGACCTTGGAGTAGGCCATTCCAAGATGGCTTTTACCTTCTCTGGATCCATTTTGAGACCTTCAGATGATATAACAAAACCCAAATAGACTAACTCCCTTTTTGCAAAGATACACTTCTTCAAATTAATTAATAGTTTCTCTTCCCTTAACCTTTCAAGGACACTACAAATATGCAATAAATGTTCTTCCAAAGTCTTGCTGAAAATTAAAATATCATTCAAATAGACAATAACAAATTTTCCCAAGAATTTCTTAAGTACCTCATTCATAAGCCGCATGAAGGTGCTTGGGGCATTTGTCAATCCGAAGGGCATGACTAACCACTCATAAAGACCCTTCTTTCTCTTGAAGGCTATTTTCCACTCATCTCCTTCTCATATCTATATCTGATGATAGCCACTCTTGAGATCTATCTTTGTGAAGTATTGAGCTCCATTCAAGCAGTCCATAAGATCATCCATCCTTGGCAAAGGAAATTGGTACTTGATGGTTATCCTATTTATAGCTTGAGAATCTATACACATCTTGCACTCTCCATCCTTCTTTGGTGCGAGTATTGCAGATATTGCACATGGACTTAGGCTCTCCCGAATCAAGCCCTTCGTCAACAACTCCTGAACCTATCTATTTTTCATCCTCTTTTTTAGTAGGAGTCATCCTGTGAGTAGCCTTGTTAGGAAAAGTTGGTCCTGGAATCAAATCTATTTGATGACTGATTTGCCTTACTGGTGGCAATCCTTCCAGAACATTATCAGAGATAATATCTTCAAATTCACCTAGTAAATCTGAAACTTCAAGTGGTATTTCACTACTACCTTCTTTATCTTTCCTAGGAATCAAAGCATAGCACATACGCTGATGTTTCATTCCATCTAAAAACTTTCTTCCATCAACAAGACAAATCCTAGCACTGCTACATACCTTTTCACCTTTCTTTTTCATGGGCTTCAGTTTGTGGCAAACTCCATCCTTTCTTAGAGAGTATGTGTTTGCATGACCATCATGTACTACATGTCTATCAAATTTCCATGGTCTAGTCAACAGTAGATGGCAAACATCCATCGGAATAACATCACAGAGAACTTCATCATGGTAACTCCCAATTTTGAATTTCACTAAACATTGTTTACTTGCTTGGACCTTATCATCATCTTTCACCCAAGCAATCCGATAGGGCTAAGGATGTCTCTCCCTCTTGAGCTTCAGCTTAGAGACTATCTCTTCTGATACCAAGCTATCATTGCTACCACCATCAATGATCACATTACAACATTTGTCGTCACACTTGCATTTGGTACGAAACAAACTCCTCCTTTGTCTTGGTTCAATCTTACCACTTAGTAGGACCCTTTCATTCACCAAGGTCTCTCCTCTTTCTGAATCTTTTGAATGTGATGATTGTGCATCCTCATCCACATGAGCAACCCTAGCGTGGCCCTCAGCTCTCCTATCTATCCTTCCTTGTTGTTGAGGGCATTCAAAGGCATGGTGACCTTCTTCATTGCAATGGAAATAGGTACCATAGAAGCCTCCTCTTCCTTGTCCATGTTCTCTACCTCTCTGATTTCCAAAGTCTTGATGACAGGAGCAGTTGAAACCCTCATTCCTCTTGTTCCTTCTAGTACCCACGTCTTTATTTTTCTTTTGGGTTTCATTTCAACCTCCAGATGACCTAGTGCTTTCCCTTCCTCCTTGACCATGCCCTCTTTGTCTCCCTTCAATCCTCTTATTAAAATTCTCTTCAACTCGTAGAGAAAATTGATATGCCTCTTCAACACTGGTCATTCTTACTAGACTTAATTCCTACTGAATGCTAGGTTGCAACCCACTAATATAATGAGCAACCTTCTCCTTATTTGCTTCTGCATGCCCTGCTCTAATAAAAAGTCGATAAAACTCCTCTGTATATTCTTGGATTGATCTTCCTGCTTGCTTTAGCCCATGCATCTTTTCAAACAAATCAAGCTTGTAGTCCACAAGAATGAATTACTTCTTCAATTTGGCCACCATGCGATCCCACCTTGTGATCTTCTCCTTTCCTCTTCAGTTTATTTCCAATTGAACCTCTTGCCACCAAATTTTGTCATGGCCTTTCAGTTTGGCCTTTGCAAAATTAACCCTATCTGGGTCCTTGATATCCTCATACTCAAAGTATTCTTCCAGTTCATTGATCCAGTCGATCAACTCATCTAGTTTCAGATTTCCTGAAAATACAGCCACATCAATTGTAGGTCCTTTCCCAAATTTAGTAATGGCCTTAAAAAGCATTTCCTCTACCTGATTTAGAGCTTCCTTTTATTATTCCCCTTCTGGTCCAATTTCTTCTTCTTCGTTGTCATCCTCACTGTCGTCACCTGCAGCAACATTTGTTCCTCTATGGAGCTCCTCCTGCAGTGCTTGTACCTACCTTTGGAGGGCTCTAAAATCCTTAGGATTAAAATCTCTGACCCTTCCACCATGCTCTCTTCATGGAGGCATCTTCTTAACTCAAACCCATAACCACACAGTCTTGGTGCAAACTACCTCACAGTCGGTGCTCTGACTACACACTCAGGAAAACCAGCTCTGATACCACTTGATGGGGATACAACCCATGCACAGAATGGACACAATAAGAAAGGAAAATTTAATTAACTTTGTAAATCAGCTAATAAATTTAGTATAGAGAAAATAGACTTCAAAAATTTCCCTAAGGACTTACAATAACATAAATCTTGAGATAATTTCTCCTTTCAGTATCTCCTCTCAAACTCAACTCCTAACTACCTTTTACAATGCCAGAAATTTCCTTAAATAGGCCCTAGAGGTTTAAGGAATAAGAATACAATCTAGAAAGTTCTAGTAGGAATCCACTGACCAAATAAAAGGCTCCATAAGATGCGTTAGAAGTTGACACAAATCTAGAAGAATCCAAAAACGGTAACCAAACTTTTGGGAGGTGTAACTTTTGAACCGTAGCTTCGATTGACGAACTGTTTATATTTTCGGAAAGCTCTCGAAGTGATCTATATCGCTATGGAACATCTTTTTTCATTCCTCATTTTTTGACCCTTTTTGAGGTTATTTAATGCCCCTAACCTAACTTTGAAGCATTCTTAGGAGGTCTCCAAAACTCGAAAAATTGCGATAACTTTCAAATTGTGGGGCCTTTTGACCTGATTCTTTTTCTAGAATGCTATAAATTAAAATTACATTCATCTAGCCAATTTAAACCTCTTAGTTCACAAAAATGATGGCTCAATTACATACTCTTCTTTTTTTGACATTTACACGTATCCCAATGTGTTCAAATACTCTATCCTAGAACACTGATAATGGAACTGTGAGATTTGGAACCGTTATTTGACCCAAATGGGTATCCAAAAATGAAAACACATGAAATAGAAACTAAGTCTAAGTACATCTTTTTTTGGGTGACACAGGATTCCCCTTATACCTCTGGATGCTCCTACATCAGACACCTAGGGTAGATTGAAAAGTGACCCTGTCACTTTATGAATGGTAGAGGAAATCCCAAATGGGAAACCTCGGCATCTGAAATCCAAGTTGGGTCCTTGATTGACCGTCCTTTCCACTGACCTAGTACTCTTCATACTGCCTATTTCTGGTACTTCTACCCACATGATGATCTAGAATGTCTTCTATCTCCTCCTTCTTAGAAGTAGGAATTGGACATTGCTCTAACACTAGCTCCTCATTTGCACCATCATCATGATACTCTATTAAGTCTGTAATGTTGAAAATAGGAGAAATGTGAACACCATTTGGCAGCTCCACCTCATATGCATTTCCTGAGTCATGTTTCTTCAAAATTTTGCAGGGGCCAAATTTCTTCATTTTCAGCTTGTTGTAAGTATCGGCTGGAAATCTTTCTTTTCATAAGTGCACCATGACTAGATCCCCTACTTGGAATTCCTTATGTCTTCTCCTTTGACCAGCCCTAGCTTTATACTGTTGATTCATCTTGGTAATGTGTGCTTGAACCTCCTCATGTAGATGCTTGATATGTTCGGCAAATTCTTCAGCTTCAGCACTTGTCCTTTCCCCTTGCTCTATCTTCCTCAATTCTAGTGAAGTCCTTGGGCTACTTCCATATACAATTTATAATGGTGATTTTCCAGTACCCCTATTTATAGAGTTATTGTAAGAAAACTCTGCTTATGGTAGAATCAAATCCTATCCCTTGGGCTTATCCCAAACTAAACATCTCAGCAAATTGCCTAGACTTCTTTTCACCACTTCTGTTTGGCCAGCAATCTATGGGTGATGCGTGGAACTGAATTTCAAGTCTGTTCTCAACTTCTTCCACAATGTCCTCCAAAAATACCCCATAAATTTAGTATTTGTGTCAGAAACTATACTCCTCGGAAGACCATGTAGTCTTACCACCTTTTTGAAAAACAAGTCTGTAATATGGACAACATCATGAGTCTTGTGGCATGGAATGAAATGTGCCATTTTAGAGAACCTATCAACCACCACAAATATTGAGTGATTACTCCTTTGTCTCCTTGACAATGCAAGAACAAAATCCATACTTATGTCCTCCCATGGCCTTGATGGAACAGAAAATGGCTGATATAGTCCAGTATTGTGACTAAATCCCTTGACAACTTGACAAACCTGGCAACTCTGTACAAACTTCTTCACATCCTATGAAATCTGCAGCCAAAAATAATGTTCTCTAAGAATGGAAATGGTCTTATCTCGACCAAAATGTCCTACCATCGCTCTGTTGTGTTTCTCTTTAATCAAATTTTCCCTCATGGAACTCCTTGGAATGCACAATTGACTACCCTTTAACAACATGCCATCCTAAATCAAATAGTCCAACCACTTGGTTCTATCTACAACAACAGGCTGTTTACAAGCTTTCCATCCTTCAACAAAATCAGGATCCTCAGGGTAAAAAATCTGGAGTTTATCAAACCCAACTACTTCAACTTGCATTACTGTAAGCAACAACTGTCTCCTACTTAGTGCATTTGCAACCCTTTTAGATTTTCCACTTCTATGCTTCAGTAGGGGTAATGATTCCTGAGACATATTTCTTGGATTGGAGGACGTGTATAGATTCTTGAACTATAAATAGGATAACCATCAAGTACCAGTTTCCTTTGCCAAGGATGGATGATCTTATGGACTTCTTGAGTGGAGCTCAATACTTCACAAAGAGAGATCTCAAGAATGGCTATTATGAGATACAGATACGAGAAGGAGATGAGTGGAAAATAGCCTTCAAGACCAAGAAGGGTCTTTATGAGTGGTTAGTCATGCCCTTTGGATTGAAAAACACCCCAAGCACCTTCATGTGGCTTATGAATGAGGTACTTAAGAAGTTCTTGAGAAAATTTGTTATTGTCTATTTGGATGATATTTTAATTTTCAGCAAGATTTTGGAAGAACATTTATTGCAGATTCCTAGTGTCCTTGAAAGGTTAAGGGAAGAGAAATTGTTAATTAATTTGAAGAAGTGTATCTTTGCAAAAAGAGAGTTAGTCTATTTGGGGTTTGTTATATCACGTGAAGGTCTCAAAATGGATCCAGAGAAGGTGAAAGCCATCTTGGAATGGCCTACTCCAAGGTCTACTACTGAGGTAAGATCATTTCATGGTTTGGTTAGTTTTTACAAGAAGTTTATTAAGAATTTTAGTGGCATATGTGCACCCCTAACTGACACAATAAGAGGGGATAGAAAAGAGTTCAAATGGACTGCAGTAGCTACAAGAAATTTTGAATTGCTAAAGAAGAAGGTGACAGAACAACCTGTGGTGATAGAACAACCTGTTTTAGTAGGAGTCATCCTGTGAGCATCCTTGTTAAGAAAACTTGCTCCTAGAATCAGATCTATCTGATGATTGATTTGCCTTACTGGTGGCAATCCTTCTTGAACATTATCAGAGATAATATCTCCAAATTTACCTAGTAAATCTAAAACTTCAAGTGGTATTTCACTACTACCTTTTTTATCTTTCCTAAGAATCAAAGCATAGCACATAAGTCGATGTTTCATTCCATCTAAAAACTTTCTTCCATCAACAAGACAAATCCTAGCATTGCTACATATGTTTTCACCTTCCTTTTTCATGAGCTTCAATTTCTGGTGAACTCAATCCTTTGTTATAGAGTATGTGTTTGCCTGACCATCATGTGCTACATGTCTATCAAACTGCCATGGTCTACCCAACAATAGATGGAAAACATCCATCGAAATAACATCATAGAGAACTTCATCATGGTAACTCCCAATTTTGAATTTCACTAAACATTGTTCACTTACAAGGACATTATGACCATCTTTCACCCAAGCAATCTGATAGGGCTAAGGATGTCTCTCCCTCTTGAGCTTCAGCTTAGAGACCATCTCTTATGATACCAAGTTGTTAGTGCTACCACCATCAATGATTACGTCACAACATTTATCCTCACACTTGCATCTGGTATGGAACTAACTCCTCCTTTGTCCTTGTTCAATCTCAACACTTATTAGGACCCTTTCATTCACCAAGGTCATTCCTATCTATCCTTCCTTGTCACTGAGGGCATTCAAAGGCACGATGACCTTCTTCATTGCAATGGAAACAAGTAACATGAAAGTCTCCTCTTCCTTGTCCACATCCTCTACCTCTTCCTCTCTGATTTCCAAAGTCTTGATCACGAGAGCGGTTGAAACCCTCATTCCTTTGGTTTTTGCCAGTACCCACATCTTGATTTTTCCTTTGGGTTTCATTTCGACCTCCAAATGACCTACCACTTCCCCTTGCTCCTTGACCAAACCCTCTTTCTCTCCCTTCAAACCTCTTATTAGACTTCTCTTAACCTCGTAGAGCAAACAGGTATGCCTCTTCAATGCTGGTCATTCTTACCAGACTTAATTCTTCCTGAATGCTAGGTCGTAACCTACTGATATAACAAGAAACCTTCTCCTTATTTGCTTCTACATGCCCTGATCTAATCAAAAGTCAATAAAAATCCTCTGTATATTCTTGGACTTATCTTCTTGCTTTCTTTAGCCCATGCATCTTCTTAAACAAATCAAGGCCGTAGTCCATAGGAATGAATTTCTTCTTCAAATTGTCCACCATGCGATCCCACCTTGTGATCTTCTCCTTTCCTCTTCTATTTCTTTCCAATTGAACCTCTTCCCACTAGATTTTGGCATGGCCTTTCAGTTTGGCCTTTGCAAACTTAACCATATCTTGGTCCCTATTATCCTCATACTCAAATTATTCTTCCAGTTCATTGATCCAGTCGATCAACTCATCTGGTTTCAGAATTCCTGAAAATACACCCACATCAATTGTAGGTATTTTTCCAAATTTAGTAATGGCCCTAAAAAACCTTTCCTCTGCCTGATTTAGAAATTCCCATCAAATTCCCCTTTTGGTCCAATTTCTTTTTCTTCATTGTCATCTTCACTGTCGTCACCTACGGCAACATTTGTTCCTCTACGGAGCTCCTCTTGCAATGCTTGTACCTGCCTTTGGAGGGCTCTAACCTCCTCAAGATTAATAGCTTTGGCCCTTCCATCATGCTCTCTTTGTGGAGACATCTTCTTAACTCAAACCCACAACCACACAGTCCTAGTGCAAACTGCCTCACAGTCGGCACTCTGTCTACACACTCAGGAAAACCAGCTTTGATACCACTTGATGGGGACACAAACCACACATAGAATGGACACAACAAGAAAGGGAAATTTTATTAACTTTTTAAATCAGTTAATACATTCAGTACACAAAAAATAGACTTCAAAACATGCCCTAAGGGCTTTCAATAACATAAATCTGGAGATAATTTCTCCTTTTAGTACCTCCTCTCAAACTCCACTCCGAACTACCTTTTACAATGCCAAAAATGTCCTTAAATAGACCTTGGAGGTTTAAGGACTAGGAATACATTCCAAAAAGTTCTAGTAGGCATCCACACACCAAATAGAAGGCTCCAGAAGCTACATTAGAATTCAACGCAAATCTAGAAGAATCTAGAAATGGTAACTGAACTTTCGAGATGCATAACTTTTGAACCGTAGCTCTGATTGACTAATTGTTTACATTTCTAGAAAGTTCTCGGAGCCCTCTATAACCCTATGGAAAAGCTTTTCTCATGCCCCATTTTTTGACATCTTTCAAGGTCATTTAATGTGCCTAAACTAACTTTGAAGCATTCTTAGAAGGTCTCCAAAACTAGAAAAACTGCGATAACTTTCAAATCATTCGGCCTTTTAACCTGATTCTTTTTCTGGAATGCTCTAAATTACAATTACATTCATCTAGCCAAATAACACCTCCTAGTTCACCAAAATGATTGCTCAATTAGATACTCCTATTTTTTTGGCATTTACACATATATCAAGGTGTTCAAATACTCTATCCTAGAACACTGATAGTGGAATTGTGAGAGTTGGAACCTTTATTTGACCCAAATGGGTATCCAAAAATGGAAACAGATGAAACAGAAACTAAGTCTAAGTACATTTTTTTTTGGGTGACACAAGATTGCCCTTATACCTCTGGATGCTCCTGCATCAGACACCCAGGGCAGATTGAAAAGTTACCTTGTCACTTTATGAATAGTAGAGGAAATTCGAAATGGGAAACCTTAGTCGCTGAAATCCAAGTTGAGTCCTTGATTGGTTGTCCTTTCCTCTTTACCAAGTACTCTTCATACTGCCTGTTTCTGGTAATTCTACCCACACAATAATCTAGAATGTCTTCTATCTCCTCCTTCTTAGAAGCATGAATTGGACATTGCTCTAACACCAGCTCCTCATTTGCACCATCATCATGATACTCTGTTAAGTCTGCAATGTTGAAAATAGGAGAAATGTGAACACCATCTGGCAGCTCCACCTCATATGCATTTCTTGAGTCATGTTTCTTCAAAATTTTCTAGGGGCCAAATTTTTTCATTTTCAGCTTGTTGTAAGTACCGGCTGAAAATCTTTCTTTTCGTAAGTGCACCATGACTACATCCCCTACTTGGAATTCCTTATGTCTTCTTCTTTGATCAGCCCTAGCTTTATACTCTTGATTCATCTTGGTAATGTGTGCTTGAACATCCTCATGTAGACGCTTGATATGTTCGGCAAATTCTTTAGCTTCAGCACTTGTCCTTTCCCCTTGCTCTATCTTCCTCAATTCTGGTGCCGTCCTTCGGCTACTTCCATATACAATTTTGAATGGTGATTTTCTAGTACTCCTATTTATAGAGTTATTGTAAGAAAACTCTGCTTGTGGTAGAATCAAATCCCATCCCTTGGGCTTATCTGCAACTAAACATCTCAGCCAATTACCCAAACTTCTATTCACCAGTTCTGTTTGTTCGTCAGTCTGTGTGTGATGCGTGGAACTAAATTTGAAATCTGTTCTCAACTTCTTCCACAATGCCCTTTAGAAATACCCCACTAATTTAGTATCTCTAATAGAAACTATAATCCTTGGAAGACCATGTAGTCTTACCACCTCTCTGAAAAATAAGTCTGCAATATGGACAACATCATGTGTCTTGTGGCATGAAATGAAATGTGCCATTTTGGAGAACCTATCAACCACCACAACTACTAAATCATTACCCCTTTGTGTCCTTGGAAATACAAGAACAAAATCCATACTTATGTCCTCCCATGGCCTTGATGGAACAGGAAATGGCTGATATAGTCTAGTATTATGACTAAATCCCTTAACAACTTGACAAACATGGCAACTCTATACAAACATCTTCACATCCTATGAAATATGAGACCAAAAATAATGTTCTCTAAGAATGGAAATGGTCTTATCTTGACCAAAATGTCCTGCCATCCCTCTACCATGTTTCTCCTTAACCAGATTTTCCCTCATGGAACTCCTTGGAATGCACAATTGACTACCCTTGAACAACATGCCATCCTGAATCAAATAGTCCAACCACTTGGTTCTATCTACAACAACAGGCTATTTACAAGCTTTCCATACTTCAGCAAAATTAGGATCCTCAGTGTAAAAATTCTTGAGTTCATCAAACCCAACTACTTCAACCTGCATTATTGTAAGCAACAACTATCTCCTACTTAGGCCATCTGCAACCCTGTTAGATTTTCCACTTCTATGCTTCAACACAAATGTATAACTCTGCAAGAACTATACCCACTTCATATTCCTCTAATTCAATTTACCTTGGCTATTTAGGTACTGTAATGGTTGGTGATCAGTATACAAAACAAATTCCTTTGGCAACAAATAATGCCTCCATTTCTTTAAGTCCTGAACTATTGTATAGAACTCTTGATCATAAACAGAATACTTCTTCTTTTCATCATTCAATTTTTCACTAAAATATGCAATAGGCTTACCTTCTTGGGTTAATACAGCCCCAATAGCACTGCCACTAGCATCACAATCCACCTGGAACACCTTTCTAAAATTTGGAAGTGCCAACACAGGTTGTTCTATCACCTTCTTCTTCAGCAATTCAAAACTTCTCGCAGCTGCTGCAGTCCATTTGAACTCTGTTCTATCCCCTCTTATTGTGTCAGTTAGGGGTGCACATATGCCACTAAAATTCTTAATAAACTTCTTGTAAAGACTAACCAAACCATGAAATGATCTTACCTTAGTAGCAGACCTTGGAGTAGGCCATTCCAAGATTGCTCTTACCTTCTCTGGATCCATTTTGAGACCTTCAGGTGATATAACACACCCCAAATAGACTAACTCCCTTTTTGCAAAGATACACTTATCCAAATTAATTAATAGTTTCTCTTCCCTTAACCTTTCAAGCACACTACCAATATGCAATAAATGTTCTTCCAAAGTCTTTCTGAAAATCAAAATATCATCCAAATAAACAATAACAAATTTTTCCAAGAACTTCTTAAGTACCTCATTCATAAGCCGCATGAAGGTGCTTGGGGCATTTGTCAATCCAAAGGGCATGACTAACCAATCATAAAGACCCTTCTTGATCTTGAAGGCTATTTTCCACTCATCTCCTTCTCGTATCCATATCTGATGATAGCCACTCTTGAGATCTATCTTTGTGAAGTACTGAGCTCCACTCAAGCAGTCCATAAGATCATCTATCCTTGGCAAAGGAAATCGGTACTTTATGGTTATCCTATTTATAGCTCGAGAATCTATACACATCTTCCACTCTCCATCCTTCTTTGGTACAAGTACTGTAGGTACTGCACATGGACTTAGGCTCTCCCAAATCAAGCCCTTCCTCAACAACTCCCAAACTTGTCTATTTAGCTCCTCTGTTTTAGTAGGAGTCATCCTATGAGCAGCCTTGTTAGGAAAACTTGCTCTTGGAATCATATCTATCTAATGACTGATTTTCCTTACTGGTGGCAATCCTTCTAGAACATTATAAGAGATAATATCTCCAAATTCACCTAGTAAATCTAAAAATTCAAGTGGTATTTCACTACTACCTTCTTTATCTTTCCTAGGAATCAAAGCATAGTACATACACTGATGTTTCATTCCATCTAAAAAATTTCTTCCATCAACAAGACAAATCCTAGCACTACTACATACCTTTTCACCTTCCTCTTTCATGGGCTTCAGTTTGTGGTGAACTTCATCCTTTGTTAGAGAGTATGTGTTTGCATGACCATCATGTACTACATGTCTATCAAATTGCCATGGTCTACCCAACAATAGATGACAAACATCCATCAAAATAACATCACAGAGAACTTTATCATGGTAACTCCCAATTTTGAATTACACTAAACATTGCTCACTTACTAGGACCTTATGATCATCTTTCACCCAAGCAATCCAATAGGGTTAAGGATGTCTCTCCCTCTTGAGCTACAACTTAGAGACCATCTCTTCTGATACCAAGTTATTAGTGCTACCACCATCAATGATCACGCCACAACATTTATCCTCACACTTGCATCTGGTATGAAACAAACTCCTCCTTTGTCCTAGTTCAATCTCACCACTTAGTATGGCCCTTTCATTCACCAAGGTCTCTCCTCTTTCTGCATCCTCTGAATGTGATGATTGTGCATCCTCATCCACATGAGCAACCCTAGCTTGGTCCTGAGCTCTCCCATCTGTCATTCCTTGTCATTGAGGGCATTCAAAGGCACGATGAATTTCTTCATTGGAATGGAAATAGGTACCATAGAAGCCTCCTCTTCCTTGTCCACGTCCTCTACCTCTTCCTCTCTAATTTCCAAAGTCTTGATCATGGGAGCAGTTGAAACCCTCATTCCTCTGGTTCCTGCTAGTACCCACATCTTCATTTTTCTTTTAAGTTTCATTTTGACCTCTAGATGACCTACCACTTCCCCTTCCTCCTTGACCATGCCCTCATTTTCTCCCTTCAATCCTCTTATTCAAATTCTCTTCAAATCGTAGAGAAAACTAGTATGCCTCTTCAACGCTAGTCATTCTTACCAGACTTAATTCCTCCTGAATTCTAGGTCGCAACCCACTGATATAATGAGAAACCTTCTCCTTATTTGCTTCTGCATGCATTGCTCTAATCAAAAGTTGATAAAACTCCTCTATATATTCTTGGACTGATCTTACTGCTTGCTTTAGCCCATGCATCTTCTTAAACAAATCAAGCTCGTAGTCCACAGGAATGAACTGCTTGTTCAATTTGTCCACCATGTGATCCCACCTTGTGATCTTCTCCTTTCCTCTTTTGTTTCTTTCCAATTGAACTTGTTGGAGTTTGAAAATATTACCGGTTTCCAATTACCCTGATGAGAACAAAACACATCTAGGGTCAGCTAACTCCCATTTTTAACATGCCCATTTAGACATCAAGCCAACTATAAGGCTAGACCCTTCTTCTTCTTCAGGCTCTGCAAAACCTAGGTGGGTGAACCTATAGATTCTTTATATGGTACCAGTTGTTAAAGCATACACTGAATCTATTATGAAGCAGATAAAAACCCCTAAATCTTCTATACTCAACTAGGAATCAGAAGCATGAAATAGCTAAGAACATAACTTATAAAACTGGCAAGCTAAGTGCGGGTTAACATTGAATAGCTTTCAACATAAAAGGGAAAAGTGATTTAATATGTTGATGTCAACAAGCCCCAAGTATGAGCAACAGAGCTTAATGATCCCATCTCTGAACAGTGCCTTATCTATTGGGCAATTCAATGAATTATAACCATACATCTCCTTGAAATCTCAGACATATCTCTACATCAAGATCCCTGATCTATCCTTCACTTTGTGAACTAACATCTGCATCAAAATGAATCTCATACTTAGAATATCCCATTATGAAATCAGTAAACCCTGTGATAAACACCAAGTAGTTAGATGGCTCTTGGTTCCATAAGCAAGGTATTTCAATCACATACATCACTAAATGAGATGCAACCTAATCTATGGTCTTTGATCATAAACTAGAAAAGATTACAGATTCACAAACATGAGACAAGATTCAAACTAAATTTGAAACCATTGCCACTCTTTATTTTCTTTCCTTGAAATCAAAAATATGAAAGATGTATAGAATACTTCATAAATCACCTAACAGACATGAACTATTTGCATAAAACTAAAAATTCTATTCAATACAAGAAGAAAAGCTAAAGAATGTGGGTGGAATCATAGATCTGGATCCAACAAAGTGGTCTCACAGAATGACTGCAAATTCTCTACCAACAATGGTTTCTTAGTAAGACAAAAATGGAACCCCTTCAATAGAGAAAGAACATAAAGATATAAGATAAGTTAATGCCCAAATCTGAATCTACAACTGACATCTATCCACTTGGAAAAACCCTCTCAATAGATTCAAAACAACTGTCATATCTTTTCCCTCCAATGCTGAATCAAATCCCTTTCAGTTATGCCTCTAAAAGCATCAAATATCTGAAACTATGATTGAACAAATTTCTAATTTGATTCTTGATATTTTACTCATGGTAAAAATGAAAATCAGTTTTTAAAATGACTCTTTAAAAGCCAATGAAATATTCTGGAATTGATTTCCTTCATATTCAGACCTTACTAGGCCTTCAAAACTGCCCTGCAACCACCTTTGATACTTTATGATCAACTTTGTTCACTGCATTGAGAATGCCCCAAATTTCACAAAGTTTCTTACAGACTGAACTGGTGAAGACCTATGCAAAATTTGATCCCAAATTCAGAAAATTTACTTTCTCCCGATTCCAATGGTATGTTGCACTACTTGTTTTTGATAAAAAATGCCCCTGATATGGCAATTTGAAAATCTGATTCCCATGACTGAATCAGACCATTTAAAATGAAAAATTTAAAAAGTATATAGTCTAAACTATATAAAAATTTAAATACATTTAAATTTTCCATCTTATTTGTTGATTCTCCTTGAAATTTCATTTCACTTTCAATATCCTATCTCCTTCAATTTGTTGTCGCCATGTGGTAGATGTTGATTGGCTATGACCTTTTGAGATATTTATAATTAATTAATCTTATTTCCTTTTGGTAGCACTGGAAGCCCTATTCATTTGAATTTATGTTCATACGCCTTCAATGGAGATATTAATATTTTATTAATATCCCATAAATCCCCGTAGCATCACCAGCACCTGAAACTTCTTTTATGCACATACAGGCTTTAAATGCCTTTACGTTCTCATGACCAATCACATAAATCCGAAGAAGCTCAAAATTTGATTTATGTCCATACGGGATCCTCAAATCGTGTAGGAACATAAGCCTTTCATTTTACCTTCACGTTCCTATGACACTTTATGCTCTGACACCCTGAGCGTATCCTCAAAAATGTTTAAAATTTACTTCTCGGGCCTGCAGGGTCTTCACGTATGATTGGAGAGCTTTGAAAATTGTCTTACACCCACACACGGTAAGCATAACATCGGAGGCCTTTGCAACTTTTTTTTCAATAATACACATGTTCTAAGCTTGGGCGAGTCAAAGCTTGTTGACCTCAGACCCCTCCATGTATCTATCAGATTCCAGAAAGAAGCGTGTCTTTGAAGACATTTACTGTATATACTGCCCTCATGTATTTAACGATTACAAAATACTTCTAGATGGACAATATGGGATTAACACCCTGAGTCCTTTGCTTGCTTTGCTTCTATTTTGTGTGTATTTTTATGGCTTTAAGTTGGGTGTGGGATCATTTTTATATCTGCCAGATTAAAATGATGCCTCTTCTTTTCATACTACTCCAAAGTTTGCTAGAAGCTCCTTTTAACACCCCCTCTGCCCAAAATGTGAGCCTTTTAATAGTATTACTACCGTGAATGTCCTTCTTCATTTGACTACAGACTCTTCTCTAGGCATGGGCATGAGGTTTCTGTCTTAGCTATGTTTTGCGCTCTTCCTGTGACGCTGGAGTTCTGCTCTTGGTGTAATACCCCGCCCGGAGATCCTTGGAAAAAAGGATTCAAATCAAGCCAAGATATTTTTTTTTTACAAGTATGAATGCACAAGACAACATCATACAGGGATCACAAAGATCACAACAGAAGACTTCAACACAATCTCGGCAACCAATGAATCTCCGAATGCCACTACCCAACTGACACACCCAAACAAAAGCCAAAAACCACCACAACAAGATGAGGGCACAAGAAATGACCACTCATCAACAAAACACCAAGCTGGGGTAAAATGCAGAATCCCAAAATTTGGCTAAGCCTGAAATCCTGAAGCCCTAAAAATTGGCTAAGTATGGATTTCTGAAGCCCTAAAATTTCCTAGAATCCATAACTTATCTCTAAGAGGTCTGAAACCTATCTCAAACGATTTGTGACATATATTAAAATATATCTTAAGTATAAGGAACTTATACTTAAAAGATATATTTTAAACCCCTAGGAAATCTGTGTTGAACTAGGAAGGTGTAAAAATGAAAAGGGAGTCCAAAACCAACTTCCAAACTTTCATCCGACAAGCCTAGATAGCCCCTATTTCTCGGGTGAGAAAGAAAACTAGTCTCGAGTTTCGTGCAAGATCTTTCACCGCTTTGTGTGAGAAAGTGCACACTTCGCACGAGGCCTACTGAGCTTCATGCGAGGATTCACATTCTCACGCGAGGATTCCCTATGCGTCGCGTGAAGATTTACATTCTCACGCGGGAAGTGTATTCTTTCGCGCGAGGAAGAAATAGTCTCGCGCGAGGAAAATACAATTTCACATGAGGAAACAAATCAGTGCAACAAAAAATGCATACAAAAAGCTAAACAAACAAGGAAACCTCCACACCACGGAGTACCAGATCCACGTAAATCGAGGAATGAACACTCAAGAGCACTAACAGCAAGGAAAGAGGAACATCTAACCATCTAAAACATAAAAGCAAAGCACATACTGAAATAAACATTGCAATGAACAAAAATACATTTCAAAACTAAACAACCAAATAAGTGCGCAGTTCCTCCCAACCGTCAATAGCATCATAAGACCATCATGGGTCCTAGCCATCGCCTGCGTGTAACATCCCAAGCCATCAACCAGATCGTCAGTACTATTGTAATAGGGATGTCACTACTAAAACATGCAACAATATAAGCATAAGGAAATCTAACATGCTAGTAGTAAAGCATAAGATAATCCTACAGTAGATAACATCTCCTATTACATGCTAAACAACAATAAGCAACATATATACTACTAAATAAAATCACATCATCTAATCATATGCTAAACATCATAATAAGGGAACACACCAAATAAAATAACATCATCTAAACATGATATACAAGCATCCCAATGAAAGAATAAATAACAAAAAAAATACTTTGAAACTCGAAGTACCAAGTGAAGACATCCAGCAACGGTCGCACTAGGATAAAAGATCGTCTCTGTACACCGATCCCTAGCAGTGGTGAAGGTAGCTACGCCTCCCAACCACGTGGCACCCATAGGTCCACACCCACCATGCTGATGGAGATAATGATCCAACCGCCAACACACATAAAGAACAACATCCAAGGCTAACACTCACACCAGACAGTATGATGGCTGCAACCAAGAACCTAAGACAATGCAAGGAGTAAAGGTCTTGGTCAGACCTCAAAAGGCTGCTAAGTAGGGACTAACATCATGGAGAGTCGCTTGGCATCGAAAAGCCCAAGCTCAGATCTGTGTAGCTCAACTCCCTCAACGGAAGGCCAATACACGATGTAGCTCAACTCCCTCAATGGAAGGCCAATACACAAAAGTACCACTTTATTATCTTAAGTTTTATTACCAGTCACACATTTTATTTAATTACCACTTATATAAAGCTTCCTCTGCCAACCCATGATGCCATGATCATTGAGCTGCGAGATAGAAGCCCCCTCCATATGCTACCCTACCCTACCCATGCTGATCCTATGACAAGTGCCCGTGGGCATGTATACTCCCATCCCAACCCCAATGATCATAACTTCCGACAAATCCACGGAAGATCGAGCCTCGCAAGTCACCCAAAAAATGTATGTGCACATACTTGTGTGTGGCACACCACCATCACGAAGATCATAACATAAGGATAGGAATGAGAACACAATGCAAAGAAAACACCCAACTAAAAGAAACACAGGAAGGACGGATTCTACACGAATCCTACAATTCACGAAACAAAAGCAAAGGTCCAAAAGAAACCATAACAGGTGTAAAATCACTCAACCGAACACAACGTCGGGAGTATGGATGCAACATGCATCCTAATGCAACATAAAAGTGCAAAAGTAGTCTGACTGATATCCAAATGGATCATCAAGGTCCACGACCCACATTGTGCCAAGAAAACTCGAGAAAATAGGTTTGCACGCAAAACGAAGTAAAAATCCCAAAAATTTGGAAAACTTCAAAATATAAACCGATTTGGCCTTTGGGTTCAAAAACCCCAAAAATCCAAAAATAAATGGAATCGAACATCGTATGCAAAAGCGGCCAGCATAACGGTGCAAAATCCCAAACCCTCATCCCGAAAAATAGAGAAATGTTCATACCCACCCAACCGGGTAGAACTAACATACAAAAATAGAGGGGAACACTAGTTCTCAGCTTCCAAACAAACGACTACAAAAAACAGAAGCAAAAACAGAGCAGAAACAATAAAACAGGAAAGCCCTACCTCACAGCCAAAAGGGCAAAATGGAAAACTGAACTAGAAAATAAAATGCCCGCAGAAGTGGCAGAAAATTGCGGCAATCCAATGTTTCTCCGAGCTGGATCCAACGAGCCCAACCTTACAACGATCCCATGCCCGTAGCTCCCACAATGAACAAAATAGTAAATCCTCATGAAGAGGATTTTGGGTTTTACTTTCCAACTTTCCAATTCAAAAGTGAGAAGTGAGGAATTAAATTCCTTTATGGATACTTATTCACTTTTTGGGTGAATAATTGATTAGGGCATTTAATTGGCCAATCTAGTTAAACCCTAAATCGACCCAAATGAAAACAAGCTATTCCTATAAATAGGAATTCATCTATGGCAAAGTTGCCAGAAATTAAAATAAATAAATTAAAAAGCCTGAAAACCCAAAAACACATAAATCTCCTGAACAACTTTCGTGACAAAGCGAAACTCTAAATGCACAGACATGCTTACTAGTCTAATCACATAATGCAAAAGAGTTTGAATTTAATAATCATTGAAAGTTTTAAATTAAACATTTAATTAAGGATACGTCGACCATACAAAGGCGACATTGGTAAAATATGAACGACTGAATCACTAACTCCATGTGCCACTGCCAGGGATATAAATCCTGCACACTAAACAACACGATCAAGTGCAATTGCATATAATAACATAGCCAAAGCAAAAAATGCATTAAATCACCTAATTTAGCCATTTAATTAATTATATTAAAATAATCTATTTACATCACTCACGTTCACATAAAGCATAACAATGTAGGAATGAAGTAAATAACCATAGCATTAAATCCATCACATAACATAATCAGAGCTATGTCCAAATACCAGATAACGAGATATCATCATAAAACACACTGTCATCTCAAAATGGCATCATCATGCAATATGATTAACTGAATAGCATAGTAGTCTAATATCTATGATACTGGAATCAAAGAGTAACATTTGACCCTTAGGTCATCTCAAATGTAAAACATCACATAAGAACAGATATCTCTCAGATCAAAATAAAACAAGGTAAATGTCCGCAGCACATAACCAAAGAATCCAACATGAACAATCCATTCTAATTACTTAAGCATTTAATAATGATTGATTACTCTACATTAAAAAAGGCATTTAAAACATATAAACAACCATAGTCATAAATATGACTAACCACTGCTATAGGAACCTAGTCCCGTGTAGCATGGTAATAGTACACAGTGCAATCTCTGCACACATCTCAGGGTAATCATGGAACAACCTCATGATACCACATCAATCCTGGTAATCAATGGCACAAACCTCAGTGAACCAAAAATTACATCATAATCTCAAAGATCAGTCAAAATCATAATCAACACAACAACACAAATCCAAACACCTCAACGGTGTAGACCACTCAGGGTCACAATCAAGATCCATCACAACAAAAGATCAACAAGGGTGCATCCATCAAGATGACTTACAAAAGTCAAATGGGCAAGGCACTACACTTGGCGTGAGTTGTCCCCAAAAATGTGGCATGCTCTTCTAATGATGGATTTGACTGCGCTGGATCTCATGCTTTAACTGGCTTTGTTTCCCTCCTTGCGCTGGGTCCTCATCATCATTTTGGGTGCTTTGACTTCAGGCATGGAGTCTTCTTGCTTACGCTAGATCTATCTTAAAATGTGGGACTCCTCATGTTGCCTCATGCCCTCCAAACCAGCTCGTGGGCATCTTCCTCTAGTGTGAGGCTTTTCTAAACAAGCATGGATGGTTGTTTTATGTGCCTACTCCTCTACCAAGCGAGCGTCGTGTTTAAGCCTGGACTCTACATTCTTTAGCATTTCCTTTAGAAATCACATGGGTTATTGCAAATTTTGAAAACTTTGATAGCATCAAACTCCATTTGTCTGCTGGCTTGGGTGTTTTTCATATGTGCTTTCCTGCCAGTTGATTATGTATTTTTCGACTGCATGTTATTGATAGTCCAGCTACCACAACTTTTGCATCGACCTGATTCTTAAAATCTGAAATCAATTTTAACACAACAAGATATGTGGGATCATCAATGCTTTCAACAATAAATAGGAACTCCAGAGGCCCACCATATAAAGAGAACGACTTTTCTAGTTATTATAATTGTGTTCACCAAAACCCTTTAGAGGCATTACAATAGATCCTCTAGGTAACCTTTCTTGAGTAGAATGTTCGAGGTCATTAACATTTGGATAAAGAAAGGCAAGACTGTTACCATCCTTTTCACTTTAAACTTAAGGTGTCTTTAGAAACTCGAGGCATCCAATCAATCTGAAGCAATTAGTCGGACCCCAAAGTGGGTTCGGCTAAATTTTTTTTAATTTTTGGACACATGAATTGTAAAACTGACTCATTGAACCCATTTGGCACTGATTAGAAACAAGTTTGATCACCGATTAATCAACTAAAAACCATTTTACCACTGATCTGCAAATTGCCAATTTAATGCCAGGAGGTCCATTGATTGCCTTTAAAAACTGACCCAAATTGATAACTGAACTTTGAAAATTGACTCGCTAATTCTCTACTCTACATACTTTTACCTTGCCAAATCTTGTCTAATGAAAAATTCTAGGTCAAAAGATATTGACCGTCAAAGTTGCCTTCTCAAATTTATCTGCAAGCAAACACGTTAGAAAGCAATAAACTGGGTTTGGATTCGGCTCAGAAAACTGGACAAATGAACACTTGGGAAGACAAAAATTGGGGCATTGATTCTCTATCATGAGAACAATATGAATCTATGATTTGGGCTCATGATGAATCACAGGATGCAAATGGCGGACATTCAAAGTAGGCTACTCAGAATTTTGCAACTAAGAACAGCAACTGAAGGTGATTTTAGCAAACATAATTTTCCTGGAAAAGTGTGCAAATGGATTTGTCATGACTTACAAACTGGCACACTTGGAGTATTTCCAAAGGACAACACAATGGTAAAATCCATTCAATCTCACCAATCAAGGATCAAGAGATATGATGTCACAAACAGGGGTTCCAATCAATTTGGAAATGCTGACACTAGTAAAAAGTTAGAAAATCCATTTGGAATCGCGTTTGAAAACTGATCAAACAAATTTGTCAAGAGCTAAAACTTGAAACATGATAAGTCTCTGATGTCTAAAATGCAACACAAAAGGAATTTCAACATTTGGGTCAACTGGTCAACATGATAAGTTACAACATGTCAAACAGGGCTTCCTAGAAATTTGAATACTTTGCAAAAACATGAAAACAATAACTGATCAACTTCAAGGGATTCAAAACCTAGTCAAACGGACTCAAAAAAACTCAAAATCTAAAACATAGGTTCTCAGGTATGGACACTAGACACTCTCAAAGTGGAAAGTCACAAAACTTTTCTGGGTGCGAGATATTTAGATGCAAACACAACCTCCTGCTGTTGTTTGACACTTAGGTGAAAAAGAAAGATTGACAATTGTTCAAAACAGGACTTCACCAAATAGCTCAGAATGATGATTTGACCATATGGAATAGGTAGACAGGCTGAATGGAAGGTGTTAGAAACATTAAACACCATTTATGCATTAACTCAACAACGAGGTACATAGGCTTCACAAAGCATTTATAGGCCTGAATTTCACAATAGTGCTCAAAATTGACCATGCAATTTTGAGTGCCAATAATGGCTCTGTCTGAGGATGCATGCCCCTTGCGGGCATGGCATGATTTTAGATCTCTGGAAGAAGCAGACCATTCCAAAACTTGAAAACTCTTCTGAACAGCAAAACTTTCTTGAACAGCTTTATTGAAAACAAGAAACTACTCTACTATGTACAAACAGTGCCCCCGAAATTAGCAAAAACTTTTACCTCTGTCATATACTTGATTTTCATTCATGTCTTCATGAGGTGAACTATAATTCTCATTTCCATTTGTTTCACCCAACGTATCAACATTTTCAGTTAGTTCAATAGGAAAAACAAAACTATCATCATCTTCATAGTGCATATAAAAATCAACATACTTTCTTCATCTTGCCCACTATGAAAATATGGGTTAGCATGACCATAACAACTAATATCAAACTGAAACTGATCACTACTAACTGTGTCATGGATTCTTTCAATTGGAAACACAAAGTTGTCATATTCAACTTCATTCAACGAGTTAGATGGAGCAGATTGTAACTCACCTTGTGCCTCTGTAAATGATGAGTATGTGAAATCTGATTGTTGCCTACTTGCAACCATGTTACTCATTGAATCAGATTTATCCTTTGCTGAAACCTCTTAACATTCAAACAATTGATTAGTCACCAAAATTGAAAGCTCATTCTAAAAGTACTGATCGAAACTATGTTGATCACTATTATCTTCTTCATCAAACTGAAAGTCAGAATACACCTTGAACTTATCTTTACAAGACTTATCAGCACATGAAGAAAATCTATAATCGGATTGACAAAACTCACTATTTTCCACTTCACGATATGAAACATTAAAAAAATGTTCAGCAAGATCAACATGAAAAGAATTTGAAACAACATTAACCTTCCCTTCATTCACATTCTCTACATCCAACAAATCGTCATGTGCAAAAACATTTGAGGTTTTCTTATATATACCTCCAAAGTCTAACAAAGATTGTTCAAATTCTACCTCTTTTTCCACATCAAACTTTGGGGAATTGATTTGACTGAATGAGAAAGTATTATGAGAGAACATATGAAGATCCTTTGAAATACTTACGTGCTTTTCAAACTCACGAGCGAACAATTTTGAGATTTCATCGGATCTCAAGAAGATTGCCTCACAAATCTTCTCCCGACTTTGGTTATCATCTGGATTATATGAAGAACTTACAACAGCAGGATCCTTAGTGTAACAATATGAAAAATCAACATTATTACAACATTCTTTCTTATCATAGCAATCACTATATCTACTGTTGTTACAAATTTCTTCAACTTCATATGTACTGTAACAAAATTTATCTTCTCTTTTATATCCATCTTTTTCATGTTGATTGCTATTACCTGATTCATTAACATTTGAATCCATCTCTTCACATTCAGAAGATAGATTATCTTGCTCTACAAACTCATTGTATTCATTACTACCTTAGCTTTCAGCATAATCATTATCATCAAGAGACATATCATGAAATCTATAATAATCATTTTCCATCTCCTGAATGAATCTTTCAATTTGTAAAAACCTTTGTAAACTTACAGGTGCTAGCCAATTGACTGAATCGGGCATTAGAACATCGAAGAAAACATTTGGCAGGGAAGATTCATCAGGTCTACAAAGAAAAGACATCTTACTGATTACTGAATTAAGCCTTAAAAAACATTTTTCGGCACTTAAACCTTGAGTATTTCCTACCTCAATTCTTATAAGATTTACAATCGTTTTGTAGACCATTGTATTCAACATAGCAATGTTATTATTCACAATTTTCAAACTCTCAGAATTTGCAAAACTAATCTCATATCTGAGATCTGACTCCATTATAGAAAGATGTTTCTACCTCTTCTTTCTAGTGTTGAAAATCACTAAATAGAGGCAACTTCTTTAAACACTTAACTTCCATGAAAAGAAACATGAAAATCAAAATACCTCAAGTGCTGATGCTGAACTTTGATCTGCTGAGTTGGCACAGGTGCAAGACTAAAAATTCTTTACACCACTGATAAAAACTTTTTAGAGTCACCACCTCCTTTCAAGAGGATAAAGAGATCACTACTATGATCTACTTTTTAAATTTCAATTTCTTTATAACAACAGATTTTAAACAGCACTTCAAAACTTATCAAGAATTTAGAATTCCTTTCCAAGAAACTATCAACAATTTTAGATCTAACCACACAACTGAAAGTCCTTCAAAATTTTGCAATGAAATAAACTAGGAACAAATTGGTACAGAGATTTGAGAGTCGCCACTCACACTTTGTGAGAAATAAAACATAATTTGTCACTTGACAAATCTAAACCAGACCTTCAATGCAGGAAAAACTTGCAAATCACTAACACCTTGAAAAGAAAATACACTTTATAAATTGAATTCTTGACTCTGAAACTTTCTCAAGAGTATCTGCAAATTGAACTGATTGAAGATAGACCTATGACAATCACAGCACACAATTTTCATCCAATTTTACAACATATTGTTGATAATGAATAAAGCTTAACTGGGGAACATGAAACTTTAGCAAGGAAAAGGAACACATCTTGCTACATATTTGTTGTAACCAATCTGTTTCATGGTAGAGATTTTGGTTCTTTCTGAATGCAACTCCCTAGAAGAGTCACCATTTTTTTGGAGTTTGAAAATGTTACCAGTTTCCAATTACCCTGATGAGAACAAAACACATCTAGGGCAGCTAACTCCCATTTTTAACATGCCCATTCAGACACTAGGCCAACTATAAGGCTAGACCCTTCTTCTTCTTCAGGATCTGCAAAACCTAGGAAGGTGAACCTATAGATTCTTTATATGGTACCAGTTGTCAAAGCATACACTGAATCTATTATAAAGTAGATAAAAACCCCTAAATCTTCTATACTCAACCAGGAATTAGAAGCATGAAATAGCTAAGAACATAACTTATGAAACTGGCAAGCTAAGTGTGGGTTAACATTGAATAGATTTCAACATAAAAGGGAAAAGTGATTTAATATGTTGATGTCAGCAAGACCCAAGTATGAGCAACAGAGCTTGATGATCCTATCTCTGACCAGTGCCTTATCTATTGGGCAATTAAATGAATTATAACCATACAGAGTCGCCATTTTGTTGGAGTTTGAAAATGTTACCAGTTTCCAATTACCCTGATGAGAACAAAACACATCTAGGGGTAGCTAACTCCCATTTTTAACATGCCCATTCAGACATGAGGCCAACTATAAGGCTAGACCCTTGTTCTTCAAGCTCTGCAAAACCTAGGCAGGTGAACCTATAGATTCTTTATATGGTACCAGTTGTCAAAGTGATTTAATATGTTAATGTCAGCAAGACCCAAGTATGAGCAACAGAGCTTAATGATCCTATCTCTAACTAGTGCCTTATCTATTGGGCAATTAAATGAATTATAACCATATAGAGTCACCATTTTGTTGGAGTTTGAAAACGTTACCGGTTTCCAATTACCCTGATGAGAACAAAACACATCTAGGGGCAGCTAACTCCCATTTTTAACATGCCCATTCTGACACTAGGCCAACTATAAGGCTAGACCCTTCTTCTTCTTCAGGCTCTACAAAACCTAGGCAGGTGAACCTATAGATTCTTTATATGGTACCAGTTGTCAAAGCATACACTAAATCTATTATGAAGCAGATAAAAACCCCTAAATCTTCTATACTCAACCAGGAATCAGAAGCATGAAATAGCTAAGAACATAACTTATGAAACTGGTAAGCTAAGTGTGGGTTAAAATTGAATAGCTTTCAACATAAAAGGGAAAAGTGATTTAATATGTTGATGTCAGCAAGACCCAAGTATGAGCAACAGAGCTTAGTGATCCTATCTCTGATCAGTGCCTTATCTATTGGAAAATTAAATGAATTATACCCATACATCTCCTGGAAATCTCAAACACATCTCTACATCAAGATCCCTGATCTATCCTTCACTTTGTGAACTGACATTTGCATCAAAATGAATCTCATACTCAGAATATCCCATCATGAAATCAGTAAACCCTGTGATAAACACCAAGCGGTTACATGGCTCTTGGTTCCATAAGGAAGATATTTCAATCACATACATCACTAAATGAGATGCAACCTAATCTATGGTCTTTGATCATAAACTAGAAAAGATTATAGATTCACAAATAGGACACAAGATTCAGACGCATAGCACATACGCTGATGTGTAATTCCATCTAAAAACTTTCTTCCATCAACAAGAAAAACCCTAGCATTGCTACATACCTTTTCATCTTCCTTTTTCATGGGCTTCAGTTTGTGGCAAACTCCATACTTTGTTAGAGAGTATGTGTTTGCATGACCATCATGTACTGCATGTCTATCAAACTACCATGGTCTACCCAACAATAGATGGAAAAAATCCATCAGAATAACATCACTTAGAACTTCATCATGGTAACTCCCAATTTGGAATTTCACTAAAAATTGTTCACTTACCAGAACCTTATGATCATCTTTCACCCAGGCAATCCGATAGGGCTGAGGATGTCTCTCCCTCTTGAGATTCAGCTTAAAGACCATCTCTTTTGATACCAAATTATCAGTGCTACCACCATCAATGATCACGTCACAACATTTATCCTCACACTTGCATCTGGTACGAAAAAAACTCCTCCTTTTTCCTAGTTCAATATCACCAATAAATAGGACCCTTTCATTCACCAAGGTCTCTCCTCTTTCTACATCCTCTAAATGTGATGATTGTGCATCCTCATCCACATGAGCAACCCTAGCTTGGCCCTCAGCTCTCCTATCTGTCCTTCCTTTTTGTTGAGGTCATTCAAAGGCTCGATTACCTTCTTCATTGAAATGGAAATAGGTACCATGGAAGCCTCCTCTTCCTTGTCCATGTCCTCTACCTCTTCCTCTCTGATTTTCAAAGTCTTGATCATGGGAGCAGTTGAAACCCTCAGTCCTCTGGTTCCTGCTAGTACCCACATCTTCATTTTTCTTTTGGGTTTTATTTCGACCTCCAAATGACCTATCGCTTCCCCTTCCTACTTGACCACACCCTCTTTGTCTCCCTTCTAACCTCTTATTCAACTTCTCTTCAACTTGTAGAGAAAACGAGTATGCCTCTTCAACGCTGGTCATTCTTACCAGACTTAATTCCTCCTAAATTATAGGTCGCAACCCACTGATATAACAAGTAGGCTTCTCCTTATTTACTTCTGCATGCCATGGTCTAGTCAAAAGTCGACAAAACTCCTCTGTATATTCTTAGACTGATCTTCCTGCTTGCTTTAGCCCATGCATCTTCTTAAACAAATCAAGCTCATAGTCCACAGGAATGAACTGCTTCTTCAATTTGTCCACCATGTGATCCCACCTTGTGATCTCCTTTCCTCTTCTGTTTCTTTCCAATTGAACCTCTTGCCACCAGATTTTGGCATGGCCTTTTAGTTTTTCCTTTGCATACTTAACCCTATCTGGGTCCCTGATATCCTCATACTCAGAGTATTCTTCTAGTTCATTGATCTAGTTGATCAACTCATCTAGTTTTAGATTTCCTAAAAATACACCCACATCAATTGTAGGTCTTTTCCCAAATTTAGTAATGGCCCTAAAAAGCCTTTCCTCTGCCTGATTCAGAAGTTCCCTGTCAAATTCCCCTTCTGGTCCAATTTCTTCTTCTTCATTGTCATCCTCACTGTCGTCACTTGCAGTAACATTTTTTCCTCTGTGGAGCTCCTCCTATAATGCTTGTACTTGCCTTTGGAGGGCTCTAACCTCCTTAGGATTAATAGCTCTAGGCCTTCCACCACACTCTCTTCGTGGAGGCATCTTCGAAACTCAAACCCACAACCACACAGTCCTAGTGCAAACTGCCTCACAGTCAGCGCTCTGTCTACACACTCAGGAAAACCAGCTCTGATACCACTTGATGGGGACACAACCCATGCACAGAATGGACACAACAAGAAAGGGAAATTTTATTAACTTTGTAAATTAGCTAATACATTCAGTACAGAGAAAATAGACTTCAAAACATGCCCTAAGGGTTTACAATAACATGAATCTGGAGATAATTTTTCCTTTCAGTACCTCCTCTCAAACTCCACTTCGAACTGCCTTTTACAATGCCAAAAATGTCCTTAAATAGACCCCAAAGGGTTAAGGACTAGGAATAAATTCTAGAAAGTGCTAGTAGGCATCCATCGACCAAATAGAAGGCTCCAAAAGCTGTGTTAGAAGTCAACGCAAATCTAGAAGAATCTAGAAACGGTAATCGAACTTTCAGGGGCATAACTTTTGAACCGTAGCTCCGATTGACAAACCGTTTACATTTTTGTAAATCTTTCAAAGCGATCTATAGCCCTATGCACCAGATTTACTCATCCCCCATTCTTTGACCCTTTTTGAGGTAATTTAATTCCCCTAACCTGACTTTGAAGCATTCTTAAAAAGTCTCCAAAATTTGAAAAACTGCGATAATTTTCAAACTATGGGACCTTTTGACTTGATTCTTTTTCTAGAATGCTCTAAATTACAATTGCATTCATCTAGCCAATTTACACCTCCTAGCTCACCAAAATGATGGCTCAATTACATACTCCTATTTTTTTGGCATTTACATGTATCCCAAGGTGTTCAAATACTCTATTCTAGAACACTGATAGTGGAACCATGAGAGTTGGAACCTTTATTTGACCCAAATGGGTATCTAGAAATGAAAACACATGAAATAAAAACTAAGACTAACTACATTTTTTTTTGGGTGACATAGGATTGCCCTTATACCTCTAGATGCTCCTGCATCAGACACCCAGGGTAGATTGAAAAGTTACCCTGTCACTTTATGAACGGTAGAGGAAATCCCAAATGGGAAACCTCAGCTGCTGAAATCCAAGTTGAGTCCTCAATCGACCATCCCTTCCACTTGACCAAGTACTCTTCATACTGCCTATTTCTGGTATTTCTACCCACACGATGATCTAGAATGTCTTCTATCTCCTCCTTCTTAGAAGCAGGAATTGGACATTGCTCTAACCCCAGCTCCTCATCTACACCATCATCATGATACTCTGTTAAGTCTACAATGTTGAAAATCAGAGAAATGTGAACACCATATGGCAAATCCACCTCATATGCATTTCTTGAGTCATGTTTTTTCAAAATTTTATAAGGGCCAAATTTCTTCATTTTTAGCTTGTTGTATATACTGGCTGGAAATATTTCTCATAAGTGCACCATGACTAGATCCCCTACTTAGAATTCCTTATGTCTTCTCCTTTGATCAGCCCTAGCTTTATACTCTTGATTCATCTTGGTAATGTGTGCTTGAACCTCCTCATGTTGACGCTTGATATGTTTGGCAAATTCTTTAGCTTCAGCACTTGTCCTTTCCCCTTGCTCTATCTTCCTCAATTTTGGTGCAGTCCTTGGGCTACTTCCATATACAATTTGGAATGGTGATTTTCTAGTACTCCTATTTATAGAGTTATTGTAAGCAAACTCTTCTTGTGATAGAATCAAATCCCATCCCTTGGGCTTATCCCCACCTAAACATCTTAGCAAATTGCCTAGACTTCTATTCACCACTTCTGTTTGGCTGTCAGTCTTTGGGTGATGCATGGAACTAAATTTCAAGTCTATTCTCAACTTCTTCCACAATGTCCTCCAGAAATACCCCACAAATTTAGTATCTCTGTCAGAAACTATACTCCTTGGAAGACCATGTAGTCTTACCACCTCTTTGAAAAACAAGTCTACAATATGGACAACATCATGAGTCTTGTGGCATGGAATGAAATGTGCCATTTTGAAGAACCTATCAACCACCACAAATACTGAGTCATTACACCTTTGTGTCCTTGGAAATAAAAGAAAAAAATCCATACTTATGTCCTCCCATGGCCTTGATGGAATAGGCAATGGCTGATATATTCCAGTATTGTGACTAAATCCCTTGGCAACTTGACAAACCTAGCAACTCTGTACAAACTTCTTCACATCCTATGAAATCTGAGGCAAAAAATAATGTTCTCTAAGAATGCCAATGGTCTTATATCGACCAAAATGTCCTGCCATCCCTCTTCTATGTTTCTCCTTAATCAAATTTTCCCTTATGGAACTCCTTGGAATGCACAATTGACTACCCTTGAACAACATGTCATCCTGAATCAAATAGTCTAACCACTTGGTTCTATCTACAACAACAGGCTCTTTACAAGCTTTCCATGCTTCAGCAAAATTAGGATCCTTAGGGTACAAATTCTTGAGTTCATCAAACTCAACTACTTCAACCTACATTACTGTAAACAACAACTGTCTCCTACTTAGCGCATCTACAACCCTGTTAGATTTTCCACTTCTATGCTTCAACACAAATGTATAACTCTGCAAAAACTCTACCCACTTCATATGCCTCTAATTCAATTTACCTTGGCTATTTAGGTACTATAATGCTTGATGATCAGTATACAAGACAAATTCCATTGGCAACAAATAATGCCTCCATTTCTTTAATGCCTGAACTATTGCATAGAACTCTTGATCATAAACAGAATACTTCTTCTTTGCATCATTCAATTTTTTACTAAAATATGCAATAGGCTTACCTTCTTAGCTTAATACAGCCCCAATAGCACTGCCACTGGCATCACAATCCACCTAGAACACCTTGCTAATATTTGGAAGTGCCACCACAGGTTGTTCTATCACCTTCTTCTTCAGCAATTCAAAACTTCTCACAGCTACTGCAGTCCATTTGAACTCTTTTCTATCCACTCTTATTGTGTCAGTTAGGGGTGCACATATGCCACTAAAATTCTTAATGAACTTCCTGTAAAAACTAACCAGACCATGAAATGATCTTACCTCAGTAGAAGAATTTGGAGTAGGCCATTCCAAGATGGCTTTTACCTTCTCTGGATCCATTTTGAGACCTTCAGGTGATATAACAAACCCCAAATAGACTAACTCCCTTTTTGCAAAAATACACTTCTTCAAATTAATTAATAGTTTATCTTCCCTTAACCTTTCAAGAAAACTATGAATATACAATAAATGTTCTTCCAAATTCTTGCTGAAAATTAAAATATCATCCAAGTAGACAATAACAAATTTTCCCAAGAACTTCTTAAGTACCTTATTCATAAGCCACATGAAGGTTCTTGGGGTGTTTGTCAATCCAAAGGGCATGACTAACCACTCATAAAGATCCATCTTGGTATTGAAGGCTATTTTCCACTCATCTCCTTCTTGTATCTGTATCTGACGATAGCCACTCTTGAGATCTATCTTTGTGAAGTACTGAGCTCCACTCAAGCAGTCCATAAGATCATCCATCCTTGGAAAAGGAAATTGGTACTTGACGGTTATCCTATTTATAGCTCAAGAATCTATACACATCCTCCACTCTCCATCCTTCTTTGGTGTGAGTATTGTAGGTATTGCACATGGACTTAGGCTCTTCCGAATCAAGCCCTTCCTCAACAGCTCCTGAACCTGTCTATTTAGCTCCTCTATTTTAGTAGGAGTCATCTTGTGAGTAGCCTTGTTAGGCAAACTTGCACCTAGAATCAGATCTATCTGATGACTGATTTGCCTTACTGGTGGCAATCATTCTGAAACATTATCAGAGATAATATCTCCAAATTCACCTATTAAGTTTGAACCTTCTAAGGGTATTTCACTACTACCTCCTTTATGTTTCCTAGGAATCAAAGCATAGCACATACGCTGATGTTTCATTCCATCTAAACACTTTCTTCCATCAACAAGACAAATCCTTGCATTGCTACATACCTTTTCACCTTCCTTTTTCATGGGCTTTAGTTTGTGGTGAAATCCATCCTTTGTTAGAGAGTATGTGTTTGCATGACCATCATGTACTGCATGTCTATCAAACTACCATGGTCTACCAAACAATAGATGGCAAACATCCATCGGAATAACATCACTTAGAACTTCATCATGGTAACTCCCAATTTTGAATTTCAGTAAACATTGTTCACTTACTAGGACCTTATGATCATCTTTCAGCCAAGCAATTTGATAGGGCTGAGGATGTCTCTCCTTCTAAAGCTTTAGCTTAGAGACCATCTCTTCTGATACCAAGTTATCAGTGCTACCACCATCAATGAACACGTCACAATATTTATCCTCACACTTGCATCTGGTACAGAAAAAACTCCTCCTTTGTCCTATTTCAATCTCACCACTTAGTAGGACCCTTTCATTCACCAAGGTCTCTCCTCTTTCTGCATCCTCTAAATGTGATGATTGTGCATCCTCATCCACATGAGCAACCCTAGCTTGGCCCTCAGCTCTCCTATCTGTCCTTCCTTGTTGTTGAGGGAATTCAAAGGCATGATTACCTTCTTCATTGCAATGGAAATAGGTACCACAAAAGCCTCCTCTTCCTTGTCCACATCCTCTACCTCTTCCTCTTTGATTTCCAAAGTCTTGATCACGGGAGTGGTTGAAATCCTCATTCCTCTAGTTCCTGCTAGTACCCACATCTTCATTTTTCTTTTGGGTTTCATTTCGACATCCAGATGCCCTATCACTTCCCCTTCCTCCTTGAACATGCCCTCTTTGTCTCCCTTCAAACCTCTTATTCAACTTCTCTTCAACTTGTAGAGCAAATTGGTATGCCTCTTCAACGCTGGTTATTCTTACCAGACTTAATTCCTCCTGAATGCTAGGTCGCAACCCACTGATATAATGAGCAACCTTCTCCTTATTTTCTTTTGCATGCCCTGCTCTAATCAAAAGTTGATAAAAATCCTCTATATATTCTTGGACTAATCTTCCTGCTTGCTTTAGCCCATGCATCTTCTTAAACAAATCAAGCTTGTAGTCCAGAGGAATGAATTGCTTCTTCAATTTGTCCACCATGCGATCCCACCTTGTGATCTTCTCCTTTCCTCTTCTATTTCTTTCCAGTTGAACCTCTTGCCACTAGATTTTGGCATGGCCTTTTAGTTTGTCCTTTGCAAACTTAACCCTATCTGGGTCCCTAATATCATCATACTCAAAGTATTCTTCCAATTTATTGATCCAGTCAATCAACTCATTGGTTTCAGATTTCCTAAAAATACACCCACATAAATTGTAGGTCTTTTCCCAAATTTAGTAATGGCCACAAAAAGCCTTTCCTCTACCTCATTTAGAACTTTCCTATCAAATTCCCCTTCTGGTCCAATTTCTTCTTCTTCGTTGTCATCCTCACTGTCGTCACCTGTGGTAACATTTGTTCCTCTACGGAGCTCCTCCTGCAATGCTTGTACCTGCCTTTGGAGGGCTCTAACCTCCTCAAGATTAACAGCTCTGGCCGTTCCACCTTGCTCTCTTTGTGGAGGAATCTTCTTAACTCAAACCCACAACCACACAGTCCTAGTGCAAACTACCTCACAGTCGGTGCTCTCTCTACAGACTCAGAAAAACCAGCTTTGATACCACTTGATGGGGACACAACCCATGCACAGAATGGACACAACAAGAAAGGGAAATTTTATTAACTTTGTAAATCAGCTAATACATTTAGTACAGAGAAAATAGACTTCAAAACATGCCCTAGGGGCTTATAATAACATAAATCTGGAGATAATTTCTCCTTTTATTACCTCCTCTCAAACTCCACTCCGAACTGCCTTTTACAATGCCAGAAATATCCTTAAATAGACCTCGGAGGGTTAAGGACTAGGAATACATTCTAGAAAGTGCTAGTAGGCATCCACCAACCAAATAGAAGGCTCCAGAAGCTGCGTTAGAAGTTGACACAAATCTAGAAGAATCCAGAAACGGTAATCAAAATTCTTAGAGGCATAACTTTTGAACTGTAGCTCCGATTGACAAACCGTTTACATTTTCGTAAAGCTCTCAAAGCACTCTATAGCCCTATGGATTAGGTTTTCTTGTCCCCCATTTTTTGACCCTTTTTGAGGTCATTTAATGCCCCTAACCTGACTTTGAAGCATTCTTAAGAGGTTTGCAAAACTCAAATAACTACGATAACTTTCAAACCATGGGGCCTTTTGACCTGATTATTTTTTTGGAATGCTCTAAATTAAAATTACATTCATCTAGCCAATTTACACCTCCTAGTTCACCAAAATGATGGCTCAATTACATACTCTAATTTTTTTGGCATTTACACGTATCCCAAGGTGTTCAAATACTTTATCCTAGAACACTTATAGTGGAACTGTGAGAGTTGGAACCTTTATTTGACCCAAATGGGTATCCAAAAATGAAAACACATGAAATAGAAACTAAGTCTAAGTACTTTTTTTTTTTTTGGGTGACACAGGATTGCCCTTATACCTCTGGATGCTCCTGCATTAGACACCCAGGGTAGATTGAAAAGTGACAATGTCACTTTATGAATGGTAGAGGAAATCCCAAATGGGAAACCTTAGCTACTGAAATCCAAGTTGAGTCCTCGATCAGCCATCCCTTCCATTTGACTAAGTACTCTTCATACTCCTTGTTTCTGGTACTTCTACCCACACGATGACCTAGAATGTCTTCTATCTCCTCCTTCTTAGAAGTAGGAATTGGACATTGCTCTAACACTAGCTCCTCATCTGCACAATCATCATGATACTCTATTAAGTCTGCAATGGTGAAAATAGGAGAAATGTGAACACCATCTGGCAGCTCCACCTCATATGCATTTCTTGAGTCCTATTTTTTCAAAATTTTGTAGGGGCCAAATTTCTTCATTTTTAGCTTGTTGTAAGTACTGGCTAGAAATCTTTCTTTTCGTAAGTGCACCATGACTAGATCCCCTACTTGGAATTCCTTATGTCTTCTCCTTTGATTAACCCTAGCTTTATACTCTTGATTCATCTTGGTAATGTGTGCTTGAACCTCCTCATGTAGACACTTGATATGTTCGGCAAAGTCTTCAACTTCAGCACTTTTCCTTTCCCCTTGCTCTATCTTCTTGAATTCTTGTGCAGTCCTTGGGCTACTTCCATATACAATTTGGAATAGTGATTTTCCAGTACTCCTATTTATAGAGTTATTGTAAGCAAACTCTGCTTGTGGTAGAATCAAATCCCATCCCTTGGGCTTATCCCCAACTAAACATCTCAGCAAATTGCCCAAACTTCTATTCACCACTTCTGTTTGGCTGTCAGTCTGTGGGTGATGCATGGAAATAAATTTCAATTCTGTTCTCAACTTCTTCCACAATGTCCTCCAGAAATACCCCAAAAATTTAGTATCTCTTTCATAAAATATACTCCTTGGAAGACCATGTAGTCTTACCACCTCTTTGAAAAACAAGTCTACAATATGGACAACTTCATGAGTTTTGTGGCATGGAATGAAATGTGCCATTTTGGAGAAACTATCAACCACCACAAATACTGCATCATTACCCCTTTGTGTCCTTGGCAATCTAAGAAAAAAATGCATACTTATGTCCTCCCATGGCCTTGATGAAACATGCAATGGCGTATATAGTCCAGTATTGTGACTAAATCCCTTGGAAACTTGACAAACCTGGCAACTCTGTACAAAATTCATCACATCCTATAAATTCTGAGGCAAAAAATAATGTTCTCTAAGAATGGCAGCGGTTTTATCTTGACCAAAATGTGTTGCCATCCCTCTTGTATGTTTCTCCTTAATCAGATTTTCCTTCATGGAACTCTTTGCAATGCACAATTGACTACCCTTGAACAACATGCCATCCTGAATCAAATAGTCCAACCACTTGGTTCTATCTACAGCAATAGGCTCTTTACAAGCTTTCCATGCTTCAGCAAAATTAGGATCCTCAGGGTACAAATTCTTGAGTTCATCAGACCCAACTACTTCAACCTACATTACTGTAAGCAACAACTATCTCCTACTTAGTGCATCTGTAACCCTGTTAGATTTTCCACTTCTATGCTTCAACACAAATGTATAACTCTGTAAGAGCTCTACTCACTTCATATGCCTCTGATTCAATTTACCTTGGCTATTTAGTTACTGTAATGCCTAATGATGAGTATACAAAATAAATTCCTTTGGAAACTCGTAGAGCCTCCATTTCTTTAAGGCCTAAACTATGGCATAGAACTCTTGATGATAAAAAAAATACTTCTTCTTTGTATCATTCAATTTTTTGCTAAAATATGCAATAGGCTTACCTTCTTGGCTTAATGCAACACCAATAGCACTTCCACTAGCATCACAATGCACCTGGAACACCTTTCTAAATTCTGGAAGTGCCAACACAGGTTGTTCTATCACCTTCTTCTTTAGCAATTCAAAACTTCTCGCAGCTACTGCAGTGCATTTGAACTCTTTTCTATCCCCTCTTATTGTGTCAGTTAGGGGTGCACATATGCCACTAAAATTCTTAATAAACTTCCTATTAAAACTAACCAGACCATGAAATGATCTTACCTCATTAGCAGACCTTGGAGTAGGCCATTCCAAGATGCCTTTTATCTTCTCTAGATCCATTTTGAGACCTTTAGGTGATATAACAAACCCCAAATAGACTAACTCCCTTTTTGCAAAGATACACTTCTTCAAATTAATTAACAATTTCTCTTCCCTTAACCTTTCAAGGACACTATGAATGTGCAATAAATGTTCTTCAAAAGTCTTGCTGAAAATTAAAATATCATCCAAATAGACAGTAACAAATTTTCCCAAGAACTTCTTAAGTACCTCATTCATAAGCCGCATGAAGGTGCTTGGGGCGTTTGTTAATCCAAAGGGCATGACTAACCACTCATAAAGACCCTTCTTGGTCTTGAAGGCTTTTTTCCACTCATCTCTTTCTCATATCCATATCTAATGATAGCCACTCTTGAGATCTATCTTTGTGAAGTACTTGAGCTCCACTCAAGCAGTCCATAAGATCATCCATCCTTGGCAAAGGAAACCGGTACTTGATGGTTATCCTATTTATAGCTCGAGAATCTGTACACATCTTCCACTCTCCATCCTTCTTTGGTGCAAGTACTCCAGGTACTGTGCATGGAATTAGGCTCTCCCAAATCAAGCCCTTCCTCAATAGCTCCCGAACCTATCTATTTAGCTCTTCTGTTTCAGTAGGAGTCATCCTGTGAGCAGCCTTGTTAGGAAAACTTGCTCCTGGAATCAGATCTATTTGATGACTAATTTTCCTTACTGGTGGCAATCCTTCTGGAACATTATCAGAGATAATATCTCCAAATTCACCTAGTAAATCTTAAACTTCAAGTGGTATTTCACTACTACCTTCTTTATCTTTCCTAGGAATCAAAGCATAGCACATAGGCTAATGTTTCATTCCATCTAAAAACTTTCTTCCATCAACAAGACAAATCCTAGCACTGCTACATACCTTTTCACCTTCCTTTTTCATGGGCTTTAGTTTGTGGCAAACTCCATCCTCTGTTAGAGAATGTGTGTTTGCATGACCATCATGTACTACATGTCTATCAAACTACCATGGTCTACCCAATAATAGATGGAAAACATCCATTGGAATAACATCACAGAGAACTTCATCATGGTAACTCCCAATTTTAAATTTCACTAAACATTGTTCACTTACCAAGACCTTATGATCATCTTTCACCCAAGCAATCTGATAGGGCTGAGGATTTCTCTCTCTCTTGAGCTTCACCTTAGAGACCATCTCTTCTGATACCAAGTTATCAGTGCTACCACCATCAATGATCACATTAGAACATTTATCCTCACACTTGCATCTGTTACGAAACAAACTCCTCCTTTGTCATAGTTCAATCTCACCACTTAGTAGGACCCTTTCATTCACCAAGGTCTCTCCTCTTTCTGCATCCTCTGAATGTGATGATTGTGCATCCTAATCCACATGAGCAACCCTAGCTTGGCCCTCGGCTCTCCTATCTGTCCTTCCTTGTCATTGAGGGCATTCAAAGGCACGATGACCTTCTTCATTGCAATGGAAATAGGTACCACAGAAGCCTCCTCTTCCTTATCCATGTCCTCTACCTCTTCCTCTTTGATTTCCAAAGTCTTGATCATGGGAGCAGTTGAAACCCTCATTCCTCTAGTTCCTTCTAGTACCCACATCTTCATTTTTCTTTTGGATTTCATTTTGACCTCTAGATAACCTACCACTTCCCTTTCCTCTTTGACCACACCCTCTTTGTCTCCCTTCAAACCTCTTATTCAACTTCTTTTCAACTCATAGTGCAAACTATTATGCCTCTTCAACACTGGTCATTCTTATCAGACTTAATTCCTCCTGAATGCTAGGTTGCAACCCACTGATATAACGAGAAACCTTCTCCTTATTTGCTTCTGCATGCCCTGCTCTAATCAAAAGTTGATAAAACTCCTCTGTATATTCTTGGACTAATTTTCTTGCTTGCTTTAGCCGATGCATCTTTTTAAACAAATCAAGCTCATAGTCCATAGGAATGAACTGCTTCTTCAATTTTTCCACCATACGATCCCACCTTGTGATCTTCTCCTTTCCTCTTCTATTTGTTTCCAATTGAACCTCTTGCCACTATATTTTGGCATAGCCTTTCAGTTTGGCCTTTGCAAACTTAACCCTATCTGGGTCCCTGATGTCCTCATATTTAAAGTATTCTTCCAATTCATTGATCCAGCCGATCAACTCATCTAGTTTCAGATTTCCTAAAAATACACTCACATCAATTGTAGGTCTTTTTCCAAATTTAGTAATGACCCTAAAAAGCCTTTTCTCTACCTGATTCAGAACTTCCCCATCAAATTCCCCTTCTGGTCTAATTTTTTCTTCTTCATTGTCATCCTCATTGTCGTCACCTGCGACAACATTTATTCCTCTACGGAGCTCCTCTTGTCGTGCTTGTACCTCTACGGAGCTTATCTTCTTAACTCAAACCCACAACCACACAGTCCTAGTGCAAACTGCCTCACAGTCAGCGCTCTATCTACACACTTAGGAAAACCAGCTTTGATACCACTTGATGGGGATACAACCCACACACAGAATGGACACAACAAGAAAGGGAAATTTTATTAACTTTGTAAATCAGCTAATACATTCAGTAAAGAGAAAATAGACTTCAAAACATTCCTTAAGGGCTTACAATAACATAAATCTGGAGATAATTTCTCGTTTTAGTACCTCCTCTCAAACTCCACTCCAAACTACCTTTTATAATGCCAGAAATATCCTTAAATAGACCCTAGAGGGTTAAGGACTAGGAATACATTCTACAAAGTGCTAGTAGGCATCGACTGACCAAATAGAGGGCTCCAGAAGTTGCGTTAGAAGTTGATGCAAATCTAGAAGAATCCAGAAACGGTAATCAAACTTCTGGGAGGCATAAATTTTGAACTGTAGCTCTGATTGATGAACCGTTTACATTTTCGGAAAGCTCTCAAAGAACTCTATAGCCCTATGGACCAGCTTTGCTCATCCTCAATTTTTTGACCCTTTTCAAGGTCATTTAATGCCCCTAACCTAACTTTGAAGCATTCTTAGGAGGTCTCCAAAACCTAAAAAATTGCGATAATTTTCAATCCGTGGGGCCTTTTGACCTAATTCTTTTTCTGGAATGCTCTAAATTACAATTAGATTCATTTGGCCAATTTACACCTCCTAGTTCACCAAAATGATGGCTCAATTACATACTCCTATTTTTTAGGCATTTACACGTATCCTAAGGTGTTCAAATACTCTATCCTAGAACACTGATAGTGGAACTGTGAGAGTTGGAACCTTTATTTGACCCAAATGGGTATACAGAAATGAAAACACATGAAATAGAAACTAAGTCTAAGTACATTTTTTTTTGGGTGACACAGGATTGCCCTTATACCTCTGGATGCTCCTGCATCACCCATTCTAAATTAATGGGTGATGGCTATGGTGCCTCCACTGTAGGAGCACTCTGAGGGAGATATAAATTGAATGGTGCAATTAAATATGGATGGCTTTGAGGTATAGGCTAGTAGGGATTGTACATGGCTTGGGCAACTAAATGGTGTATGATGGGTTGCTAAGGTGGAGGTGGCACATATTGCTGCATGTGTTGTGAGGCTTGTTGTTGATATTGGATTTGAGGTTGGGATTGAGGAACATAAGCTGGGTGTGGGATAAATGGATTGCTTTATGGAGGTAAGGTAAAAGATGGTTGTGAAGCTTGGGGAACGGATCTGGGAGCTTGTGGATCTTGACTTTGGATTTGAAGAGTTTGACCAATATATGTGGGTTGTGCCCCCATTTGGGAAGGTATCTACATGGAAAAAGAGGCCAAGTAATTGGTGGTTAGTGGTGGTGGATTTCCTCCTAGACGTGGCATAGAAAAATAGTTAGTAATAGGAGGTAATGGATTAGTTGGTGGTGGAGGTGGTGTGAATTGAAAGCTTGGAAATGGAACTGATGGGGTTTTATAGCTTGGTGGCTAAATTTGAAAGCTTGGTAGAGTGGTGGTGGGAGCTTGGGTCACTTGAGAGCTTGATAGAACATTGGTAGTAGCTTGTGGGGTTTGATAGCTTTGTGGAGTGAGGGCAGTAGCTTGTGGATTTGTGGCTAATGGCACTGAGCTCCAAGGACGTAGTGGAAATGATGGAATTGTGCTCTGAGCTAAGGTAAACAAGCTAGGGGTGATGAAAGGTTGATTACTTGGCCTCATGAGTAGCATCCCAGTTGTATATTACTAAGGTTGGCCAAAGATGCTAGCACTGATTTGGGAGATGGGTGGATTTGGAAGGCTACGTTGGAGAATAGTACCAGTAATAGTGAAGGGAGTGAATGATGAGGTGTTTTGGGTGAAGGGGGTTTGGGATGGAGTGGTATGGACCAATGGTGGACTGGTGCTAGCTGGATTGGCTTATCTTGCCCCACTTTTCAGCATATACAAGTTTTGCAAAGTGGAAAGTAAACTAAAGTCACGATTTATCAAGTCAGGTCAATAGGTCTTTCTTCTTTAGGTGTTGGGTTTCTCCATCGAGTTTTCATCTTTTCCCTTCTCCCGTATCATATATGGTCTGGATGGGTATTTTCTTCATTGTCATGAGTCTTAGGGGTAGTTTAGAGCCATCCTAGATGGAGATTCTCAATTTGTGCTACATCGTTCATTTTTCATGTAGCCCATTTAACCTGGAATCATAGAAAATAGCACCAGCAAAAAATCAAGTTTTGACTTCTCCTCAGTGGGTTTTTGCACCCCAAAGGTAAATTTTCGTAAGACTGGTAAATGCTATTGGTAAGTTTCATCGAAGTAAAGTGAATCATGCTAAGAAAAGATCATTCAAGTGAGGTCATGATTTCACAACGAGAGCCATTTAAAAACTTGGAAAATGATCGGGATGAACATTGGCAAAAAACTAGAAAAGAGCTTCTCCGTAGCGGACTTCGAAGTTAGTTCTCAGTTTTTCAAAGAAATATATGTAAAGGAATTAAGGAAGTCAATGGGCTCCACCTCTAACTTTCGAAGTCAGCTTTGTGTTTTTCGAAAGTTTAAAATAAAGTGAATGGAGCAAAGGAAGTAAACAATTGGCTTTCATAGGAAAACAAGTTCCCTCTTATTCATTGCAGGTTTTCGCACCCAGAAGGTGAAACTCCATAGTAATCTATAAATGCTATCCATAGGCTGAAAAGGGGAAAGAATAAACAGTGTTAGAAAATTTAGAAAGAACTTCTCTTCTGGTGGACTTCGCACCCCAAAGGAAAATCTCTGCAAAAGCACAAATAGAGAAGTAAAGTAACTAAGCGGGCCCCATTTTCCTTACGCCACTTCTCTTAATGTTTCTTGAAGGTTAAAATAAAGTACTTAAGGCAGCAAGGTAAAAGTGAAAGTTTAAAAGGAAAATTGGAAATCTGTTTCTCTGCTGCGGGTTTTCTACCCTCGAAGGCCATTTTCCACATTTCAAAGAAAGTCAATTTCTGCAAGCATGGTAAGTATGTGGTTTAGTTGCAGATAATTTTGGGTGAATAAATAAAAACAAATCAATGGATTGAGTAGGTTTTTGCAAGCAGAATTGACCTAAGTGGATTTTTCCCAAAGGAGTACTCTATTCTTGTTCTTCCAAAAGATGAATGAAATGGGAAGTAGATAGGTAATTAATGAGAGTTACCATTGAGCCAATGAAAATAGTGAAAAGACAAAGATAAATCTGTTGGAACTTTAGCATCCACCAATCCAACAAATTTATCCTTAATTTTGCTCGTGTGGCACGAGTTATGAAATTCAATGGGCAAATCTAGGTTGTTCTATAAAGAGGGAAGTAATAGATTTTCAAACTCTTGTCTTACTGGTATACTGTTGTACTAAATAGAGATTTCAAGTAATTGTCAAATTACAAAGTTTTCTCCTTGTATCAATTGCAATTGTTCAAGCTATTGCTATCATACATCATAGAAAATGGCAACAAGATTCGTGGGTTTCGATAGTTTGGGTGGAATTAAGTCAGAGTGGTTGACTTTCACAGATACTTCACTCTGCTTCTATGATATGCAAAACTTTCAAAGGAGGTTAAGATCAGAGCCAATTCATCCCATAATGGAAAAACTTCAGGGAAGTGAATTAGTTGAAGCAGTTGGGTTTCCTGTAGCAGTACAAGCCACTAAGTTGATTCTAGAATGTATCAATCATTACAACCCAGATACAAGGCAGATTATATTGCCTAATCAGATAGTGTTGATTTTAATCAATCAACAATCAGTAGTGAATTTCTTGTAGATTCCAGAATGGGAGGAGTTCTTTGATTTGACAGTGAGTGGAGCCATGTCTAAGTACTCTTTGATGAAGATGGTTTGGAGGAAGGATATCATGCAGTCTTGGTTTTGAAAACCAAGGGGAGCTAAGAATAAAGTCCCTAAAACTCTTTTCGGCACAGACCTCAAACCAGAAATTGTTGACATTTTAGTTCTATTACATTGACTCAAAGGTGAGGTAGAAGGTTTTAATTTCACAGAACAGTAGGTTTTCCTAGTGCAAGTTATTTTCTCAGACACACAGTATATTGACTACGTGCATGAGGTCAGTGAACAACTTTCTAGGGCTCTCAGTGCAGCTAAGTTTTATAATTCTTTTTATATGTCCTCATTCTTGATATACATGTTGGCTTCTCTTCAATTGTTGCCTAGACTTCCTAGAATTGAGGATTTTCCTGACAATGTAAAAAGTTATGAGTTTTATCCATGCTTGCAATTACAAAATAGGTATGCAGAATACATTCGGGTAAATGATGCATTCACCATGAGGAATTGCAGGGAACTACAAGGATGCCTAGAGCAAAGATTCAATCCAGAGGTGATGGTGATCATCAACAAATTTGGCATTTACTTCATCTAGTTCTCATCATTTTCTTATTTGCATCTTGCAGTGTTCGACGGATTCCCACTGAAGCTGCCTAGGTATCCAAATGATATGATCGTGCTCATGGAGATTGTGAGGCAAGCAGTACAAGTGAACGTGTTGAGTGCTAGTCTGAAGAAGAAGGGGCATGAATTCCCTATAAAAGTTAGAGCTTACAATTGTCAAACTAGATTAGATGCAAAGAATATACTCAAAGCATTTGAGAGTAAATACAAATTGGAAGAGTATGAAGCAGTAAGGCCCCTGTTTGATCCTAATGGATATGCTAGAGATGTACTCCAGATTGGGAGCATGATCAAACATGTAACAACCATGGAAGATTATTGGGTAGATTGTAAGGATGAGCTAGAGAGTCAAGACCATGCCTTTGCCAGATTCACAATTGATCAAATAAAGACATATGGAATAAATTTTGATGTAGAAGAGCTGGAGGATGACGGTTAGAATATGTATAGTAATACATATTTAACAAAATTGAAGAATACTCTTGTTAGCTTTGAACCATATGTTGACATAGAAGAAAATTTTGATGTCATGATGGTAAGAATTTTCAAAAGAACTAGGAAGTGGGTTGAATGGATAGCTAAGAAAGGCCAAAGCAAGAGCAAAGCTACTCAAGCTTCTCCAACTACATCTACTCCTACTTTGTCTCAAAGTGTCACTTTTAGTGCTACTGCCATGGCTGCTCAAAGATCAGCCCAATCTATGGGAGGAGGTGATCAGCCCCCAGAGAAGCATGTTTCAATAGCCCCAACCTATCAAGGTGGATCACTACCAGTCATTAGAGCTCAAGTTGAAGCTAAGAAGGGAACGGAAGAGCAAAAAGATGGATCCCTTGCTCTGATCTCACCTCCACACGCCGCTTCACCTCCATCACCTCAAGCTTCTCCAACTTTGTCTCCTCATGTCGCCCTTGTCTTATCCTCTCATCATAGCCCTAAACCATCTATAAGTGCTCTCCTTCTAAAGCCCACTGGTCCTCCTATTCATATATTAGAGGTTAGAGATGATAAAAGTAGTAGTAGCGAATCTACTGATTCTAATGAAGTTGCAAAGAAAGCCCAAAAAGAAGAGAAAGCTCCTGGTTCATCTCAACTTCTTTCTCAAGATCCAAAGACACCCTTTTCTACAACCACAACAATAATGACTCTAGTGAAGAAGAAGATGTTTAGCATTGAGTCACTTGGAACAGCCTCCAAAGTGATTAGTATAGAATCTTGGCTTGAGGATACTTAGAAAAAGAAGAGGAAAAGGAAAGATGAAGGTGTTCCTTCGAGAGATGTTGTATCCCAAGTGGTTTTCTCAGGATCTTCCATGGAAAAGGCTAAGAAGTAGAAGACTTTGTCAATTCTAGGACAGGATCCAGAAACAAGACATTTAACTCTGGAGGTAGCGAAACCAAACAAGGCAGGGTGAATTGAAGATATGACACCAAAAGACTTCACTTTGCATTCAATTGATTTGGGGGAAGTCAGGCATGATACAAAAGTAGGCCTATGGAGATCAACTAACGAGGTGATAGAGGAACAACTAGAGGATCTCAAATTGTCAAAAATCAGAATGAAAGCAAAGATTGAGGAATTGAAAAAATTCATCAAGCAACTAGTTGTTCCATTGGAAACCATTACTAGTGTGCTTTCTATTGAGAACCCTACTGCAGAGGAAGTGCCAACCTTCATCTCACAACTCCAAAAGGATAGACATCATGGCCAGATCAGAAAAGAATGGATTGGTACAAATGGAGCTATTCTGATTGATCAGATTGGAAATGTTATCCTTTAATTAGAAATTGAGAAGGATAATATTACTTCTAATCATAACACTTTAGCTACAGAAAAGGCAAGGTGTGAGGAATGTGTTTCTCTCCTAAATATGATCATTCAAATGAAGGCAAAAGAGGCAATCGAAGCAAATATTTTTAAAAAGGGGACTGAGCCTCTGTTCGAATGGCTTCAGAACATGCAGTTCAAGCAAGAAATGATTCAAGAGGTAGAGGAAGGACCCAAAGAAACAAAGGAAAAGGTGAAGAAGATCCAAAATAGAGCATTTGAGATCATGCAAGGGTTACACACAGATCCACAAAGTAGTGGGCGAGGAAAGGATCTCATTGGGATAGAGGTAATGAAGAATAACTTCTCTACATACTTGAATAATCTATTTCAGATGATTTCAAGCAGTCAAAATAGAGTGGTGGAATTGCAAACACTCGGTGGATGCATACATGTGGCTGCTGGAGAGTTGACAAGTCAGCTAGGTGTAGTAAAGGAATTGGCTCAGGAGCATTCAAAGTGGCTCTTAAGATTCACCAATGTACATGTGCCTAGTCACGAGGAGATGATCCCAATTATAGTGGCTTCTAGAACATATATGGCAAAAACTGAAAAGGGAAAGAAGTCTAAATGACTTATTCAATACTCCTTTCCCATTTTCTGATGTAAATGTTATAAATTTTTGTAAATTTTGAAATTTGACAAATTGGCATCTTGCCATTTGTCATCTGAAAAGATGAACCGATTGATATTCCTATTATAACAGTCATCTCTCAAATCCTATATGTATGAAATTTAATGATTAATCAAAGGTCAGAAAATTTTGGTATGAAGTACTATCTGTTGCAGAGACAATTGAAAGTCGCTTCATTTCAATCATTTTCCATTCCAGTAGGTACTGTAATTAGTTAGTATTTCCTTTCCGCGTTATAGAGAACTAAGAAAGAACAAAGTTTCATTTCCCCTATTTTTTGGATTTCAAATGGATGCGATAAGTATATTTATATTTCATTTGATGAAAGGATTTTGTTAGTTTTTTTGATTCATCAGTTGTAATTCAGTTTTAGATTCCAACCATTTTTTTTTAGTCTTGTGAGAATGGACTTATGAATTCATAAGAAGTGTGAATACATAAATCTATTTTTATCTTGAGGAGTTTTTTTTTTCTTGCCTGAATTAAGTTCTAGATAGGCTTAATTTTGTTTGCCTCTCCTACTCTCTGGTCAAGAGCATACCCCAAATTAGATAAGTAGAAGCAAACATCATTCATTGAAGATCATTCATATAGGGAGCTGTACCTACCAATTTAGAGAAAAGCTAGTAACCATAAGATGAATTTTCAACTGTTGTAAATAGATATTGCTCATGATTTGGTCATTAAGAGTCATAATTTCATGGAAGATAAAAAGAAAAAATCTTTTTACCAACAGATTTTTGGTGACTCTACTGGGGAAACGAACAGTCGCTTGATAAAAAAAAAATAGAGCCTATGTCATGAGGAAAAATGGTACTACCTCATGAAAACATAATCCCAATGCTCCAACCTAACCTTGGTTTTCAAGACGATCAAGAGGATATAATTTCATCCCTTAACACATTTGTTTGGAGGCACAAAAGGAACACTGAACATTACCGAAGTGCTAGCCAAATATTAGAGGAAGAAGAGAGAAGAGCTAAAGCTTTTGAAAGAGTTGTTCAAAGAAGAGATATTCAGAGAGCAGAAAGACAACTAAGATAGTAAGCTTAGACCTAGCATCCTGGAACAATTTAGGTTCCTCAGAAGTACCAAGAAACAGGGAGGGCGAGATCCCACTTTTGACAAATTAACAGAGCTCAATTTTCCTATCTTAGAAGTTTCATAGCAAAAAGGTGAAGGTAAAAGTCAGAGTAGACCCCCTTCCCCTGTTAAAAATCAAGACACTAGCACTTCGCATTCCACTTGCCAGGTGCTAGCACTTCACAGAGTTACCACACCTCCAGTTGTTAACTTTCCACCATATACTGCTAGAACAATCATGGCTGCTCCATGGGCCGTGGCAATAGGGCCGCTAGCACTAAATTCTTATCATCCACTTCTAGCTGGCTCAAGGAAGAACTTCCCTAAATTCTTAGGTGATGGGAAAGTCACAACAGATGAACACATTAAAGCATTCTTTGCGGCTACCCATATATTGGGGGTTGGACATGAAGATATCACTGTAAGATTGTTTGTAGAGACCCTTACAGGCAATGCAGTAGATTGGTTTTATCATTTAGCTGATGGTTCCATAATAGATTGGGACACAATGAGAACTAAATTTGAAGCTAGATTCAAGACTGCAAAAGATGAACATGCATTGCTAACGCAATTGACTTCAATTAAGAAGCAACCAACTATGAGCATGTGAGATTTTGTTGCCAACTTCAATAAGATTAATAGCAGGATTCCTACTGCTGATAGACCCATGCCTGGCAATTTGAAAACCTTCTTTATTAGTGCTATGCCTCCAGACATCAATTATGATCTGAGAAGAGCATGCCCTACTAATCTAGCTAATGCACAAAAGAAAGCTATTGAATGTGAAGATGATCTAATTTCCATGGGAAAATGGAAACAGGAACTTCAAACTAAAGGGAGTTCTAGTAACACCATGTCATCAGAAGAAATGATTCAAAAGTTTTCTAATGAGTTGGTGGCAATGAAAAAGAAATTACTTGGATTCAATAACTCTTAATCAACAGAATTACCAAAACTCACCAGGTAGAAACAATGAAAGTATATTTTTGCAGCTTATAGGTTCACAACCTAGGCCGCAAATTGAAGCAGCACCGAAAAAGGGAAATATGTGCATCTTCCATTTAACCACAGATCATGATAGTGAGAATTGTCTGGAGACTGTTCATATGATGCAATTGCTATCTACTAATGAATTGAATATTGCAGCTCCGTGTTCAGAACCTGATTCCTATTAAAATGGCAACTCTGGAAATTTATTTTTGGAATATGAATCGAATTCTGAATCAAAAGGTGAATGTTACGCAACTATTGATGGAACCTCATACAAAGTACTTACCCATGGACAAAGAATGAAGAATCAAACCTCTAGTCATAATCACAGAGATGAATCTAGTCCTTCTATGAGTAAGATACATACTGATCAAGGAACATCCACTTCACAAATAGGTAAGGACAATACATCTTTTGATTTCATTCAATTTTGTGAAGAGTCAAAGGTTCAAATCTCTACTATTGATTATTTAAAGTCAGATCCTTTTGAACTAAAGAGGTTAGTAGATAAATGTAAAGGAGGTATCTCAGACTTGAATCATAATGTGACTATTGAAATTGAAGACGAAACCTTAACATCTGGCTTGTTTAATCAAGAAGATGCTACTGTTTTAGCAACTTCCCCTGGACAGAAGCCTGAACCTTTTTATATCTCATTGTATATTAATGGATGTAAACTTAGCAATTGCATAATAGATTTAGGTGCATCAGATAATGTTATGCCATACTCCGTAGCCAAAGCCTTGGGATTGAATCTTACTAAAGTGGATGGGAGATGTTATTCTATGGATGCCAAACAAGTCCCTTTCCTTGGACAAATTAAAGATCTGCAAGTAGCTCTGGCTTCATATCCAGAAAAGAAACTCCTGTTAACCATTTTGGTAGCTGATATTCCTGCAAGTTATGGACTCCCTTTAACCAGAATTTTTTGCCAAGACTTAGGAGGAGAAATCAAGCTAGACTGGTCCCAAGTTGTGATACCTATTGGTAATAAGAAGGTCAAGTTGGAACCTGAAGAAAAAGTGAAATTGACATTCTTCAAATTGGATCATCACAAAGCTCAAATTTTATATCAGGAATTGGAATTCGATAATTATATGTTATTTACTAAAGATGATTCAGGTAAAAAAATGATCGAGAATCAAGCTGAGAAGGTTCCTAATGAAAACAAACAGGCTTCTAACATATGGACACTCGAATTTGATGGAAGTTGTTCTTCCTCAAGTTCTGGAGTTGGCATAGTGTTGATATCCTCAGAAGGAGAAACTAAGCGCTTAGCCTTCAAATTGGAGTTTGGTAACACAAACAATATAGTGGAATATGAAGCTTTAATATTGGGGATAGTTATTGCAAAAGAAAGAGGGATAAAAGTCTTAAAGGCCCAAGGTGATGTAGAGCTTATTGTGAGGCAAATCAAAGGATAGTACTCCATGAAGAATCATAAACTAAAAAATTACAAGAACAGGGTGTGGGATGAGATAGAAGGTTTAGACACCTTCTCCATTAGAGACATGCCAAGAGAAATGAATACAAAGGTTGACTCACTAGCAGTCTCTGCTTCCTTGTTACTCCCTCACCCAGATTTTAAGGATAAAAAATATCAAATTGAAATTTTATATAGATCTGTTGTACCAGATAATATAGAGTCCTGGTAAGTCTTTAAGGATGATAAGAGTTTGCAACTATTTCTGGAAAATGATAAGGCCAGTTTTGAAACTGAGTCTCATGAAGATGATGAACATAACAAAAGTACCGAGGTTCAATTGAAAAGCAATATTATTCCCCCATATTTTGTAGCTCTGGAAAACTTATTTAATAGACATGATGCTTATGTTTAGTAGAAAAGAATAGAAAAGGGACCAACCACGGGTGAATATGAAAGATTGAATATTGGAGATGTCCATAGTCCCAAAATGATTAATGTTGGAAAATGTTGTACTCTTGAAGAGAGAGAAACTGCAAAGAGATTATTCAAAGAACATAGAGATGTCTTTGCTTGGAATTATGAAGATCTAAAGAGCTATAGAGGAGGAGAGATGAAACATCAGATTCCTCTCAAACCAGATGCAGTACCTTTTCGGCAAAATCAAAGAAATTATAATCCAAAGGTTACAGAGCTATTTTTTGAGAAGTTGATAAAATGTTAAAAGCAAGAATCATTTACCCTATCCATCACTCTACCTAGGTAGCCAACATAGTGCCTGTCAGGAAGAAGAATAGAGAGATAAGGATTTGTGTAGATTTTCGTAATTTGAATCAGGCATCTCTCAAAGATAATTTTGCTCTCCCGAACATGGACCATTTGTTAAAAATAGTTGTAGGATCTGAGATGATGGCTATGCTTGATGGATTTTTGAGATATAACCAGGTTGAAGTGGAAAAGAAAGATCGACATAAAATAGCGTTCACAAATCCTTGGGGTACATTTGCATATCACAGGATGCCTTTCAGACTGATCAATGTTGGAGCTACGTTCCAAATATGTATGAGCAAGACCTTTGTTGATATGAAAGATCAAATAATAGTCATATACTTGGATGATCTTACAGTGTTCTCAAAGAAAAGGAAAGATCATATGGAAGATCTTAGAAGAGTTTTACAAAGATGCAGGGAGCATGGAATTTCCCTCAATCCAAAAAAGTCAGTATTCTGTGTAACTGAGGGAAAATTACTTGGACACATAGTGTCACAAGAGGGAATTAAAATTGATCCTGACAGAGTAGAGTCCATCCAAAGACTAAGTTTTCCTATAAACAAAATAGGGGTTAAATCTTTCTTTGGTCAGGTAAATTTCCTTTGGAGGTTTGTTCCAATTTTGCAGAAACTACTAAGCATATAATCGATATGATGAAGGGAAATTAAAGTTTTAAATGGAGTGAGGAAGGAAAGCGAGCTTTTCAAGATATAAAAATTGCTGTTGCTAATGCCCCAGTGTTATGTCACCCAAATTACAAGCAAGATTTTATTATTTATTGCTATCCTTTAGAACATACATTATCATCTATTCTTGTGCAGGAGAACGGTGAAGGAATACAAGCCCCCATTGCTTTTATGAGCATACCTTTGAAAAATCATTAACTAAAATATTCCCAAATTAAAAATCATGCTTATGCATTAGTCAGGGCACTTAATAATTTCTATTTTTATGTTCTACATTCACACTCTGTTGTTTTTGTCCCAAACACAGTAGTAAAAAGTGTACTAACACAAAAAGAATTAGGTTGCAACATCAGAGGAACATGGGTGGTGAAGATATAGCAATATGATATTGAGATTAAACCTACCAAGATGATAAGAGGAAATGCTCTATGTAGAGCAATTTCTGAAAGCAAAACCACTAATGAATTAGAAGAATCAAATAAGCAACTGGTGCTGGCAGTAGGTCTCTACGATTCATGGTTTGAGAAAATTTCTTACCTCTTAACATATGGTGAATGTCCAGAAGGTTTGAATGCAAAACAAAGAAGAGATCTTAGATTAAAAGCAACCAAGTATGTGATTTGGGATGGCAAGCTTTTCAAAAGGGCTATTGATGGTATATTCCTAAGGTGTGTGGATAAGCCACAACAAGAAAAGCTGTTGAAAGCATTTCATGATGAGGCCTGTGGAGGACATTTCTCTTCTTCAGTTACAGCTTTCAAAATACTAAGGCAATGCTATTACTAGCCTAGGATGTTCAAAGATGCATATGCATGGGTAGCAAAGTGCGAAAAGTGTAAAATGTTTTCTTGATGCCCTCAATTAGCAACACTACCATTCAGACCTATTATCATTGAAGGACCTTTTCAACAATGGGGTCTTGATTTCATTGGTCCAATTACTCCTGCATCCACTCTTGGTCATCAATACATCATAACTGCAACCGACTACTTCACCAAGTGGGTAGAAGCTAAGGCTAAAAAGAAGACTACTTCTGAGGTGGTATGTGAATTCATTAAAGAAAATATTTTGGTTAGATTTGGCGTTCCCATTAAATTAGTGATGGATAATGCATCCTATTTTTCTTCAATTGAGATTACTGATTTTTGTTTTGAGTTTGGGATCACTGTCAGCCATTCATCCGATTATTTCCCTCAAGGGAATGGCCAAGCAGAATCTAGCAATAAAAACTTGATCAATATCGTAAAGAAATTGGTGTTAGATATCCAGAAGAATTGGCACAAAAAGATTCATGAGGCACTCTGGGCAGATAGAGTGACACCCAAGAGAGAAATTGGTATATCCCCTTTTGAATTGGTTTATGGAACTGAAGCTAATCTACCTCTACCATTGGACTTGGCTACAAGAAAACTCAGAACAATAATTAAAGATGATGTCTATAAGGATGGTCTAGAAAAGAGAATCATGTATCTGAATAAACTAGAAGAGGAAAGGATGGAAATTGTTGATCATATCACACAACACCAAATGCGTGTAAAAGAAGTTTTTGACAAGAAAAGAAGACCTCAAAAATGTATGGCAGGAGATATGGGGTTACTCTAGGACAAAAGAAAGACTCCAAAAGGAATGCATAAGAAGTTTGATACTATATGGAAAGATCCTTTTAGAATTCAAAAAGCATTTGAAAATAATTCTTTCAAATTAGCATATGAAGATGGTGAAGAGTTGCCTCTGACTTATAATGGTCAGGATCTCAAGCTCTACCAAGTTACAAATTGAAAACAGGTAACCCCTGTAATGTACTATAGTTAGACTTAGTGTTGTGTGTGTCTTAGTTAGTTTTTCCTTTCCAGTGCCTTTCCCTCACTTTCCTTATTTTGTTTTGTTTTGGTTGTGTTGCCGCCTTTTATTTTCTTTTGCAAAACCAGAGATTTTGAATTCCTCACTTGGGTATACTCTACCCAAGTCCCTAGTCAGAGCCAGCTATTGCCCCACTTTTCAGCATATACAAGTTTTGCAAAGTGGAAAGTAAACTGAAGTCATGATTTATCAAGTCGGGTCAATAGGTCTTTCTTCTTTAGGTGTTGGGTTTCTCCATCGGGTTTTCACCTTTTCCCTTCTCCCGTATCATATATGGTCTGGGTGAGTATTTTCTTCATTGTCATGAGTCTTAGGGGTAGTTTAGTTCCATCCAAGATAGAGATTCTTGATTTGTGCTACATCGTTCATTTTTCCTGTAGCCCATTTAATTTGGAATCATAGAAAATAGCACCAGTGGAAAATCAAGTTTTGACTTCTCCTTGGCAGGTTTTCGCACCCCAAAGGTAAATTTCCGCAAGATTGGTAAACGCTATTGGTAAGCTTCATTGAAGTAAAGTGAATAATGCTAAGAAAATATCGTTTAAGTGATTTCATGATTTCATAGTGAGAGCCATTTAAAAACTTGAAAAATGATCAGGATGAACATTGCTAGAAAACCAAAAAAGAGCTTCTCCATAGCGGACTTCAAAGTCAGTTCTCAATTTTTTGAAGAAATATATGTAAAGGAATTAAGGAAGCCAATGGGTTCCACCTCTAACTTTCAAAGTCAGCTTTGTGTTTTTTGAAAGTTTAAAATAAAGCGAATGGAGCAAAGGAAGTAAATAATTGGCTTTGACAGGAAAACAAGTTCCCTCTTATTCATTGCAGGTTCTCGCACCCAGAAGGTGAAACTCTGCAGCAATCTATAAATGCTATCCATAGGCTGAAAGGGGGAAAGAATAAATAGTGTTGAAAAATTTAGAAAGAACTTCTCTTCTGGTGGACTTTGCACCCCAAAGGCAAATCTCCGCAAAAGCACAAATAGAAAAGTAAAGTAACTAAGTGGGCCCCATTTTCCTTGTGCCACTTCTCTTAATGTTTCCTGAAGGTTAAAATAAAGTACTTAAGGTAGCAAGGTAAAAGTGAAAGCTTAAAATGAAAATTGGAAATCTGTTTCTCCACTGCAGGTTTTCTACCCTCGAAGGCCATTTTTTCACATTTCAAAGAAAGTCAATTTCTGCAAGCATGTAAAGTATGTGGTTTAGTTGCAGATTATTTTGGGCCAATGAATAAAAAAAAATTATTGGATTGATTAGGTTTTTGCAAGAAGAATTGACCTAAGTGGATTTTGCCCAAAGGAGTACTCCATTCTTGTTCTTCCGAAAGATGAATGAAACAGGAAGTAAATAGTTAATTAATGAGAGTTACCGTTGAGCCAACAAAAATAGTGAAAAGACAAAGATAAATCCGTTGGAACTTCTGCATCCACCAATCCAACAGATTTATCCTTAATTTTTCTCATGTGGCACGATTATGAAATTCAACGGGCAAATCTAGGTTGTTCTATAAAGAGGGAAGTAACAGCTTTTCAAACTCCCATCTTACTGTTATACTGTTGTACTAAATAGTGCTTTCAAGTAATTGTCAAATTATAGAGTTTTCTCCTTGTATCAATTGCAATTGTTCAAGCTATTGCTATCATACATCATAGAAAATGGCAACAAGATTCATGGGTTTCAATAGTTTGGGTGGAATTAAGTCGAAGTGGTTGACTTTCACGGATACTTCACTCTACTTCTATGATATGCAAGACTTTCAAAGGAGGTTAAGATAAGAGCCAATTCATCCCATAATGGAAAAAATTTGGGGAAGCAGATTAGTTGAAGTAGCTAGGTTCCCTATAGCAGTACAAGCCCCTAAGTTGATTCTAGAATGTATCAATCGTTACAACCCAGATACAAGGTAGATTCTATTGCCTGATTAGACAATGTTGATTTCAATCAATCGACAATCAGTAGTGAATTTCTTGTGGATTCCATAATGGGAGGAGTTCTCTAATTTGATAGTGAGTGGAGCCATGTTTGAGTACTCTTTGAAGAAGATGGTTTGGAGGAAGGAGATCATGCAGTCTTGGTTTCAGAAACCAAGGGGAGCTAAGAGTAAAGTCCCCAAAACTCTTTTCGGCACAGACCTCAAACCAAAAATTGTTGACATTTTGGTTCTATTACATCGACTCAAAGATGAGGTAGAAGCTTTTAATTTTGTAGAATAGTACTTTTTCCTAGTGCAAGTTATTTGCTCAGACACATAGTATATTGACTGGGTGCATGAGGTTAGTGAACAACTTTCTAGGGCTCTCAGTGCAGCTAAGTTTTATAATTCTTTTTATATGTCCTCATTCTTGATATACATGTTGGCTTCTCTTCAATTATGGCTAGGACTTCCTAGAATTGAGGATTTTCCTGACAATGTAAAAAGTTATGAGTTTTATCCATGCTTGCAATTACAGAATAGTTATGCAGAATGCATTTGGGTAAATGATGCATTCACCATGAGGATTTGCAGGGAACTACACGGATGCCCAGAGAAAAGATTCAATCTAGAGGCGATGGTGATCATCAGCCAATTTGGCCATTACTTCATCTAGTTCTCATCATTTTCTTATTTGCATCTTGCAGTGTTTGACAGATTCCCACCAAAGCTGCCCAGGTATCCAAATGATATGATTGTGCTCGTGGAGATCATGAGGCAAGTAGTACAAGTGAATGTGTTGAGCGCCAGTCTGAAGAAGAAGGGGTATGAATTCCCTATAAAAGTTGGAGCATACAGTTGTGAAACTAGATCAGATGCAAAGAATATACTCAAAGCATTTGAGAGTAAATACAAATTGGAAGAGTATGAAGCAGTAAGGCCCTTGTTTGATCCCAATGGATATGCTAGAGATGTGCTCCAAATTGGGAGCGTGATTAAACATGTAACAACCATGGAAGATTATTGGGCAGATTGTAAGGATGAGATGGAGAGCCAAGACTGCACCTTTGCCAGATTCACAATTGATCAAATAAAGATATATGGAATAAATTTTGATGTAGAAGGGCTGGAGGATGACGGTCAGAATATGTATAGTAATACATATTTGACAAAATTGAGGAATACTCCTGTTAGCTCTAAACCATATGTTGACATAGAAGAAAATTTTGATGTCATGATGGCAAGAATTGTCAAAAGAAATAGGAAGTGGGTTGAATGCACAGCTAAGAAAGGTTGAAGCAAGAGCAAAGCTACTCAAGCTTCTCTAGGTACAGCTACTCCTACTTCATCTCAAAGTGTCACTCCCAATGCTACTGCCACGACCACTCAAAGATCAGCCCAATCTGTGGGAGGAGGTGATTAGCCCCCAGAGAAGCATGTTTCAATAGCCCCAACTTGTCAAGGTGGATCGATACCAGTCATTGGAGCTCAAGTTGAAGCTGAGAAGGGAATGGAAGAACAGAAAGATGGATACCCTACTCTGATCTCACCTCCATACGTCGCTTTACTCCCATCACCTCAAGCTTCTCCAACTTTGTCTCCTCATGTCATCCCTATCTTATCCTCTCATCGTAGCCCTACACCATCTGTATGTGCTCCCCTTCTAAAGCCCACTAGTCCTCCTATTCAAATAGTAGAGGTTGAAGATGATAAAAGTAGTAGTAGTGAATCTACTGATTTCAATGAAGTTGCAAAGAAAGCCCAAAAAGAAGAGAAAGCTCCTGGTTCATCTCGGCTTCTTTCTTGAGATCCAAAGACCCCCTTTTCTACAACTACACCAATAATGACTCCAATGAAGAAGAAGATTTTTAGCATTGAGTCACTTGGAATAGCCTCTAAAGTGATTAGTACAGAATCTTCACTTGAGGATACTTTGGAAAAGAAGAGGAAAAGGAAAGATGAAGGTGTTCCTTCGAGAGATGTTGTATCCCAAGTGGTTTGGTCAGGATCTGCCATGGCAAAGGCTAAGAAGCAGAAGACTTTGTCAATTCTAGGATAAGATCCTGAAATAGGACATTTAACTCTGGAGGTAGTGAAACCAAACAAGGTAGGGCAAATTGAAGATATTACACCAGAAGACTTCACTCTACATTCAGTTGACCTCGGGGAAGCCAGGCATGATACAAAAGTAGGCCTATGGAGATCAACTAACGAGGTGATAGAGGAACAACTAGAGGATCTCAAATTGTCAAAAATCAGAATGAAAGTAGAGATTGAGGAATTGAAAAGATTCATTAGGAAACTAGTTGTTCCATTGGCAACCATTACTGGTGTGCCTGCTACTGAGAACCCTACTGCAGAGGAAGTGCAAGCCTTCATCTCACAACTCCAAAAGGATAGACATTATGGCCAGATCGAAAAAGAATGGATTGAGAAGCTCAGTACAGATGGAGTTGTTCTGATTGATAAGATTCAAAATGTTATCTTTTGGTTAGAAATTGAGAAGGATAATATCACTTCTAATCATAACACTTTAGCTACAGAAAAAGAAAGGTGTGAGGAATGTGTTTCTCTCCTAAATATGATCATTCAAATGAAGGTAAAAGAGGTGATCGAAGAAAATATTTTGAAAAAGGGGACTGAGCCTTTGTTCGAATGGCTTCAGAACATGTAGTTCAAGCAAGAAATGATTCAAGAGATAGAGGAAGGACTCAAAGAAACAAACGAAAAGGTGAAGAAGATCCAAAATAGAGAATTTGAGCTCATGCAAGGGTTACACACAGATGCACAAAGTAGCGGGCAAGGAAAGGCTCTCATTGGGATAGAGGTAATGAAGGATAACTTCTCTACATACTTGAATAATCTATTTGGGATGATTTCAAGCAGTCAAAATAGAGTGGTGGAACTGCAAACACTCAGCGGATGTGTACATGTGGCTACTAGAGAGTTGACAAGTCAGCTGGGTGCAGTAAAGGAATTGGCTTGGGAGCATTCAAAGTGGCTCTTAAGATTCACCAATGTACATGTGCCTAGTCACAAGGAGATGATCCCAATTATAGTGGCTGCCAGAACATATAGGGAAAAAACTGAAAAGGGAAAGAAGTCTAAATGACTTATTCAATACTCCTTTCCTATTTTCTAATGTAAATATTATAAATTTTTATAAATTTTGAAATTTGACAAACTGGCATCTTGCCATTTGTCATCTAAGAAGATGAACCGATTGATATTCCTATTGTAACGGTCATCTTTCAAATCCTATATGTATGAAATTTAATGATTAATCAGAGGTCGGAAAATTTTAGTGTGACATACTATCTATTGCAGAGACAATTGAATGGCACTTCGTTTCAATCATTTTTTGTTCTAGTTGGTACTGTAATTAGTTAGTATTTCATTTCCGCATTACGGAGAACTAAGAAAGAATAGAGTTTCATTTCCCCTATTTTTTGGATTTCAAATGGATGCGATAAGTATATTTATATTTCATTTGATGAAAGGATTTTGTTAGGTTTTCCGATTCATTAGTTGTAATTCAGTTTTAGATTCCAGCCTTTTTTTTTAGTCTTGTGCAGATGGACTTAGGAATTCATATGAAGTGTGGATACATAATTCTATTTCGATCTTGAGGAGCTTTTTTTTTCTTGCCTGAATTAAGTTCTAGATATGCCTAATTTGGTTTGCCTCCCCTACTCTCCGGTCAAGAGCATACCTCGAATTAGATAAGTAGAAGCAAACATCATTCATTGAAGATCATTCATACAGGGAGCTGTACCTACCAATTCAAAGAAAAGACAGTAACCATAAGATGACTTTTCAACTATTTTAAATAGATATTGTTCATGATTTGGTCATTAAGAGTCATAATTTCATGGAAGATAAAAAGAACAAATCTGTTTACCAACAGCTTGCAGAATGGAGATTTCAACTTGAGTGGAGGCTGGTATGTTTGGGTCTGTTAGATCATATGAGGTGGGTTGAGGCTCTTCTTTTGGTATATAGAAAGGATGATTTGGATCATAAGAGCCTATGGGTGGTGGTAGCTTCCAAAACAGAGGGTGAGAAAGATCTAATAAGGGAGGTCTTCCAAAATTGAAGGCTCTTATGTTGTCCCTCTGAAAGTTTGTAATGATTGTTTCTTTTTTCTTGTCTATAATGGCATTCGCCAATACTACATTTCCTGGTTGGTTCATGAAAGTTTCAATGTCAGTAGGTGATGGTATAGCATTCTCTGGGCTGAAGGATGGTTGAGTGCTCAAGGGGAGCAATGCTGTCTGATCTAAATGATAGGGTTCCATTGTTTCCTTCTTCTTCTTGGCTAAGTGATTAATGGGTGGCATGAAAATGTTCCTAGGGATGAGGTGCAACAATGTTGATGGATGCAAAGGGGGAAGGCTTTTCTATGCAAATGATTTCCTAGGCTGAGGCAAAGCTATATGAAAAACCTAATGAAGACTAGGTTGGGGATTCTAACTTCAAAGATATGTTGCCAAAGCATGAAAGGTCTGCTTTCCTATGTGCAAGCTTAGTGGTGATTGTGTCAACTTAAGGATAGACTAATGATCCTTTAGGAAAAACATGAGATTGAACACTTGTGGATCTCAACCTTTAGCTCAAGGTGATGAGGGATGACAAGTGACAAGGCTAGATTACCCTAGACAAATGTCTGTCAGAGGGATAACCTTGGTGATACTAGTGGATTTGCAAGATGATAGGAAAAGTAAGTTCTGGCAATGTGACAATAATTTTGAAGGCTTGGATGTGAAATTTTTGATTGCTGTCTAGATGGTTTGGTTCTAAGGCAAGGAACTAGATGAGATGGATGAGCTAAAATGCTTAAAGGGATAACCTAGAATGGTTGGCTTTCCTACAAAGATGACTATAAAGTTAAACTTATGCAAGAAGATGTGGAGAAAAAAGGGGGCCTAATCATAAAAATCATGCCTAGTTAGTAAGACATAAGCAAGGTTAACTCTTGGATGTTTGCTAAATCTAATAGTGTGATCTAACCTAGCATCTTGACGGGCTTCATCGGCAGCTTTGTCTTTTGCTTTGTAGAGTTTGGTAATTCGAGGCCTTGGCGTTACTTCCTTTCTCTTGGCTGAAATTTCTTGGTATACCTAAGATGGCTTGAGTTTGGCTTTGTGAAACTTCTATTTGGGTTTGGGTTGTTCTAACATAAATTCCTAAAATTTGTTTGTCTTTGAGAGATCATGGTTTTTTTACTTCAACTTTGTTCAACTTTTGAAATAGGCAGTAACTACGCTAAGTGTGCCCTAAGCTAGGATTGACCGAGTGTTGCAAACATTCATTCAACAAGTAAAAGATCAAGCAATAGATAGGAACAACCAGATATAAGTTTTGATTCTCAGAAGATAGTAACTGTGCTGTGGAGTGTGTATATTCTACAAATGTTTCGATCAGTCACTTCAAACACATTAACATCCTAGATGGTTGTCTACAAGGCTGACAGTTGTTTTAGCTAGGGAGTCCTTGATATACCTAAGGTACATGAGGCCCAAATCCATAGATGAAACCAAAAAAATGTCACACAGCCAAGAGGAGCGATAATTGACTTCTCCTCTTTCACTTCTCAAGGGTATAAAGTTCCTTAAGGCTTAGCCTGAGTGAAAAAATTTTGATCCCAAGAGAGGTGTCTTTGGATTCACCTCCCAATCTTTATACTCTATCAGAATGCTAAGACAAGATTTTGGATCCTAATTTTATGCACCCAAGATGGTCTCGAAAGATGACAAGGGGAGAGAAGACTTGGATGATCTTGGGCTAAAAGATAGAGTTCTTTTCCAACTGATGCTTTAAGTTTTCTGATCTAGACATTTTGAAAACACATGTGATTTAAGATGCAAAGGTTCAATTCCAATTTGAAATGCACCAACAAAAGAGAAGTGATCGAAGAATGAATACACCAAGAAGATTTAGGGTCAACAAAAAGTAAACTCGCGTGCCCAGAGGCCCTCCATGTCAAGTATCAATTGATTTTCTTTAAGGCATTCAAGATTGAGTGTGAGTTTGTTTTAAGCCCAAAACAAAGATGTGTGTAAAGCTTGATTTCAAGCGTGTGCCCAGAGGCCCTCCACGTCAAGATTTGTTTAATTTTTATGCCCAAATGAAGTGTTAGTGAGACTAATGTGCATTCAAGAAATTTTCTATCTTAGAAAAACTAATAAAAACTCAAGTGAGTGGAATTTGATTTTTGTTGAGCACTTAACACCTTCCAAGGTAGACCCATCACCATATATGGTGCTGATATTGCAACCAATGGTTAGAATGATGGGTGATTAAAGCGGGTGAATCCAACAACAAATTTACTCAAAGTGTCTTTATTTGTTTTTTATAACTTAGAAAGTTTCTAAAATGTGGATTCTTTTATGTCCCAAAAGATGATTATTTGATCTATGGTATTCAAGATTTGATTTGTTGTTTTAATCATGCATTCATAAAAAAAAAACTTGATCTTAATCCATGGCACTGAAGAGTGATTTTAGCAACATGCATTCAAAGACAAGTGATTAAATATTCAAGTTTTTTCCTTTGAGCATTCAAGATTGAGATTTTGCGTGTTGTTTTAAGAACTTTGAAGTGCTTTATTTTAACCTTAGATCATTCAAGATTGTTTTGGACTCAAAAGTGAAAGTGACTCTTTGGACTTTGGTTTTCATTCAAGATTTTGTGTTCTAGTTTGCATGTTTTAAGCCTAAAAAATAAATGATATTCCTAGATTATTTTGATGCATGAAAAAACTAGGAAACATTCAAGATTTTGCAACAAGACATTTGTTTGGAACAAATAACAAAGCTTTTAGGACAATTTTGGCAACCATTTAGGACTCTTAATTTTCATGAGATTTTTAAAAGAACTTTAAAATATTTGCAAATGAGGTTCATTTTATCCTTGATTGATGCTTTGAGTTTGATTTAGATTTTAGTGTGCACTTAGTGTTGATTTTGAACCTTTTGAAATGGAAACTTGAAGTTCTCTTTAAATTCCCAAAAATGAAGTGTTCCTAACTTTGCATGAATGCATCTAAAACCTTGATGTTGCAAGGATGGAAATGATTGGATTGGTTTAGTTTCACTTGTTAAAAGATTTTTTTTTTGCAAATTTTTAGTTTTTAATGGATTTAAGTATGATTTGGGGGTTCATTTTAAGCACTTAAAAAAAAAGTGTGTATGATTTTGCTTCCTTAAGAAAAAAGCCAAGATCCCTCAAGAAGAAGAAGAAGATGTAGACAGAATAGAAGAAGAATATAGATAAGAAGAGGAAGAAGAATTTCAAGTGCTTCGTCCACCTATAAGCTTGAAAAATCTACAAACACTATGAGATAGACTATGAGTTCCTTTGTCTTCTTCATGCTCATGTGGACCTGCAAAACCAATTTATACAATCCTACCAATCACAAAAACAAGCAAAATTAGCCAAAATTAGCAAATGACATACAAAACTTGACTAAAAAAGCTAATGAAGATGACCCATGTGGGGTCCCACCAAGCATGCCAAAATGTATATGCTACTTAAGTATGTTAGAAACACTAAATTAAAACAATCAAAAGCATTTGCATACTAATTTAACATAACTTCATGAGAGACAAAGTGAAGTCCTCAAATGAGAATATGAGCCATGGATAGGCTCTCTCAATGAGGATGATCACTTGATGTAGAGGTGTGTCTAATAGCTAAGATGGCTTGATTATGTATGTATGCTCAAATGCTCAAATGGGCTTCAATGGAGGATTTTTGATAGATTTTGGTGAATGGATTTGATGTAAAAATGGCTTCTCAAAATGGCATTATGGCTTTACTTTCTAGATTGTGTTAAAATGGCTTGGGAGAGGATTCCTTAAATAGGAAAAAGGCTTGAGGGATCAAGGGCTAGGATGCAAGGATGGGAGAAAGCTTATGGAAGATTTAGATTGAATGAGAGGAGAGCACAAGGATTGTGCTTCCTTACAGCCAATCAGGGAGTGACACATGTCATAGGGTGAGAGGATGGAAGAAAGGGAAAGGACGAGTCAACAAAGGAGGCTCAAGGGATAATATCTTCATAAAGACCCTTCATAAGTGCTTTGTAAGAGCATTGAAGGAGAGTGTAAGAGATATTTGAGGGTCATTTATGTTGGAGGGTGAGAAATTTTGACTTGGGTTGGATTAGGAAGGTTTTAAGCTTGCTTAGGATTGTGCAAATGATTAGAGGATGGATTAGGATGGTTTAGGATTAGGTTAGGGATAGGCAAGTGGATGGCAATAAATGAGGGTGGGTGAAGGAGGAGATATTTGTTAACTTTGGCTTGGGTTAGCAAGTCTTAACCCATGTTTAGGGAATGTGACAAGGTTGGGAGGGGATTAGGATTAGGATTAAAGATAAGGATTGACATCTTCTAGAAGAATCTAGGGTTTGGATGAGGATGAAGACTTTCTAGAAGAGTCTAGAACTTCCTAGGATGAGGATAAAAAAGGTTTTTAGGAAATAAATAAAGTTTTATTTATTTCAAGGGTTTGGGTTGAGGAGATATTTATTAAAATATTTTTAATAAACATGAGGATTAATATTTAATCTTAATTAAATATTTTGAGTTGGGATTAGGGGTAGAAAATGGATGGATTAGCCTTTAATCAAAATTAAAGAAGGATTAGAAGATTTTGGAAGAGGTTAGTGGTCTTAAGGAAATTGGCCAAGTTTTGGGCAAAAAATAAATAAATAATTTATTTTGGAATTTTTGGTCAATTTATTAATTAAATAATTAATAAATAAGGAAATAATGTTTAAAGAAGATTTAAACATTTTTGGGAGGGATTCCTTAATTAAACATTTTTAATTAAGATAAAGGGATTTAATGGCATAAAAAATTAATTAATTAATTAATTAAATAATTAATTAATAAATGATGATGTCATCAGGAACTTTTTCAGAAAATAAAAATACTTTATTTTCTAAAAGATTTTAGGTGTCTACACTAGCTTGTCCAAATTCTCCTACATAACATGTAATAACTATAAATTTCCTTGAATAGTTAGTACACCTTTATCCTCAAAACTTTCTCACCATTGCTAACAAGCTCTCAAAATGGGTCCAATTTTACTGCACCCTATGTCTTCTCTCAATTGTTTCATTTAAGGTTTCCTTGGGGTTTGTGGGGTCCAAGGACCGACAACTTCACTTAAATATCCCTTTAGGATTTTCTTTTGATGCTGAAGTGTTATTAGTTCCACCCCATCTTGTTTTAGGCTTCTAAATAGCTTCTACATCCCTATGGTAACCATCAGCTTAGTAGTATCCAAGGTTGGCTTCCTAAGCATAACTTCTTAGATCTAATAATCCCATGGTGTCAACTCTTCAACACTGGAATGTGGAGGAGGGATAGCTATGTGGGTAGAAGGTTTTGATTATGGTTACTCATAACAAAGGCTAATGCTCATGCATCCTTTGGTGGTGAATCAGGCTTCCTTAGAACTTCTATCAATTCCATTTTGTCCTCCTCTTTAGTGGTGAATTGCTATTTCTTACTCCTTATTAATTCTTTTCTCAACCATCTTGAGATATGTTCCAATGGAGATTTTCCTTTCAAAGATGAAGGAGTCTATTCTACAATGCCCTTTCTCTTATCTCCATTTTCTAGAGTCCCCTCCTTTTGTGCAAGATCTATTCTAGGAGTCTCTATATCCATAGAGTCCACAATCCTTACCTCAGTATCTTAACAAGTTTTTTGAGGTAGTTCACTTATTTTCCCTTCTTCTAACACTTCCTCGATAGGTGTTTTTTTTGGCTCTTCCTCTTGTTTCATTTGGACCTGTTTCACTTTTGTACCTGGAGGAAGAGGGGTAGTTGATCCCTTATCTACAAAAAATGTGATTTGTACTAAGGATGGCACTACCTTGGGTCCTTGTGGTTCAGGTGGCATCTGACTTCAATCCTCCTATTGAGGTTGATTGGTTGGAGTATCCCTAATCTTATCTCCCACCAACTCGATACCCATTGGCATGAAATCAAAATCTAATATCTTGAAGACATTAGTGCCTTCCACATCTTGTTCATCTATTCATTGTTGCATCTCATCTTCTGATGTGGTAGTTTTAATGGGCTGGTCAGGAATAGATGGAGGTGTGATGGTAGAGCTTCTCCTCCTCATTAACTTTGTGGCTCTAGTGAGTCAAGTTCTCCAACTCAAAGTTAGATTGTCTTCTTCCTCCTTATCACCATCTTCTTCTACTTCTTCTAGAATTGGTTTAGGAATTGAGTAGAAAGGAATCACTTTCCTATTAACTTTTTGCCTCCTTTTCACCAGAGTATTGATATTCCTTCTTTTAGGTGCAAAGGGGGAGGCTTGCTCTACTTGTTGAGGTGGAGAAACTTCTTGTACCTTAGTTTTTGCTTCTTCCTAGTTTTGTGTAGTTGGCAACACTTGGGGATCCTTTGGGGCTTGTTAAACTTCTACATTTTTTGGCCCTTACATATTCTCCTCTCCTTGCTATGGAGGTGCCTAAATTTCTCCTCTTTTGGCTCAGCTTGTTGAGGATAATTGCTCTTCCTTTTTCCTTTACCTCTACCTTTCTAAGCTTGATAATACCCAACTAGTCTATCATGTTGGTGCACTATTTTTGGTCTTACTGGTGACTGTGCTATAAACATAGGCACCTTGACCTTTTCTCCTGGACAATTGTCCAGGTGGGCTTGAGCATGAAAGACTATTGTTTGAGGAATTGGATCAAGTTTTAATGGTTTCTTGATCTAATCTTGCATCAGTTTAATGACCTGCCTTGCCCTATGGTTGATGTTCAAGTTTTCTTCTCTGTCTATTTTGGCATTCATGATAGGCCTATTTCCAATTGTATCCCTGTTGAAAAATGGATCAAGTAGCTCCTCTGAGTCTTGTTGCACAATATTTAACAAGATCTTTATCTTTAAAGCCCTCTCTAGTAAATATAGAGTCATTCTAAAATAATCCCTTATGTGGACATCATAGTCATCTATTGCATTCATCCAATGATCTTCAACTAAATCCTCATGCCAGAATGTTTTACCCACTAAGTATTGCACTCTTCCAATATTATCAAAATAAGGCCATGGAGAATTATACTCTTCCAAGGGATATTGATCCCATTCCGTTCAAAAGATGAAATATCTTGTCTTTGATCCACCCTAAATTGTCCTATTGCAATAGGCCATATCCAACATATTTTGTATTATTTTCTAACTCTGTCATATGTGGACAAGGGTTCTCAAGCAATCTCCAATAAAATAAGCCTATCACTGGGATATCTAGGGAGCTTCTTTGGATTGATTGTTGTACCTACTACCCTCAAATATGTGAATGTGCAAAGTTAGATGTAATTAGCCCCAACTTTTGATACCTTGGTGATTGCTTCTTGTGACATTCTTTTTGCATAATCCCCTTCTATGAATTAGATTATTGTGAAGATGAAAGCATCATTCACTATTCTATAATCCTTTCTTTTATTTGAAAGATTTTTCTTTACTAGCTGAGGATATACTATGTATGTCCATGCATTAGCATCTTGTATACCACCCCTTTTATACACTAGATAATTCGTTGCTCTAGTATCCAGCAAGTATACCAAATATGAAGTCATATAAAATCTCTAGTTATTCTTTACTACCACCATATGTTCTCCCAAGTTCTCACTAAGAATGGAGGCCCAATCAAGTGGCATCTTTTCCACATTTATGGTCTTGATAAAATGCACCATCCAAATGTTAAAATGTCCTGATGTAGGAAAACCCATGACTCTGCTCAAAAGTATAATTGGATACCCAATGTCCTCCTTCATGTAGCCTCGTGTCATATCCACTTTGCTAGCTTTCCATCTTAGGGGAGTCTTCTCAATAAGTTATGAGGACTAAATGATCTTAGAGGATTCATCAACATGTTATCTATACCATCTTTCAACTTGGTGATAGGTCAATCAAATGAATTGATCAGCCCTTGGAAGGTGGAACACCTTTTCAATATTGTTGGGTTTGAGATCTGGGATGATCTCTTTAGTTATTCTTTTTACTACCATCTCTTCAAGAACATAATTCTCTAAGAGTGTCATAGTTTTCTGAGGATTGCACTAACATTGGGTGTGATGCTACATTCACTAGTCTAGATTGAATCAGGGCATAAACCATCTAAGATCTTTTTGTTGGTTTGATGTATAATGTCAAGAATGCTTCCAAATCAATGTGACCTAGTTGAGTATCTTGAATCTCTAAGTGATCATCCTGGAATCTTGATTTGGCCTAAACACCTTGAAATTTGAACATGACAGGCTTTGGGATCATTTTCTCGATGAGGGAGGATGATGAGGAAGCCATTGAATCTGTACAAAAGGAAATCTATTAGCCCAAAATTGAAGAAAAGTGGATTAATGACACTCAAGATATGACATGATAAAAAACCCTAAAAACCTAATTACTTTTAAAATGCAAAAAAACTTGATATTATCTTAAATGCCAAAAAGGGTACACCAGCCGCACTTGATAGGTGCGACTAGTGTGCAATTTTTGGAAAAGTTTACAAAGATAGGGTGCATATCAATGCACCTCATAGGGTGCGCTGATGTGCACCCTATTGCTTTTATTATGTTTCCTTTTAAGGTTTTTGACTATTTTTTGCTTTTTTGCTTTTTAAAACAAAAATAGGTGCACATCAGTGCACCTATTTTGGGTATTATATTTATGTTTTTGGCTTTATCTTTTGAATTTTTTTAAGGTGTGAAGGTACATAGTAGGGCACCTAATTAGGTGTGCTACTACACACCTTAGGTTTTAATGTTTGTTTATGTCATGTTATATAGGATGTTTGGCAAAAAGGTGCACCTCTTATGTTGCAGAGCTGTGGTTATGGAAAACTTAGGGAAAACAAATGAAGAGTGTGAAGAAAAGAGGGGAAGTGAGGGGTTTAAATAGACCAAAACACCCTTGGGTACTATACAAGTGCGCAGCTGCATTGTTGCACATATATGCATCACCCAAGTGTAAATATTTTTTGTCTATGCAATTTGGCACACTAGCGCACTAGTTGAGGTGCACTGGTGCACCTCTCTTTTTGCAAAACAAACATATTTCCTCAAAAACATTGATTTTCATCAACTGGGTTTTCTAGTTAGGACCTGGACATGAACTAGGACACTAGATAAAACCTCAAAAGGACTCAGACCCCAGACTAGGGTTCCAAAAAAGTCGAAAAATAAAGTAGGGGGTCCTCATTTCTAGACAAAATGGGGCATGTATTGTGAAACCACAACACCTTCTATTCAAATTCACTTATCAATAGCAACATCACATCTGCAAGCTCTTCTCTTTTAGCTTTGTATCTACTCACTTGTGTGTATTTGATCAACCTTTCTTCATATGAATTCCTTCACATACATGTTGGAAATATAAGAGGAGTAACTGAGAGTGGGGGGGTGAATCAGTTACTACAAAAATAAATTCCAGATCCCTTAGATGTCAATACAAAATAAACTCTAAAAGTAAACTTTGCTAAAGCTTAGAAAACACATAGAAAAATGTTGTAACTTGGTAAACATTGATATGCTTAGAAAATACTTAACATGAAAATCTTAAGATGTTATCTGTAATTACTATTACTTTAACTTAGTTTCAAACACATATGAGAAATAGCATGAACACATTCGACACCAAGATTTAGTGTGGAAACCCAATTTGGCAAAAGCTACCAATTGCAACTAGTTACTAATTTTTACTCTTTTGAAGTGAGCCCTATTAGGAGCCAACCCTATTAAAGGTTAAAAAACACACTATTAGGTGTGACCCTATTAGAGGATTTAATCACCCTATTAGGAGTGGCCTTGTTAGAGGTCTTTGAAAAATTCAATAGAAATGCCACCTTGTTAGAGGATTGACAAATAGCTATTAAGCCAACTATGTTAAGAGATTTAGATCATTGCTACAATGATTTGAGAATAAAAATGACATGACTTGATTTAGATGCAACTAAATTGCTGATTATAGATCATGATTCTAACTTGTATACTTGATCCTTCTTGATCAAATATATCCTTTTAGCTCCACAAAGATATTCTACTTTTTCCTTCTGATTCACTTCCTCTTAGCATCATCAAATCTTCAATTATCTTCCATGCCTTTCACACTTTCTAAATCTCAACTTGACCTTATATATATATATATATATAGACACACACACACATATGTATATATATGCATATGTATATACATATGTATATACATATGCATATATATATACATATGTATAAATGTGTGTGTGTGTGTGTGTGTGTGTGTCTATATATATCTATCATATTGTCAAGTCATCTAGAATACATGTTAGAATAATTAATATTCATCTCCTCAATCAGCTATAACCAACACATAAATTAATTTGAACTTAATATGCCAAAACAAGAAAATCCTTTGTTAGCTGACCTTGCTTAGTAGACACTAACTTAGAAATGATTTTCCTTTGTTAACCAAGTGAAATCGGTCAATACTACATACTTGCAAAGTTTCTTTGGTATCTAAGTGAGCTCGGTTAACACTGGTTCCATCCAACATTTCCTTCATTAATCGAGTGAGCTTGGTTAACACTCAACTTCCAAAAACTTTCCTTTGGTACCTAAGTGGGATTGGTAGATGTTGTCTTCTAAACTAGACAAACTATGGAATTCTCAATAGATACAAAAAATTTCCTTCAATGCCTTAGTGAGCTAAGCATACACTGACTGGTAATGATATGACATTTTGTGTAACATCAAAGACAATACACAATTAATCAATTGTTTCAACAATCTCCCTCTTTGGCATTGATGGCAACACGACATGTCATAATATAATGAAATTTTTAGAGCAAGAATAAAGTAAATAATTATCCTTAATTTCATTCTGATTCTCATCCATGAGAACTCCTCTATCAGTGTGAACTCTTTCTACCTTCAATTTCTCCATCTACTAGAAAACTTATGTCTACGTACAACTTCTTTTGGTAGAAAAATCTGCTTTTGATATCAAACCAAGTTTATTCTCCCTTCTTGACATAATTTTTTTTTATGAGATATAAAAGTAAAATTCTCTGTCATTGACATCTCATGCCAAAGACAATGTTTAGTGAATATCAATGTACCTCAAGTATGGATTCATTTGAAATATGCCCTTGTCAATATTGCACCAGCTAAATAATCTTCAACATGTTATGGTTAATGCATCACTAAAATTTATTTAGTGAGCTTTAGATAGGGGAATGACCCCTAGCTTATGTCTTAGATACAAAAATGTATCCTTGGGTAATGGCTTGGTGAATATGTCTGCAATTTGTTCTTTTGTATTCACATATTCCAATCTTACTTCTTTATCTTGTACTAATTCTCTCAAGAAATGATATTCAATAGAAATGTGTTTTTTTTTGGTATGCATCACTAGATTCTTTGATATATTTATTGCAGTAGTGTTATCATAGTATATGACTACTAGATCCTTGATCTCTATCTTCATACTTACCAATAGTAATTTGAACCAAACATTATTAGAACAATTGACTACTACTACCACATATTCTACCTCTACTGTGGACTGGAAGATACAATTTCATTTCTTGCTTGTCCAAGACATTAGTCTTTTACCAAGAAAGAATGTTCAATCACTAGTGGTTTTTTTGTCATCAATACTTCCTACCCAATCAGCATTAGTGAATACTTTTAAATACAAATTGCCTCCTATTTTGTACCATAAACCATATTCTTAGTACCTTTTAGATATCTCATGATTCTTTTGACTATCATCATGTGATTTTCTTTAGGATTTGCTGAGAATCTTGCCACCATACCAACTACTAATGCAATATCAGGCCTTGTATGGACTACAATTTTCCAATCATTGATTTGTATATGGTCTAATCTACCTCTTTGGAATCATCATTCTTGGAAAGTTTATGTCTAGTAAACATAGGGGTTCCAACTAGTCTTGAGCCTTCCATTCAAAAAAATTTTAGTATTTCCGTGATATATTTAGATTGAGTAATGTAGATACCATCTTTCTTCTACTAGATCTACAATCCAACAAAGAATTTTATCTCACCAAAAATAGACATCTCAAATTCTTTACTCATTTCTTTTAAAAATACCTTACACAAGTCATCATTTCTTGTGAATAAGGTATCATTAACAAATATTTCTGCCAATACAATGTTCTTGTCTAGTCCTTGTTTGATATACAAACTACTATTATCATTTGTTCTTTGAAAACCAATTTGTACCAAGTAGTTATGAAGTCTTGCTTTGGGAGCTTGAGACCACATAATGCCTTGTGTAATTTGTAGACCATGTCTCTTTTGCTAGGATCTACAAACCCTTTAGGTTGTTCAATGTAGACTTCCTCATCAAGAATTCCATTCAAGAATGCATATTTTACATTCATTTTATAAAATTTAAATCATTTGTGTGCTACATATGTTAGTAAAGTTATAACACATTCTAATCTTTCATCAAAAGAAATTTTTTTGCCATAATCAATACCTTCTTCTTGAGAACAACCTTTACATACCAACCTTGCTTTATCTTTGAAATTTTTTCCATCTTCATCTAGCTTATTTTTGAATACCCACTTTGTGCCAATTACATTTTTATCCTTTGGCCTAGGAATAAGAGTGTAGGTTTTGTTCTTTTCTATCTATTCTATTTATTCATTTATTTATTTAATCCTACTTTCATTATCTAGCACATCTTTAATAGTTCTAGGTTTAAAATCAACAAGTAAACATGTAACTTTCAATTTGTTTCTTGTCATTGTTCCATCTGATTTGTCTCTAATGATCTAATCAGGTGTATGATGCCTTTTGACATATCTTGATAACACATGCTCTTTAAATTTGGAGTGTGTTTCACTAATTTCATCATGAAGATTAGTATTAATCTTGGGTCCTAATATTTGTGACTTGGGTCCATCAGACTTGGTTTTCTCTAGCTTGGTAGCCTTTGACTATGGCTCGGGTCCTTCAGATTGTGACTTAGGTTGCACTTTCTACAACTCAGTAGCTATTGGATATTTTGGGGACTCAAGAGGTAAAACCTCCTTTCTTCTAGATAGATTTGGAAGGGTATGAGGTTCATAGTAAAAAATCTTCTTTAATCCTCTAGCTCTTTGTTGTTTTCTTCTTCATATTTTTTTGGCAAACTCATCAATTCTCACATGTACACTTTCTATGATTCTATGAGTAGACAAATGCAAAAATTTGTATGTTTTACTTCTACAGGAGTATCCTATGAATATGCCTTTACTACCTTTGACATAAATTTACCTTTCCTAAATTCTTTCAAGATATAACATTTGTTGCCAAACACTTTCAAGTAACTTACATTAGGTTTGTAGCCATACCATAGTTCATAAGGAGTTTGATTTGAGTCTTTCTTTAGTTGTACTATGTTCAAGGTATTACTGCAATGCTGATTGTTTCCTTCTAGTGTTTGATTGCGACATTCTTTTCTATCATCAATGTTCTTGCACAGTCCATGATGGATCTATTCCTTCTTTTACCTATATCATTATGCTAAGGTGTACTAGGGGCTGGTACTTGTCTTGTTAATTCCTTTTTCAATGCAAAATTCATTGGAAATGAATTCTCCACCTTTGTCTAATCTTGAACATTTCAACATCTTTCGAGTTTCTTTTTCTACTCTTGCCAGATACCACTTGAATTTTTGAAAAGGCTTTAGATTTCTTTTTTAGATACATTATAGTCATCATTCTAGAATAATACTCAAAAAAAAGAATGAAAATTTTATCTCCACTGTAACGCTCTATTCCAATAAGTCCACATAAATTTATATAAACAAGCTCTAAGATTTCTTTAGAATGATAGTTCTTGCTTTTGTAACTAGTCTTTCCCATCTTACTAATTTGATAGTTTTTACATAGACCCATATTAGGTTTCCTCAAGCTAGGAATACCTCTTACTCTTTTATATTTTCTTATGTTAACTAGGTTATCAAAGTTTTCATGACATAATCTTTTGTGCCATAACCAACTTTCTTCTACTTAAGCAATAAAACATTAACTTTCATTGAGATCAAGATAGAATAGGTTCTTTTGTTTGCTTTCTAGATCCAACTAGATTTCCCTTTCCATCCAATAGTTTGGCCTTTCCATTCATTAATTCTACCTTGAATCCAATGTTATTCAACTATGCCACACTCAGTAAATTGTGCTCTATTCCTTCAACCCAATAAGCATTATCACATATAAGTTCATTGGTCAAAGAGATACATCCTTTTCCTTTTATGCAACAAGGTTCATTGTTTCCAAATCACACACTACCACCATCATAATATTCCATGCATTCAAAATTTGTTTTATCTCCAATCATATGATGTGAGTAGCCACTGTCAATAAGCCATGTTTTATTTTTGCTAACATGAGAGATAAGTGCCATCTTATCTCCTTCATCATTAGATTCATCCTTTACAACAATATATACCATTTCATCTTCACTATTATTATAATCTATAGGCATAAAAATAATTTCCTACCTTTTTCCTTATAGCCCTTGTATTTTTTGAATTCCTTCTTGCCTTTGTACTTGTTTCTTTTCTATTCATCCTTGTTTTCTCTATTTGGGCACCTTGTAGCATTTTGACCAACTTCTTCACATTTGTACTTTCCTCTATCTTTGGAATGTTTCTTTGCAAGTAGGGCTTCAATAACTTCAAGATCACTATGTAAAATTTCTTCTTCTTCATCACTTTTAGATTGACTAGCCTTTTATTTCTTACCCTTTTTATTGAGTGAAATATTTGCTTCAAATGCAAACTTAATACCTTTGGAACTAGGAACATAGTTATCATAGTTATCTAATCCAAAAGATGTCAATCTTCCAACTAGAGAACCAAAAGTTATTTTACTATTTGGATCACATTTCATCTCTTAAATAGTAGACACTATAATTGCATAGATAGGAAGAAAGGGTTATGATTACCTTATTCACAATTATTTTGTCATCAATGCCTCCTCTAGATGCTTTGTTTGTACTCACACTTGCTTTGATTCTCTCAACATATTTTGCAATGTTTTCATCTTCTCTCATCTTCATCTAATCAAATTATCCTCTGAGACTTTCAAATTTAGCTCTTCTTACATTATCATCTCTTCCATATATTTATTTTAATTTAATCCACATTTCATAAGCTATAATACATCCTTTGACTTCATAAAATTAAACATAATTAACAACAGATGTAATGTCAATCATCATGACGTTACAATTTTTCTTTTCAACAATATCTTCAACTAATAATGTTCTAGTGGATGTTTTGTATTCAATAGATACTTATAGTCTAAATCACTGATGGTTCCTATATGTAACCTCATAAGTCCTTACCATGCTATGAAATTGTCTTGGTTCAACTTGAGAATTTTGCTTCTATAAGACATCTTGATCTTTAGCTTAGGTCCTAAAAATTTCTTTGCAAGCACCAAAATCTTTGATGCCAATTGTTGGAAATATAAGAGAAGTAACTAAGAGGGAAGGAGTGAATTAGTTACTACAAAAATAAATTCTAGATCCTTTAGACGTTAGTACAAAATAAACTCTGAAAACTAAACTCTATTGATGCTCAACAAACACACAAAAAAATGCTATAACTCAATAAACACTAAAATGGCTTAGAAAATACTTAACATGAAAATCTTAAGATGTTATATTTGATTAATATTACTTTAATTTAGTTTCAAAAATATAATAGAAATAGAATGAAAACATTTGACGACAAGATTTAACATGGAAACCCAATTTGGGAAAAACCACTAATTGCAACTAATTACTAATTTTGGCTCTTTTGAAGTGAGCCCTATTAGGAGCCAACCCTATTAAAGGTTACAAAATACACTATTAGTTATCACCCTATTAGGGAATATAATCACCCTATTAGGAGCCAACACTATTAAAGGTTGCAAAACACACTATTAGGTGTGACCCTATTAGGGAATTTAATCACCCTTTTAGGAGTGGCTTTGTTAGAGGTCTTTGGGCTATTCAATAGAAATGCCACCTTGTTAGAGGATTTACAAATAGATGTTAAACCAACTTTGTTAAGAGATTTACATCACTGCTACAATGGTTAGAGAATAAAAATGACATGACCTGATTTGGATGCAACTAAATTGCTAATTACATATCTCAATTTTGGCTTGTATACGTAATCCTTCTTGATTGAATACATACTTTTAGGTCCACAAGGATAATCTACTTATCCTTTTGATTTTCTTCCTCTTAGCATTAACAAGTATTCAATTATCTTCCATGCATTTCACACTTTCTAAATCTCAACTTGACCTTATATATATCTTTCATATTGTCAAGTTGGCTAGAATACATCTTATAATAATTAATATTCATCTCCTCAGTCAGCTAGAACCAAAACACAAATTAACTTGAACTTAATATGCCAAAATAAGAAAATCCTTTGTTAGTTAGCCCTTCTTAGTAGACAATAACTTAGAAATGATTTTCTTGTGTTAAGCAAGTGAACTCTCTCAATACTACATACTCACAAAGTTCCTTTGGTAATTGAGTGAGCTTAGTTAACATTGATTCAATCCAAAATTTCCTTCATTAACGAAGTGAGCTTTGTTAACACTCAACTTCTACAAACTTTCCTTTGGTAGCCAAGTAAGCTCGGTAGACACTGTCTTCTAAACTAGGCAAACTCTAGAATGCTCAATAGACACAGAAAACTATCTTCAATGCTCAAGTGAGCTCAACATACACTAACTAGTAATGATATGACATTTTTGTGGAACAAAAAAAAATAATACATAATTAATCAATTTTTTCAGCAATACAAACTCACACATACACACTGGTTGGGGCTAGACTTGGCACCAATGTTCAATTCTTTATCACCTTAAATAGAAAATCTTTGATTTACCATTTTATACATCCACCATAGATCTTAAGGCTTACAATCAAATTCAACTTGGTTCAATGCATATGTACATCTTCTTGATCATCCTCTAGAAACTTCTTCTAGAATCCTTCAGTTAGGTCTTTACCTAATCATCACCTTGTATTTAATGATCCAACTCATCAATCTTATCTTCACCACATTTTACATCTCCAAAGAAATCAACTAAGTTGACTTGATCTTATGATTTCTTTGAATATGATCTTTTACTATCACACAACAATCATTGAATTTTGACACTTGGTCAATACTAAAATACTCAGTCACTATTTAAGCTTTTTGTCTTGACATCAACTAACTTGCTTGGTTGATTATAATGCTTGGTAAACGCTAAATTTTCTCAGCACTAACTTTGGCTTGGTTGACACTAGCATTACTCGACACTCCTTAGTATTTTACTCTTTTGCTTGACTAGGCTTAGCTTCCTTAGCACAAACAATTATTTTTCTTTATCAAAGTCTATCTAATCGAATTTCCATTATAACTCCTTTTCATAACTTTAACCTTTCCTCTAGGCACTATAGTTATGTGTAACTCTCTAATCCTCTTCATCAATCAAGTAGATATGACATTTAGATTAGGTAGCAATATATCTCATCCATAGATTTTACATCAATGACAAAATAATTTTTTTCCCAATTGTAAGTTTCCAAAAATCTCCCTCTTTGCAATTGATGACAACATCTCAAATATATGAAATACTAATAATAACTTAGTAACCATATAATCCAAAAGATTCTACTTTTGTGAGTGACCACAATACTTAGTTTCATTCTAATTCTCATGCATTGAAAATTTTAGACTCCCTTTGCCAGTTTTATCTCTTTCACCATTCTCTCTCTTTATAGTAATTTCTCCCTCTTTATTCTTCAATCATTTTCTCTATCAATAATTTCTCCCTCTTTGACAACAATGCCAAATATGTGTAACTATCTCATCATCAAATTCTTCATACATCTGAACTATGTATATTTTGCATGTCTGGCTAATACTTATCATCTATTTATGATTGATCTTTTATTCTATACTAAAGTATTCTACTTTAGGCATGTCCTAAATTAGAGTTGTATTACACCACTATGTAGAATGTTCTATTTAGCACATGTGATCCAATGCACCTTGGCTTCTTATTTAGTCTTTGATAGGCGAATAACCCCTAATTTACCTCTAAGATATTCATGAGCATATTTGGGTAATGGTTTTGTGAATATGTTAGCAATTTGTTCCTTTGTATCCACATATTCTAGCTTCACTTCTTTGTCTTGAACTAATTCTCTCAAGTAGTGATACTTGATAGTAATGTTCTTTTTCTTAGTGTGCATCACTGGATTCTTTGAAATGTTAATAGAACTTGTGTTATCACAGTAGATAACTACTAGATTCGTAATCTCTTCTTGCATGCCTTTTGATAATTGCTTAATCCACATTATATTTGAAGAATTCACTATAGCTACCACATACTCAGCTTCAACTATTGATTGGAAAATACAATTTTTTTTTCTTGCTTTTCTATGGCACTAATTTCATTCCTAGAAAGAATGCACCCCCACTAGTGCTTTCCCATCATCAATGTTTCTTTCCCAATCTAAGTCAGTGAAATCCTTCAATATAAATCTATTACTTCTCTTGTAGTATAATCCATAATCTTATGTACCTTTCAGATATCTCATTATCTTTTTTATATCCATCATATGATTATCTTTAGGATTAGCTGAAAATATAGCAACTATCCCAACTGCCAATGCAATATCTAGTCTGCTATGAACAACATATTACAATTTTCCTATCCTGGATCTATATGGGGTTTGATTCACATAAGTAGAATCATCATTCTTAGATAGCTTATGTGCTCTAGACATAGGTGTACTCACTAGCCTTAAATCTTCCATACCAAAAGTCTTCTATTTTTTTTCCTTGATGAATTTGGTTTGTGAAATGAAAATACCAAACTTCATTTGACATACTTGTAATCCAATAAAGATCTTGATTTCACCAAACACAAACATTTCAAATTCCTTTTTCATTTTAGCAAAAAATGATTTACATAATGCTTCTCTTCCTCCAAATATGACATCACTAACAAATATCTCATATAACAATACTTCATTATTCTTACCATTCTTCAAATATAGATTTCTATTATCATTTGTCTTCTCAAAACCAATTTTCATTAGATAGTTATGTAACCTTTCATACCATGCTCTTGGTGCTTATTTTAATCCATAAAGGGCTTTGTTTAGTTTACATACCATATTTCTCTTATTTAAATCTAAAAATCCTTCAAGCTATTCAGTGTATACTTCTTCCTCCAGTATACTATTTAAAAATGTAGTATGGATGCAACCAATCAAATTGAGGGAAGCATTAGGCAGCAATATGGATCAACCATAGTCATTAATTCTAACCTAATTTCATCTCTATGATGTCTATAAAAGAAGTAAATTGTAAGGGTACCATATATTTCAAAGGAAACTAAGGAGAGTATTTGGTGTGAAAGAAACATGGAGAAGATGGCTACGACAGAGTTATGCAATGAAGAATTAGTTTGAGAAGATCATAGACAACTAGTGAAAGGTAAGAGAAGATAGATATGATTAGGATGATTAATAGATACTTAGGCTCATTCATACTTAACAAAAATGTGTCATTTCTCAACCTAATCATTGTTATTGGTCTATCTTCTTTATCTCAAATAATTTTTTTAGGAGGATGATGCCTTTTGACATACTTTAACAATCTTGGCTCAACTATTCTTTCTACAAGGGCTCTTTCAATTTTAGATTCACTGTGCACTTCTCTATTAGGTAACTCAACATTCCTTTCATGTAAAGTGATCTCAATATCAGAATGTACCTCAGCTTCTAATTGCAACTTGACTCATAAGTGCATGCTATTTCCGGAATGCAACTCAACATCCATTGTATGTGACTCAATAGCTACTGATTCTTGTTGATTAACAACTTGGTTCACAAAATTATCAACATTAGCAAACATGTCTTCATAGTAGTACATATAGGTTTTGTAATTTTTAGGTTCCTTCTTTGGTTCATCTTCATGCACTTTTGTATATTCATCAAACTTTACATTTTCACTTTTCATAACTTTTTTAGTGTTAGTATTTAAACACTTATAAGCTTTACTTCTTATGAAATAGCTTAGGAATATACCTTCTTCACTTCTTGCATCAAGTTTACCATCTTTTTTGTCCTTAAGAATGTAACACTTTCTTCCAAAAGCTTTAAAATATTTGACATTGGGTGAGTATACATACAATAATTCAAAAGGTGTGAAATTTGTACCTTTCTTGACTTCTACTCGATTCAAGATATAGATAGATGTAATGACAACTTCTCTCTAGTATTAAAAAGAAACATTCTTCTCCATCATTAGTGTTCTAGCACAATACATTACAAATATATTTCTCCTTTCAATAATCCCATTTTGTGGAGGGGTCCTAGGTGTAGAATTTTTTCTCTTGATTCTTCTATCATTACATAAGATTTCAAACTCATTTGATGTAAACTCTTCGCCTTTGTTAAATCTCAGAAATTCCAAGCTTTTACTAGTTTCCTTTTCAACTCTTTCCAGATACAACGTAAACATTTTAATAGCATAAGATTTTTCTTTTAAGAACATTGTTGTCATCATTCTCGAGTAATCATTAACAAATAGGATAATGTACTTGTCACCTTAGTAGCTTTTCATATCAATCAATCCACATAAATCAGTTTTAACTAATTTCAGAATTTCTTTTGAAATATGAGTCTCAATTTTAAAACTAGACTTTATCATCTTGCCTAATTGACATTGTTTACAAATCACATTATCAGGTTTCTTCAATTTTGGAAAACCTTTGACTCTTTTTGTCTTACTAAAACTGACCTAATTATCAAAATTTACATGGCATAATCTCTTGTACCATAGCCATACATCATCAAATTGTACAATAAGACAAGTAGCATCATTCATATCAAGATAAAATGGATTAGCTCTACTCTAATCTCCACTTCCAATTAGTTTTCCATTAGTGTCATAGATCATAGCTTTTCTACTATCAAATTAAAATTTATAACCTAAACCATTAAATTTTGACACACTCGACAAATTATAGTTAAGTCCTTCCACATAGTAAGCATTGTTACACATGATCTTATTTGTCAATCTCATTGATCCATTTCCTATAATAAAAAATGGTGCATCATTTCCAAATATAACGCTATTTCCATTACAATACTCAACGGTAATGAACTTATTTTTGTCTCCAATCATGTTATGTGAACATCCACTATCAATGATCTATCTATCACTTTTTTTCACATAATATATCAATGTAGTTACCTCATATTTATCATAATCATCCTTCATAGAAACACAAAAAACTTCATCATCATGATCTTCAAATTCATCATTAGATTCTTCTTTAGTAATGTAACAATCCTTCTTTCCCTTATCCTTGTAGCCTTTGTTACTGTCATCTTTTCTACCTATGATTTTTTCATCATTCTTGCTATTTGACTTATTAGGACATCTTGCTGCAATATGATCAACCTCATGACAATTAAAGTATATGACAGGTAACTTACCTTTGTATTTTCCTTTTCCTTTGTAAATTTTTTTCCTAACTAGCAATGCTTCCAGTTCTTCTTTCTTTTTAATATCTATTCATTATCACTAGCAGTAGGTTTGAACTCTTTCTTTTTCTTATCTTTAGGTTCTTTTAATCTCAGCTTAGCTTTGAAAGAAGATTCAACATTCTTAGATTTGAAATTATCAAAATTTGAAAGTTCAGAAATAGTAGGGACAGATTACTACTAGGGCTACACCTAATTTCTTGTATGCTAGAGACTCTAATAGCATAGATAGGCAATAGGGTTCTCAGTACTTTGCTAATCATAGTCTCATCTTTAATCTATCCATTAGATCCTTGAATTTCATTAAAAATATCTTTGATCCTTGTACAATACTATACTATAGTCTCACCATTGTGCATTCTCATTTCATCAAATTTTCCTCTTAGGATTTCAGCTTTGGCTCTCAACACGTTCTTTTCTCCTCCATAGATCTTCTTGTTAAATCTAAGACTAGTTTTGACTATTATGTGTTAACACACTTAATATGTTTACTAAGTTGATGCCGAGCTAGTAACACATGCAAGGTAAAATATGTATGGAGGTCGAGTAAATAGTTGATGCCGAGCTATAGTGTATGCTGAGCCAGTAAATTTAATAGGTGCCAAGTGAACTTCAAGATTTGAGCAATCTTCTAGTGCCAAGTGAAGTTCAAGTGCCAAGCAAAGTATAGGTGCCAAGTCACTATAGAAGCTGAGTGAAACAAAGTCACTATAGAAGCCAAGTGAGCCAGTTTTCCTATATGTGTCAAGCATCAACAAATAGTATATACAAAATCAACATATGAGTTTGTGCCTTCACAAACTCAAATGTAAACCATTTTTGGAGCCAAAATAGATTAATTTTAAAGGATATTAAAGATAAGAACAAATCTTTTATATTACCTATGAACTCAACATGTGGCCAATAAGAAAAATGGAGAAGGCATGCAACCAATAAGAAAAGTGCATGAGTTGAGAAGAAAATGGAGAATGAATATGGATCGTAGATTCATACCTAACCCTAAGTCTTCAAAATCTTTAAAAGGAGGATGAAACCCCATTGTATGTGTGGATGAATGAAGTGTATGCGTGGACTATAGAAAAATTTAGAGAGAAGTGTGAGAAGACTTAGAAGAATAGAGCAGCATTGTAGCATTTAGTTGATCAAGAATAGAGTATCAAAATATCAAAGAGTGACATATCAGATCAAGCAAGGATTAGGTTAGTGAGAGTAGAACAAGGATCTAGAATCAGTAATTGAATATTAAAATGCTATCAGGTCAAAGACTTTCTAATACTCTCTAGCAATTGTATTAGATAATGGAAACCCTATGGACTTTGGCTAGCCTAACAACCATTTGTAAATCCTTTAATAGGGTGGCATTCCAAGTGAATGTACTAAAGTCCTTTAACTAGGCCTACTTTTAGTAGGGTAGTAAAATCCTTTAACTAGGTCATTTTTAATAGGGTATAAAGTCTTTAACAGGATAGGCCTTTCATAGGGTAGACCATTGGAGGTGGTCAAACATTGTAACCTTGAATAGTTACACATTTTTACAGTGATATTTTCTGGGTGTCATACCTACCCCAGTTTTACCTTCTCATTTTGGAGGGTTTCTGGGTTACCAAATATGTGTGTTATTTGTTTTCATGCATGTATTTAATTTCATATTTATTAGATGGATTAGATGCATGTGAATTTTTACAGAAAAAAGATTTTAGAGGTTAAATTTAGATACTTCTAATTCACTCCCGCCCCTCTCAGAAGTGTATCTTCCAACTTGTTAATTCCAAAAATTGGTACTGGAGCCGAGTTCTCTCAAGAAGGAGCCTTATAGATTGGAGAAAAGATCTAGAAAATGGAAGTCTAAAAACTTGGGAAGATCATAGAGAATTAGGCAATAGATATACAACTTTCTTTACGTGCACTAGAGGAAGTTTGAGAGGAACTAAGAAAATTCTTAAAAAGAAGAAGAGAGATTACCATAGTTGAGAATGATACACAATACAAGGAGATTGACACCTCAAATCTATTTTCAAATGGAGATTCTAAAGAGTTTGATGTAGCAATAGAAGAATCGATGAAGAAGAATAGAGCTCAAACAAAAGAAATCAGAATTTTGAAGATTGAGCAAGAATCACAAGCCATAATCCTTTGTGAAGTGATTGAACAAAAGGAAAGAGCAATTGAAAAAAAGCCATGATAGAAGATGACAAGAGAAATCTAACCAATAGACTAGAGGAAAAGACAATTGAGTTTGAAAGAATTTCTAACATGCAGCTAGACACCTTAAGCCAAATGATGAATGTAAATCATGAATTGAATGTCAAGGACTTTGAGATCTCTACACTAAAAATGAAAAATGATCAACTAAAAAATGAATTGAAAAGAGAAAATAAGATTTTAGAAAGCTTCAACAAACCTAATGAGCTAATCAAGTACTTTGAGAATCTACTAAATTCACCCAGAAAGAGCAATGACACTTCAGAACTTGGTTACACCAACACTAAACAAGGAGAATCTTCCAAGACTATTGAAGAAAGGAGTAACAAAGGTAAGAACACTAAACCTACTTGTAATTTTTGTGGTAAAAAGGGATATACCTCTAATGTATGTAGGAGTAAGAATTTTCATTAGCACGATAAACCTAAGAATGTGGGTTATTGTCATAAGTGCAAAAAATAAGGATATCAAGTACATAACTATAGAACTAGAACTATCAGGACACCAAGATTTGAAGGTCACTACTAAAATTGTAAGAAGTATGGGCATAGAGATTTTGAGTGTAGATCAAAGCCTATGTGGACACCTAATTAGCTTGCAAAAGGAGAAAATCATGGACATAACTACAATTGGGATTGCAACACCAGGTATAGCTGTCATTACTTTCAAGAATATGGATACATTCTTGAAAATTGCATAAGGACACATTTCAGAGGAAACTACAATAGATGGTTGAGCCAAATCACATGTTTTAGTCGCTTGAAGACTAGTCATATCAGCAAGAATTTCTCGACAAGGTCAAAGGAACCCAACTCAAAGAATGAGAAAGGTAAAGAGAAGGTAGATGTTGAACACATCAAGGGAGAAATGAACAAGACATGGAAGAAGAAAGATGGGAGTAGCACATCAAATGAAGGGATCACTTCACCTAATAGGTCAACTGATCACACTTCATCAAACTAAGAAAGAGAAGGCATGAGGGACTAATTTACCAAGCTTTATCATACCTCAGTTCCTAAATAAGATAGTATTGAAAAGAATAGATCTGCATGAACAAATATGCAAAGTTAAAATTCAAGTTTTTACCAGAGTTTTCAAGTTGGCAATGGGAGCCAAGTGAAAATTAAATTTAGTTGGAGCCAAGTGGTCGAAAGCCAATGGAAGCTGAGTTATGTTGAAATCTTTAAGGAGCTAAGTGTACAATTGTATATGCACTAAGCATTTAATGCTATATTTTGAAGAGTATAAGGTCAATTTTTTGATCATTTCTCATAATTAAAACATAGAGCAAGAACAAGAAGAGAAATAATTGATTGAAAAATAGCAATTGAAGCTTTTGTATAGATTTCAACAAAGATCAAGCACCATTTTCATTGATCTAAGATATTCCTCAAGTGCTGAGTTGCACAATTATAAAGTTTAATATCTTTTGAAACCTTAGATTTGCAATATGGACTCAAGTTCTAAAAACCAAAGGAAAAGGAATATTTTGAGGTTTAGCTAGTTATCAATGAGGTCAAACAACCAAATTTTAGGCTGATTCAAGAAGTTACATATAAGAATGACCCTATCAATGCACTATCCATTATTCTATCCAAAGTCGTGATGGTGCAAGATGTTAGGAAATATTACAATTGCAAGGTAGGAGTAGTAGGAGACATGGAGATTCATCAAGCATATGAGAAACTATGTGAAAATGGAGTGTTAAAGGAAGAATTTCAAATAGTTGAAAGAAAGGGCTTAACCTATGCCCTAGTTTTCCCCACATTTAAAAAAAATGAATGGATAAGAATTTTCCTAAGAAGAATACATAATGGTTACTTATGGTTAGAAGGAGGACATATCAAGATAACAAAGAGAATCATGCATAGGGTTATAGGTTTTCCAACCCTAGATTAGTACAAGACCCTACGAAGCGATTCTAAGGAAGCTATTGAAAAGAACACCAAGGAAACATGGAAAAAAAGGAGCATGACTATTGATACAATCATAGATCCCCTTCTGGACTTTGTAGTAAGAATTATATCTCACAAGTTCTATCAGTCAAGTAGATTGAATAGTGTTCCATGCATTGCTATGGATGTGGCCTACAAAATTGTCAAGAAATATCATACATATGATGTAGCAGAATTGTTATTACATCAGATCATGGAGAATCTAGGAACAATAAGAAGATCAAAAGGTTCTTAGTGTAAGTTTATATTAGTTCTGATATATATATTTTTCTATGTTCTAGAAGAATTTTCCTCTTTTGGAAAAGTAAATTGGAAATTAGATAAGTCAGCTATTACTCAAATCAATGAGTACATTGAGCAAGTGGGAGACAACTTTGACTCTCTAATAACTAGTTATTTTGAGGATTTCAAGAAATCCATGAAGCAAATACTAAGGATACCGGTTTCCCTAGTGGAACAACACATCAATGATAGTTGTTTCTTAGTTGATATTGATCATACTTATATTCAAGCAGTAGTTCCAAGGGTTAGATGGCTAAGACCATTAGGATATGAGCTAAATATTGATGAAGCATCAATAACAATCACAACATTACTTATAGAGGAAATTGACAAGGATGCACCACCTTTTGGAACATATGATGTTGTGAGGTCCAAAGTGGATATGGAGTTGAAGACTACCTCCACTTTGAAGAACAAAGACAAGCTTGTTAAAAAGTTAAAAGAAAAATTTGGGGAAGGCACAACAAAAGAAGTAGAGAAAGAAGAAGAAGAAGAAGCCAAGGAAGCACCAACTCAAGCTAAGCCCAAGAAGAGAAAGGCTAAAGCAAAGAAGGTTGCAAAGCAAAGCCAAGCCAAGCCAACTACACCAGTGACAAGAGCCACCACAAGAGACTTGTCCTGTGTAGAAGAACCAAGGAGAATATATATTGCACAACCAAAGTTAGATGATTAGGAAAGGACAAAATCTGAAGATATCAACTAATTTAGAGTGGTAATCCATGCTCCTAAGTCAAATATTGATACAATTTGTGATAATGTTAGGAAGAATGTAGATTTTTCTAAATTGAAAAACATTGATTTTAACAAACTGAGTAGAGAAGATCAAAATAAAGTTGAAGAATCAGTATATGCCATGATGGTAGAATTCAAGAACACTCCTCTTGAATTAGACAATACAATGCCTAAGGAGTTATATGAAATTGTTGAAAATAAGTGGCATTATTGTTTAAAAATGAAAAAAGAAATAAGAGAATCCACATTAGCACAAGTAATGCTAGATTTGACTAAAGGTCAAATAACTAAGGTGAATAAGAAACATGGGAGCAAGTTTGCACCAAAATATAGATCCTTTAGCATCTTGTAGAATAAAATTGAAGAAGTTGTCAATAAATCCACACAAATGTGAAAATTAATATATGGTTTGACAAAAGTAAAGGAAGGACAAGAAGGCCCATTTGAGGGTAGGAATGATGAAGAGGAGGAAGAGAATGAGAAAGAGGAAGAAAGAAAGAAAGAAAAGGATGAAGGAGAAAAAGAAACAACAAAAGAGATAGTGTAAACACATGGTGAAGAGGTAACAACTAAAGAGCAATAGGAACAATAGAGTGTCTAAGAGACCCAACTACCACCACCAAGCCCTCCACATATAGCACCTATAGTCATAGTCATTGTAAAGGATTTTCTTGACACTTCAACTTAGAACATCAATCGTTTAACTATAGAGGATCTTAAGAAGATCCTTCACCAATCAACACTTCAAGCACAACTTTGTATAAACCTAGTACTAGTGAGTGTTGATGAGTTATAGAAAGCTATAGCAAAAATAACAAGGGAGAAGTAAACCACAAAAGAAAAATCTACACAGCCTCCCATAGCTATAATAGAGCAACCTAAAGAGAAAGAGGTACAAGACAAAATTGCTAAGGTTGATTCTACAATAATTTTTGAGGAGGAAATAAAGGAAAAAATAGGACAAAATGTTCTTGCAACACAAACCTAAGATACACCTCCACAAATTGTCATCATTGATCAAGGTAGTAGAGGAGAGGAGCAAGAAGTGGAGAAAACCCATAAGGAGTAGGAGGCAATACAAATGTTGGTAAACTTTCCAACCTTAGGGACTCCTCAAAAGAAGCTGAGCATTGATGGAGTCCCATTGTAGATATCAACACCAGGCTCAAGGACTACCAAGGTTGCAAGGGTACTTCACTATGGAGACCCTACACTTGATGAAGAAATAGTCATACCAAGCTATGACTCAAGAACCATGAACCTACAATAGATAAATGAAGTGCAAGAGGCACTAGAAAGGAGAAAGAGGCAAGAGATACTCATAAATGAGTATAGGCAGAAGCAAGCACTAGTGGAAATCAAAGAAATATTTCTTGATGCATTTAGCTTGCAAGTACCTGATGAAACTTAGCCTATAATAGAGCAATTATCCAACATTGTGGACTAGGTACATAATGAGGACTTGGTAACCAATTTTAAATTATTGGAATGGTTGAAAAAGAAATTTTAGATGAAAGTGAATGAGTAGATATCCAGTGAAATAACACCTTCATAGGTTGAAATGGAAAATAAAATTGGAAAGGTGAAAAAGGTACTTGAGAATGTCTTCTCATTGTACACAAAGTTGTGTGATTCCTCATACTTAACACAAGAAACAAGCCAAAGGATATTAAGCTTGGAGCAAAATTTAGATATTTCTAGCACTCATCTCCCAAAAGATCTAGCTCAGAGTGAGAAGAATTTTGCCCAAATTCTTCACACAAAGAAAGAATTAGCTGTGTTGATAGTAGAGGAAGCCAACATTAAGGAAAAACTAATGCAGATTCAATCCTCCATAACTCCACATTTGGAAGTACTTCATAAGGAGCAGGCCTATACAGAAAATGTATTGAAGAAAGATCCAAATCTTTCTACTTTAGAAGGCCTTGTTCATCTTGCAGCAAAGACATAAATCTACCATAAGTCATTGGAGATAGCCTTGAATAATTGGGATGCTTCTCTCTAGATGATCATGGAGGTAAATAAAACATTTTTGGCCAAATATGGTCTTAATCCTTAGAACCCTTTGACATAAGTGTCAAGAAGGGGGAGAAATAATTAGGAGGGAGAAATAATGTTTTGGGGGAGTTGTAAACAAGAATGGAAGGAAGTAGAAATAGGGCACACAAGAACAAGAAATAAAGGCAAAGAGTATTAGATACATTAGCATGAGACACATTCAACACAAGAATTTTAGTTACAAAAATAGAAATGACACATCAACTTAGGGGGAGTTACAAAACTTTTGAGGTACATATAGTTTGGATAGAATTTTGAGAAGTTTTGAAGTTTTTTGTATAGGCTAAACTATATGCATATTTTACTCAAGGAGATTAGACATTGATATACTGCTAAGTGTTTTTGACACGCATGTCAAAGGGGGAGATTGTTGAATCTAAGATTGGTTTTGACTATTTTATGTCAACACACTTAAGATGTTTACTAAGTTCATGTTGAGCTAGTAACACATGCTGATTAAAATATGTATAGATGCCGAGTAAATAGTTGATGCCAAGCTACAATGTATGCCGAGCTAGTAAATTCAATAGGTTTTGAGTGAACTTCAAGAGTTGAGCAATCTTCAGCTACCAAGTGAAGTTCAAGTGCTAAGCAAAGTATAGGTGCTGAGTCACTATAGAAGTCAAGTGAAACAGAGACACTATAGAAGCCGAGTGCGCTAGTTTTCCTATATGTGCTAAGCATTAGCAAATAGTATGAACTAGGTAACACAAAATTAATATATGAGTTTGGACCTTGACAAACTTAGATGTAAACCATTTTTTGAGCTGACATAGATGAATTTAGAAGGATATTAAAGATAAGAATGAATCTTTTAAATTACCTATGCAATCAACATGGAGCCAATAAGAAAAAAGGAGAAGGCATGCAACCAATAAGAAAGGTGCATGAGTTGAGTGGAAAATGAAGAATGAATATGGATCGTAGATTCATACCTAACCCTATGTCTTCAAAATCTATAAAAGGAGGATGAAACCCCATTGTATGTGTGGATGAATGAAGTGTATGGGTGAAATATAGTGAAATTTAGAGAGAAGTGTGAGAAGACTTAGAAGAACAAAGCAATATTGAATCATTCAGTTGATCAAGAATAGAGTATCAAAATATTGAAGAGTGACATATTAGATCAAGAAGGGATCAAGTCAATAAGAGTAGAACAAGGACCTAGAATTAGCAATTGAAGATTGCAAAGCTATTAGGTCAAAGACTTTCTAATACTCTCTAGCAATTGTATTAGATAATGGAAACCCTATGGACTTAGGTTGACCTAACAATCATTTGTAAATCCTTTAATAAGGTGGCATTCCAAGTGAATGTACTGAAGTCCTTTAACTAGGCCTACTTTTAGCAAGGTAGTGAAATCCTTTAACCAAGTCACTTTTAATAGGGTGTAAAGTATTTAACAAGATAGGTATTTCATAGGGAAGACCATTGGAAGTAGTCAAATATTGTAACCTTGAATAGTTACACATTGTTGTAGTGATATTTTGTAGGTGTCAACCCCACCCTAGTTTTACCTTCTCATTTTGGAGGGCTTTTGGGTTACCAAATTTTTGTGTTATCTGTTTTCATGCATGTCTTTACTTTCATGTTTATTAGATGGATTAGATGTATGTGAATATTTACAACAAAAAATTTTAGAGGTTAAATTTAGATACTTCTAATTCACCACCCCCCCCTTCTTAGAAGTGTATCTTCCCACTTGTTAATTCCAACACTTCTATAGGGCATCCCACATCTTCTTAGAAGAATTGCATCCTTTGATGTCACCAAAGTTTGAGTAGCTTAGGGTAGATGAAATCTCCAACATTGTTTGATTGTGTTCCTTCTTTTGTTTTAATTGTTTAGTAGTTGGGGCTTTAGTTGGATCAACATGCTCAGTGGTGATAATTGACTTTGCATAATCTCCAAGACCTCCTAGATGTAGCTTCATCAAACTTTTCCATACAGGAAAGTTTTCCTTGTTTAAAATGGGCACCTCCTTTTTGTACATCTTGATCTTTAGCTTTAAATACCTTCAAACTTTTCGCTTAAGCACTTGATGATCTGATACCAATTATTAGAATACTTTAGAATAATTGAGCGGGGAGTGGGGGTGAATTAGTTATCCAAGGTCCAAATGCACAAATAAAACTTTTCAATACTTCAACTTATTCTTATATATGCATTGATCATTCAATATCTTAAACATATGTATACTGATGTCCTATGTCAAAATAACTTTGCAAAAATGCAAACATGCAATACTACAAGATCAATCACATATCTTGACACAAGGATTTTATGTGAAAACCCAATTTTGGAAAAACCACCAATAACATGCTACCAATTTTCACTCTTCTAAAGTAAGCCCTATGAAGAGCCAACCCTATTAAAGGCTACAATACTAAATGTGACCTAGTTAAAGGATTGCAATCACATTGTTAAGAGTGAGCCTTGCTAGAGGACTTTAGAACATTCCATGAGAATGTTACCCTATTAAAGGTTATAATGATTTTTATGTTAATGTTAGTCCCAAGGATTTACCTAGATTGGTACAATTGTTAGAGAGTAACAACATGACTTAATCTGATAGCAATAACAACTCACTTGTAGATTATAAATCTCACATCCAGTCCTCCATTCTACTTGGCATTCATCCTCTTTGTCTCTAACAACTTTTTCACCCTTCAAACCTTCATCACCTTAAGCCTTCTTGCTTTGTATAAAAATTGTAGACTCTTCTATTTAGCCACCATATGAAGCAACACCCTAGACTTCTTCTCTTCCTTAGGTTCTCACACATGACAACTATTGCTTCTATCCTATTATCTCTATAAATAGCGAACTTAGATCTTTTATGCTTAACCATAATCATCCATTCTAGGGTTAGGTAAGATTCAATGAATCTACCCATCTTTCCATTTATTCCCTTCTAGAAAATTTCTCTACAATCCTTTTTTGAATTTTCCTCAAAATCATTTATCTTGAATTTTGTGCTACCAGCTCATCATAGTAATCTTCCACATGCTTCACACAATTCAATAAATCAAAATTTTAAGCTCAAATTTGTTAAATCTTCAATCTAACTGATCTTACTAGTACTCAATAATTGTTAGAAAGGTTAATCTTCCCTTGGATGTATTTAATTGGGATATTCCAAGGATCCGTAAATCTAGTTTGTCCTGTTGTACACATGTGGAGGACATGTCATTATTTGTCCTTTATTCCACATGTGAGGACAACTCATTTTTATAATTCCTTTATTAAGGAATTTAATTTATCCTCCTTAAGAGGATTGTGACACTTTGCACACACCTATTATGAATGTGGCATTCATAGAAATGGGAGTTATACATGCGAACACATGCAACTCCTTTCTCATCTCTTTAAAAGAGACACTCCTCTTTTTTTTTTCTTTACACATCACTTTGATGTTATTGTATTGAGCTATTTTGCTCCAACACTATCTCTCTCTCTTCTCTAGGCATTTTCCTTCATTCATAATACTCACAAGGGGTTTTCTTTGCTTTCCCCTTATAAATCCTTGTCTCCATTGTTGAACCATCTTCGTGTATGCTCTTGGATTTTTCTTATCTCATGGTAACATTGTTTCACACTTAACTTACTTGGATTGTTTCTCGTTCCTTGCTCTATCTTATCGTTTCTTACATGGTATCAGAGCTAGGTATCTAATCCTTGTTTTAAGTTTTGTGTTGAAGGTTTCCATTCATTGGAGCACACCTTATTTGGAGATGTTATTGAGAGAAGAAGTTTGTGTTGGGGTTTTTGCACATTCTAACATCTTTTGTGTGCAAGTTTTATTTTATCATTTTTTATCCTTTTTTACTAACCCTGTTTGGAAGGCTTGCCGCCAAAGGGTTTTTCCTATCAAAATTTCAAAAAACAATTTGCTCTTGTTTTGGAAGGTGTGCCACCAAAACAAGGAGCATTTCTCACATAACTCTCATTTATTGTGCAATTTTTAATATTTAATATTTTAAGCATTTATTCTAGTGTTTGCGATGCAATAGCATTTAATTGTGCAATTTTTTGTAGATTAATTATTATAATTTCATTAAAATTATTTTTTCTTCAATAATATTAAGGATATAATTATCCTATGTGAGATTATTAAAAATCTTAAGATTAGTTTTTTACAATTTTTTGAAATATTATCTATTCATTTTTAAAATTTAAATCATATTCTATCTATATATATTTTTATGAAAAATCTAAAATATTTCCTATTCTTTTTTAAAAAAAATATCTCTTAATTTATATATTTATTCAATATATGAGATTTTAGTATCTTTGTTTTCAAATTGAAAACCTCTCTGTCGATTCCCTTTGAAGAGATTGTTTTGCAATTTTTTTAGAAACTTTCATTCTTTTAAAAATCTTTCCCAATCGGTCATTCTATAACTATTAATCAATTTTTTTATCTATTTCATCATCTCAGCATCTCTGAGTTTCTTTCATTCTTCCTTATTTATTCTCCGTTCTTCATTTTATATATTTTTTATGCTGCATGCAGGCTTCTTCCTGCCCTTGTGTCTCTCTGCGTCTGTTTAGGTCTTCATAACTGCGGCTAGAACTCTTATATCAGAGGCATTCTTCTTCATTCTCCCAAGCTCGATCTTGATTTTTTTCCCATCTTCATTCTCATATTTCTTTGCGTATTTATTCTCATATTTCTCTATTCCAATTCTTATTACAATGCCTCCTTAACTCCTCGCTGACATGCAAACCCCACATAGCCTCAGGCTGAGCTACAACAGTAGAAGCAGAGACTCAGATTATAGGAATTCTTCTGTCCTTTGTTTATGCTTTGTTTATTCTTCTTTTCTCCTGTGAGTATTCATTTTTTTTATCATTGCAGTCCTTCTTTCTTCACTATCAGAGATGTTTTTCTTTCTTTCCTTTGCTTTAGTAGCAATTATCATTGCATTTCTCTACAACTTATGATTGATTGTTGGCATTTATTTTTCCCATACATTTTTTTTTTTCAGTAGAGATTTCCTCTTAACATGAGTCTAGCTCTAGCATTTTTTGCGCATTTTTTTTTAAATTTTGGGCGCTCCAAGTCATTGATCACTGCCCTGTGTTTAATTTCATTTCCCTCACTTTTGTTTAAAATATTTCTTGCATGCAATTGTTTTGCATTCAATCATTACTTTTTACGTATCATTTTGTTATAAGTTTTTTTAATTGATCCATTTATATATACTATTGATTACTTATAAGTTTTTTTACCATTCACTTAAATATTATAAGTAATCACTCTTTCATTATTTTCCCTCTTTAAGTATTCATTGATTTATTCTTTATTATTAAAAGGTTATTATTTTGGTCATAATAGAGAGTTATAAAATTAATTTATAACTTCAAAATTTAACCATGTATAATTTTTTCATTAGAAATCCTAATTATAACTAATTAGATTCCTGTGTCATCTTGTTTCGTTATAATCATTACATAATGCTTCTGCCTTTTACATTCAGATTAATAATTATTTCTAACATCTGCTTGCAAGGTTCTATCATTCTATTTCAGATTAACAATTATTAATCATTATTCTAATGTTTTATTTTGCAAGTTTGTATCATTGCTTTTCAAACACTTAATCATAGTTCTCTTAGCAAGTTTTAATTTAATTAATTCCCGTTATTTTTTTAAGTCATATTTCTATTAGAGGGGACATTTTTTTTCCATAAAAATGTCAACCTTAATTCTAGAAAATAAAACTTAATCATACTAATTATCATTCTTGGAAAACTCACATTTCGTTCATTTTTCATTTTAAACACCTCTTCGAGATAGCCACTGATCCTTCTGTTGAACCTAGTTCAGCAGCTACTCAAGATGAAAAAGATACTTGGAAACTTAAAAATGAAGAATCTTTAGGGTTAATTGGTATTTCCATTATTCTAGATTTATATGTGTTAATTGCACACTGTTCTAAAGCTCATGATGCCTAGTTAATTTTGCAAACCAAGTATGACAGTGGAGATGAATATCGCAAAATATAGTTGCAAGATCAACTTGAAGATCTCAGGTATACAGATTTTAAGACTATGGATGAATTTTTGTTAAAATTTGATTCTATTAAAAGCCAAATTATTGCTTTAGGTTTTCAGTTAGATGACATTAGTTTAATTCATATTATTCTTAAAAAGTGTCTTCCTAGATAGTTTCAACAGTTTATAACTAATGTTCATGCACAACTTTCTATTCCTACATTAACTACTCAGTTAACTTATGTTATTTTTCAAACTTTATTAAGACAAGAAGAAGCTAAGCTAATTCAGTTTGGTACCCTTAAATCAACTGAACATGCATTTATGTCTCAAAATTCAAATAATAATAATTTTTGTTCAAATAATAATAATAATCATAATAACAAACACTATACTAATAATTCTAATAATTTCAATAATAAATCTCATGCCAAATATAATAATAATAACAATAACCATAACAATCATCATAATAGCAATCGTAATAATAATAATCAAAGGAATCATTCAAATTCCAAACCTCATTGTTCTTATTGTGGCAAAGATGGACATCTTGTCAATAACTGTTTTAAAAAGAAAAATGATAAAAAACTTATGAACAACAGTAACCATAATAAAAAATCAAATCATAAAAAAGGTAACTCTGATGGTTCCACTTCTCGTCATGCTTTTACTTGTAGCTTTAATGTTTGTAGACCTTTAGAGTGGATTGTTGATAGTGGTGCATCACAACATGTAACTTCTCATAAAGAAATTTTTGATTCTTTGCAACCTGATATTGCTAACATTCCTATTCAGTTAGCTAATAATCAGACTTGTAAAGTTGAAGGTTTAGGTGATGTAACTATTCCTAATGGTAAATTGCATGATGTATTATATTTACCTGATCTGAAAACTAATTTTCTTTATGTTTTATAGTTATGTCAGGACTATAAAGTTGAATTCTATAAAGATACATGTTATGTCATAGATCCTCAAAATAAACAAGTGATTGCTCATGCTAAAATGGATAATGACAACTTATTTAAATTCCATGAATTTGCTAGTTCATGATATTCTTTACATACTTCCATTGATTTCAATATATGGCATGAAAGACTTGGCCATTTAAATTTGGATTATATTACTTTAATGCACAAAAGCAATATGGTTAATGGCTTGCCTCACATTATTCCTTCTAAGATTGCTTGTACTAGTTGTATGAGTGGTAAGATGCATAGGGAGCCCTTTCCAAGTGGAAAATCATGGTGGGCAACTCACAAGTTGCATCTTGTCCATAGTGACCTTTTGGGCCCCATGGAGAATAACTCCATCCAAGGTTCTCAGTATGCACTTACCTTTGTTGATGATTTTTTTAGATGAACTTGGATCTATTTTTTACATAGCAAGGATCAAGTTCTTGATATATTCATTGAATTTCAGTTATATGTTGAAAGACAATCTGGTTTTAAACTTAAAATTCTCAGAACTGATAATGGAAAGGAATATGTGAATAATGCTTTTCATTCTTATTTGAAATCATGTGGAATTAAACATGAGCTTACTATTCCTTATACACCACAGCAAAATGGTGTGGCAAAAAGAAAGCATCGAACCATTGTTGAAATGGCTAGATGCATGTTGCATGCTAAGAATCTACATTATAAATTTTGGGCTGAAGCCATGTTTTGTGCAAATTATATTCTTAATAGGACTCCTACCAAATCTCTCAAGGATATTACTCCAGAAGAGGCTTGGTCTGGTAGAAAACCTAATTTACATCATTTGCAGATTTTTGGATATGTTGCTTATGTTCATACTCCTAAACAGAAAAGGCATAAATTAGATGCTAAGTCTTCTCCTTATATTTTTCTTGGTTATGATGAAAACACTAAGGGTTATCGTGTTTATGATTCTAATACTAAAAAAGTTCAAGTTGCTAGAGGTGTTTGCATTGCAGAAAATGGTGTTCATGATTGTTCTACTACACATGATGTAGAATTCAGTGGCACTAAAATTGTGCTAGTGGAGGACCAACCTCCTTCTCTTAACCCTACAACTCAAGCACCACCTATTATTTATGTTTCTACTAATAATGATATTCAAGTAGGTACTAATGATGCTTTTATTGATAATGATTCTTCTTCTAGTGATGATTCCATTACAACTAAATGTAAACCTAAATGGGCTGAAAACTTAATCAATGAAAGTGAAGACTACATTTCTAGATTTGCTGGAATTAAACATAGAAGGATTAATTATTTTAATTATGCTTTGATGACTACTATTATGAATTCTAATGATTCTAAGTCTTTTGATCAAGCTAACTCTCAACCTCATTGGAAAAAGGCCATGCAAGAGGGATATGACTCTTTAATTGCTAATCAAACTTGGGACTTAGTCCAGTTACCTCATGGCAAGAATATAGTTTCATGTAAATGGTTATACAAAACAAAATTAAATGTTAATAATGAAATTAGTAAATTTAAGGCTAGATTAGTTGCTAGAGGTTTTTCAAAAATTGAAGGATTAGATTATAATGAAACTTTTGCTCCTGTTGCTAATATGCCTACTATTAAATTAGTTCTTGCTTTAGCATCTAAAATGAATTGGCCCGTTCACCAAATGGATGTTAAAAGTGCCTTCTTAAATGGTGATTTACATGAAGAAATCTATATGGCTCAACCTCCTGGATTTGTTAAGAAAGGTAGTGAAAATCTAGTTTGCAAATTGAAAAAATCTATTTATGGTCTTAAATAATCACCTAGAGAATGGTATTCTAAAATTAATTCTTTCTTTATTTCTCAAGACCTTTATAGAAGTAAGAATGATCCTAGTTTGTATATTAAACATACTAAAGATGATATTATCATTGTTATTGTTTATGTAGATGATATAGTTCTCACTTCTAGTTCAAATGCTTTGATTTCTAATATTAAGTTTCAACTTAAATAGAAATTTCAGATGACTGATTTAGGTATTTTACATTACTTCTTAGGTATGCAAATTTTCCAAACTCCTAAGGGTATCTTTCTTCCTCAAAGACAGTATGCTCATGATCTTTTAGAAAAAATTAAGATGAATGATTCTAACCATGTTTCAATTCCATGTGAATTAGGAACTAAATTAATGGCTAATAAGAATACTCCTTTTGTTGATGAAACTTTGCATAGGCAATTGGTAGGAAGTTTAAACTATTTAACTCTTACTAGACCTAATATTGCTTATAGTGTTGGTTTAGTTTCTAGATTTATATCTATACCTCAACAAACTCATTTTAGAGTTGGTAAAAGAATCTTAAGGTACATTAAGTGCACTATTAATATGAGATTATTTTATGATGCCAATTCTGAATTTATTTTACATGGCTATACTGATTCCGATCTAGGTGGAGATCCCAATGATGGGAAATCCACTTGTGGCTATTGTTTCTTTGTTGGTTCAGGTGCAATTTCTTGGAAAAGTAAAAAAGATCACTTTATTTCCCTTTGCTCAACTGAAGCTGAATACAAAGGTTGTACCAATGTACCTAAGGAAGCTTTATGGCTTAGAAGACTTCTTGAAGATTTGGGTCTACCTCAACAAGCACCTACCCCTCTACATTGTGACAATCAAAGTGCTATTGCCTTGGCAAATAATCCAGTTTTTCATGCAAGGACCAAACATATTTCACTTTAACATCACTTCATTCGAGAACAAGTTGAAGACAAGCAAGTTACTCTTCTTTATTGTAAAGGTGAACATCAAGTGGCTGATATTTTGACAAAACCACTTTCTAAAAAGAGATTTCAATTTCATTGTAAAAATTTGGGTTTGTAACCCTTTGATGTAAACTCCCCAAGTAAAGATCAAGGGAGGATGTTAGAAAGGTTAATCTTCCCTTGGATGTATTTAATTGGGATATTCCAAGGATCTCTAAATGTAGTTTGTCCTATTGTACACATGTGGAGGACATGTCATTATTTGTCCTTTATTCCACATGTGAGGACAACTCATTTTTATAATTCCTTTATTAAGGAATTTAGTTTATCCCCCTTAAGAGGATTGTGACACTTTGCACACACCTATTATGAATGTGGCATTCATAGAAATGGGAGTTACACATGCGAACACACGCAACTCCTTTCTCATCTCTTTAAAGGAGATGCTCCTCTTTCTTTCTTCTTTACACATCACTTTGATGTTATTGTATTGAGCTATTTTGCTCCAACACTATCTCTCTCTCTTCTCTAGGCATTTTCTTTCATTCATAATACTCACAAGGGGTTTTCTTTGCTTTTGCCTTATAAATCCTTGTCTCCATTGTTGAACCATCTTGGTGTATGCTCTTGGATTTTTCTTATCTCATGGTAACATTGTTTCATGCTTAACTTACTTGAATTGTTTCTCGTTCCTTGTTCTATATTATCATTTCTTACAATAATAATACTTTGTTTTCTTGGAAAATACTTTCTTTTGATGTTCGGCCAACACTAAGTTTCTTGACATCCACTATGTCTATACGTTTGCTCAACACATACCAACTTTCTTCAATCAACGCCAACTAAATTTCTTTTTCTTAGCTCATACTAAACTTATTGCTCAACTTCAACTAATTTTCTATTTGGCCTGTACTAACTTTTCTTGGCTTACATTGTTTTCTCAGTCAGGATTGATAGAGACATTTCTTTCCTTAGCTTTCTTCTATTCTTTGCTCAAGTATCCTTTCAATATATCCTTAAGTAGATGAAAAAATACACTATATCATCAATTTATTTCTTGGTCTTAGTGCTCCTTTTATACACCATATAACTCAACCTTTCTCTAGGTTCTCTTTTTATCCTTTCTTTTCAAATCCTATTCATCAATCAATCATCATACCAAAGTAAGCAATTGTCTTACCAACAAGTAGTATGTTTGACATTAGTGAAAGAGACCATAAGTATATTGGATAAGAAAATGGCGAGTCCTCCTTGACTAAGTCCTTATGTTGTATTTCACTATAAGGAAATGACATATTCAACTAGGTGTTAGATTTTACATTAAAAAATACACCTACTCTTTAATGATTTGTTGTAGTAGGCAATCCAAATAATCCTTTATCTATATTAGCTACAACAATAAAAAAAATTAGAATCTTTGTGATGCCCCTACCATAGGATGATATCATGATTTTAGTGGAGAAGGAAGAAAGGGAAAAGGAAAACAAAGGGTATTGTTAATGTTGTGGCCATCCAAAAAAACCAAGCAAGATTAAGGAAAAAGGAAGATGAATTTGTAGTAGAAAATCCAAACAATCCTTCATTGATCTTGGTATAGGCACACCCATAAAAATGCATTCATATTTTTGCACATAGATACTAACAACACATAAATTGATGCATGCAAATCTTATAGGGAGAATGATCCAAATAAGGGTAGGGGTTGTCGACTTACCTCTCCTCTTTATGTACATCTCCTAATTCTCTCTTGCTCATGCACAATGAAACAAAAAGTGAAAATGATTTCACTTTTTTTTTTTTTGTTTATATCCCAATAATGTCAAATTTTTGATAGTTATCTTTAATGGCATCAACATTTTGAAACTTATCTTTAATGGCATCAAGATATCAATGTTGTTAAGATATAAACCAAAAAAAGTGAAAGACACAAGAAAAAGTACCTAGCATAAAAAATAAACATCGAAAAATGACACCAAATGTATTAGTGAGGGTTAGTTCAAATTCATCAAATCCTTCCATCTTTCATTTCCTGCTTCCTCATCTAGAAACTTATGAAAACTTCTCTTTGAATCCATCCATAAGAATTCTCAAACACTATTTCCCTTGCATTAAATGTCTCAGTTCATCAATCCTTATCTTCAACATGCTTTACATATTCCAAATTTTCAACTATGTCATCTAGGAATCTCAATTCCTTAACAAACTGTAAACTATTATCACTTGACAAACACAATGCTCCTCAACCTTTTCCAATGCTAGATAACTTAATAATCACTATCTTTCCTTTCTTAGCTTACACTATCTTCACTCAGTCCATTTATTTGCACTTAGTCTAATTTTTCTTTTACTTTGTCATTATCGACATTCAATCAACACTAAATTTTCTTAGATTCTACTATTCACTCAATTGACACTAGAATAGCTTAACTTCAACTATAAGATCCTTAAACTTTGTATTTGAAGATTTATTAAGCCTAAGTATGTTTTATTCATTAATAATCTCTTGTAGGCATTAATACAACTATCTTCTTCACTTAGTGTTATGATTAAATAACATATTATATTGCCAAAGTCCAACTGATCAAGTACCCATTTTAATTCAACATAAGTGAACCTTTCCATTAGGTTCTCTTGTTATCTCTTCTTCTCAAATACTCTTCATCAATCATCTTGATATGGGAATCTAATGAGGTAGCAAATATCTCACTAATAAGGTTTGATATCAATGACAACATAACAATTGTTCTAATTGTACTTTCCAACATTCTCTAGCAAGGTGTTACATGCAATTACCTAGCTACAAATATTAAATGCATAGTGTAAATAAAATAAGGAACTTTCCACAAACTTCTAAAACATACCTATGCAATCTAATAAATCAAGTGATCTTTTCTCTATTTTTTTTCTATGCTACCAATGTGCCTTGATAAAAGAAATGACCTTTTTATCACTTTCTCACTCCTCCACATTTTATTATCATGCTTCCTTTTATTTTTGAAGACAAATGCTCTTGCATCAGACATCCAAGGTAGGAAAACCTTTGTGAATATAGATTTACTAAATTAAGTACACAATATTGATATATTTCTTTTTCCTTTTCTTTCAACACCTAGCTAGAATAAGCATCTATTGCTAATAATACTACTTCTCTGTAGTTAACTTTGACCAAGTTTAACTCTCATGCTCCTCCAATATTATAGGATTTAAGACACCTATAATAAAATCTTAAATAATGTGTAAATATTTCTTTTCATACCAAATATCACTTGTAACAACCCCATGTAGCTCATCATCATCATTTTTCAAATCCATCTCAAATTTAGCATCTCATGATTTGTAAAAAATTACCTCTTCCACATCTTCAACTTTGTTTACTTCTTTCTTTCCTTCAATAAGAAATGCAAGTTCTTCACTTCCTTTTCCTTCAACTAAGACATTCTATTATTCTTACACTACTATAATCTTCATCAAAAAATGATCTTTAGGTTCATGAATCTCTTCATGTTCATCATCTTACCCTTATTTTATACCATATGCACAAGATTCCACTACATCTACTTTCTTTCCTACATCAAAATAATTATCAACATCTCTTTCCTAATAAATTAATCTTCTCTTTTGAAACTTCACTTCTGATTCATTCACTTGTTTCTTTAAATCTATCAATCCAACTCTATTTCTTCTTGCTTTCTCTCTCTATTTTTCAAGTTTGGGAATCCTCAAAATACATCCAAATTCAAAAGTCATCTTCTTCTTTCTCTCCTCCACACCCATCTCCTCTCAAGGAAAATTCTACCCAACCCAAGGTTCTAGTGCAAACTGCCTCATAGCCAACAATATATCTACAAGCTCAGAAACTCCTACTTTGATACCACTAATGAAGGTCCATAGCACCCTTACCAGCTCATAACAAAATACTTAAAAGAAAAGAGATAAAAAAGATACAAAATTCTTCACAAATTGTGCATTCATAATACTTCAAAATCCTCATCAAAATGATATCATAGTTATAGCTTCTTCAAGAAGACTGTTGGAAATGATTGAAAAGATCATGAGGAAAGTTGTTAGAATGATCATATGGAACTAGTAAAGAATGTTCTCAATCATTGTTTTTTCATTGATGTCAAACTTGCTACTTGCAGGAATGATAATTGCTTTAGTGATCCAAATACTATCAGTTAGTTGATTGACAAGAAGGAGGTAAACAATAAGATGTAACTAGTACACCAAGAGAAAGGTTGAAGTTATGATGTTGTAATGAAGTACAAGGATCAGCTAAGCCATTGATGAAAAAGTGTGTTGATGACATACTATAAGACATAGAGAATGGGCGCACTGAAACATATCAAAGATGAAAGGTTTTTAGCTAAGCCATCTGTAAAGCCTAACTAAAGTTCATTAGAGAGAGGGAGCCAAGCAAGCTAGTAGGTGTCGAACAAATTCCTAGTTGAAGCCGAGCAAGATCAACTTTAGATGCCGAGTGATACAAGTGCCGAGTAAACTTTAGATGCCGAGTGATACAAGTTCCGAGTAAAATTTAGATGCCGAGTGATACAAGTGCCGAGTAAACTTTAGATGTTGAGTGATACAAAATTTATCAAGTGCTAAGTGAAATTCAAGTGCTGAGCTATCCAGGAAATAGATGCCAAGCATCAAAAAACCAATAGTGTCGAGTAACACAGAGGTGCCGAGCACCAGTAAATCAATAATGCCGAGTTGCTACATTATTTTGAAAATCAAAGATTTTCCAGATCTAAGCCAACAAGGTTGTTACCTAGAAGTTTGTAAATTAAATGGAAGATAAGAATGATGAGCTGGTGGCACAGAACACCATGTAGAACATTTTTAAAAGATACAAATGACAAAGTTTTTAATAAGAACAAGATATGGGATATATACATTGTATCCTACCTAATCCATTTTGAAACCCTAAAATTGGAGAGGGAGAATTGAGCAAAAAAGGCAAATGAGATTTCTATTTAAGGAGACATACATTCATGAAGAAAATATACAAAGAGAGGCAGTCAAGCATGAAAGCATAAAATGCTAAAGGATGTGCTAAGGAAGAAAGAGAGCATAGTTACTCTGTTTCAATAAGAAGACCCCAGATATGGATGCATTGGTATGATGAGTAGGAAGACTCAAGGAGATGAAGCTTGAGAAGAAGACAAGCAGTTAGAGCTGAAGTGATTAAAGCCAAGAAAAAGGATAGAACTAAAGTGTGATCTGAAATCTGCAAAGTATGTTGTAAGTTATATCAGATCAAAAGGCCATTATTGTTACTCTCTAGCAATTGTAACAGATAGTTTAAATCCTATGGACTTAGTTTGGTTTAATAGCCATGAGGTAAATCCTTTAACAGGGTGACATTCCAAGTGAATGTTCAAAAGTCCTTTAACCAGGCCCATTCCTAATAGTTTGGTGAAATCCTCTAACAAGGTTACATTTAATAGTGTGTTGTAAGCCTTTAACAGGGTAGGCTTTTAACAGGGCATCACTTTAGAAGAGTGAAAATCAAGTAGCATGTTATTGGTGGTTTTTCCCAAATTGGGTTTCCACGTAAATCATTGTGTCATGTGTTGATCTTTCATGTTTTATCTCTACATGTTGATTTACTATAACTTGCTAATATGGTTGATTTAAGTTTGGATGGATAAAAAGTGTATGGATTCATTAAAAGTAGAGAAAATGTGTTATTAGGGAATTTTGACCTTGAATAACTGATTCACCCCCCCCCCCCCCCCGCTCTTAGTTATTCTAAAGAATTCTAACAAAGACATCTTATAAATTCTTCAAGATGAGTGAAATTCAATTCAAGAGATTACATGTAGAGATATACCACTAAGATCCTTCACTCCAAGAGCTTTCACCTAAATAAATTATAACCAAAGTTATTACACCTTGAGAGCTTTCTTATAAATTCTCATATATATCTTGCTTATATAAGAAATTACCACCAAAGATATTAAAAACACAACCAATGTCATGGGGTAAAAGATAGATGCAACTATCTTGATACAAATATTAAATTTCCACCTAATTACGAATAAGAACCACCATGTAGAACAATTATAAAATTGCATTATCTTTGTGGGAAAATAAGAAAATAGATTAGACTAAATCACTAGATAAGGTGTAACTATCTAGCTACAAAGATTAGATGCACATTATAAATAAAGTAAGAAAATTCTCACAAACTTCTAAAATGTTACCTATGCACCTCAATAAATGAAATGAGCTTTTTTCTATATTTACTTTTTATGCCACCAATACACCTTGATTAAATAAATGACTCTTTTATCCATTTTTTTTCCATTTTTTCCCCTTGAATTTTCATCAATTTCTCTCTCCTCCACAATTTTCCCCTTTTTTATCATTCTTCCATTTTCTTTGATGCAAGAAACTCATGCATCATGTTATCTTAATTAGGATGGGTAATTGGAAGAGTGGTTAAAGCTTTTTGTAAGGTTTTATGATCTATCTAGTAGATGTTTGAAGAAGTTCCCAAAGAGAAATCTTGATAGGGTTAGTATGTAATTGTGCTAATTGTTAGAAATAGGAAATACTAAGAGCAAGGAGTGGAATCAATATTTGACAATTTTTTTCCCAAAATTGGACATCTATAACAAACTTATAACTTGCATATGAAAGTAAACTAATTATGTGAAATAGAAAACACAACCATAAAATAAAGTAACTCATAACACCATATTTTGTTCACTAGGGAAACCTTGACCAAGGGAAAACCTTGGTGGGGATGGTACCCACAAAATGATCCACTAATTAAAAGTATATTGTAAAAGATATTGACCTTGTTAGGAGTCAATTGCATTCATATAGTGTCTCAATCCTTGTTAGAGGACTAGGCCTTGTTAGAAGCCTCAAACCTATTAGGAGTTTTTATTACAATTTATACATGTATTCAAGATAAGCCCATAGCCAAAACATGTAATATACAATGAAATTCAATATACAAAGAGTAGATACAAAAAGCTCTACATAATCTATTGATATCTTTAATATATGATATTTTCCTTTGTTTCTCTTCACAAAACTTTATCACAATTCATATTTCTCTGATCATATATTAGAATTCACGTCACAACATAACATAATACATACTACAAAGCTTGCACTACTTCATACTCAAAATCATTTCCTTTATACCTTATTTCTTTATCTGTCACCCTTCATCTCTTTATACACTTGCAAAAATACAAAATTAGATCTTGCCCACTTAGGGTTAACATCTAGGATGTCATCCCTAATTATTTTGATAAAAAAAATAATTCCTTAATACAAAATATCTAATTTTATATCTTTTACCCTATTTTGTCTACTCAAAACTGTCACTGCAAAACTAAAATATCTCTTCCTATACTAACATATAGTCCTATGCTCTTGCATATGTCATCCTTACATGTTGTACTACCTCCATGTAAGAGCACACATATTGAACTTCTCTTAGTGAATCTTTCCAATCAAATTTGTTCCTCTTCTGATAGGAAAACTTTGTGATACTTAGACACATTTCTAAGTTTACATCCCAAAACTTCATCCTTAAGTTCTTCTCACTCAAACCTAATTACTTGTTCCCATAAATGATAATATCATAGTGAGTAACCTAGCTAAATTTCCAACAATCTCTCTCTTTGGTATTGATGACAACATATGGGAAAATTGGCTGAGTTCCAAAAACAAAACTTCAAAATTTGTAACATCAATTACATGGCCATTACAAAATTTTCAAAATTTGTGGATCATGATTATTTATACCATATTTTCCTTATATCTCCTAGTTATAATATAACTCCCCTTTGATTATAATCCTTCACTCTATTACAATTTCTACACTACTCCCCCTTACACACACACACACACACACACACACACACAAATTTCCTTATATCTATCCCCCTTTGACATCAATGAAAAAGGTGTCAAAAACTATATATAGCTCAAAATTGTACTGATGCTTTTACCTTCATGGATGCTGACTAGATATCCATGAGATGAAATCAACAAATTTTGTCTTCAAAGTAGAAAACTCCATATCCCATTTGTCCTTTACTATATCTGAAATGATGAGTACTATATGTAATGCATATGAAGTAATCTACTACCTCCAAGTCCATACAGGTAATTTTTTCAAAAAGATGCCTTGGCTGATATCCTCCAACTATCTCTATACAAGGTCAATTTATAGTATAAGGAACTCCCTTAAAAGTGACAATATTTTCAATTTTTTTTTCTTTTGTATATCTAAAAGCCCAATTTCATCATGTATCTTGTTGATTCTATTCGCCAAATATAAAATTTTCAGAGTAGGATTTTTCAACTCATTTACAAGAGTCTATATATCTTCCAATTTAGCATTAAGCCATATGAAATATCCTTGATAAATGTGTATGAAAGGGGTCATTTATCATACACTTCCTTTCTTTTTACTAAACATTTTCTCAACTCCTTAATCTTCTTATCAAGATTTTTTAGATCTTCTCTGGTGTTCTCACAAACTTTTCTAAAAATTTCTACATCATACAAGGTTTGTGCCTTATTTTTTGCAACTTCTGATGATTGAGTGAATTGAGTATCAAAAGCTTTGATCAATACTTTTTCTTTTTCTGGAGTTTAGATTCAATTAATTTTTCTATTATGATACTCTATAACTTCGTATTTACTTCTATCAATGAGATTTGAAGAATAATCACTTTTTTATTTTTCTCAATGATATTTCATAGTGATAAGATAAATTCAACTTGATCATCAACATTTGACTTATTTCTTGATAAAACTACCAATGTAGATCCAAGTGGTGACCTAAGGAACTAGATTCACTTGCTTTTGTTTTCTTTCTGGCTCTTCCTTCTTCTTCTTATTTCTTCTTCATTTCTTCTTCTTCCTTCTTTTTCTTCTTTTCTTCTTTTCTTCTTTTCTTCCTCTTCTTTCTTCTTTTTTTCTACCTACCCCTTCTCCTCCTTATGTTCTTCTATCTTCTCTTCTCCTACTTCTTATTCTTTCTTCTTTCTTTCTACCTCATTTTCTTCTTCTTCTTCTCTCTTCTTTCTATCTTCCAAATTCTTCTTTTCTTCTTCCATCTTCCTTTTTTCTTTTTTATTTCTTTATTCTTCTTCTCTTCTTCTTTCCTCTTTTCTTCTTCAATCTTCTTCTCCTCTTCTTCATCATCAAATCTTGGGTATTGCACCAAATTGTCAACAATGTGAGGACCATAGTCCTTGAATGGGTCTTTAGGTGTGTCCACTACTATGCTAGTGTTGTCCACTTGCATAGAATTCATGCTAACTATTACCTATGGTATATCTTTCATTTTCGTATCTTGAGATGGTACTATTATTGATGGTATGGGGATTAGTACTACTAATGCTTCTATTGTTGGTTTAAGTTATGTCACCATTTTAACAATTGTTGTCTCTATTTCTTTTTTACCTCCTCATAGATTCCTCCAATGATTATAATATCTCTTATCTTATTCTTTAGATAGGGTTCAAGGCTTCTTACTAGACTTTGAAAGTGCTCCTTACTAGTAAATTTGCAAAGCTTTCTTATTTGATTTTCTCTAATTTTTTGGTTTTCTTCTACTACTCTTTTCTTCCTGTTAATTAGTATCTCATAAAAATATTTTCGAATAACATTTTGTATATCCAAGAACTTCCTACCACTTAGTATTAAGTACCTTATTACTGCATTCTCAAGCTCAAACTTCTCAAAATTATTATATGAGTCATAGAATTTTTTTAATTGCACAAAGTTACCATTATTTATAATTGCATTGTTTAATGTCTCAATCTTTTGCCTCCATGGTTTCCTTCCCTTTCTTGCACTAACTTCTTTTCTCTTTTCTTTTTCTTCTAGTTCTATGGCCTCATGGTTGTCAACCTATCCTCTCATTTTCTTCTTTCCTTCAAATTTCATCAACACTTTAGGTCTCTTACTTGGTTCAACTACCATTAAATTTGTAGGTTCTTTTTTCACTTATGCTAATCTTAATGACTTTCTTTTTACCTGTACTACCTTTACTTATTCTTCTTAAGAAAGTTGAATAATTGGTGAGTATGTGGTTGGACTTGTGCAACTACTACATATGGCACTATAGGAGTATGTATAGATAGCACTACTACTATCACTCCCTCTTCTAATACCAGGGTTGATGTTTATGGTCCTACTACTGCTAAAGGTGGCACAAACATAATGTGTTCTTGTCCAATCTTCTTCATGCTAGATGATGTCTATTTTAATGCACTTACCTCTTGCAAATTCATTTAGGATTCCTCCATACTCTTCTTTATCAAGTTATCAACTTTTATTTTAGAAGAATTCTCATTTTGGCTTGATAAGACAATTGTATAAATTCATCTTAGATTCCAAAACTATCAAACTCTTCATCGTGGTCTGATTTTAGGGTTTCTTTTACATATGTTTCAATTTCATCCTTTGTTACCTCATAACCTAGAGGGTCTACATATAACTTTTTTGGTTCCACTACTTTAGTGTATGTCAAGTCCATTTCAATCATAAAACAAATGTCCTCTTTGTATTTTCTCACAACAGATGGTGGGATCATAGACCTTTGCTTCATCTCATTATAAAATGTTTTCATAATCAAGTTTGCACTACTGTGAATATTATCAATTGGGTGTCTCTAGTGTAAATTGGTTATCTTCTCCATTGTACACATGTCACTGCTAGTCAATTTAGAAATAGGCATGAATGGGAATTTTTTGACATGTGAAATAACATGTGGATCATTAAGGATTGAAATCTAAATTGGTTGTTTCACTTTCTTAATCCTTACTAGGTTCTTAATTAATTTCACTCTTAATATATCATAGATATTTACCTTTGATCTTTCCACACAATGTTTATATGCTACATGTACAAAACTTGCAACCATGTCATCTTCCCTAGAGCTTGAACAATTATTTATTGCCATAATTCTTCTCACATACCTCTTATATAGCTTGAACAATGTTTATATGCTACATGTACAAAACCTGCAACCATGTCATCTTCCCTAGAGCTTGAACAATTCTTTATTGCCATAATTCTTCTCATATCATCTTTCTTAATCTTTTCAATTATAATTCCTCTTCCGTTGTGGGTTAACTACATTTTTTCAAGCACAACCTTCTTTACATTAATGTTATTTAAGGGAATAGAAACCTCATTGCTCAAACCTATTACTTCATGTATCATATTGGCCAATATTTCCATAATATTTTCTCCCATCCAAATTTTATAATAATGAATCCTACTTATAATAATCTTGGTCCATTCTTTGTTCTCAAACTCATATTAAAATATCAAACTTTACTAGCTCATCCTATTCTAAACATTCACATCCTTCCTTAAAAGTCATGTCTTGATTGTAGATAATGTCAAATTCTTTTACAATGTTTCCATCTCCTACTATTTCAAGTTTGTATCTGGTATAACTACTAGTATCCTCTAAGTACAAAACACCATTTGGGGTTTACAAAAATATAGTTACAATATCATCTTCCAAGGGTTGAATTAGGTTTAGCTTTAGCTTAGGTATAAGAATGTCTTCAACATTATGAATCATAGACTTATCCATCTTCACTTGTAAATTTTGAACACAATTCACAAATTCAACCTTCACAAATTTGTAAAATACTTTAGTTGACATGGAAATAGGGTTTTCTAATGAACACTCTTTAATCTTGCCTTTCAAACATTCAAATAACACTTAATTTTCTCCTTAACTCTTCACACATTCAGATGGTATACTTAAATCTAATTTAGATCCTTAAATCCTCTTCTATTACATAATTCATTAATTGTGCAAGTACACAATCAATAGAAATTATTTTTCTTTGTGCACTCACTTGTGAACTCCAAATCTTATGTGTACTTAACCATAACTTCATCACATCTTTCTCTACCTTATACTAATTGCACTAGTCTCTAAATTTCTCCTAAGGTTTTAACTAAGTTTCTAATCCTAAATTACTAATTTTTTCTTATAGAATAAGTTGTTCAAACATATAATGTTTGGTTACCAACTATCACTAACTTCAATTTGTTATTAGATGTTTCATTTGACTAAATTTCCAACACAACATATGAACTTGCTAGTTCCTTAGCTTTAACAAATGCTTTATCAAGGTTTCTAACAAGATCTTTCATGTTTTATATCTTATTGTTACTATTATTCTCATTCCTCCTATTGTTTTTTATATTCTTTCTATGATTAGGGTTTCTCGTGTTATTCCTCATGTTGTTCATCCTATAATATCTTATAATGTGTCCATGTTGTTACAAATATGACAAACTATAACATTGTTTCCATATCTAGGTCATAAATAACCATTCTATGCTCTAGAATATCTAGCAATACATTGGTTCCTCCAATAGGTCTATTTTCTATAGGGTTAGTACCTCTAAACATTATATTATTATCACTATTATCAAATTTAGGATTTCTACAATTAACTTCTCTATGACCAAAATTATGACAATTATAACAATAACTAGAAATAGGTTTAAATTGCTTACCTATATAATCTCTTTTTATATGACCAAATTCATTGCATTCATAACATCTACCTTCAAATTTGTTCCTCACTTCTTTAGGTTTCATCTTTCTCAAGATGCTTAACTTTCTTATGTACATCTTTATATTGACTTGAACCACTCTTGTTTCAATTATCTTCCTTATGTTCAAGTTGTTAAATCACAAGATTTGGTTCTTTTCTAGCTTCAATCTTCTTAACTAATTTTTCTCCAAGATATTCATGACTAGTCATATCATAAGAAGGTCTCTGTATAAAGATTTGTTCATCAATATTTTTACTACTAGAATATAACTTCTCAAGATGTAGCTTAGATTGAGTTATTTCTCCTCTCACAATTAAATTGTACTTCTCAACGTCTATATATTGCAACTTCATAGACACAATCTTAGATGTCAGCTTGGTAAGGTTGGATCTCAGATCTGCATTTTTTAGATTTCAATTCTAAATTGAATTTACTATCATCATCCTTCAAGCTCAAATTTAGATTTATAATCTTCAATTCATGCTTTAGGATCTCATTTTATTTCTCCACTCTTGGAACTTCACCATTGTCCTTGATATGATCTTTAGGCTCTTTCTTGGACTTAAGTGAGAATATCAATCTTCATACTTGTCTTGCAAAGTATCTCTTTCTTCTATGAGAATATCAATCTTCTCAAGAGTTTCTTCTAGGTTCTTCTGTAACTATTCCATATCCATAGGGATCTTACTCAAGATGCTTGGCCTTGTTTAAGTAACTAAGCTCTGATACCAATTATTAGAGATAGGTAGTATTGGGGGTGGGGGGTTGGTGGTTAATTAGTATTTCAAAAACATTTTACCAAAATTGGATATGTAGTGCCTCTCATGTTTGCAGTCTATACCTTGTTATTTTTATTTGAGAGATACTTGATACTATTATTATTTGTACTTTGAAATGACCTAAAGGTTAGATGTTATACTTTGATTTCAATACCATAGATGGTTTAATGCTATGCTATTCAGTTTATCATTTTCCATGTTGATGTCATTTTGAGATGACAGTAGGTCTATGATGATATCTAATTATCTAGTATTTTGGATATATCTCTAATTTTGTTATATGATAGATTTTATGTCACAATGATTTAGTTCATTCTTGTTTCATTATTCTTTATGTGAATGTGAGTGATGTAAATGGATTATTTAAATATAATTGAATAAATGGTTAAATTATTTATTTAATGCATTTATTTCTTCATCGATGTTATTATATGCAATTGCATTTGATCGTGTGTTTTAGTGTGCAGGATTTATATCCCTTGTAGTAGTACATGGAGTTAATGATTCAACTGTCCATATTTTACCAATGTTGTCCCTATATGGTTGAGGTATCCTTATCTAATTATTTAAATAAAACCTTTTGGTGATTATTAAATCTAAACTCATCTACATTGTGTCATTAGACCAATGAACGTGTCTATGCATTTTAGAGGTTTGCATTGTCATGAAAATGTTAAGAAGATTTCTATGATTTTGGGTTTTTTGGGCTTTAAATTTTATTGAATTTAATTTCTATCCTAGCTTTTCCTTAGGTGAAATCCTTATTATGAGGGATAACGTATTTTCATTTGGGTCAATTTAGAGTTTAGCTAGTCTAACTATCTTTTTACCCTAATTGATTATTCACTCGAAAAGTGAATAAGTATTGAAAAAGGGATTTATTTTCTCACTTTTCAATTTTTCTATCAGAAATTGGAGATCTTTTTCTAAAATCTTTTTCTATAGGATTGTTCTTCTATTCATTGTGAGAGCTATGGGTGTGGGATTTTCATGAGGATAGACTCATAGGATCTTGCTCGAGGAGACCTAGCTTTGCCATCATTTTCAACAGTGTCTGTGGGCTATTTATTTTACTTGGCTATTTTCCATTTTAGCCAAAAAAATTTTCAGGTAGGGCTTTCCTATTTTCTCATTTCTACTTTATTTCAACTTCTATTTCTAGTAGCAGTTTGTTAGGAGGTTGAGAACTAGTGTTCCCCTCTATTTCTATTTGTTGGTTCTACCCAGTTGGTTGCACATGAATGTTTTCACTATTTTTGGGATGGGGGTTTGGGGTTTCACATCATTATGCTAGGAATTTTTACATACAATGTCTGAACCCAAATTTTATTGAATTTTTGGGGTTTTTGTGCTCAAACACCAAATGGATTTTAATTTTGAAGTTTTCTAATTTTAGGGGTTCTTACCTCATTTTGCATGCTGATTTTTAGGTTTTCTTGGCATGAGTTTGGTCATGGATGTAGATTATCCATTTGGATGTCAATTGGACCTTTATTGCACTTTTATGTTGCATTGGGATGCATGCCATATCCATCCTCTTGAGACTATTTTTGGTGGAGTGATTTTTTACATTGTGTTCTCATCGAGTCCTTATGTTATAATCTTTGTGATGGTGGTGTGTCAGACACAAATACATGTGCGTACACTTTTTAGGTGCCTTGTGAGGCCCAATCTTTTGTGGTACTTCTAGGAGTTATGATCATTGGGATTGAGTTGGGAATATGCATGCCTATAGGCACTCATTGTTGGATGAGCATGGGTAGGGTAGGGTAGCATATGGAGGGGGCTTCTATCTCATAGCCTAGTGATCATTGTTCCCAAAGGGTTAGCAGAGGAAGTTGTTAACCAAGTGATCACTAAATAAAATACTGGGTGGTAATAAAACTTAAGATAATAAAATGTGTATATGAGAGTCTTCCATTAAGGAGTTAAATTGCATGATCCTAGCTTGGGATTTTGGATTCCAAGTGACTCTCCATGATGTCAACCCCTATTTAGTAGCCCATTAGGTGTCTAATTTGGACCTCTAGTTTATGCATTGTCTATGTTCTTGGTTTCAGTCATCATAATGTCTGGCATGAGTGTTAGTTATGGATGTTTTCTTTATGTGTGTTTGTGATTGGATCATTATCTCCATCAACATGATAGGAGTGGATCTATGGGTTCCACATGGTTGGGAGGCATAGCTACCTATATCACTACTAGGGACTTATGTACAGAGATGATCTACTATCCTAGTGTAATTGTTGTTGGATTTTTTGACTTGGTACTACAGATTCCAAATTATGCTTTCTTGTGATATATGCTTTCATTGGAATGCTTGTATATCATGTTTAGATGATGTTAGTATTTCCTTATTATGATGTTTAGCATATGGTAGATGATGAGTTTGATTTGTACAATTATCTTATGCTTTACTTCTAACATGTTAGAGTTCCTTATTCTTATGTTGTATCATGTTGTCATGTCCCCTTTTCAAATAATTAAAAAATAATAATCTTTGCTAAGACAGGCAGGCCCAAGAAAGTGAAGTTTCGGAAAAAGGGAGTTACAGTTATGAAACCGTTGGACTAATAAATGATAATTATTATTAAAATATGTTTCATTAACCTCTCTTGGACGTGAGTTACAGTTATGCCCTTTTAAAGAGGTTTGGAGGCATTTTGGGGGGGATTCCAGACTTGATTTTCGCTCATTCTTTGTTATTCTTCAGAGGCTGCCAAACCTGTGGAGAAGGAGACCCAAGAACGGGAGTTTGCAGGTTTCCAGGGAGACCCAAGAACGGGAGTTTGCAGGTTTCCAGGAAGGCTAAGGACGGGAGTTTGAAGCCATTCCATGTGCATGCTCATACAGAGTTTGCCTTTGTGCTGAACAGTGCAGATTTGTGAGTTTCCGGGTGTATTTTTGTAAGAGTTTGGTGTTTCCGGTTGAGTATTTCATATCAGTTTTGGTTGCTGCTGTATTTTAGACTTTAAGCTATTAAAATAGATCTGAATATATATATTGGGACGTGATTAAACTTCTGAGATAGATTATTAGTGTTCTTGTGGTGTTTTCGGGCATATTTTGTGCTATTTCGGGAGCCCGATGAGCATAGTTTTGGTCCTACATTTTTGAGCTGTTGTGTAAAGGCTATATGGATCTGGAAATGTCAATTTGTAGGCTGTTATGCTACTGAAAGTTCTGTAAAAATTTCCATTTTCAGATTTATTAGTAATTGGTGAAGCTGTGAAGCTTTTGGCACAATTTCTGGCATACCCGATTTGGGGTTTCTTGAGAAATTTGGAGGATCTTTGTGATATTAGTTGTTTAATCTTAAAGATCTGATTAAAGGTTGGAAATATCATGTAAAATCAGAAAAGGGACATTTCAGTGGTATCAGAGCCATGATCTTGCCAGCCTGAGGGTTTGTAGAAGTTGCAGGTCAGTTTTGACAACTACCCAGATCTTGCATTTCAGTTTTTAGAACTACCCAAATCTTGCATGCCATAATTTATGGTTGCATGTTGCTTCTAATCATATGCATGTCAAAATTTATGGTTGCATGCTACTTCTAATCATTTTCATGTTAGTTCTTGATGAATTTGGTGGTTGTAGAAGTTTGCATGTCAGTTTTGACAACTACCCAGATCTTGCATGTCAGTTTTGACAACTACCCAGATCTTGCATGTCATAATTTGGTGGTTGCATGTTGCTTCTAATCAGTTGCATGTCCAAATATATGGTTGCATGCTACTTCTAATCATTTGCATGTTAGTTCTTGGTGTTTGAAGAAGTTATATCCTATTGGGGTTACACTCTATTTTATCCAGAATGGACAGGTATAGTACAGAGTCTCAGAGGGAACGATCTTGGACAATTGATAGCCAGGGTCAAAATAGTAGAAAGGATGGTTATTTAGACATTCGAGATAAACTTATGAAAATAAGCCATGACATGTCTAAACAGTTGGTTGAGCACCACCGTATAAATGACATATTATCTGACCCAGCTAAGGTGGATAAGTTGACTGGATTTCTATTTGGCAGATTTTCTCACAGGACAGATTACACAATTTCCAAGAACTTGCATGAGGAGTTTGAGAAACTAGCTGATAGCCAGGTAGAGGTCTCAGATTCTACTCTGCCACAGGAGGTGGTGGGAAAGGATATTACACAGATTGATAGTAACGGTCAACTTGATACTCAAATTGAGACAATTGTTTACAAGTTGTCAAAGGGTGATGCCACAGGTATTGAGGATGGTATAGTTACAACAGGCAGTGACTACAGTGTAGTGGGTTCAGATGATGATTATGAGGATGTTGTTGTGCAGGATGGTGAGATACCTGGTAGAGATGAGCAGACATTGAGCATTCATAACTTTGCTGAGAAAGAGTACCAGGCACAGTTAGATGCTTCATCACATGAGGTTGAGGCTGGTAGTACTTCACATGATTTTTCCAACCAGCTGAAGGTGAACACAGATAGTATTGTGACTTCATTATCTCATCATGATAGGTATGTGGAGTTAGTTGGTATTGGTCATATTACTCAGGTGAGGAGTTTGCTTGAGTTACCAATTGATTCTAGTTTACGAATATGGACTCGAGATTGTTATATTGGCATTTGGGATTCAGTTGACTGGAGATCTTTAACACTTTTTGGTAGCAGTGTTTGTTTGGGTGCTATCATGGATTTGATTAGCAGATTACACGGTGTTGTCTTTTCTTGTGCCAGTATCTTGTCTGATGTTGGTATTAGTTTTTATACACCGGTGTTGGGCTTTGTTCATATATCCAGTCGACCATACTTGCTGGAATGTGTTGATGATCTTTCATATTTGGCAGTGTGTACAGATGAGTCCCAGGATCATATTGGCATTGATGACATCCAGGAGGATGTAGTGGGCAATTTTGAAGACTTAGTTTCTTTGGGTACAGAGGAGTTGGACAGCAGTGCTACAGTTTTTGATACTCTCTATGTTGATATGAGCTTTAGAGTTGATTTACGGGACATGGATGGTAATACTCTAGAGACTAGTAACTTTGAGGATACTCCTTTAGACAGTACATCAAAGGAGGTTTGTAGGAGACAGTCAAGCCAATGCCATCATGTGTCTAATCAGTTGAGAGTTAGTGACCGAGACATTGCTATCACTTGCCAACATTTTGATGCTGCTCATCAGTTATTAGCAATTTATGGATGGGGTTCTCCTACTAGTGATGAGCAGGAAGGAAGTTATCTTTCCTTGACAGAGATCCACTCTTTATGGGAGGCTATTCGGATTTTGAGACAGAATTATATGCAGTTGGTAGCTGACAGAGATTATCTTATGGAGTGGGGTAGTACAGCATATGATGCATTGTTGGCCAAGGAAGATGAGGTGAGTGAGCTTACTGAGCAGCTTGAGGTGATTTCTGAGATTCTTGAGAGTACACAGTTGGCTTTCAAGGAGTCACAATTTCATTTGGCTAAGGTGACCATGGAGTTAGAGCGACTACAGTCTTTATCTGATTCTATACAGTCACAAGCTATGGTGTTTGGTGATTCAAGGATGTCCATGGCTGAGATTGTCAGAGACAGTGGAGATGGGGATGCATCCATCCTTGATACTAACATTGGCATATCAGGTTCATTCCCACTAGAGTCAAGTTTAGTTGAGTTGGGTATTGTAGCAGATTATTGTATGCCTGACAGGGTGGTGGCCTCTAGTACTAAAGGCACAGAGACTAGAGATTTATCAAAGGTCATGTGTGATGTTGGTGAGTCGGCAGTTGGCATGGTTCCTACTAGTAACACTACTCCCTTGGTGATATCTTCGGAGGTAGTAGTTAGTTCCAACATGGTTAATGATCAATTGCAGTTAGTTTCATCTGGATTACAGTCTGAGCCACTGACTGAGATTGGTGCATTCTATCGGCATTACACTGTGAGGTATGCTCATCAATTTACCTTTGATGACCATGTTGATGAGATTATGATACAGAGATGTACTTTGGTTCCTAGTGCTTATCATCAGTTATGGAATAGTTTGATGCCTCGAGATGAGAGTTGTGATGGGCACGACATGGTAACAGGTTCTGTAGTTGATAGCTTGATAATACATGACTTAGAGCAGGAGTTTTGGAGTGATGCTTCAGCAAGTGTTGTTATTGATTCTACTCCTTTGGCTATGACATCTCCTGACTTAGCTAGTGATCAGTCACAGTGGGTTGTATCACTTGTTCATGGTGAGCTATTGACTGAGGTTGGTTTTTTTAATCAACATTATATTGCAGGGTATGTACATCAGTTAACAATTGATCCTTATGCTGAGGAGTTGATGGCAGAAAAATTTGGTTTGGGTTCCATTTCTTGTTGTTTATCTTGTGATGGCTTTTCACCATTAGGGGTGCATGGGAGTTATGGTTATGAGACAGTGGCCAATGATCTACAGAGTTGTGTTGACTGCAGGAGTTGTACAGTGTGTGGATTCTCCATACTTGGTATAGTTTCATTTGAGAGCATTCACCATTGTTGCAGAGTTGGATTGTACATTCCATATAGGCCAGTGGAATGCACTGATGGTATTTACTATGTTCGTAGTCCACTTTACTTGGGTTTTGATATTCTAAGAGTTTGTGTCTCATGGGTTTTTGACTGTGGTAATGGTGATTTTGGAGTTTGGTTGAGCTATAATTGCCAGTTTGATTATGGATTCCTCTTGGTCATATTGCAGAGGATCTTGCAGGAGTCTGTGTTAATTGGTAGTAGTATAGTTCATGACTACATTTGGGATCCAGGAGGATTGATTGGTTTATTGTTCAGCCATTGCTTGAGGACAAGCAATGTTTGGGAGGGGAGGACTTGTCATGTCCCCTTTTCAAATAATTAAAAAATAATAATCTTTGCTAAGACAGGCAGGCCCAAGAAAGTGAAGTTTCGGAAAAAGGGAGTTACAGTTATGAAACCGTTGGACTAATAAATGATAATTATTATTAAAATATGTTTCATTAACCTCTCTTGGACGTGAGTTACAGTTATGCCCTTTTAAAGAGGTTTGGAGGCATTTTGGGGGGGATTCCAGACTTGATTTTCGCTCATTCTTTGTTATTCTTCAGAGGCTGCCAAACCTGTGGAGAAGGAGACCCAAGAACGGGAGTTTGCAGGTTTCCAGGGAGACCCAAGAACGGGAGTTTGCAGGTTTCCAGGAAGGCTAAGGACGGGAGTTTGAAGCCATTCCATGTGCATGCTCATACAGAGTTTGCCTTTGTGCTGAACAGTGCAGATTTGTGAGTTTCCGGGTGTATTTTTGTAAGAGTTTGGTGTTTCCGGTTGAGTATTTCATATCAGTTTTGGTTGCTGCTGTATTTTAGACTTTAAGCTATTAAAATAGATCTGAATATATATATTGGGACGTGATTAAACTTCTGAGATAGATTATTAGTGTTCTTGTGGTGTTTTCGGGCATATTTTGTGCTATTTCGGGAGCCCGATGAGCATAGTTTTGGTCCTACATTTTTGAGCTGTTGTGTAAAGGCTATATGGATCTGGAAATGTCAATTTGTAGGCTGTTATGCTACTGAAAGTTCTGTAAAAATTTCCATTTTCAGATTTATTAGTAATTGGTGAAGCTGTGAAGCTTTTGGCACAATTTCTGGCATACCCGATTTGGGGTTTCTTGAGAAATTTGGAGGATCTTTGTGATATTAGTTGTTTAATCTTAAAGATCTGATTAAAGGTTGGAAATATCATGTAAAATCAGAAAAGGGACATTTCACATGTTTTAGTAGTGATTTCCTCATAAGATAGCATCGATGATTTGGCTAGTATTTTGGGATGTTATGCACTGGGGATGGCTAGGATCTATGATGGCTCTTATGATTCTATTATTGTTGGGAAGAACTACACACTTAGTCTGGTTGTTCTATTCATTGCAATATTGTTTCAAATTATTGTGATGTTTTAGTACACTGCAATGTTTCCTTATATACTTTCCCTTCACTTCTATGTTAGATTGTTATGTGTAGTTTCTGTCTTATAGCTATTGTGGTCAAGTGCCTATACCTCGATGGTGGATCTAGTACTCCCTTTTGTTGAGGCTTTTAGTTCTTTTTTTATCCCTTGATTCATCCTTAGAGTTTTCCTTGTGTTCTTGGGTGACCATGCATCAGCATTGGGTGATACTTTGAAGTATTGCACATCCAAAAGAGATCTATTATGCAACCCCTAAATATATTACACATCTCTTAAGTAATGTCATCTAATACTAGAAATTATTGCATGCCTATTAAGGAAAGGTTGTATGATATTGGAAAAGTATCATACAAATTCCTGAGAAGTGTCACCCAAACCCTAATTGTATTGCACACCTTCATTAGAAAGGTCATACGATACTAGAAAGTATCATATTGTGTTCGTTTAAAGTATCACTTAGGTTTTGGAAATACCTATTTGGGCAGATAGTGGGAACTTTTCAGTTTTTCTAGAAGTTTATTGGAGGTGTTTTGGATACCCTTTATGGTGTTCTTGAATACCTTAGAATTACATTTTAAATTCAATTTTTTTATTCATATTTGTTTATGTCCTTCTGTGGTTAGTCATTTTGGTTTAGGTAGTGGCATTTGGAGATTTTTTGGTTGCCAAGATGGTGGTTAAGACTTCTATTGTGATCTTTGAGATTTGCATATGATATTTTCATGTGCATTTATACTTATAATTTTTTTTTAATCTTGGCTTATATTTATCCTTGTTTCCAAAGATCTCTGGGTAGGGCATTATATGATATCTTTAACAAACTTATAACTTGCATATAAAAGTAAACTAATTATGTTGAATAGTAAAAATAGTCATTAAAAAGGGAAACTCATAACACCATATTTTGTTAACTAGGGAAATCTTAGCCAACGGATAACCTCGGTGGAGATGGCACCCACAAAATGATCCACTAATCAAAAGTATCTTGTAAAAGATATTTAGGATTCTATTACATTTTTATAGTGTCTAAATCTTTTTAGAAGCCTAAACCCTTTTAGTATTTGTTATTACAATTTACAAATGTATGTGAGATGAGCCCACTACCCAAACATGCAATATACAATGAAATTCAACAAACAAAGAGTAGATACAAAAACTTTTTCATAATCTGTTGATATCTTCAAAATATGATATTTTTCCTTATTTCTCTTCACAAAACTTTATCACTATTCACACTACTATGATCATACATCAAAATTTACATCACAACATAACATTATACATATTTCAAAGTTTGCACTACTTCATATTCAAAATCTTTTTCTTTATACCTTATTTCTTTAACTATGGGCCTTGATCTCTTTATACACTTGCTAAAATACAAAATTAGATCTTTCCCAATTAGATTTAATATCTATGATTGCATCCCTAATTAATTAACTAATTATTTTGATAAAAAAATCCTTAATATAAAATATCCAATTTCATATCTTTTACCCTATTTGTCTTCTCAACATTGATAGTATTAAACTAAAATATCTTTGTCCATACTAATTGTTGCTAGAAGATTGGCAAGATTGTTGAAAGATTGGTTTGATGATGATATGTTACATTCATGACCAAGTTTGTCATTGATGTCAACATAGTATGTTTGATGTCTTCTATGGTATCTGAAAGAAGAATAGAAAATTTTTTAAATCAGTATCGATGGCTAGTTGAGCATAATAACCACCCAAGGTTATGAGAGATGCTTCTAAGTATCTAGTGTATGTAGTCAAGTCTAGAAGAAGTTATGTAAGTTTTGGTGATATTTGTTCTAAGATAGAGTTTACAGAGGCATGTTCTAGTAAACTAGTTATATCTCTTAGTAGAGTTGATATCTTGATGATCAAGGCTGAGGACATGAAGAAGACATGTTTTTGATGACATGGCTAATCTTGCTCAGCATAATATTGAGTGTATGGAAAATTATTCAAGTTATAAGGTAGAAGATTTATGTTATTGCTAAGTGCAACATGTTCTTAATGAGGTCCCATAATAATTAGTTGAGAAGGACTAATAACTGACTCAAGAATTTTTTTATGGACTTGATATAAAGGAAAGATATTTTCCATTATCATAATATGGATATATGAAAACTTGGAAATGTTTGGAAAGCATCAAATAGTACAAAATGAAAAGTTGAGAAGAGTAGTGCAGAAGGGATTTTTCTGAGTGATCTGAGGTTTGGTATTTGAAACTAAGGTTTGTGACTTGGTCTACAAGGTCTAATAGTGATTGGTCCAGTTGACAAGATACAGGAAAGTACAAAAGAAAGAAGAAGATACTAGTAAATTACTTGTTTGAGTAATGAGCTCTTCTTATAGCTGAAATTGCATGTTTGGGCTATGGGCTCTTCTTACATACATTACACAAAAACTCCTAATAGGGTTGGAATCTCCTAATAGGGACTCATTCTACTAAATACTGTAATAGACTCCTAATAGGGTCTATCCTCTAACAAGGAATATCTATATTATTACATCATCTTGTGGGCATCATTCCCCCCAAGGTTTTCCCTCTGATCAAGGCTCTTCCTAGTGGTGTAATTGTTTATGTGCATCTTTGTATGATTTATATTTACTTTGATTGAATGGTTAAGTTTGTTTAATGTAAATAAGAGGTTTAGTTATTAGATGACTAATTATCAACCCCCTCTCAGTTATCTTAGTGGACTACTGTTTCTAACAATCGGTATCAGAGCATCAAGTCATTGAAGGAAATTCTTGGTGAGTTATAAAATTTGTGTAAAGAGTAGAGTATTGAGTTTACAGATCTAAAATTCTTCTATTGTATACAAGGGAACAGTAGTACAAGAGAAGTTAGATCTAGAATAGAAGATGACACAAAGATAAAGGAAGGTATTGATCTTCTTACAAAGAGAGAACTTGAAGGTATGAAATTTTTTTGTTTGTTGGACATGTAAAGAGGTTGGTCATTTTTCAAGTAAATGTCCTAAGAGATTGAGAAAAACTAGGAAGAATCTACTTTTTGATAAAGTTGAGGAATTTAGAGAAAGTATGGAAAGATCATTAAAAGACTATTTTAATGAGAAGCATGAAGAAATAGCTTTAGTATATATTATGGAAATTGCTAATGTGAGAATTGATGAGAAATTTAGAGTACAAGAGAGACTAATTGATTACAATTTAGATGATGATGTTGTTACTAAGCTAAGGAATAATGAGGTATTTCTTAAGATTAATAGTGATTTATAGAATGAAGGATAACAAAGGTAGGAACAAAACTTGAAATCTTTAGTAGAGCCAAGAGTTTAGATAACAACTCCTACTTTAGGAAAGAACACAATAAAGAATCACCCATCCAAATAGATTATTGAAAGCAAAGACAAAGGTGTGATGACTAGAAGCAGAGTTAATGTGATGAGGACACAACCCAAGACAAAATGAACATAATAGGGAAAGGGAAATATTATTATTAGAAGTGATCTATTATTACATTTAGTACAATGAAAATAGACCAATGATGTGCCCTATGGGCTTACAATGTTGTTTGATCCTAGAGAAAAACCCTCCTCCAATACCTTCTCCTAAACTCCAATAAAAACTATCTTTACAATGTTAGAAATGTCCTTAAGTAATCAAAATTAGGTTCAGGGTTAGGAATACATTTTAAAACATTCCATTTAGAATCTACTACCAAAACAAAAGGTTCTATGAAACATGTCAAAAGTCAATGTAAAATTAGAAGAATCTAGAAATGGTAGTCCAAATACCAAGAGGCATAATTTTTGATCTAGGACTCTGATTGACAAATCGTTTATATTTTTAGAAATATCTCCAATTTCTCTATAGCCTTGTGGACCAGGCTTTCTTGTTCCCCATTTTTTGGGCCATTACAAGGCCATTTAGTACATCAAATCTAACTTTGAAGTGCTCTTAAAATTGCAATAACTTTCAAACTGCAAAGCCTTTTGACTTGATTCTTTTTCTAGAGTGCTTTAAATTACAATTATAATCATCCTTGGAACTTACACCCTCTAAATCATCACAATTATGGTTCAATTACAAAATAACCTATTTTCTACATTGGCACATATTCCAAGGTGTTCAAAAACTCTAACCTAGAAAACCAATAGTGGAACTATGAGAGTTGGAATATTTATTTGACCCAAATGGGTATCCTGAAGTGAAAACACATTAAATAGAAACTAACACTAAGCATAGTTTTTGGTGATACAAGATTTCCCTTACAACATTGGATGCTCCTGCATTAGACACCCAAGGTAGATTAAAAAGTGACCTTCTCACTTTATGTCTAGTATAGAAAAACCCAAATGGGCAACTTCTATTATGGATATCCAAGTTGAATCTTCTACTAGTCATCCTTTCCACTTCATCAGTTTTTCTTCATACTACTTGTTTCTGGTCCTTCAACCCACACGACTATCTATAATTTCTTCAATCTCTTCTTTCTTAGAAGTAGGAATTGGACATGGCTCCAACATCAAATCCACATCTACACCATCATCATGATATTATGTTAAGTCTAAAATATTGAAAATAGGAGAAATGTGAATCCCATCTGGCAACTCCACCTCATATGCACTCCCTGAATCATGTTTCTTCAAAATTTTGCAAGGCCCAAATTTCTTCATCTTCAGCTTGTTGTAGGTACCCATTGGAAATTGTTCCTTCCTCAAATATACCATAACCTAATCTCAAACTTGGAACTCCTTATGTCTCCTCTTTTGATCTACCCTAGCCTTATAATGGTTCATCTTGGTAATATGTGCTCGCACCTCCTCATGTAGGTCCTTGACATGTTTAATAATGTCTTCTACCTCAACACTTATCCTCTCCCCTTGCTCCTTCTTCCTTAGCTTTGGTGCAGTCCTTGGACTACTCCTATACAAAATTTGGAATGCTGATTTACTAGTACACCTATTCACAGAATTATTGTAAGCAAAATCTACTTGTGGAAAAATCAAATCCCATCCCTTGGGTTGATCTCCTACTAAAAAACTCAACAAATTACCTAGACTCCTATTCACTACTTCTATTTGTCCATCAGTGTATGGATGATGTGTAGAAGTAAATTTCAAATTTGTCTTTAACTTCTTCCACAAAGTGCTCCAGAAATACCCCACAAATTTAGTATCTTTATCAGAAAAAATACTTTTTGGGAGACCATGTAGCCTCACCACGTCTTTGAAAAATAAATTTGCAATATGCATTGCATCATGAGTTGTATGGCATGGAATGAAATGTGCCATCTTGGAAAACCTATAAACCACCACAAATATTGATTCATTACCCCTTCATGTCCTTGAAAATCCAAGAACAAAATCCATACTTATGTCCTCCCAAGGCTTCAATGGAACAGGAAATGGTTGATAGAGTCCAGTGTTGTGACTAAATCCTTTGGCTATTTGACATACTTGACAACTCTACACAAACTTCTTCACATCCTGTGACAATTGAGGCAAAAAATAATGTTCTCTAATAATGGAAATGGTCTTATCTTGACCAAAGTTTCCTACCATCCCTCCACTATGGTTCTCCTTGATCAAATTCTCCCTCATGGAACTCCTTGGGATACACAATTGACTACCCTTGAACAACATACCATCCCAAATCAAGTAATCTAGCCACCTAGTCCTATCTAGAGTAATATGTTCTTAACAAGCCTTCCAAGCCTCTGCAAACTCAAGATTCTTAAGGTACAGATTCTTGAGTTCATCAAACCCAACCACTTTAACTTACATTACTCTCTAAAACAACTATCTCCTACTTAATGCTTCTGCAACCCTATTAGACCTTTCACTTCTATGTTTTCATACAAATGTATAGCTTTGCATGAACTTTGCCCATTTTAAATGTCTTTGATTCAATTTACCTTGGCTATTTAGGTACTACAATGCCTGGTGATTAGTATACAAAAAAAATTCTTTGGTAACAAACAATGCCTCCATGTCTTTAAGGCCTAAACTATTGCATAAAACTCCTGATCATAAATAGAATGCTTCTTCTTTGCATCATTCAATTTTTTACTAAAATAGGCAATAGGCTTACCTTCTTGGCTCAACACAGCACCAATAGCATTGTTGCTAGCATCACAGTCCACCTAGAACACTTTGTCAAAATTAGGAAGTTCCAATATAGGTTGCTTTGTTACTTTCTTCTTCAACAATTCAAAACTCCTTGCAGCTCTTGTAGTCCACCTGAACTCTTTTCTATCCCCCCTCATTGTTTTAGTTAGGGGTGCACATATAGTACTAAAATTCCTAATGAACTTCCTATAAAAACTAGCTAGACTATGGAATGGCCTCACCTTAGTGGCAGACCTTGGAGTAGGCCATTCCAAGATGACCTTCACCTTCTTTGGGTCCATTTTTTGACCCTCATTTGATACAACAAACCCTAAATAGACTAAATCCCTTTTGACAAAGCTATTCTTCTTCAAATTAATCAAAAATTTCTCTCCCCTCAACTTTTCAGGGAAACTACGAATGTGCAATAAATTTTTATCCAAGGACTTACTAAAATTCAAAATATAATCCAGATAGAAAATAAAAAATTTTCTCATAAAATTCCCTAGTACCTCATTCATAAGCCGCATGAAGGTGCTTGGCACATTGGTCAGTCCAAAGGGCATGACTAACCACTCATATAGGCCCTCCTTAGTCTTGAATGTAGTCTTCCACACATCTCCCTCTCATATTGGTATCTGGTGATAGCCACTCTTGAGATCTATATTTTTGATATACTGAGCTCCACTCAAATAGCCCATAAGATCATCCATTCTTGGCAAAGAAAAATGATACTTGATGGTTATTCTATTTATGGCCTGAGAGCCTATATACATTCTCCACTCTCCATTCTTCTTTGGTGCTAGCACTGCAAGTACTGCACATGGAATTAGCCTCTCTTGAATCAAACCTTTTCTTAGTAGCTCTTGAACTTGTCTATTTAGCTCCTTAATCTTAGTAGGAGTCATCCTATGAGCAACCTTGTTAGGAGAACTAGCTCCAGGGACTAAATCTATTTGATTACTAATTTTCCTTATTGGTGGCAACCTTTTTGGAACATTATCAGAGATGACATCTCCATACTCACTTAATAGACCCAAAACTTCAAGTGGAACTTCACTATTACCTTCCTTATCTTGTCTAGGAATCAAAGCATAACACAATACTGATGTTTCATGCCATCCAAAAAATTTCTTCCATCAATGAGACATACACTAGCGCTACTACATACCTTTTCACCCTCCTTTACCAAGGGCTTCAATTTTTGGTGAACTCCATCCTTTGTCAAAGAGTATGTATTTGCATGACCATCATGTTGTTGACTTGGTGGTTAGCACCTCCTTTAGGGTTCATGACATGGGTTAACCACCTCTCATAGATTTGGGTAAGTCTAATGTTTGTGATGTTCATTGATAGCTCAATCTCTTGATGTAATGGAAAACATACCAACAATCGGTATTAGAGCCTTACGTCATGGGTTCAAATCTTGAGAGGTCTCCTTCATTTTTGTTGATGCAAAACCCTCAGTCAGTGCTGAGGGGGAGATTTTTGACTTGGTGGTCAGAACCTCCTTTAGGGTTCGCGACATGGCTTAACCGCTCTTATAGATCTAGGTAAGTCTAATGTATGTTATGTTCATTGACAACTCAAGTTTTTGATGCAATGGAAAACATACCAACACATGTATAGCATGCCTATCAAACTACCATGATCTTCCCAACAATAAATAGCAGACATCCATAGGAATGATGTCATAGAGAGCCTCATCATTGTAACTCCCAATCTTGACCTTTACCAAATATTGTTCACTAACTAGGACCTTATGATCATCCTACACCCAAGCAATTTGATAGGGTTGGGGGTGTTTCTTCCTCTTGAGCTTTAGCTTTGAGACCATCTCCTTTGACACCAAGTTGTTAGTGCTTCCATAATCAACAATCACATCACAACATTTACCCTCACACTTGTACCTAGTATGAAACAAACTCCTCCTTTGTCTAGGTTTAGTCTCACCACTCAGTAAGACCCTTTCATTAACTGGAACCTCTCCTCTTTTTGCATTTTCTAAATGTGACAAATGTGTATCATCATCCACATGAGCAACCCTTGCTTCACCATCAGCTCTCCTATCCATCTTTCCTTGGCATTGAGGGCATTCAAAGGCACGATAACCTTCTTCATGACAATGAAAATAGGTATCATGGAAGCCTTCTCTTCCTAAACCTTTTCCACATCCTCTACCTCTTCCTCTTTTATCTCCAAAGTTTTGATCACAAGATTAATTGAAACCCTCATTCATATGATTTTAGCTAGTACCCACATCTTCAATTTTCTTTTGATTCTCATTTCGGCCTCCAAATGACCTACCACCACTCCTTCCTCCTTGACTATGCCCTCTTTTTCTTCAATCAAACTTTTTTTTTAGCTTCTCCTCAAATCGCAAGGAAAATTGGTATGTCTCTTCAATGTTAGTCATTCTAACTAGACTTAACTCCTCCTAAATGCTAGGTCTTAACCCTATAAGGTAACATGCAACCTTCTCCTTGTTTTCTTTTGCATGCCCTATCCTAATAAGTACTCGCTAAAATTCCTCTATGTATTCCTAGACAAATTTTCCCACTTGCTTTAACCCTTGCATCCTTTTGAACAAATCAAGCTCATAATTAATAGGAATGAACTACTTCTTTAGTTTTTCCACCATGTGATCCCATCTTGTGACTTTCTCCTTTCCTCTTCTATTTCTTTTCAATTGAATCTCTTGCCAAGAAAATTTTAGCATGGCCTTTCATGTTTCCCCTGACAAACTTAACCCTATTAGGGTTCCCATTATGTAAGTAAGGTTGGGAATAACTAAGGCCAAATAGGCACTCTCAGCTACCCAAACCACCATGCAAGAGTTAACACAATGGAAACAAACACAAAAGAGAACAACACCACAGAGAGAGAGAGAATAATAATCTTTTATTGATTCATGAAATGATCAAAATACATGCCCCACTATAAGGTTTTTTGGGTTATGGCTAGATAAAAAATACATTCATGATCTAAGATCCAACTTCAAGTTCACACATTCCAATTCTGCTCTCTAATCCCCTCTAAAAATTGCCCTAGCTCTAAGCCTAAAAAATTCAATTTATACTAGCCAAAATGGCTCACAGATCATTCTAGAACATAAAGAAGCCATAATTAGCTCTTAGCAAATATTAAATACCCATCATGAAAATAAAACTAATGTTAAATACTTGAAGAGCCACATGTCACTTGCATCAACAATTAAATGTCCATAAATCGATGATTAAGAAAAATCATGATATCTCCTAGCTCCAATTTAATTATAACGTGTGCTTCAAACTATGGGTATTGTTTTAGGTCCTCTATAATCCATTAAGTGCACAAAGGTTGATTCACCAAGGATATGGGCACACCCATCTTGAAAGTCAAGTATAGAAAATTATCATGCAAAACTACTAGAAATTGATACTATGAGATAATTGTCATATCTCCCAAATCATAAAGAATTAAAACTTTTACCTCAAATAATTGATATAAATCTAGGCCCTCTTTAATCCTTTAAGTATGAAGCCTTTAATTCATTATGAAAAATTAGTTACATGGTCTGCAATAGACACCCATAAACTAGAAAATACAGTTTCAGCAGCAAGGTAAAAAAAATGAAAACATGTAGGATAGTAGTGCAACCTAGGATGCACCTATATCAGACAACTAGGGTTGGAAGAAATGATTCTCCAAAATTATTGAGATGTCCCAATCTGAGCTAAATCCAACTCAAATTGAGAAGTCAATGAAGAATCTTCCATAGGTCTCTTCTTCCACTTCACTAGATATTCATAATAATGTGTTCCACTTGTGTTCTTACAATTCTTTGATCCAATATCTATTCAACCTCTTCAATCCACTTCTTAGGATAGTCCTCTAGTATAATCAATTCATCATTTGACTCACGATACTTGTATAAATCTACAACATTGAATATAGGAGATATATCCATGTCATCAGGTAACTCAATTTCATATGTGTTTCCACTGTCAAACTTCTTCAAGATCTTACAAGGTCCAAACTTCTTTATTTTCAATTTGCTATATGTTCCAATAGGAAATCTTCCTTTCTTTAGATGAACCATCACCTCATCAACAACTTGAAAATCATGATGTCTCCTAGAATAATTAGCAATCTCCTTATACTTCTAATTACTTTGTTCTATCGTTAACTTCACTTCCTTGTGTAAAGATTTCATAAAATCAAAAAATTATTCTCCTACAACACTTCTCTTTTCTTCACCAGAAATATCTCTCAAATCTAATACTCCTCTAGGCTTCATTCTAGTAACATCTCAAAAGGTGTCTTCCCTATACTCCTATTCATAGAATTATTATATGCAAATTCAACTTATGCCAATACCATCTCCCAATTACTTGGCTTATTCCCAACTAAACATCTTAGAAAATTACCCAAGCTTCTATTCACAAGCTCTGTCTATCCATCTGTCTACTGATGGAATGTAAAACTAAACTTCAACTCAATACCAATGTTATTCTACAAAGTCTTCCAAAAATAACCAACAAACTTACTGTCTCTATCAGAAATAATACTTCTTGATAATCCATGCAATCTCACAATCTCTTTAAAGAAAAGTTTAGCAATAGGCTAAACATCTAATGTCTTCTTACATGGTATGAAATGATCCATCTTAGAAAATCTATCCACTACAACAAATATGGAATCATACCCCTTCATTATCTTAAGTAATCCAAGAACAAAATCCATACTGATGTCACTCCAAGGTTTCTTAGGAAAAGTAATAGGTGTATACAAACCAATATTTTGACTCACTCAATTTTGCAACTTGACAAACTCCACAACTCTTTACAAATTTCTAAACATCCTTATACATTTGTGGCCAATAATACTTCTCTTTTAGTAAATTCAATGTCTTATCAATTCCAAAATGTCCAACCTATCCACCACTATGCTTTTCCTTAATCAGATTCAACCTCATAGAACTTCTAGGAATACACAACTGAATACCTTTGAACAACATACCTTCTTGAATGAATTACTCATCATACTTATGTGATTGTTAAATTTGGTGCTTTGCACTCTCTCCATGCCTTAGAAAAATTTGGATCAACATCATACAACTCTTTCATTTCATCAAAACCAATAACTTCAATGTAATGTCCCCTTCTGAAACATTTATTTGTTTAACTTTTTATTCATCGGTTTTATATTATTTCTCTAATAATCTTTCATTATTTGGTATTCAATATATATGTATGTATGTATTTTAAGGAGTCACATCCTTTCATAGTAATAATTATTATATTAATAATAATATTATATTAATTAGTAAGGTTAGTTATATTATATTAATAATAATATAATTATATTAATTAATAAGGTTAGTTATATTAATGTCATAAAGTATATTAATAATTATATTATAAAGAATAATATTTATTAATATAGCATTTTTATATTAAAATATATCTTAATCATAATATTATTATTTATTATATTATATTATTATTATTATAATATAATATATATGATATTAGAATATAATAGTATTTAAATATTATTATTAATATATAATACTTATTTATTATTTAAATTATATGCCAGAGTTGGGACGTCACAGTCCTCCCTTCTTGAATTTGCTTGCCCTTAAGCAAAATCTTTCATACACAAGCTTTGTCATAGACACAAAACATATTTGCATTCAAAAAACCAAAGAGATTTATGAAATATACATGAATGAAAACACAAAGCATACATGATGTAGACAGATGAAAACATGAAGCAAACATAATGTAGAGAAATGAAGACACATGTTATGCAATTCCTTGATTTGTGAACTTGCAACCACAAAATATTATTAGTACACATTTATATATAAATTCTCCTTTTCAGGATTTCCTTGTATCAATCCTTTACAAGGTATTTATGGCCTCAACTTAGTGACTTATCATTCAAAAGTGTAGTTCATTAACTCATCATTTTTTGAGTACAGGAAGAGAAACTATAATAGGGTGCCCTATTACCCAATCATGGGCTTCACCATTCTCCCTCATTATTGTTATCTCTCTCCGATCATCATTCCCAAGATGGTGCCCTTGTATGATGTACCCTAGGATACTTGCTCCATCGTAGGCCTTACCCAGTACCCATAGGCTTTACCTAGTACCTTCGAGTGGTGTCACTCAGCCCATTCCACCGTAGGCCTTATCTCATCTTTGAAGAATTATGATCTTATTAAATTTAAGTTTTATTCTATTATTCATCCCAACATATTTCCTTAGTTTTAGAAGTTTAAATATTAATTGCTTTTATTGCTCTTATTCAAATTAAACTTAGAAATTAATATTAATTAACTTTGTTGTTTAGTTCAATCTAAACTTAGAGATTAATATTGATTCCCTTTATTGTCTAAATTTCAACTTAAAAGTGGATATATACATTCTCAATAGAGATGTCAAACACACCATTCACCTTATTTTCAAAGTGCTACCATACCGCTGCCTCGTTATTCCTTCCAAGTGGGAGCTGATGAAAATTCCTTGGGTATGGTTTGAATGTCGATTAGTACCTCCAATCTTCCACCTTTTTGTTTTCAATCTCCTATGTATAATTACAAATGCAAGCTATTCAAGATACTTTTCTAAATGTTTTCGTTGATGAATTTTCTCAACTCTCTAATTGATGGATATGATTGATTGTAAAAATTCTCTAATTGATGGCTAAAATGATTTAATTAACTTCTTTAGTCATTGCATGATTTCGATAAATTTCTGACACAATTAGAGACTTCAACATGGAGTGTTAATCCTATTGTGTGATAGCTGTAATATCCTATAGGTGACCTTGTAGATATCTTTTATAGTCTCCATTCCTCATTTCATCAATTCAATTCTTCACTTTTAATGTTGCCTTTTTCTTAAAGTTCTTATTCATTGTGATGTTATTTTGGCATCATCTAATACCAGCGAGTAGTCCTTACATATAATGATAACATAGTGTACAACAATGACAATATCTCTATGATTATTTTCCTTATATTGATTTATCACTACCGGTATGCCTATTTTTATGGTTTGCAATTTTTTTTTGATACTAATTATTGTTTTCACATCTCTAAGTTGTCCTTCAGTATGTATTTGTAGAACAAAGGTAACTTCTTTCTGTCATGAAAGAAGCATGGATAATGCTTCCAAGGTTGTAATATGTTATGACATTACTCCCAGCCTTAATGTGCGAACTGCTCATACTGTGCTTCCTATGATTTATCTTCTTATTTTCATTTATAATTCTTACTTCTTTGATGATAATAAGTGATAAAACCTTTGATGCTAATTCATGCTTCAACTTCCATATTTTAATTATGAATATTCATTAGGTTGGTGGTAGGTTTCAATAGTTTTAATTAGAACTCTCAAGCATTATATTCATGATTATTTTGATGATTCCAATCTTTGAGGATTGAAAGTAAGTTGCATCATGGTTTATTAAAAGGTGCTACCCAAGTCTGAACGTTAGATGGGCAAAACATGTTGTATATTTTGAACTAATGTATGCAAATACAACTTGGAATCTAAGAGCGAACAAGAGGGTAATGTGGGGTATGCATAATAGGGTAGGTTGAATGAGCAGGAAGGAAGGGTGAAACATGCTCATGAACCTGTGATGGAGTTGGTGTGTCTCCAATGATCATAACAACTTCACAAAAGTGTACCAAGTTGAAAGTGGTTTTGAAATACATCCTCCTTGTTGACTAGCCAACATTGACCCAAATTCATCCTTTCCACACTATATGAAGATCTAATAAATCCTATAGTGGTAGGTACTTGTTATTATAATCTTATTTGATGTCCCCCGAGTACCCTATATTCTTGCTACTATCAACTATTCTCTTTCCTTCATTTTCCTTATTGTGATATTAAAATTCTCTAATGCCAAATGTTTAGCATAGTCTTGGTGCAAAACCTCAACACTGTATTGTCTTCCAAGAAAATGATCTGCATGACATTCTCATTGCTTCTTCCCATAAAATTTGGGTATACCAGATAGATAGAAGCCTTTGCACACATATTGGTTCTAGTGTACCAATAATTCAAAAAAATTGGAGATTAGTGTTGTTCACACCATCTCATTGATCAAATGTAGTTCATCAAAATTGCACCCAGCAAGCAATAGGCATTTTTGTGATTTATATTGACATTACCCTCCATGAGAGAAGTATTACCTTATAGAAATTTATTCTCTCTTTTTTTATAATTGCAATTTTACTCATGCAGATAAATTCTTCACAAGATGGCAAGAAAATCTGCTCTGATACCACTTGTAATGGCTCCTTCCAGAACATTTATTTGTTTAACTTTTTTATTCATCAGTTTTATATTATTTCTCTAATAATATTTCATTATTTGGTATTCGATATATATGTATTTTAAGGAGTCACATCTTTTCATAGTAATAATAATTATATTAATTAGTAAGGTTAGTTACATTATATTAATAATAATATAATTATATTAATTAATAAGGCTAGTTTTATTAATGTCATAAAGTATATTAATCATTTTATTATAAAAAATAATATTTTAATAATATATCAAGTATATTAATATAGCATTTTTATATCAAAATATATCTTAATCATAATATTATTATTTTTATTATATAATATATATGATATTATAATATAATATTATTTTAATATTATTATTAATATATAATACTTATTTATTATTTAAATTATATGTCAGAGTGGGGACATCACATTCAACGTTCATTTGAGTTAACAAAGAATGTCTTCTACTCAATGCATCAACAATTATGTTAGTAACTACACTCTTATGCTTGATCACAAATGTAAAATTTTGAAAATATTCAACCCACTTCATATATCTCTGATTCAATTTATGTTAACTTCTCAAGTATTGTAAAGCTTTATGATCAGTATACAACACAAATTCCTTGGAATCAAATAATGTCTCCACTTCTTCAATTCTTGAACAATAGCATAAAATTCTTGATCATACACACAATACTTCCTTTTAGTGTCATTCAAGTTCTCACTAAAGAAAGCAATAGGTTTACTTTCATGAACTAATATAGCTCCTATTTCACTACCACTTGCATCAAATTCAACTTGAAATACTTTTTTGAAATTAGGGAAAGCCAATACAGGTAATTCAACAACCTTTTGTTTCAAAGTCTCAACACTCTTATCAGCTCCATGTTTCCACTTGAATTTCTTTTTATCTCCTCTCAATGTCTTAGTCATACCATTACAAACAACACTGAAATTCTTTATAAACTTTCTGTAAAATTTAGCCAAATCATAAAATGATCTTACCTTGCCCACATTATCAAGTGTAGGCCATTCTAAAAATGCTTTAACCTTCTTAGGACCCATCTTCAAACCATCACCTGAAATCACAAATCCCAATTAGACAATCTCTTCTTGCATAAATGAACAATTTTTCAAATTAATCAACAACTTTTCCTCTTTCAACCTCTATAATACTTATCTAATATGCTCAAAATGTTCTTCCTTAGTCTTACTAAATATCAAAATATCATCCAAATAAAAAATCACAAACTTACCCAAGAATCTTTTTAGAACTTCATTCATCAACCTCATGAAAGTACTAGGTGCATTAGTTAGACCAAAAGGCATAACCAACCATTTGTACAAACTATCTTTTGTCTTGAAGGCAGTCTTCCATTCATCACCTTCTCTAATTCTGATATGATGATAGCCACTCTTCAAATCAATCTTGGTAAAATACTTTGCTCCACTCAAACAATCCATTATGTCATCCATCCTTGACATAGGAAACCTATATTTCACTGTGATTTTGTTCATAGCTTTGAAATCATTACACATTCACCATTCTCCATTCTTTTTAGGTGCTAATACTATAGGTACAACACATGGACTCAAACTTTCTTTGATCAAACCTTTCTGCAATAACTTATGCACTTGTCTATTAAATTCTTCATTCTTTGTAGGTGTCAATCTATATGATGCTTTGTTTGGCAAACTAGCTCTAGCAATCAGATCCATAAAATGACTTATGCTTCTTACTAGAGGTAAACCATTAGAAATATCCTTAGCAACAATATCTTTATACTCATTCAAAAATTCTGCAATTTCTATTGTCACTCTATCATTACCAACTTCTGCTACTCGATCAATGCTACCAACAATCAGTCCCCTAGGAACTATAGCAAAACATTTGATTCTTCTTGACTTCCTTTTCAAATTACTTTCGATTAACCATGCAAACTTTTATTATAGCACAAGTGACCTTATCTAGACTTTCAATCAAAGGCAGCAATATTTTTTTCTTCACATTTACCTAAAGATTATATGGATTTAATCTTCCATCATGCACATCATATCTATCATATTTCCAAGGTCTATCCAAAAAAATATGACAACAATCCATGGGCATAATATTACACAAAACTTCATCAAAGTAATGTCCAATCTTGACCTTCACAATACATCGCTCACGTACCAATATCTTATGCTCATCTTTGATCCATAAAACATGATAGAGTTTGGGATGTTTTACCCTCTACAATTGCAACTTTGTAACCAACTCTTTTCATACTATATTTGTAGAACTTCCACTATCCTTGTAGGATTTTCCATCCATCTTACATTTGGCCTTGAAAAGACTTCTTCTAAGGATAGGTTCCTCATAACTTCCCTTATTATATAAGGTTCTTCTCACCATTAGATTTTCTCCAACCTCGGGTCCACTTGGTGAACTCTCCATGTCTCCTTGAATTACAACATTTCTATTATTCTTCCCACTTTTAGAAGATCTAAATTCAAAATGTCTATGTCCTTCTTTACCAAATCTAAAATTATTACCATGAAAACTACCTCTAGAACAAGAGTTACCTCTTCCTTAGTAAGATCTAGTACCTCCTTGTTATGAACTACCACCTTTTCACTCGGTCTTGCTTTTTCATCATTCTTCCATTCATATTTTCCTTTATCATGCACAAAAATATCAGATCTACCACTTTCACCATAAGATCTACCTCTACCCCTCTATATTCTACCACCACTACCTCTTTGTCTTTGTTCATGCTTCTTTGTCAAGATCTCCTTAGCGTTCAAGGCATATTGATATGCTTCTTCCACACTTTCCAACTTCATAGAACTTATTTCATCTTGAATTCTAGATCTCAATCCATTTATCCACCTTTCAATTTTTTTAACATCATCATCCACATGTCCAAATCTGGTGTCCAATCTATAGAATTCCTCAGTATAGTATTTCAAATTCATGTCCTTCTATCTCAAATTTTGCATCTTTCTCAACAAGCCAACTTGGTAATCAATAGAAAGGAATTTTTTCTTTACCTTGTTCACCATCTTCAACCAAGTTCTAATCTTCTCCTTTCCTCTCCTTTGTCTATCAGTTTGCAAATGCTCCCACCATAGTGAACCATAACTTTTCAACCTAGTAACTACAATCTTCACCCTCTTATTATCAATAGCATTTTCATACTTAAAGAATTTCTCCATATTTGAGATCCAATCTAACTCAACATTGGTATCCAATTTTCCATCATAAGGAACAACTTCTATTGTAGGCTTTGAATTTTCCCTAGACAACACTCTCAACAATCTTTCCTCATCTTGATCGTCTTCAAGTTCTAGATTATGGTTTGGTGTTGCCGCTTCATCATCACTTACATCATCAAGATGTGTTCCTCTCCTCTAGGTTGTCTCCACAACATCCAATTTGGCTGCAATTTTTCTTAGTTGATCCAATGTAGTAATTTCAACATTTCCTCTACCATGAACAATCTTTACAAATTAGGTTCTTGCAAGATCGTAACTCTCTGCAAGTTATAGGTAAAATTTGTAGATCTACAATGCTACAACCAAATCCAAAATAGGGTTCTACACAATCCAATCACCACAAGGATGAACCTCAAGTTCTAATACCACTTGATGCAAGGAAGGCTAGGAGAAACTAAGGCCAAATATGCAAACTCAGTTACCCAAACCACCATGCAAGAGTTAACACAATGAAAACAAACACAAAATAGAATAGCACCATAGAGAGAAAGAGAGAACAATATTTAGTTATTGATTCATGAAATTATTAGCATACATGCCCAACTATAAGGCTTTCTAGGATATAGCTAGATACAAAATATATTCATGATCTAAGATCTAGCTTCAAGTTCACACTTTCTAGTTCTACTCTCTAATTCCATCTACAAAATGCCCTAGGTCTAACCCTAAACACTCTATTTATACTAGAAAAAATGGCTTATAGATCATTTTAGATCATATAGAAGCCAAAAGTTAGTGCTCAAAAAATATTAAATACCCATCATGAAATTAAAAGTAACATTAAATACTTGAAGAGCCATAAGTTAGTCTATATCAGCAATTAAATGTCTAGAAATTGGCATCCAAGAAAAATCATGATATCTCCTAGCTCTAATTGAATCAGAACTCACAATTCAAATTGTGCATAGTATTTTAGATTATCTAAAACCCCTTAAGTGCACAAAGGCTGATTCATCAAGGATAAGTGTACATCTATCCTAAAAGTAAAGCATAGAAAATTATCGTGCAAAATTGCCAAAAATTGATACTCCAGAAGAATTTCCATATCTCCCAAATTATGAGGAATTAGAACTTGTTCCTTAGATCATAGATATTAATCTAAGCCCTATTCTATCCATTAAGTGTATATCCTTTCATTCATTATGAAAAATTAGTTACATAGTCTACAATAGCCACCCAGAAACCAGAAAACACAGTTTCAATAACAAGGTAAAAAACCTAAAAACATGCAGGATAATAGTGCAACCCAAGATGTTCCTAAATCACCCCAATACTCAAAATATTCCTCCAACTCATTGATCCAATTGATCAACTCATTATGGTTTAGATTTCCTAAAAACATGCTGATGCCAATTTTAGGTTTTTTCCAAGCTTGGAAATGGACCTAAAAAGCTTCTCATCCACCTGGTTTAGGGTGTCTCCATATCCTTCCCCTTCTTAACCAATATTTCCTTCTTTATTTTCTTCCTCACTTTTTTTTTCCTATGGCAACATTCATCCCTCTGTAGATGTCCTCCTATAATGCTTAGAATTTTCTCTAGAGGGCTCTAACCTCAGAAGTAACTATTCCAGCCCTTCCACCATGCTTCCTTCTTGGAGGAATCTTCTTGCATCAAAACCCACAACCACACAGTCTTGGTACAAACTGTCTCATAGATGGTGCTCTGACTACATAATCAAGAAAACTAGCTTTGATACCACTTGATAAGGACACAAACCAAGACAAAATGAACACAATTGGAAAAGGGAAATATTATTATTAGAATTGATCTTCTCTTATTTTTAGTACAATGAAAATAGACCAAAAACATGCCCTATGGGCTTACAATGTTTTTTGATCCTGGAGAAAAACCCTCCTCCAATAGCTTCTCCTGAACTCCACCAAAAATTACTTTTACAATGCCATAAATGTTCTCAAGTAACCTAAATTAGGTTTAGGGTTAGGAATACATTTTAGAACATGCCATTTGGTATCCATTGAAAAAATAGAAGGTTCTAGAAAACATGTTAGAAGTTGGTGTAAACTTAGAAGAATCCAGAAATGGTAGAATAACTTTCGAGAGACATAACTTTTGATTTGAGACTCTAATTAATGAACAATTTACATTTCCAAAAATATCTCCAAGTGATCTATATCCCTATAGACTAGATTCACTCATCCCCCTTTTTTTGGGACCATAAAAGGCCATTTAGTGCTTCAAATCTGACTTTGAAGTGCTCTTAGGTGGCTCTAGGCAACTTAAAACTGCAATAACTTTCAAACTGCAAAGCCTTTTGACCTAATTCTTTTTGTAGAGTGATTTAAAATAAAATTATAATCATCCCTCCAATTAACACCCTCTAACTCATAATAATTATGGATCAGTTACAAAATAACCTATTTTCTTCATTGGCACATATCCTAAGGTGCTCAAAAACTCTAACCCAAAAAACCAATAATGTAACTATGAGACTTGGAATATTTATTCAACCCAAATGGGTATCCTGAAATGAAAACACATTAAACAAAAAATAACACTAAGAATATTTTTGGGTGATATAGGATTTCCCTTACACTATTGGATGCTCCTACATCATAATGAAGAACTATGCTTGATATCTCAAGTTAAATCAAAGAATATAGATGAAGCATGCAAAGATAATTACTGGAACCAAGCAATGAAAGACAAATTAGATCATATAGTAAAGAATGAGACATGGAAATTGGTCCCAAGACTAGCATATAAGAATGTGATAGGAACCAAATGGGTATAAGGAATAAGATGAATGAGAAAGGAGAAGTTGTAAGAAATAAATCAAGATTGGTATGTAAAATTTATTCACAACAAGAAGTAATAGATTATGAGGATACTTATGCTCTAGTGGCTAGAATAGAAGCAACAAGATTATTCTTAGCCTATACAATATTTAGGAATAAGATGAATGAGCAAGGAGAAGTTGTAAGGAATAAATCAAGATTGGTATGTAAAGGTTATTCACAACAAGAAGTAATAGATTATGAGGATACTTATGCTCTAGTGGCTAGAATAGAAGCAACAAGATTATTCTTAGCCTATACAGCACAAAAGAAACTCAAAGTATATCAGATGGATGTCAAGTCAACATTTTTGATTGGAGAACATGAAGAAGAGGCATACATTAAGCATCTTGAAGGATGTCCTTTGATTGATGACAAGGACATGGTATGCAAACTAAGGAAAGCATTGTATGGATTGAAGCAAGCACCTAGAACCTAGTATGCAAGGTTGGAGAAGCATCTAACAAAGCTCAGCTATAACAAAGGTATGGAAGATAGCAATCTATACTAGAAATAAACTAATAATGGTTTGGTGATCTTGGTAATATTTTTTGATGATATCATATTTGGAGGAAATGATGAAGAAAGTAAGAAGTTTTCTAAAGAAATGAAGAAATAATTTGAAATGAGTATGATAGGAGAGATGAAATATTTCCTAGGATTGCAAATAGTATAGAATAAAGAAGGAATCTTTATTTCTCAAACTAAGTACTTGAAGGATTTATTGAAAAGGTTTGGTTTGGAAACATGCAAACCTATTGGAACACAAGTTATGTACAAAGGATGAGACACCTACTATTGAGTAGAAGCATAGATCTATGATAGGATGTTTGCAATATCTGACTCACACAAGGCCATATATACCAAATGTAGTTGGAATTGTTGCAAGATTCTAGGCTAATTATAGAGAAGCACATTATGTAGTAGTAAAAATAATATTTAGATATTTGAAAGGAACTTCAGAATTTGGATTATGGTATGATAGATCTAATGATTTTACTCTAAGATCTTATACTAATGTAGATTGGGAAAGCAATGTGGATGATAGAAAGAGCACCAGTGGAGGAGCTTTCTTTCTTGGAGGAAGATTTATTTCTTGGTTAAGCAAGAAGCAATATTTTACATCTCAAAGTATAGCCAAAGTAGAGTATGTTGCAATGAAAAACAATTGCAATCAAGTAATCTAGACGAAGCAAATGTTGAAGGATATAAGGATAGAAATTAGCGAACCTATTGTTATACATTGCAAAAACACAAGCACAGTAAATATGTCCAAGAATCCAGTACTGCATTCAAAGACTAAGCACATTTCTACTAAGTATCGTATGTTGAGTGAAAAAGTTGTAGAAAAGGAAATCAAATTGGAGTATGTGAGCACAAAAGAGTAGATTGTAGATATATTCACTAAGCCTCTTCCCAAAGAGACTTTTGAGTATTTGCAAGGTATGCTTGGGGTTATGCCCCTTCCTACATCAGAGTAAGAAGATGCAAGAGTGCACTAGTCCAAGATAATAGGGAACCATTGTTTGTTTGGACTAGATGTTGATGCTTCTTGTATGAGGAAGTATCTATAATGGACAAAATCACTCAAGACTCTTATTGATGTTGTTGATATTATTGAATAGTGTTTTTTGACACTTGAGCTAAGTAAGTACTAGTTGTTGTAGAGTTTGATGCAGAGATGTTGGTAGCAAAAACCTTTGACATTGATGTCAATGGGGTAGAGTTTGGCATGAAAAACATTGTACTATGGGAGATGTTTTGTGAGTATTGGAGAATGTGGCATGAATTTGAAATAATAGTTTGGTATAGATCACACTGAGGTATATCAATGGGAGAGTATGTTTGATGAAGAAGATTTGAAGGATATTTGCCTTTTGTTGGTATTCTTGGAACTATATGGTTTTTCATCTATGTCGACATCAATGCCAAAGGAGGAGATTGTTGGAAGATTGGTTTGATGATGATATGTTACATTCATGATAGAGTTTGTCATTGATGATAACATAGTATGTTTGATGTCTTCTGTGGTATCTGACAAAAGAATAGTGGAAAGTTTAATTTAGTATGGATGACTAGTTGGGCATAATAACCACCCAAGGTTATGAGAGATACTTTTGAGTATCTATTATATGCAATTAATGTTAGAAGTAGAAAACACAAGTCTAGAAGAAGTTATGTAAGTTTTGGTGATATCTAATATGAGATAGAGTTTATATAGGAATGTTCTGGTAAACTAGTTATATCTCTTAATAGAGTTTATATATTGATGATTGATGTTGAGGACATGAAGAAGAGATGTTGTTGATGAAATTGCTAATCTTTCTTTCATAATATTGAGTGTACAAAAATTTATTCAAGTTGCAAGGCAAAATATTTATGTTATCACTAAGTGTAACATGTTCTTAATGAGGTCCCACAATAATTAGTTGAGAAGCAGTAACAATCAACTTAGGAATTATTTCATGGAATTGGTATAAAGGAAGGATATTTTCCTTTATCATAATATGGATATATGAAAACTTGGAAATGTTCAGAAAGAAACAAATAGTATAGAATGCAAATTTGAGTAAATCAATGCAAAAGTGAAGGAAACTTCATTGCTGAGGCTTTTTTGAGTGATCTAAAGTTTGGTATTTGGATCTAAGGTTCATGACATAGTCTAAAATGTCTAACAATGATTTTTTTGGTTGATAGGATAGAGGAAAGTAAAGAGTAAAGAATAAGATATGAGTAAATTACTTGTTTGAGTAGTCAGCTCTTCTTGTAGTTGAAATTGCATGTTTGGGTAGTGGGCTCTTCTTGCATACATTACACCACAACTCCTAACAGTGTCTATCCTCTAACAAAGAATATTTATATTAGTACATCATCTTGTGGGCATCATTCCCACTGAGATTTTCCCTCTAATCAAGGGTTTCCCTAGTCAACATATCTAGTGTAATTGTATATGTGCATCTTTTTATGGCTGTTGTTTACTTTGATTGAATGGTTAATTTTGTTTAATGTAAATAAGAGGTTTAATTATTGGATAACTGATTCACCCCCATAGTTATCTTGGTGGACTATTGTTTCTAAAAACCATATACTCCTATGCTCCTACACACATCATCCTTACATGTTGTACTACCTCCATGTAAGAGCAAAAATGCTAATGTTCTTTAAGTGAATCTCTCCAATAAAATTTGTTCCTTTTTTGAGAGGAAAACTCTATGACACTTAGACAATTTTCTAAGTTTACATCCCAAAACCTCATCCTAAAGATCTACTCACTCAAACCTATTTATATTTTTTGATAAATGAAAACATCATACCAAGTAACCTAGCCAAATTTACAACACTACCAAATCATCCTCAATTCCAAGATTTGAGAAAGATGGAGTGGAGGAGGAAGAATGGGTTTACAAGGTAGTAGAGTAGTAGGTTGAAGATTATTCCTTGTATGATACGTGTCAAACACTACATGATAGATCAAAGAATCACTAGATTCTCCTTTAAAATTTGTGAAAGGACAATCTTTAAGGGAAATAAACAATTTACTAGGAGGTTGATGAATATTGACAATATAAACTTGATGAAGCTCTTGATTGTTCATGGGATTATGGCTAGAAGAGATATACTTAAGGAGATTTATATTATTCTCTTTTCCCAAGTAATCTTTAGAATAAGGATTGTGAACTTCCATTAATGCCCCATCTCTATGAGGAGCAAAAATGTCCTTAAAAGGAAAGTACATTTTAGCAGAAGAGTCATTTTGAAAATAAAAGTTATCAACCATGTTATCTCTTTCACAAGGAAGAGAATAGTCAACATTATCTTCTAGAGGTTCATTCCAAATAGTGGAATCATCCAAGGGTATAAGATAACACACATTTGGAGAGGTATAATTATCCCTACCAAAGTTCCCACCCCAAATAGTAGCATTATCAAGGTTAGGAACTTCAAATAAGTGAATGAGCTAAAGTATTAGCATATGAATCAAATGGAAAGTCTTGGAGATCATGAACAGATATTTAAAATAAAGATAACCACCCCATTGAAAAGAAATGCAATGACTATGAGAACAATGCAATATAGGAATGTAGGATGCAATTTTTTTTTTGTATTTTCAAAATGCAAATATATGAAAAAAATGTAAATGAAAAAAGAGATCTAAAAAGAAATAATGAAAACAAGAGAATACAAAGTAGATATAGATGTAGAAATAAGTTAATCTAACTCCACAAAAACAGAAAGGGACACAAGTTTGGTTCACCAATTTTTTCTAGTGAAACCAATACAAAATAAGGGAGATCAAGGAATCTAACTCCAAAATAAAAAATTCAAGATGTGTAGGGTTCACCAAAATGTTTAGCAGTGAAATGAAAGTGCTCAATGAGATGTATATTAAACAAAGCCTCCACTTTCACACTAACATTCAATACAAGAGAAAAATTTGTCAAAACAAAAATGGTTAAAGGGATTCCAATGATAAATAAAAATTACATAAAGAAAGTGTGCAACCAAATTTTGTTTTTTGCTATTTAAATATGATTAAATATGTGCAAATACAAAACTAATTGATTTATTTAGAAGTGCAAGATAGATCTAGGTGCTAAATATATACAATCAACCTAATTAACATATTGAAATAGGTTTAAACTAAAAACATGAATTAATAATAAAGTACTCACCTTGAAATATGCAAGGAAATATGAATTTCACTTTCAAAATCAAATATGTGAGCTGTGACTGAACTTTTGACCGTGAATTTGTGATCACAAAATAAAAATAAGATTATGTTATTTTTCCCAAGCCTCTACAAAGACATCGACTTGGTGGTAAAGTGTTTTGATACTTTATAGGAAGATGGGATATTGATAATTAGATAATAGTGATATGTAATTATTGCCATTTATGGCAACACATGATGTACATGCTCATAGAAAACCTTAGAAATAAAGCTACTTAGTGTTTGGTAATCAAGTACTTGTCTAAGTATAGAATCTAGCTTACAACAGTGTATTGTTTTGTTTATAAGTTGTTTTTGACATCATATTATGACTAGCGAAGTTAGATGGAAATAGTATACATGTTTGAAATGATGTGTATAACCTCAAAAGTTAGTACAAAAGAGAGATAATCATATTTGAAATGAAATAGGATTGCAAAATTGAAGGAAAGGTTGTTTTTTTTTACAAGATAATTACTTGTCCAATTACGACCGACATCCTAGATGTTTACTCTAAGTTGAAAAAGTGGATTGTGGTCTTAGCCAACCTAGTAGAAATTTGTGTAAAGGAATGGTATTTATGCAAAGAACATTTTGTGATGAGAAGTGATTATGATTTTGATTGCAAGTGCTATCTTGTAATTGTGATTGTATGTGAACTTTTTGTGAAAGTAACATATGCAAAGTTTTATATGAGCTATTTTGTGATCCAAGATTGAGCTAAAGATCAAAGATTATTCAAGGAAGAAGATACAATACTTATATTCCAAAAGTCTAATTACTTGTTTGGGAAGTGAGCTCTTCATGTAATTAGAACTGCATGTTTGGCAGTGGGCTCATCTTGCATTTACTGTACTACAACTTCTAATAGGGTTGGAATCTCCTAACAAGGATTCAAAGTCTCCTAATAGAGACTCCTTATACTAAAATTTCTCATTGAATATTAATAGGGTCCATCCTCTAATAAGGAACTTATATATTAATATATTATCTAGTGGGTATCATCCCCACTAGGGTTTTCCATTGGCTAGGGTTTCCTTAGTTTAAAAAAATGGTGTTATGGGTTATCTTTGTGCATTGTTACTGTTACTTTTCAACATTACTTTATTTATTTGTTATGCATGGTTTAAAGTAAGAAATAATATCTAGTTGGTAACTAAAGTTTGTAGATTACTAATTCATCCCCCCTTTTAGTAATCCATATTTCTAATAATTGGTATTAGAGCACAGTTACTTTGAAGAGACTTAATAGCTTGAGTAAGATCCCTATGGATATGGAATAGTTGATGAATAACCTTGAAGAAGCTCTTGAAAAAATTGATCTCCTTATTGAAGAAAGAGATAAGCTGAAGAAAAAATATGAAGACTCCAAAGTATACATTGGTCAATTGAAGGAGAAGATTGAACATCTCGAATCCAAGCTTGAATGTACTGAATCTGAAACTAGTGATGATGATATTCAAATTTGAAGATAGAATACAAGATCTTGAAGCATGAATTGAAGATTACAAATCTAAAATTAACTTTGAGAAATGATGCTAGAAAGGTTGAATTTTCTTTGAAAACTAGAAATGCAAATTTGAGATCAAGTCTGGTAAAGAAAACATTTGAGTTTGAAACATTGAAAGAAGATCATGAAGAACTTCATAAGTACAAAACTATTGTGAAAGGTGAATTAAATCAATGCAAGAAACAAATTGAGAAGCTTTATTCTAGTAGAGATAAACTTGATGATTTAATGTCAATACAGAGACCTACTTATGATAAGAGTGGTCTTGGTTATCTAATTAACATGTTTGCGAAGAAACCTGAGGTTAGATCAAATCCTAAAGTAAAAGATAAATCTGATAATAAGATTGAGTTTAGTCAATCTTCTGATAAATCCAAAGAAGTTGGGGGTGAAAGCACAAACTTGAGTCACCCTTTTGTAAAGGAAAAGGCTAACAAAACTATAACTATTCACCTTCAATGACTAAAATTGGTATTATTATTTTGAATTTGGAAATGAAGTAAACTAATGAAATTTGTAGAAATGGATGAATTTTAGGATTATCATTTTTAATAATTATTTGGAATAAGAATTGATATATTTTCCTAATTTTTATAGATAATTTTTAGGTGCTAAAAAATACTGAAAATTAGGGGTCTAGTTCCAACCACAAAACTATATGGAAACAAACTTATTTTCCTTTAATCCCAGACTATGTTATAGTTAACATATATATATCTAGAACAATCTAAAATAAAAATTGACTTTAGACCTATATTTTCTCTTTTATATGGATTGAAATTTCAACTCACCTAAAATTGATAGTTTTTAGCTCCCACCAATTTTTTCAAAATAAATCTATTCTAACCAAGAGAAAAATTATACATTCTAAAAGAGGACTCTCTCCTCGAGAACATCATATAATTTTTAGATTTTTTTTATATGATTTAATATTTTTTCTTTCTCAAAATTGACATCTTTTCGAGTGTTAAAATACATGGTTGTAGAATTTTTTAATTATAATATACTATATCTAGTTAAAAAACTATAAAATCTACATGAGAATATTCTTGACTCTTAGCTCTATAAAATAGTGCTTATATGTTATTAAAAAAAATCATAAAAAGTAGAAATAGTTATCAAAATGCCATTTTTAAAAATAATTTTGTTTCTTTAGTAATTGTATAAAAACTAGTATAAAACATGTGTTTAATAGACATTTCCAATTGAAAAAGTGTGAGGCCATATATAACTTAGCTAGAATGAATTTATCTAGATCATATATTTAAAAATAAAAATAAAAAAAATTAGATTAAAATACTCAAATTCAGTCATTCTGATAAGTTAGCCTAAAAGGTGACACAACTTTATACTTTTACCCTTGGGCAAGACAAGGAAGTTGAAATTTTAGATGAACCAAAGAAAGTGGAGCCTCCTAAAGAAACCAAGTATGAATTTAGAGGTAAGTGCCTTTTATGTAATGAAATAGGTCATATGAAAAAAGGTTGTACTAATAAATCATTTAATCATGTTAAGGACTTTTATTGTCATAACTGTCATGGTATGGGTCATAATGCAATTGATTATAGAAAACCTAAGTATGATGATGATAGAAGAAATAGTAGAATGTCTAGAAATACTAACCCTATAGATAGAAGAAGATCTAATGAAAGGACATCAAGAGAAGGAATATCTCATGAAGATAGAAGATAGATCATGTGTTATGAGTGTAACAACTTAAGACACATTACTTAGAAATATCATGCACTCGATGATCAACAAAATCCTAGAAGTAGAGTAGTTGTATGTCAATTATGCAACAACTTTGGACACACAAAAAAGTACTACATAATGGATAGAAACTTCAGAGATAGAAGGAACAATGGAAGAAGCTTTCGAAACCAAAGGAATGATGGAAAGAATTTCCAAAATGATAGAAGGGACTATGAAAGTAACTTCAAGACCAACAGAGACAATGAGGAACACAAAAACATTGTTAGTGAACTTTGAGAAGAACTTCATGAGGCATTTGTAAAAACCAATAGATATCTCAAAGAAAAAGCTACATGATGATGAGATAGGAAGATCAAAGTCAGTTGTTGAGTTTGATTCAATTAAGTTGAATTAAGCTTTTTCACAATATCATAATTTGAAAACTTCATCTAGAGATAGAATTAGAGATAGCGAAGTTGGGAAATGGTGTATTGAGATAAGTTTAGATGGTACCTAAGCTCACTTGTAATTTGGAGCTCATCTAAATGAGTTATGAAGGAATTTAGAGTTACTGGTATTACAAAAAAAGGTTAATTCTATATCAAAAGATGAAAAATATGTTTTTATGAAGAATTTTGTGATACAAAGTTCAGTAGAGTTTTTTCATGATGGAAACTAGCTATGGAAAACCTTAGGTGACATTTGAAGATGGAATAGATGATCTTGAGAAGTTATTTGATTATAGAATGTAATTAAAAGCTTTTTCATGTTTGCAAAGTATGAAATTTATACAAGTTCAAGTTGATGAAATAAATGGAGCACAAAATTGATTTTCACATTATTGCGAATATCTCCAAAGCAAAGAGCACTCAGAAGCGACTTGTCAAAGTGATTTTGAAGCAAACCTTATTTTTAGAAAGAGGTATTTTATCATTTTCCCACAAATTTTCTTGGTAAAAGTTCATAATTGATAGAATCATGGATATATTAGTAGTGCACAATGTTGAGAATGAGGATAGACCTAAGTTGAAGGTTGTTTCCATAAAACCTACTGAAGAAAACCCTAACTTAACATTGTCTATCACACCAAGCAATGTAGTATATATTGAAGATGTAGGAAGTTATCTGAATAGTAAGTTTGAGTCAATTAGTAGTAAATTCATCAACAAAGATATGAAATCAATTTTCAATCACAACATGACTATGAAGCCTAGATTTGAACATTTAAGGGAACTAGACCTATTCAAATATCACTTCTATTGTGAATTGGACACATATGACTTGATACATATCATACTAAGTAGGATACATGATGAAAAATTATGGATGCAAGATAATTCAATTGATATTTCTGCCAACCTTTTTCATGAGGTAACTAGTCTTAGTAAACAAGTCAGTGTACCTATAGGTGAGAAAATGGTCAAGAAGAAAGTTGAGAGTTATACTAAAGCAATGTATATTATGGTGATCAACACCATCAAGAAAGATGAGGTACAATTTTTGAGTAGAATTATTTCCTATTCTATTTGTGCAAGTTCAAAGATTGATGAACTTTCAGTAGGATTTATCTATATAGCTTATAATATGTGTGTAGAGAATGAACAAGTTAATCTTAGTAAAATTCTGGGAATGCAACTCTTAGAAAACTTAGAAAAGATCAAGAGGAAAAAGAGTGGCATGTTTATATTTCAGTCATTGATCAATCACATATTCTTTCATGTACTTAAAATATTTCCTTACTTATCAATCATAGACATAATTAGTAGTGTTAGATGTACAATAAAAAAGATTACAAAAGTATGCAAAAGGCATCCTATAGATAAGATATTGGACAATGACAACTTGATAATGAGAACTTTTTAGAATGAAATGAAATAGAGATTCAAAATTACACTTGCAATTGTTGACAGTTTTAAGGAAGACATTTTTATTTTGGTTGATATAGATTATACCTATATTCAAGTACTGGAACCTTGGGAAATATTTCTTGATCCCTTGGGTTATGAATTAAATGATGATAAAGTAGTTGGTTATATCAATTTTATTGTTGAATTTACATAAAGACAAAGAAGAGTATAGATTTGGTACTTATGATGAGATCACATAGTCAGCTCATCAAGAAATCTTAAAGAAGGCATCACATAAGAAAATAGAATCTATTATGAAGAAGGCACTATCAGAGACTAGAATGATAGAGAGTGAGTCTAAGGCTATAAGAAAAACAATGAAGCAAGGAATACTAAATATTCAACCTTTTTCAATATCTTTTGTAGAGATATCTTCAAAACAAAGCATTCCATATGCTACAGCGTCATATGTGTAGACTAGTGACTAGTGAACCAAAAAAAATTTCTAAAAGATTGGTGGAAGCAGTGATTACTAAGAAAAAGATGGTCAAACAACAAGCCACTAGACTAGGAAAAAGATAGAAAATATTATTAACAATTGTTGAGTCCAATATGAAGAAGAAGAGGAACAAGAGATCAAGCAAGTAGAGAAAGTGACTCCATCAAATTAATTAGCAGGCAAAGCTTGTCAACCTTGGAAGTCAAAGATAGAGAAGATCAACACAACTATTGCTAATGAAGATAACTTTGTTCAGATGAAAAAGTTTTATCATTTGTATAATAGTTTTGAGAAGGATCAGATTGATATATCTACTATGAGATATCATAGCAAACAATCTAAAATTGAAGGATCTTGAGAGAATAATTAACCATAAACTCTATGAAAGATTCATTCAAAATATGGCTCATGCAAGGGAAGAAGATCTAGAACTTCAGAAGTCTATTCTTAGAACTATTTGCAAGACTAATGACGAACAAGAGATTAAAAGATTGTTGAATAACCTTTCACCATATTTAAGGAATAAAGTGAGACCATTTCTATTTATGGTTGGTGAAAAAGATAAATTGAGGAGTGGGACTATGACAACTATCAGTTATACATTGACAGAGTCAAAGGCAACATCTCCTCTAGTACCTAGAACCTTAGAAGTGTTAGTGAGTGGTGACACTATGAAAATTGATCAAGCCAATGTTACTACTAACATTGATGATACCAATCCATCTAGAGGTTCCAAACTTAATGAACCCAACACCGAGGGTATTGAGGAAAAATTGAGATAATTTAAAAAAGAGAAGAGGCTACTTGAAGAAGGGAAGAGGAAAATAGAGGAGACCAAGAAGAAATTTCTTGAGGAAGAAAAGAAAAGAAAGGAAGGGGAGGAAAAAAGGAGAATTGTAGAAGAAGAAGAAAGAAAACATAGGTAGATGAGATGAAAAGATTGGAAGAGAAGATAGAAAAGGAAAGAGAGGAAAGAGAAAAGAAAGAGGAAGAAGATAATAGAACAAAGGAAGTAGCTAAGAAACAAAGATAGTATGATACTAAACCATCTAGTTCATCCACTCTGCTCTCTCTTGCTAGTTTAGCTATTAATGATGATGATACAATAGATTTGATCTCATCGCTATCCAAGCTTATATAGAAGAATAAAATAGTAAAGAGCTTACAAATTTTTTTAATGGAAGTTATTGAAAAACAACATAGCACCTTGGCAGTATAGCATACTGAATCATATCCTGAATAGAGGGAACAAGTAGTGCTGAAATCATTTGATGAAGAGTTTACTAATTTGTTAAATGTTGTAGAAGAAAAAGCTCAAATTTCCCATGATGCTAACTTGTTTAGCACCATTTGTTAAAAAATTAAGAATGATTTGGTTAATCTTGATACTTGTATCAAGGAACTTTGAAAATGCCAATAGGATGGGAAAACTTTGTATATCAAGTGTACCTTATTACAAAAGCTAACCAAGGAAATCAATAGTCAGATAGAAGGAAAGATGAGTGAGCTAGAGGCTCTATCCAACCAGATCTGGCATCCATCTTGCAAAGTTGATGATTTTGAAGGACAAGTGGCCAATATCTACAATGAAATCAGGAAATTGGAACTTTAGAAGGAACAAATTTTGAAGAGGATATCAAGTTTTAGAGAATCTATTACTTTAAAATTACATTTTGTTGAGAAACAATTTGAAGAATGTGTCAAGGCCAAGGACACATGTTCTAAATTTTTGTATTTAGATCTTAATGTCGTTGAGATTGCACCATATGCTTTATGTGCAATTCTCACCTTAGCTAAATTCACTAAGGAGATGTGGACTAAAGGCATAAATAGTCTTAAGGAAAATTTTGATGATTGCATGAAAATCATATCAACATAAGGAAGGAAAACATTTTTGGATAGATTTATGAAATTTTGACCTTTGTCATTGATGTCAGAGGGGGAGTAGTTGTAGAAAATTATGAAGCATATTGTAAGGGGGAGCTTATTTAAGTTGAACAAGTTGTAATAGATGTAATGTAAGGTGTTATTTATTTTTGTTGTGTTAAGTTTTTGTCACTTAGCCAATTTTCCCTATTTTATTGCCATCAATGCTTGTTGACTATTGGCTAATAGTGATATGTGATTGCAATCATTTATGGCAATACATGATGTACATGCTCATAGGAAACTTTTGAAATAAAGATATTTAGTTTTTGGTAATCAGAAAATTGTCTAAGTATAGAACTTAGTTTATAATAGTGTATTGTTTTGTTTATAACTTGTTGCCGATGTCATATTATGACTAGAAAAGTTAGATAGAGATATTATACATGTTGTTGATGATGTGTATAACCTTAGAAGTTAGTATAGACTATATGAAATAGAGATAATCATGTTTGAAGCAAAATAGGACAACATAATTGAAAGAAAGGATTATTTTGTTTACAAGATGACTACTTGTCCAATTTGGGATAACATCCAAGATGTTTACTTAAAGTTAGAAAAGTGGATTGTGGTCTTAACTGACCCAATATCAATTTTTATAAAGTCATGGTATTTATGTAAAGAACATTTTGTGATGAGAAGTGATTGTGATTGTGATTGCAAGTGTTGTCTTGTAATTGTGATTGTATGCAAACTTTTGTGAAAGTGATATATGAAAAGTTTTATATGAGCTATTTTTTGATCTGAGATCGAGCTAAATATTAGAGGTCAGTCAAGGAAGAGGATACAATACTTATATTCTAGAAGTTTGATTACTTGTTTGGGCAGTGAGCTCTTCTTATAATTGGAAGTGCATGTTTGGGTAGTGGGCTCATCTTGCATTTACTATACTACAACTCCTAATAGGGGCCATCCTCTAACAAGGAACTTATATATTAGAATATTATCTAGTGGGTATCATCCCCTCTAGGGTTTTCCCTCAGCTAGGTTTTCCTAGTTAACAAAATATGGTGTTATGAGTTATCTTTGTGCATTACTACTATTAGTGTTTAGCATTAATTTATTTCTTTGTTATGCATGGTTTAAAGTACGAAATAATATCCAGTTAGTGACTAGAGTTTCTAGATTACTGATTCATCCCCCCCCCCCCCCCCCCCCACCACCTCTTAGTAATCCTTATTTCTAACATGAGCATGTTCCTTGAAATATAGAAAGTCAACCCAAATTATTTGGAAGTATTTAAATGGGTAGTTTCCAATCTATGGTCATAATTTGACTATCTCGCTCCTGTACATAGTAAAACTTGGTTTTTATTTTGTTTGGATGATGATATGTCTCTGTCAAGCCCTAAATTGAGGATTTAACCTTGAAATAGAAATGAAAAATATGTAAGGAAATAAATAAAAATATAAGTGTTCACCTTTCTTGTAGAAATCATTGCAATAATTATTTACAACGCTTGTGTGTTGTAGATATTGAATTTACAATGCAGGATGTAGGAAATCTCCACAAATGAAATGGATCTAAAAAAGCATACTAAGGAGAAATGGATGTAAATGTGTATTAATGAAGAAGATGATGAATTCCTTAATTCATATCTCCTCCCTTGATGGCCAAAAAATTCTTGATCTTCAAGAGGAAATGCCCACAAAGGATCCTTGAAATCTTGAGTGCTTGAAGTGCCTTAGGTAATTTACTAGCCTGAGTGGTTGGAGTTTCTTCTTGATGTATTTTGATATCTCTTGTTTTCTTGATGATGTGAAAATGAGGTGCTCCTTTTACACTAGTTTTTGGGCTAAAAAATAAAGCAAGTTGACAATGTCACCCTACAAATTAACTCCCTAGGATAAAGTTGATCTAGGTGTCAAAATAGGTTGACTTAGGTGAAAATATTCCCCCCCAAGTTGACATATTCCCCAAAGTCAACCTATTCTTGGGCCATCTCAAAGAAAAACCCCCGATGGGTCTCAAACTACACTAACAAAACTATAAAATAGGATATTTAGTAGGAGAAAAAGATGACTAAGCACAATTCCATCCATATTCCATGAGGTGATGTAGGAGAATATTGGATGTAAGGAAAATCTTGAATCACCCAAAAATATTTATGTTTATGTCTTTTTAATAAGGGTTGTTTTAGTGCAGAGTTTCTATTTGTGGAAGATTACAATTTTAGTAAGTTGTTTATTGTTGGAAACTATATTTGGAAAAATTTTGTGTTGTCATTAATGTCAAACCTACTAGTAAGAAATTTTTTAACCTACTGGAGAGACATTTAATAATAGTTTAGAGTGCCACATTTGTTGATTGATGAAGATAATTTTAAAAGAAGAGATATCAAGGTGAGTTAGTGATGTTGTTGAGAAGAGAGAAGTTAGGTATCATGGAACTATAATGGGTACTTGATAAGATGGTCACTAACAAGATAATGTGTTATTTAATAAACACGTGAAGCAAAGAAGAAAAGTGACATTTATGTATTAGTGAAATGACAAGAGTTGAGTTAAAATATAAGCATGATCGAGTATCAATATTGGTTGGTTAATGAAGTAGGTAGAACAAAAGATTAAGGAACTTAAGCAGAAGCCAAACATAGAAGTTCAAGCCAAGTGATAGTTATTGCTAAGAAATTTGATGAAGGAAGGTTAGTAGAAACTAAGTGGAGTAATGGCCAAGAAAGAGAGTAGATATCAAGTAAAATAGAACAATGTATGCCAATCTACACAATGATTAATGAAGTAGAAGAAATTAGTGATTTTCAAGTGACAACAAAAGTTATAGTTTGTAAAAGAATCAAGTTTGAGGTAGGAATAATTGATTTTTTGGATGAGTCAAAGTGAGTGGATGATAAGATTGATGAGATGGAATATTTAATACATGAAGATAGTTTGTTATGCAATCAAAGGAAAGGATTTGAACAGAAGTTTCTATAAGTATCAAGAAAGGAGAAGGAGAAAAAAATGATGGAAATATTGGATGAAACTAACCTAAACCTAAGATGTATAGTGACGTTTAAGTGGAAAAAGATCAAAATTACCTATTTAGAGAGGCATAAGAGATATTTTTTAAGGTTGGTTTGTTGTTGATTATTGGTCTTAAGGAGAGGTTGAGAGGAACAAAGCAACATAGGATAAGTGTGAAGAGATTAGTGAATTATGATTACTTCAATAGATGCCAAGTAGATTAGTGATAGAGATGGTAATAGAGGCCTATCAATGAACCAACATATGTGTGAATAAAGATCTCAATTTTCAAATTGAGTTGTGTCTAATATATAAAACATGCTATTATATTCTAACCATTGTTATAGTTAAAATCCTTTAATCAAGGATGACCTAACACCTATTTGCAAATCCTTTAATCAAGGTGATATTTTAATAGAATGATTTGAAGTCCTCTAAAAAGGCCACTCCTAATAGGCTAATTAAATCCTTTAACATGGTCATATCTAATAGTGTATTGTATAAGCTTTAATAGGGTTGTCTCTTACCCAGTCTCACTTCAGAAGAGTGAAAAATTGGTAGCATGTTACTTGGTGGTTTTTCCCAAATTGGGATTTTTTGTTAATTCCTAGTGTCAAAGTGTTATTTATGTGTGGATTTTACTTTATGCATACAATTTTTACAATTTTTTATTTTACTATTAGTTGAGACCAACATAGGCATAGTAGTTGTTAAAGAATGTTAAATTGCTAATCTATTTCTATATGGACCAAGTTGTTTAATGAGATTGTTTGAAGCTGTTGAAAGTTGAATTGGTGCATTTGGACCTGAGGATAACTAATTCATCCCCTTCTTAGTTATTCTAAATCATTCTAGCAATTGGTATCAAAGCTTTAGGGCTTTTAAGGAAAGTTTGAAGCAACTCAAGTTAAAGATCAAAATGTACAAGAGAGAGATACCTAAGCTAGACAAGGAGAACTTCCATGCATGGAAATCCTTAATTAGATAACACTTATATGGTATTGGAGATTTTACACCATACTACCTAGGAAATGAATGCGTTGAGGTAACTAGACTTGTGATAATTGAACAATTAAAAGAGAAGTAGGAGCACAACCAAACGATGACTGAACTTGCAACAACCCTAAGTTGTGTTGAATTTGATGATATGAAGGAATGCACTACTATAAAAATAAAAAAGGGAAATGTCATCACAAAACCATGGAGGAGACAAAAATTGTATTGAGTGCTAAGGTAGAAATCTTTAGAGGCAAGTTTGATGATATGAGCATTAAATAATGTGAGACCATTGTACAATATTGTGTCTGAATCAAAAAAGGTGGTGAATACTATCAAAGGAGCTGGAGGAATCATATCTTATGAGACTCTAATAAGTAAGTTATTGAGGAAATTAATTCCTATCTATGCAATTAGAGTATCTACAATTCAAGAAATGATATGTACACTTGGTAATAATCTGACCTTGGATAGTCTAGTTGGTAGATTCACTGCATTTGGACTCTCAAAATTAGATATTTATTCCCTTGCTAGTGTTTAATTTGATATTTAAGGCTAAATTTACTTTTGATGGACCTAAGAGAAAGAAGAAAAGAAAGTATGTGGAAAGTGACAATGAATCTGATGGTGTCCTTGATGAGCTTGAAGCATTATTGGCCAAAAGACTACCTAGAGGAAAATGCAAATACAAAGGTAAACTTCCTATTATCTTTTTTACATGTAACAAAGCTAGTCATATTTTTGCAAGATGTCTTGAAAAATATGAGAAGGATGAAAGGAAAGATTTCAAGTATAGAGGGAGGAGAGACAATAGAGAGAACTGAAGTAACAAAGAATACAAAGGAAAAGGTAAGAAATCTTGCTACAATTTTTGATCAAATAAATAAGATTAACAAATGAGTGTCAACACACTTAACCATTTTCACTATACATGTCAAGTACACAATGGAAGTCGAGCTAGAATTTCTTTATATACTGAGTCATAGATAGTGTCGAGAAAACTATAGTTGATGCCGAGAAGAACACATTACAATATATGCCAAGCTATATAGAATTTAACATGTACCAAGTAGATTAGAAGATAGTGTGTGTTGAGCATTGTGAAGTTAATAGGAGGCAAGTGATTCAGGAATCAGTAGAAGTTGAGCAATGCAAGAAAACTAATAGGAGCTAAGTAACACAAGAAACATAGTGGATGCCAAGCAATCCAGAATGGATGGTGCCAAGCATCAGTATCACTTCATGTGCCGAGAAATGCAAGATTAGCATAAGAGTTTGTGCCAATACAAACCAAGATGTAAAATGGTTATGGATGACTCATGATAGGATAAGGAGATAAGATCAAATCCTCCCATTTACCTATGCGATCCATATGTAGCGAATCAAAAAATTGGAATTGCATGCAGCCAATGGGTGAATTTCAAGGGTTTGAGTAGGAACATTTTATCCAAGGATGCATAACGATCCACTAATCTTTATAAGGGAGTCCTGATTCCATTAAACAAGAGTTGGAGAGAAGAAGGAATAGTAGAGCCTTTTATTGAGGTCGTTGCAGAGCATTAGTGTCAAAGATTTAGTGGAAAGGATAGCATTTACACATCTAGTTGATCAGAACAAAACAAGGAACACAATCAGTAGATCAGATCTAGTAGAGATCAGGGATAGATGAGCAAATCAAGAGCCTGAGATCAAAATTAGAGATTATTCTAATACTCTCTCTCAATTGTATTAGAAATTTGGAAATCCTATTGAGTTAGGTAGGTTTAACAGCCTTATGTAAATTCTTTAATAGGGTGGCATTCTAAGTTGAATGTTCTTAAGTCCTCTAACAAGGCACACTCCTAACAGGATGTAGAAATCCTTTAACAAGGTCACATATTGTAGCCTTTAATAAGGAAAACCATAAGAAGTGGTTGAAATCAATTGCTACAGTAATTTTGTGGGTATCATCCCCACCCCAATTTTACCTTCTTATTTTTGGAGGGTTTTTGGGTCACCAAAATCTCAAGTTTGATGTGGTGATGCATGCTTGTCTCTTATGATTGTTAATGTTTATATGCATGCATTTTAATTTCAATTATATGTTATTAAGGGTTTAAAAGTGGTTTAAAAGCCAGTACTTCTTATTCACCCCCACCCCCCCCCCCCCCCCCCATCTCAAAAGATCTATTCCCATTAAGACATTCCAACAATTGGTATCAGAGCTAAGTTCTCTCAAGGAGAAGCCTAACAGCCTGGAGGAAAATATTTGAAGATGGAAGTCTTAAAATTTGGGAAGGTCATTAAGAACTAGGTGATAGATGTGCATATCGCTCTACACAAGATAGAGGAAGCTAGAGAGAAATCAAGAAAATCCTTAAAAAGAAGGAAGGAAATAGCTATAGCCCAAAATGAAATTCACTACAAGGAGATTGAAACCATACAAGTATTTGCCATAGGAGATTCCAAAGAATTTGATGTAGCAATAGTAGAACTGATGGAGAAAAATAGAGCTTAAGCAAAAGAGATAAGAACTCTTAAAATAGAGCATGAATCACAGGCCATGATGCTTTGTGAAATCACTGAACAAAATAAAAGAGCAATTGAGGATAGAGTCATGATGGAAGATGACAAAAGAAATCTTGCAAATGGACTTGAAGAAAAATGTACTGAATTAGCAAGGATCTCAAACATGCAAATGGATACACTTGCCCAAATGATGAACCTTCATCATGAACTCAGTATGAAAGATATTGAGATCTCTACTTTGAGGATGCAAAATGAACAACTATAGAATGAATTGAATAGAGAAAAACAAACAAAAAAAAATCTCAATAAGTCAAGTGAAGCTATCAAGTACTTTGAACAGTTGCTAAAATCCCCAAGATCGGCCCATGATACATCAAGACTTGGATACTCCAGTACTAAAGTTGGTGAATCATCAAAGAGTGTTGAGAAAAGGAGTGAAAAAGGTAAGAATTCTAAACCCACTTGTCATTACTATAATAAAAAGGGCCATACTACTAATGTTTGTAGGAGTAGAAGGATCAATCATCCAAACACACCCAAAAGCAAGGTTTACTATCACAAGTGCAACATGCAAGGACATATGACACAAGACTACAGGTCTAAAGTCACAAGGACACAAATATTTGATGGACATTGCATTAATTGCAAGAAGTATGGACATAAAGCCTTTGAATGCAGATCAAAGCCTATGTGGACACCAAATCAGCATGTAAGAAGGGACAACTATGAACACCATTATAATTGGAACTACAATACAAGGCAAAGTTGTTACTATTATCAAGAGTATGGACATATAACCTAGAACTGCATAAGAACACATTTCAAGGGAAACTATAAAAATAGTTGCACCAAACTACTTGCTTCAGTTGCTTGAAAACTAGACACGTTAGTAGGAATTGTCCAACAAAGGCCAAGGCACCCAAGACTGAAGTAAATAAGGGCAAAGAAAAGATTGATGTGGAACACATCATAATAGATATGAAGAAGACATGGCAGAAAAAGAATGAATCAAGTACATCCAATGGAAAGGTCACTTCAACCACAAGGTCAAGTGATCATTTCTCATTCAATTAATAAAGTATAAATCTACATGAGACAAGATGCCAAGACAAAAAATTTAACTGATGATGCCGAGCTGTCTTTGGATGCCGAGTGAAACTATAGTGGTGTTCAAGTTATTAACAAAGCTAGTAGATGCCAAGTGAGAATAGCTGTCGAGTGGATGCTGAGTTGAAAAACCTTTGGAAGTTGAGTGACAAGTAAAGGTACAAAAATGCATTAAATGCAAGGTTTTTGAGTCACTTAAAGGTGAAAATCGGTTCATTTTTTAGCCATTCAAATGAAGAGTGATTACTAGGAGCACGACTGAGCAATTTTCAAGATTTCATCCAACAATTTACAACAATTCAGCATCTACCCAAGTGATCTAAGCATTTAACCAGGTATTTCCTTCAGGTGCTGAGTTTTATAGTTTGTGAAGTTTGCTTTAATCATCAAACCCTAGTTCAGTTAAAAATGGCATCTAGTTCAAAGATAACCCAAGGGAAAGAAAGCCATGAGATTCAACTTGTCAGTAACAATGTTAAGCAACCTAAGTTTAGGCCCATACTAGAAGTTGCATATAAAAATGATCCCACTAGTGCCCTATCTGCCATCCCTGAAAAAGTTGTCATGGTTCAGGATGTGCGAAACTGTTATAACTACAAAATAGGAGCCATAGGAGACTTGGAAATCTTTAATGCCTTTGACAAACTCTATGATAATGGTATATTGAAAGATGAGTTTTCTATCATAGAGAAGAAGGGTTTAACCAAAGCCCTAATTTTTCCAATCTTATTCAAAATTGAGTGGATACACATAATACTTAGCAGAATCCATGATGGATCATTTGAGATAGAGCAAGGACTAGTCAAGATTACCAAGAAGATGGTTCATAGGGTTACATGATTTCCAACCCTAGATTGGCCCAAGACACTGAGAAATGAAAAGAAGGAAACAATAGAGAAGAACACAGGTACAAAATGGAATAATAGGGGAATGCCAATTGACATAGTAAAAGATCCCCTTCTAGACTTTGCTATGAGGATCATATCACATAAATTTGATCAGTCTAGTAGGTTGAATAGTGTACCCTGCATAGAAGTGGATGTGGCATATAAGCTTGTAAAGAAAGACCACACCTATGACCTTGTAGAGCTCATGTTGTAGTAGATTAATGAAAATCTTGGAGCTATTAGAAAGTCCAAGGGAGCACAATGTAAATTTGGGTCAGTGCTAGTTTGTATGTTCTTCTATGTGATGAAGGAATTCCTTTCATTTGGTAAAGTCACTTGGAGTCAAAATAAAACTATTGTTGATCAAACAAATGATTTCATTGCACAAATGGGAGATAGCTTTGATGATCAAATGTCTATCTATTTTGATGATTTCAAGATTGCAATGAAGAAAAGAATGAGGATATTAGTCTCACTAGTGGAAAAGCATGTAAACAACATATGCTTTCTAGTCGACATTGATTATACTTACATTCAAGTAGTCCTTCCAAGATTAAGATGGCTTAGACCATTGGGATATGAGCTTGATGTTGACCAAGCTTCTGTAACCATCACATTATTACTTGCAAAAGAAATGGACAAATCTACAAAGGTATTTGGAACATATGATATTGTCAAATCAAGAGTTGTTACAAAACTCAAGATAGCCACAACAGTAAAGAAAAAGGAAAAGTTAGTAAAGAAAATAAAGAAGAAGTTTTATGTTGGAGAAACAAGTGTAGCAAGTGAAGCAAAGGAGATTAGTGAAGGAGAAGAAGAAGGTGATGATGAGAATGATGAGGATGAGCTAGAACAAAGGCCACTTGAAATGTCACAAGGCCATGGTGAAGACAAAGATGACAGTGCTGAGGAAGCAAAAACCAAGGAAGCACCCATCAAAGGAAAAGTCATCAAAAGGAAGGCAAAGACACCTCCTACTTCTCAACCCTCACCAAAGAAAGCTATCGTGCAAACACCCAAAAAGCCAACAACCAGAGCTACAACAAGGGCCTCTATAGAAAAGACCAAAGAGGAAGCTACAAAGAAGAAGAAGACAGTCAAGAAGGCACATGGAGAGCCAAGGAAAAGAAAAAGATATGTGGCTCAACTTGATACTAATGAGGAAGATCAGACTGAAAGGGTAAGTCATCCTCCTAAGTCTTCAGTTGATATATTATGTGAAAAGATTAGGAATGGAGACTTAAGTGAAATGAAAAAGATTGATTTCAATAAGTTCAATAAAGAGGAATAGAATAGCATAGAAGAATCAGTCTATGCATTAATGGCATAGTTCAAGTACACACCTCTTGAACTATATGGACAATTGCCAAAGGAATTGTGTAAAATTGTAGATGATAGATGGAATTTCTATCTAATGATGGAAAAGAAGATGAGGGAATCAACCCTAGCAAGCATACTACCTGATTTGACAAAGGAATAGGTAATTCAAGTAGTCAAAAGACATAACACTAGGTTTACACCTAAGTATAGGGAATTCTCCATTCTCCAAAACAAAATTGAAGAAGTTGTATAGATAACCACAAGAGTGTGGAAGAACTTGTATAAGAAAACTAAAGATGTCCTTGAAGAGGAATACAAAGAAGAAGCTGCTGCTAAATCAGAGGAAAGAAGGAAGAGGAGAGAAGAGAAGACAGAAGTAGAGAAACAGGTTGAAGAAGAGGAAAACAAGGAAGAAAGAGAGGAGGAAGGAAAAGATGAAGGCAAGGGTACTAATGAGCAACAAAGTGTGCAAAACATACAACTTCCACCTCCTAGTCCTCCTCACTCTACTACCACACCAACAGAAATCATAAAGATTAAGGATGTTGTTGAAACCTCTTGTCAAAACATCAACCCATTAACTACAGAGGATCTCACTATGATCCTTGACCAAAAAACTCTTCAAGCAAAATTATGTACAAGTCCCATATTGGTCAGTGTAGATGATCTCCAAAAGTTAGTAGATAAACTCAAAGAAGCCAAGGTGTCACCACAAGAACCAACTCAAATCACTCAAACTACTAGAATTTCATTTCTACCACCTCCATCACCACCAAGAATAGCCATACAAGCTCATCAGGATCTGAGTGCAACAGTAGAGGAAGTCACAAGCATAACAGTATAGACAACAAGTACACCTCCAATAGTAGTGGTACAAGAAGAAGATAGGGAAGAAACATAGGATAAGAAAGAGTCTGCAATACAAACCTTGGTTGAATTGCCCAAAATAGGTACTCCTACCAAACCCATTCAGAAGATGAGTACTAAAATGATGACCTACCAAGCTCAAGTTCTACCAGGGTAGCCAGGACCATTCATTATGGCATTCTTGAGCTTGATGAAGAAATTAAAATACCCTATTATGATTCAAGCACTTTAAATGAAGAAAAGATGAATGAGATACAAAGTGCATTAGATAAGAGAAGGAGGCAAGAGGAAATGAGGAAAGACCACAAATACAAGCAGGCAATGAATGATATCAAAGATATATTTATGGATGCCTTCAGCCTACAACCTCTAGATTCAAGCAAGCCAATCCTTGAGCAATTATCTGATATAGTTGATCAAGTGAATAACAAAGACCATGATACAAATGTAAAACTTTTGAAATGGTTAGAAAAGAAGTTTGAAGGCAAGGTCAACCAGAAGATAGCTAATAACATAATTTTGGGATAGGTTGACCTAGCTAAGAAATTGGATAATGTAAAGATTGTGTTAGGGAATATCTTTTCCCTTTATAGAAAATTTTGTGATTTTTAATAAATTCGAAAGTTTTGAGCCTTGAGAGAAAACTTAAGCTCTCCAGCATGCAACTACCCTCAAATCCTACATAGAGTGAAAAGCAATTTGCTCAAATACTTCACATTCAGAGGGAATTAGCTGCATTATCAGCAGAAGAGGCCACTATTAAAGAAAAGCTGATGCAAATACAAGTCTCTATCACTCCTCACTTGGAGATATTAAATAAGGAGGAAATGTATGCAGAAATAGTCCTAAAGAAAGATCTAAATATTTATATTCATGAAGGACTTGTTGATCTAGCAGTAGAGCTTGCAATCCAAAACAAGTAATTGGATATTGCATTGAATAAATGGGATGTAGCTCTTAAGATACTCCTTGAGGTAAATAAGACATTTTTGGCCAAGCATGGCATTACCATTTATGACCCTTTCACATCAGTATCAAAAAGGGGGAGATAATATTAATATTCTAAGGGGGAGATAATATCATAAGGGGAGAGATATATTAAAGGAGACAATAAAATACATTAGGCACAATGGCACAAGACAATAGAATTCATGATATGACAAGGCATAATCAACTTAGGGGGAGTCATAAGGTATATTGTTGTTCACAATATTTTTTTTAAATTTTGAAAGTGAAGAATGTAAAAATAAGATTTAGATCATGAATGATCAGTTAAGTATTTTTAGACACTCATGTCAAAGGGGGAGATTGTTGATCAAATAAATAAGATTGACAAATAAGTGTCAACACACTAAACCATTTTCACTATACATGCTAAGTACACAATGGAAGCTAAACTAGAATTTTTTTATATGCTAAGTCACAGATAGTGCCGAGAAAACTACAGTTGATGCCGAGCAGAACACATTATAGTATATGCTAAGCTATATAGAATTCAACCTGTATCGAGTAGATCAGAAGACAATGTGTGTCGAGCATTGCAAAGTTAATAGGAGCCAAGTGATTTAGGAATCAATAGAAGTTGAGAAATGTAGGAAAACTAATAGGAGCTAAGTAACATAAGAAACACAGTGCAATCCAAGCAATCCAGAATAGATGGTGTCAAGCATTAGTATTACTTCATGTGCCAAGCAATGCAAGATTAGCATAAGAGTTTGTGCCAATACAAACCAAGATGTAAAATGTTTATGCATGACTCATGATAGGATAAGGAGATAAGATCAAATACTCCCATTTACCTATGCGATCCATATGTAGCCAATCAGAAAATTGGAATTGCATGCAGCCAATGGGTGAATCTCAAGGGTTTGAGCGGGAACATTTTATCTAAGGATGCATAACAATCCATTAATCTTTATAAGCAAGTCTTGACACCATTGAACAAGAGTTGGAGAGAAGAAGGAATAGTAGAGCCTTTTATTGAGGTCGTTGAAAAGAATTGGTATCAAAGATTTAGTGGAAAGGAGAACATTTACACATCGAGTTGATCAGATTAAAACAAGGAACACAATCAACAGATTAGATCTAGTAGAGATTAGGGATAGACAAGTAGATCAAGAGCTTGAGATCAACATTAGAGATTGCATTAGTTCAAGTGTATTATTCTAATACTCTCTCGCAATTGTATTAGGAATTTGGAAATCCTATTGAGGTAGGTAGGTAGGTTTAACAACCTTATGTAAATCCTTTAACAAGGTGGCATTCTAAGTTGAATGTTCTTAAGTTCTCTAACAAGGCACACTCCTAATAGGGTGTAGAAATCCTTTAACAGGGTCACATATTAATAGTGTGTTTTAGCCTTTAATAGGGTAGGCCTTTAATAGGGAAAACCATCAGAAGTGGTTGAAATCAATTGCTACAGTAATTTCATGAGTATCATCCCCACCCCAATTTTACCTTCTTATTCCTGGAGGGTTTTTGGGTCAACAAAATCTCAAGTGTTATGTGGTGATGCATGTTTGTCTCTTATGATTGTTTAATGTTTATATGTATGCATGTTAATTTCAATTATATGTTATTAAGGGTTTAAAAGTGCTTAAAAAGCAAGTATTTCTGATTCAGCCCCCCTCTTAGAAGATCTCTTCCCATTAAGACATTCCAACAACAATGTTAAAGAAGATGGTTCTGATAGTAATTATGATGATCATGATGAAAAAGTTGTTTATGTTGCAATCAAAGATGATTCTGATGAAGATTAAAAAACTACATTGATTTCACATGTGAGTAATAATGAAAAATGGATAATTGATAGTGGTTTCTCACATCATATGACTAGTGATACAAGTATGCTTGAGAAGTTAGAACATTATAATGGAAGTAGTGTTAAGTTTGGTAATGATGCTCTGTGTTATGTGAAAGGTAAAGGATATATCAATGATAAGATCAAATGGGACAATGCATATTGGGTTGATAGAATAAAGTATAACTTTTTGAGTGTTGCACCATTGATTAGTTTAGGCTATAGAGTTTAATTCCAAAACAAAAAGGTAAAGATCTATAATGCTATTGGTGAAAAAATTGGAAGTGAAGAGAAAACAATAGGAAAATTTTTCTATGTAGACCTATTTGAAGATACTTGTTTATTTGCACTAGTTAAGGATGTTTGGTTATGAATAAGAGGCTATGTCATGTGAAATTTGATAATTGGGTAAATATTAATAAGATGAAAAGAGTTAGAGGGTTACCAAGATTAAGAAAACGTGATAAGGTGATGTACAAGCAATGTCAAATGGATAAAATGACAAAGTCTAGCTTCAAGAGAAAAACCTATTATTTTGATGATATTTTGGAGTTAATTCATACCAATTTATATGGTCCTATTGGAGTGCAGAGCTATTATGGTAACAAATATTTCATTCTATTTATTGATGACCTTTCTAGAATGATGATTTTGATGTTTCTTAAATAAATATTTGATACATTTCAAATGTTTAAGTGGTATTTTGCTAGAGTTGAAAAGGAATAGGAAAGAGTTTGAAGTGCTTAAGATTAGATAAAAGAGGTGAATTCATATCAAATGAGTTCAACATATTTTTTAATGACAAAGGAATCAAAAGACGAATGAGTGGACCTAGGACTCCACCACAAAATGATATAGATGAAAGAAGGAATATATCAACTATGGATTGTGCAAGGAAATTGATGATGTAGAAGAATATTTCACATAAGTACTAGAGAGAAGTTGTAAGTATTGAAGTCTATGCTCTAAATTGAGTACAAGTGAAGAAAGGTACAAAAAAAACAACTTTTGAACTTTGGTATGGTTGTGAACCTAATATAAATTATTTCAAAGTCTTGGGAAGAAAGTGTTAAATATTGAAAGTGTTGGAAATTTGGCTAAGGTAGATAGTGAATGTTGTCATTTATGGAAACATATTTTTAATATGAAGATGAAATACTTTTGAAGATTTAATTATGACATTCATAGTTAGAAAATTGTCTTGGTATCATACAATTTATTTGGATGAATAATAAATTTCTAATTAGTGTAGTTTGTTGAGGTCAGTTGGATACATGAAAATTTAGCTACAATTAGGTGAGATAGTAAGGAATACATGGTTAAGTTTGCATGTTAGTACAATCTATTTGGAATGAGTTATGGGGAAATCACTAGTTATAATAGTGTATAGGTAGAATAAAGCATGTTAAGGCATTGGATATTTTGGGTTAAGGAATTATTTTGTTTACTAAAATAATTACTTAACTAATTAGGGATGACAACCTAGATATTAACCCTAAGAGGGAAAGAGTTAGTAATATATTTTTGCAAAATGTGTAAAAGATTGAAAGCCATCTGGGTAGGAATATTATATTTGTAAATGTATATAAGAAGATTTTAATATGTAAATCTTAGTGATGTTGCAAAGTGTCATATTATAAATATTTTAAGATGCAAATTTTGATGTATGATAAGAGGTATGCAATTTTTGTGATGAGCATCTAAAGCAATATCATATATTGAATATATCAGTAGCATAGTAAAGAGGTTTTTATATAAATCTCTTTATATCAAGAAACTACATTGTATATTGCATCTTTGGGAAGTCAACTCTTCTTACATACATTTTGTGTTTGTATATAACAAATCCTAACAAAGTTTAGGCTTCTTCAAACAAGGCCCAATTCCTCTAATAAGGAATGAGACATATACACATGTAATAGACTCTTAACAAGGTCAATATCTTTTACTAGATACTTTTGATTAGTGGATCATTTTGTGGGTAGCATCCCCACCATGGTTCTCCTTCAGTTTGGGTTTCACTAGTTAACAACATATGGTGTTATGAGTTATCTTATTGCATGCTTAAGTTTTCTATTCAACATAATTAGTTTACTTTCATATGCAAGTTATAAGGTAAATAATAATATCCATTTTTGGGCTAAATTTTTTAGAATACTGATTCACTCACCCCTCTCAGTATTCCCCATTTCTAACAAAAAAATGTAAGAAAAAGTAAACTTGATGAAAAGAGTGATGAAGACATATTTCTAGGACATTCCACTAAAAGAAAATCTTATAAGTTTTTGAATTATAACACTAAAATGATTATAGAAAGTGCAAATTTTATAGTTGATAAATTTGTAGAAAAGAATAAAGAAGAATGCCAAAAAGAACCCGAAGACTACATAATCTACTCTATATATGAAGGTGAACCTAGTAACTTACCTGAACTAGAAAAGGTGGCCTCTAAGCATCAATAGCTAGACACTGTCAAGGTTTTGCTAAAGAGTATTACTGAGCATCATACTATAGTAGCTAAGTCACAAATAGACACTTCTGATCATTAGGCAGAAGAAGCCAAGTTGTAGCCAAAGACAACTAAAGAAAAAGAGAAAGATGAATCTAGTGAACTATAGTAAGTAGAAACAAGACCTAAACTTATTTTGGTAAATCATGTGAGAAGACATCATGCACCAAATCAAATCATTGGAGAAAATGTTTAAGGGGTCATGACAAGAAGAAAATTGAAGAGTGATACATTCTTATTATGTTATTTTGAACCTAATTTTTTTAAAGATACATTGGAGAATGAAGATTGGAAAGGAGAAATGAATGACAAAATTGAAAAAATAGAGATAAACAAGACTTGGACACTAGTACCTACATCTAAGGATATGAATGTGATTGGAACTAAGTGGGTGTTCAAAAATAAGCTAATTGAGAAAGGTGGAGTTACAAGGAACAAGGCAAGACTAGTTTGTTAGGGATATGCACAAGGAGTTGACTATGGTGAGATTTTTTCCCTAGTTCCAAGGTTGGAAGGAGTGAGAACTTTTCTCACATATGCTTCTTACAAATGATTCAAAGTATATCAAATTGATGTCAAATCTACTTTTTTGAATGTTATCTTCGAGGAAGAACTCTACATTAAAAATCCTAAGGGCCCATATGATTACAAGCATAGGAATAGGAATGGAAATGGGGAATGAGAATGGAAAATGGAAACCCCATTCCTGTTTGGTTCACCTAAAATTTAATTCAATTTGTGAACAATTAAGATATTTCAATAGAGATCAAAGAAAGAGTTGTGGCAATGGAAAAGGATATTGTAAGATATCTTTGCACTTTCAAAAACAAGGATAAAGATATGGACATATCAATTTTTGTATCTTAACAAACTAATCCATTGCTTGTCCTTTCAATTCTCTACAATTCTAGGTATTCAATCCTTCTAGGGAATTCATATGTATGATATTATGAGGAAGTTATTGAAGTTAAATGCAATTTACTATACTCAAATATATCATCTTAAAAAACTTTGCAAAGCCATTAGGCAAAGCAAATAGTTTAGAAAACCCATCCTAGAGAAAAAATGTCAACTGTGTATGTTGTCCAAATCCTTGTGGAAGTCTCCATAAGCTATAAAATTTTCCTAAATCCAATATTTCCACTAACATAGAAAATGCAGGTACAATGTCCATGGTTAGTTCTATCTAATTTTAATAGTTGGTTATCTATGATGAGCCCAAACAAGCAAGGAAGGAAGAACTTAGTACTAAAATATTTCATGATGAAGGTGACAAATATTTCAAGATGAAGGTGACATATTCCTATTCTCCATTCCTATAATATATATTTTTGGGAATGGAATTATGCTCATTTTCCATGCACCAAATGAAGAATTTAAAATATATTATAATTCTCTATGACCATTTTGGTCATATTATAAAAACCAAAGGGGCCCTAAAGGATTTTTTGATCCAAGCAAGAGGAATATGGTATGTAAGTTATGTTGATCCCTAATGTATATTGTCTGTTAGAGTTGAACACTTAGTCATTCATTAGACATAGTTGGTCAGTCATCACTATGACGGAACCATCCTACCAAGGTGGAGCTATGTATAGAAGACTTGTGTGAAATTCAAATGAAGCCAATAAGTTACTATTGGTGACAAAGTATTTGGTCGTTGAGTACTCTAATACATGCTAAGTGAAATAGAAGACAATGTATGAGCCAAGCAAATATAGGTCAAGTGATAGCATGAACACTGGATACAACCGTGCATCAAAATGTGTACATGCAAAGTGAACCAAGAATTAGTTTTCACATTTTTTTTGAATGTTGCAAATATTAAGGTAAAACATTTTTAGCTGACTTAATGCATGTTTTAATGATTAAGGAATTAATCATGGAGATGGTTATGCATTTTGTTATGGATCATTAATCACTATATAAGGTGATTAGTCCATTAGAAAGATGGTTAGGCTAAGTAAAAAAGGTGAAGGATCTAGATCATTGTTTTTGAGTAGGAAACTTATATAGATAGTTAGAAAAGGAGAATTCAAAAAATATTTTGATAAGGGTGTGCAAGAGAAGAGAAGTTTGGATACTAGAAGCAAAGTTTGAAGGTGAATTAGATAGAGCAACTGAGAAGTTTAGAGATAGTCAATTGCAAAACAATGTTAGATTAGATCAATGTTGAAAAGAGGAGATTCATAATCTTCATATTAAGTGAAAACTAAAGGATTAGGAATAGATACATTCTAGCAAGTGTTTTAGGGTGAATATCTTAATAGAGTGGTCCAAACAAACCTTTTTAAATCTCCTAACATAGTTCTTACTTAGTTTTAATTTAAAATATTTTAATCAAGGAAGATTGAATAAGCCTTGTAAGATCTTAACAAGGTCGACCCCTCATAGGGTAGATCATCAAAAATGATCAAAATTTCAGCCCTAATAGGAAAAATTTATTACTATAGTAGTGAATATTTGTGGGTGTCATCCCCAACCTAGTTTCACCTTCACCTTGGAGGGTTTTTCTGTGATCAAATTTTTTGTGTTATGTGTTGACCATTTGTTTACATGTTTCATGGATGTGATTAGCTATTAGATCTAATACATTATTGCATTAAATATTTAGGTGATTTACGTTATTGTTGTTAGAAGGATGTGAGTTGAAGCTATAAGATTTGATATTTGTTTCAAAGGGTAAAATTTTTATAGATCATGATTTACCCCCCTCTTAGTATTTAAATTTCCCAATAGACTTCCAACAAGTTACACAAAGATTTATATGATTTGAAGCAAGCCCCTAGAGCATGATATGAAAGGTTATGCAATATTTTGGTGACATTGGTTTTACAAGAACTAATGGCAACATAAATCTATATTTAAAAAAGAGAATATGAAAGTAACATATTGCTAGCTGAAATTTTTGTTGCTAATAATATATTTGGGGAAAATATTCAATGTGTAAGTCATTTGATCATCAAATAAAGAAGGAATTTGAGATGTAAATCTTTGAAGAGATCAAATTCTTTGTTGGTTGGAAAGTCTATCAAATGAAAGGTGGCATATACATTAAACAATCTAAGTATTTCAAGGAGATATTGAATACTTTTAGAATGGAAGACTCAAGACTAGTTGGAACACCTTTGGTAACTAGACATAAATTGTCAAAGAATGATGATTCTGCTAATATGAATCAAACATTATACATGCCAAATGATTGGAAAACTATAGTATGTTGTACAAAGACGACATGATATTGCATTAGTAGTTAGATTCTTTCTAGATTCTCTTCTAATCCTATAGAAAATTATATGATGGAAAAAAAATTGATCCTGATCAAATACTCAAAAGGAACATAAGACTATGGATTATGACCTACAAGAAAAATAAAAAGTTTGAATTGAAGGTTTATACTGATACAAATTGGGCTAGAAATGTTGATGATAGATAGAGTACAACTGGAGGCACTTTCTTTCTATGAAATAAACTGATTCTATGGATAAACAATCTAGAAAAACTATATTTTACAATCCATAGTAGAAGCTGAGTGTGTTGTTGTAGTAGTAAATTATTTAAACAATGTATGGATCAAACAATAGTTGAAACGTATGAAGGAAGAGATTATTGAGCCTATTGTGATATATTATGGTAATACAAGTGTTACAAACATATCAAAGAACCCTATGATTCACACAAAGACTAAATATATTGACATCAAGTATCATAACTTGAGAGAGTTTGTACAAGACAAAGAAGTGAGATTGGAATATGTGACCCCAAAATAATAGATAGATGCCATATTCATGAAGACACTACCTAAGGATTATTTTGAGAATATAAGAGAAAAGATAGGGTCCATTCCCCTACCTAAAAAAAATTGAGAAGAGATGTTGCATTGCATCAAATTTTATGATCAGGATATCTTATAAATTGATGTGAAATGTGACACTTTAGGAACTACCTAAGGGTTTGAAAATAAATAAACTAAACTATGAGTAGATGAAGCTACCAAGATTTATGAAGCATAATGATAAAATTCCATCTCTATATTAGTAAAGAAAGTGACATGAAGATTTAATGTATACTAGAGCAAGAAAAGAGATGAGATGCATGTGAATGGTTGATGTCTTTTTATTGTTTTCAAAGAGGGAGAGAGGGTGTAAAAGGTACTGTACAACCTACATATAAAGAAGAGAGATATAATCAATTATCATTCATATAATGAGGGATAAATGTGTTTATATAAGTGTTGAAATTATTAAGAAAAAATGGAAATATGGTAGAGAATGAGTATTAGATAAAATGATAGAGGGTGCAATTGTTGATCTCTAAGCCATGTTGCCTATGAGTGTTAAAGACTTAGTCATTTCCTAGGTAGAGTTGGGTGGTCATCACTATGATTGAGATACACAATGAATGATGAAAGATGTAAAGCTTGTTCACATTTCAGTTTGCACCAAGCAATTCTTAGGCTACTGAGAACCCTAGTGTGGACCAAGTGATAGTTTATTTTGAGTAATAATAATAATAGTCAAGGAAAGTGAAGTCAATTTATTCTAAGTGAGATCGTTGCTACCAAGAATAGCCAAGGGACAACATAAATATCAATTGTGAGTGAGCGTCAGGGTGTTCAAGTGCCCTAATTCAATTTTGACATATGTGTTTGTGATGGCACAAACACTTTGGTAAACCATTTTAGCCAACTTTTACACTTAATTTAAAAATTGTAAAAACAACTAAGAAAGTAACTACATGTTTTGTTAGAGGACATAAATCCATAGAAAGGTAGAGTAACAATTCAAAAAATTAGAAGGAATAAGAGGCAAAAGGGAGAACTCTGGATTGTTGATCATGATTTAGAACCTTCTCCAATTTTTTATTTAAGAAGGGTACTAACCCTAAATATTTTGTGTGTGTGTGATCATGTGAGAAGCATTAGGAGAGAGTTAAGAGAAAAGTATACAAACAAAGGAAGGCTATGTTTGATGATCAAAAGTAGAGATTAGATTAGAAACCTAGTAATAAAAGGCATGACATAAGTATATAAAATAAGTAGATCAAATTAGACAAGGAAAGAGAAGATCTATAACCTAGCATCAATGTTCTAATTGAAGGATCATGTAATGAGACATTATAACTAGTGGAATAGGGTAAATCTCTTAACAAAGCGGTCCTAACAGGCCTATTCAAATATTTTAATCAAGGTAGAATGGATAAGTTTTGTAATCTCCTAATAGGGAAGACCCCTCATAGTAGATCACTAGAAGTGGTCAAACATTATAGCCTTAACATGAACACTTTATTTCTATAGTAGTGAAGATTTGTGGGTGTCATCCCCACCCTAGTTTTACCTTCACCTTGGAGGGTTTCTTGGTAACTAAGTCTTGTGTGTTATATGTTTACATTTACTTTCATGTTTTTGGATGCGATGCATACTTAGATCTATTTCAATATTATAACTTATGGTTTATGATATAGATATGAGATGGATTAGAGGTGAATATGTTTGAGTTGTTATTTTTTTTAATAAGTAGAAGTTTTATAGATCCTTCTTCGCCCCCCAATATCTCACTTCTCAATAAGACTTCTAACAATTGGAATCAGATATTTTTTTCTCTTAGAAGAAGTATAATAGCTTAAGAGTTAAGATCTTTGAGATGGAGGCTTAAAAATTTGGAAAATTCATTGAGAACCAAATGCTTGATATCCAAATCATACTGAAACATCTTGAAGCAACAAGAGAGGAGTTAAAGAAATCCTTAAAGAAGAGAAAGGACTTGGCTATTCAATGGAATGGTACTCTATACATAGAAGGAAATGAAGGACTACTTGAAGTTGGTAATTCTAGTGAAAGTGATGAAAAAATAGTAGACCCACTAGAAAGGAAAAACACAATGAATGATGAAGTAAGAGCACTAAAGAGAGAACATGAAATCTAGTGGATAAGATTGCGACTGAACAAAAAAGAAAGCTTGAAGATAAAGATAATATGTCTACAAGACTTGATGACAAGAACAATGAAGTGCAAAGGCTTACTCAAAATTAGTTTGACATTACCAACATACTAATCCTTACAACTAAAGAATTTAGTAGAAAAGATGTAGAGATTGCTAATTTGAAATCAGAGAATGAGTAGCTGAAGAATACACTAAAACATGAAAAAAACTCATTGAAGGGTTAAATAAACCTAAAGAAGCTATGAGATATTATGAATAGCTCACAAGATCACAAACAAGACCTTATGATCCATTTGGTCTAGGCTATATCATGGACCTATTTGAGAAAGGATAATCATCAAAGAGTGGAGAGAGAAGAAATGTAAAGCCAAAGAACAAACCTACATGCTATCATTGTGGCATGTTGGAAAACACAAAAAACATTTGCAAAAGAAAGATTGATAAAAAAAAGTAGTAAACCAAAATTTAAATGGACATTGTTTTAATTGAAAGAAACAAGTAAACCAAGCATATGGTTGTAGGCCAAAGGCAAAAAATATATCTATTTCACCTAGATTTGAATATCATTGTTATAATTGTCAAAAGTATGGACATAGAGATCAAGAATATAGATCCAAGGAAAAATCTTACTAGACATCCAAGAAGCAAGGAAAACCACCTAAGGTAACTCTCTTAATTGGGATTATAACACATGTTACAATCATCATTATTGTGGTTAATATGGACACATTATAGAAAACTATATAAAGGCACATTTTAGAGGAAAATGCAAGAGTTGGTTGAATGGAAATCTAGTTTGTTTTAGTTGTCACAAGATTGGAAATGTAAGCAAGAACTATAGGACATAGCACTAAAACCAAGAAATTAACATAGAAAAGGAAAATGCAAGGTTGATGTAGAATAAAAAAAGAAATAGACGAATCAAACTTGAAAAAGGAAGGTAGAAAATGACAATAGTTGATCCAGTGAAGTTGACCTCACCCAATCCAATGGATCAAGTGATCACAATACCTCTCACCAAGAAAAGAAGGTATGTTAAGGAACTATTCATTTGAATGTTGCATTAGATACCAAATTCTAGACATAAGATATGTTAAAAGTAAATATTTGCATAAATCAAGAAGCACTAGGATAGACTAGAGGCAAGAACTGAGCAAAAGAGATCATCTGCATAGTAGATGTTGAGTATCAGTATTAGTGTCTATAGTTATTGAATATCACTATATAGACCAAGCTCCATTATATATTGAGTTGATATGTTGACCTAGCTAAGCATGCAAATAATAATGAAAATTGAGTGGTGGTTATGAACGAGCAATGGAAAGTGTATACGAGGATTAGTAATGCAAAGAACACTAAATATCAAATCAAAAAGTATTCACAAAACTAAATAAACGTAACTTCAAGATAGACTAAGATGAGCTCTCAATTAAGAATATGAGCCATTAATGGGCTCTCTCAATGAGAAGCTCTCTTGTTGAGTAGCTTTGTCTAATTAGATAGGATGTATGCTCGATTCTCCAAAGGCTTCAATGGTGTTCTTGATGGATTTTGACTTGGGTGAATGGATTTGATGTAAAATAGCTTCTCAAAAATGGCATTATGGCTTTACTTCATGATCAAAATGGCATTACTTTGTTACTATGGGTGATTGTGTTAAAATGGCTTGGGAGAGGATTCCTTAAATAGGCAAAGGGCTTGAGGGATCAAGGGATAGGATGCAAGGATGGGAGAAAGTTTATGGAAAGTTTAGATTGAATGAGAGGAGAGCACATGGATTGTGTTTCTTTATAGCCAATTAGGGAGTGACACATGTCACTGGGTCATTGGTTAAAAAAAGAGGAGTTGAGGGGTCAATAAAGGAGGCTCAAAGCTCATAAAGACCCTCATAATGGCTTGTAAGAGAAATGAATGGGCTTGTAAGAGTCATTTATGGCTTTGTGGGCTTCATAAAGTTTTATGGTTGGGATATTTGTGAGAGAGTTGAGATATTTTGACTTGGGTTGGATTAAGAAAGTCTTAAGCTTGACTTAGGAATGTGCAAATGATTAAGGCTTGAATTAGGCTTGGGTTAAGATTAGATTAGGCTTGTTAGAGATGGGCAAGTGGATGGCATTTAATTAGGGTGGGTGAAGGAGGAGATATTTGTTGGCTTTGGCTTGGGTTAGCAAGTCTTAACCCATGTTTAGGGAATGTGACAAGTTAGGGGGGGATTAGGATTAGGGTCAAAGATAAGGATTGACATCTTCTAAAAGAGTCTAGGCTTTGGATGAGGATGAAGACTTTCTAGAAGAGTCTAGAACTTCCTAGGATGGGGATAAAAAAGGTTTTTAGGAAATAAATAAAGTTTTATTTATTTCAAGGGTTTGGGTTGAGGAGATATTTATTAAAATATTTTTAATAAACATGAGGATTAATATTTAATCTTAATTAAATATTTTGAGTTGGGATTAGGGGTAGGAAATGATGTGATTGGCCTTTAATTGAAATTAAAGAAGGATTAGAAGATTTTGGAAGAGGTTAGTGGTCTTAAGAAAATTGGCCAAGTTTTGGGCAAAAAATAAATTATTTATTTATTTTGAGATTTTTGGTCAATTTATTAATTAAATAATTAATAAATAAGGAAATAATGTTTAAATAAGATTTAAACATTTTTGGGAGGGATTCCTTAATTAAATATTTGTAATTAAGATAAAGGGATTTAATGGCATAAAAATAAATAAATAAAATAATTAATTAATTAATTAATTAATGATGATGTTATCAGGGACTTTTTTAGAAAATAAAAATACTTTATTTTCCAAAGGATTTTTTAGGTGTCTACATTTTGCCCCTCTTTGACATAGTGTTGAAACAACACTATTTCAAAGAAGTTCAAATATAAATGACATGGAGATGACTTTATGGAGCAACATAGTTGCCCCAGTCTTGGATAGAAGAGAGAGAATGGACTGCATGATGCCCCCTCAAGAAGGTAGCGGGGAGAGAAAATGAGGCTCGACAGTTTCTTGAAAAATACAAAAATTTGGGATGAGCAAGGAGACTCAGATTGGGAAAGAGAAGGGGCTGAATTAGCTCAAACACTCACTACGGGAGAATGAGAAAGGGAGAATTAGAGGCACAAGAGTAAATAAGCTTAAGACTTCAGGGGAGATGGAGGATGAAGGAGCGGAGCACTATAAAAAGGAATCCAAGATAGGGAGAAGGATGAGGGGATTATAAAGTTGATGTAACATGATTTCAAAGAGTCAGATTGGCGAAAGATGGGTTTCAAAGATCCCTAGGACTAGGATTGTGGATCCCTAAAGCTAAGTGAAGATTGATTCAAAGAGATACTGATGCATAAGCTGGGGTAGGAGAGACAGATGTTGGACATGGATGGGGGATAATGGAGATGAATGGAATCCATTGAAGCTTTTTGAGCAGAGGGATACTTCAAAGAGAAGTACCACGATATAGTTGAGCACTAGATTTTCTATAAGACTGTTGGTTAATTGCCAAGGTTACCAAGAACATCAAGGCCATGTCACCAACTGTCCAGAGGACTGACAGACTGACTCGAAACAAACACACAAGGATTGCCCTAGCATCACACATGAAACTCAGAGGAAACATCATGGAACTGATGCTGGGTAACCCACAAGCAAAAAAGAAATAAATGAAAGACTTGATCAAAACCATACACTCAAAGTGCCCCATTCGTAACATACCATGATATGGAAGATCATGGTAACCGCGAGGAGGGAACAAAAAGATTGCTCAAAAAAGATACTTCAAGACCCAAAAGAAAAGATTCAAAATCAAAAGAAAGTGAAAATCCAAAAGAGAACCGTTTGCCAATGAGATGGGTAGGATGAGGTACTAACGGACCAAGATCAGACATGAGAAAAGCTATATCCTACAAGGATCTATCGAAGAGCACCTAAGCTAGTGGATTTGGATTAGTGATGCATCTAGCAAGCTAAACTAAGAAGGATAACACTTTGGTGATAGGAGATCTGGCTAAAAGATGCATTTGGAATAGCTAACCAAGATTTGTGTGATGTGTGCAAGATGCTGATCAAGGATGAACTAACATGAAAGTTGGATAGATACAATGGTACTAAGCTAAAGAGGATGTACAAGCCAACGAACCAAGATATGGTACAAATGTATAAGTTGTTTTGGACAAGATTGGATATACAAGATATGATACAAGGTATGATACAAGCGTTGGATATAAGATTATTTACAAGCTGTACAAGAGCTCTAGATGATAAGATAGTGGGATGGCTCAAGTTGGTGCAAGATGCAGAAGCTAAGGATGAGGTGATAGCAAAAGATATGGATTTGGCAAGATGCATCCAATGATGATGATAGATGTGCGACCAATGATGGGGACAATGCTACTATTAGTGGTAGCTGAGCTGATAGATGGCGCTCGAGTGAATGGCTAATGAGAGGATGATATTGGATTTGCATGAGGATAGCCTAGAGTGAGATACCGATGACAAGGGACAATGGACAAGACAAGATCTCTAAAGAATATAGTGCCCCCCATTAGAAGATGACATATGAAAGGAGGTCTTACAATGGATGTGATAGGATTGAAGCTATAATGGAAAAGCTAAAGGTGATAGGGAGACGGATGATAGCTGGGATGATGGGGTAAAGTTGCAGAAGATAAGTGGATAGTGGTAGATAAAAGCTGGAGGATGAAAGATAAGGGATAAATTAGAAGATGAAGCTAGATGGCAAGATGTGACCAAAAGCATGAGGATGATAGGCTAAGCTGGGGATGGCTAGATTACGCATGATGCTTGTTTGCCAAGTTTTCATAATGGTACTTGTCCAAGGCGCTTGAATTGCCAAGTTTTCACTAGTGGACACTTTATTTTTCTTTATTTTTTTGACTTTTTGAATTTGGACTTAGCTGGAATGATTTTGGCTTTCTTCAACTATTTTTGGCTTTTTTGGGATTTTTCACTGGCTATTGGAATGTTCAATTTTGTTACTAGTTGTTGGTACATTGGATGTGTGATTTATGCAATATATCGGATTAGATGGGATTTATGGTAGGAGATGGAGGGATGAAAAGGCTAGAAAGGAGCATGAGATGGGGATTCTTGTAGGATCAACATTGGCACATGTTGGGACGAGTGTGAAAAGAGCATATGGGAGATAGATGGTAGATGCGAGCTTGATGGAGGATTTGTGGAAGTGCGCTTGGGGATATAGGCACCCAAGATGGAGTTAGGAGATGTGGGACATGAGTCACTGGATGGGGGATTAGCAATGGTGGATGCCATTATGCATTTCTTTTCAACTTTTTTCTTTGGGATCCACATGGTTTTGGATTTTCTTTTCATAGGCTTTTGCATTGTTTTGCATTCTTTGATTGGATTTTTCCTTTTTGGAGTATGTCATTTAGAATAGACATATGATTTCCTAGGATGTGGATTTTTAGCTCTATGCATTTTGAAGTTGGCATTCACATTGATGTGGTAAGCTTTGGGAAGATGGTTATGAGAAGCTTTGCGAGATGGAGACGATATGTAGGAGCTTATAGTGGGAGGATGATGGCTGATAGGTAGAGAGATGTGCCTTTGTTGATCTTGAATAGGAATGAAAGGAGTGGGATTTTTATGCTGGATGATCGAAGGATGGCTAATGGTAGATTTTGGTACATAGGGACCCAAAATGGATTTAGCGAATGAAGGGGGGATATGGTACGTTGTTTTGGGTTGCAAAGATGATGGAGGGGGGATGACATAAGATTTCTTGAAGGAGTGATGGGAGGCTAGCATGGTGGGCCTGGAGATAGGCTTGGTTTGGGGATGGCATGTACCAACACTTTTAGAGGGTGAGCCTTTGGATACATATCCAAGACCATGAAATCCTGGATTCTTTTGTGCAATAATAGACTTTTTGATTCCTTGTTCTTGTGGTCCTAAACCTTGACCTTGATAATGCCATTGATTGAGAAGTTGAACGAGCTGAGGAAACTTTTTTCTTGTAGAAAATGGTAGAAGTGCTTTATTAGATGTACTACAATGGGGAGATATTGTTCTTAATTCTTTTATTGAGAGTGGGCCAGCATGGATGAATGTAAGTGAACCAAGAGGCTAGATTATAGATGGTGGAATAGCTTGGATAGGTGGTAAGATGGAAGCATGGAGTGGAGGAGATGGTAGGATAGGATCTTGATTTAGCTGATGGGATGAAAAGATATCCTGCAGTAGAGGAGGTATGGCTTGAGGTTTTGGAGATGGAGAGGATGGTGACTGCACTATGGATGGAAGACCTGGTATGATGATATGTTTGTTTATGCTTTGGGGGATGTCAACATGCTTTTGGGAAGGATCTTGATAGGATAGGATTGGAGTGGATGGTGCGATAGGAGGTGAAGGGATGGATTCTTCAAAGGCAGTGGATGGATAGATGAGAGATTTGGTAGTGGAGATGGGTGAGTAGAAGATGGATGCATAAGGATCATTATGGGAGATTTTGAAAATTCTTGGAGGTGATGTGGATAGGATTTGGAGGGATTTTACAGGTGGTGGGATTTTGATGCTTGCGAGAAGTGGAAGGATTTTAAGCAATTTGATGGATGGTATGGGGATGATAGCTATGGGAGATGGAGGTGATATTATAGATGGGGAAGCTTCATCACTGACTACTTCACATGGTTGGATTAGATGACATGGCTTATCGACTATTGGAGGTGGCTTTTCTTGTATTTCCTCTAGGATATTCCTAGGAGACTTGTGTGTCAGAGGTGGAGGTGGTGGATTGACTAGAATAGCTGGTGTGATGGGGGTGGAAGATTGAAAGCCTGGTTGATTGGGTGATGGAGAAGAAGCTGGGATATGAGATGGCATGACTAGATAGTTTGGAGGAATGCTTGGATTTTGGGGGATGGTAGGCGGAAGGCATCTAAGGCTCTCAAGATACCCATCATAGTCAACAAGATTTTCATCATCATTAGAATAGGATGTAGCGGGAGAAAGGACAATGCGACCAAACTCATCATGATAGGGTTGGGATTTCATGTTTTGATGATGAGTTGGATGGGGATGGGGTCTTGCATATGGATGAACATGGAAGCTCATGGTTGGATTTGGATTAAGCATAGATTTTGGATTGGCTGATGAAAGATTTCCTAGGGAGAGTCAAAGCTACATGATAGACCTAAGGAGGATTAGCTGGAGATTTTTGGCTTTCCTATGGATGGAAGACTTTAAGGGTATGCTGTCAAAAAGTGAGAGTTTTTCTTTTCTATGTGCAGGATTGGTGGCTTTTGGTGTCAACTTGAGGGTAGACAAATGATCCTATGGACATGACACAAGATTGACCACTTGTGGATTCCAACCTTTAGCTTAAGGTGATGAGGGATGACAAGTGACAAGACTAGATTACCTTAGACAAAGATCTTTCAAAGGGAAAACTTTAGGGAGATTAAGGGATTTGGATAGATTGAATGGATAACAAACTGTAGCAGAGTAACAACAATTCTTTAAAGGCTTGGGTGATTTTGGATTGGGTTGCTAGCTGGCTGGGGGGATGATTTGGATGGAATTTGGATTTGGGATTTTTCTAAAGAAAAGAACTAGATAGATTCAATTGTGGTAGGTGAGCTTGGATGATTTTTTGATGAGGTAGTGACTATGCTAAGTATGCCTTAAGCTGGGAGATTTCTACTTTTTTGGGATTTTGACCAAAGTTGGCAAACATTCATTCAAAAGCTATGAACAAACAAGTAGACAAAAGTTTGGAGCAAGCACGTCAAACACAACAACATCCTAAGAAGCTTTCTACAAGGATGAAATTTGATTTAGCTAGGGAGTCCTCGATATATGCAAGGTACATAAGGCACAAATCCATAGATGAAACCAAAAAGATGTCACACAGCTGAGAGGAGTAGTAACCCACTTCTCCTCTTTCACTTCTCAAGGGTATAAAGTTCCTTGAGGCTTAGCCCAAGTGACATAATTTTTGATCCCAAGAGATGTGTCTTTGGATTCACCTCCTGATCTTTATACTCCACCAGAATGTTGGAGTTGAGGTCGTCCCAAGGGGTGACAAAATCCCCAAGCAGGCCTCCTAAAAGCTAAGACAAGATTTTGGATCCTAATCTTATTCACCCAAGATGGCCTCAAAAGACGACAAGGGGAGAGAAGACTTGGATGATATTGGGCTAAAAGATAGAGTTCTTTTCCAATGGATGCTTTAAGTTTTCTGATCTAGACCTTTTGAAAACACACGTGATTTAAGATGTAAAGGTTCAATTCCAATTTGAAATGCACCAACAAAAGAGAAGTGATCGAAGAATGAATACACCAAGAAGATTTAGGGTCAACAAAAAGTAAACTCGCACGCCCAGAGGCCCTCCACATCAAGTATTGATTGATTCTCTTTAAGGTATTCAAGATTGAGTGTGAGTTTGTTTTAAGCCCAAAACAAAGATGTGTGTAAAGCTTGATTTCAATCATGTGCCTGGAGGCCCTCCACCTCAAGATTTGTTCAATTTTTATGCCCAAATGAAGTGTTAGTAAGACTAAAGTGCATTCAAGAAATTTTTTATCTTAGAAAAACCAATAAAAACTCAAGTAAGTGGAGTTTGATTTTTGTGGAGCATTTAACACCTTCTTAGGTAGACCCATCTCCATATATGGCACTGATATTGCAACCAATAGTTAGAATTATGGGTGATTGAAGAGGGTGAGTCCAACAACAGATTCACTCAAAGTGTCTTTATTTGTTTTTATAACTTAGAAAGTTTCTAAAATGTGGATTCTTTTTATGCCCCAAAAGATGATTATTTGATCTATGGCATTCAAGATTGGATTTGTTGTTTTAATCATGCATTCATAAAAAAAAAAACCAACTTGATTTTAATCCATGGCACTCAAGAGTGATTTTAGCAACATGCATTCAAAGACAAGTGATTAAACATTCAACTTTTTTCCTTTGAGCATTCAAGATTGAGATTTTGCATGTTGTTTTAAGAACTTTGAAGTGTTTTGTTTTAACCTTAGATCATTCAAGATTGTTTTGGACTCAAAAGTGAAAATGAATCTTTGGACTTTGGTTTTCATTCAAGATTTTGTGTTCTAGTTTGCATGTTTTAAGCCTAAAAAAATGATATTCCTAGATTTTTTTGATGCATGAAAATCCTAGGAAACATTCAAGATTTTGCAACAAGACATTTGTTTGGAACAAATAACAAAGCTTTTAGGACAATTTTGTCAACCATTTAGGACTCTTAGTTTTCATGAGATTTTTAAAAGAAATTTAAAATATTTTCAAATGAGGTTCATTTTATCCTTGATTGATGCTTTGAGCTTGATTTAGATTTTAGTGTGCACTTAGTGTTGATTTTGAACCTTTTGAAATGGAAACTTGAAGTTTTTTTTAAATTTCTAAAACTGAAGTGTTCCTAACTTTGCATGAATGCATCTAAAAACTTGATGTTGCAAGGATGCAAATGATTGGATTAATCTAGTTTCATTTGTTAAAAGATTTTTTTTGCAAGGTTTATGGAAGGTTTAGATTGAATGAGAGGAGAGAACATGGATTGTGCTTCCTTACAGCCAATTAGGGAGTGACACATGTCATTGGGTCATTGGTTAGAAAAAGAGGGGTTGAAGGGTCAATAAAGGAGGCTCAAAGCTCATAAAGACCCTCATAATGGCTTGTAAGAGCAATGAATGGGCTTGTAAGAGTCATTTATGGCTTTGTGGGTTTCATAAAGTTTTATGGTTGGGATATTTGTGAGAGAGTTGAGATATTTTGACTTGGGTTGGATTAAGAAAGTCTTAAGCTTGACTTAGGAATGTGCAAATGATTAAGGCTTGAATTAGGCTTGGGTTAAGATTAGATTAGGCTTGTTAGAGATGGACAAGTGGATGGCATTTAATTAGGCTAGGTGAAGGAGGAGATATTTGTTGGCTTTGGCTTGGGTTAGCAAGTCTCAACCCATGTTTAGGGAATGTGACAAGTTAGGGGGGATTAGGATTAGGGTCAAAGATAAGGATTGACATCTTCTAAAAGAGTCTAGGTTTTGGATGAGGATGAAAACTTTCTAGAAGAGTCTAGAACTTCCTAGGATGAGGATAAAAAAGGTTTTTAGGAAATAAATAAAGTTTTATTTATTTCAAGGGTTTGGGTTGAGGAGATATTTATTAAAATATTTTTAATAAATATGAGGATTAATATTTAATCTTAATTAAATATTTTGTGTTGGGATTAGGGGTAGGAAATGATGGGATTAGCCTTTAATCGAAATTAAAGAAGGATTAGAAGATTTTGGAAGAGGTTAGTGGTCTTAAGAAAATTGGCTAAGTTTTGGGCAAAAAATAAATAATTTATTTATTTTGAGATTTTTGGTCAATTTATTAATTAAATAATTAATAAATAAGGAAATAATGTTTAAATAAGATTTAAACATTTTTGGGAGGGATTCCTTAATTAAATATTTTTAATTAAGATAAAGGGATTTAATGGCATAAAAATAAATTAATATATTAAATAATTAATTAATTAATAAATGATGATGTCATTAGGGACTTTTTTAGAAAATAAAAATACTTTATTTTTCAAAGGATTTTTTAGGTGTCTACAAAAAGAAGGTATTGTCAAAAAAAAATTATGTAAAGGTCAAGATAGCTATAATGCACCTACCAAAGTAAGAAGAATTTATTGAAGACATAATTTGACTGGTTGAAGGTATATATCAAAGTTTGAAGATCATTTTAATTTACCAGGTGATTTCAATCTTATAAAGTGATTTAGGGTGATCAAGAGAGTGATTTGTGTGTAAGATTTTGATTCTATAGTGTGTCGTTGACAAATTCTAAAGTGAAGTAAGGATTGTGAACCAAGTTCAATTATTTTTTGAAGTTGTAGAATTTTTTTTAAAACCCTATTTTCAAAAAATGGTATCATCTACATTTAGCAATGTAAAGGAAATGATGAAGGATAGTAATGCACATATTGTAAGAAATAATCAATGCCTCTACCAAACATTAAAGCATACAAGGATATCATAATGAGTGGAGATGCATCAAGAACTCTATCATAAAATCCTCCAAGAATAATTATGGTACATGATGTTCATTCATGCTACATATGCAAGATTGGAGAGATTGGATACTTTGAACTTTGAAATCTTATGACAAATTATGTGAAAATGGAGTTTGGAAAGATGGGAATAACATTATTACCGAGAAAGGGCTTACTCATGCCCTATATTTTTTGAAGGTTTTCAAAGTTGAAGGGATCAAAATTATTCTTAGTAGGGTACACAACATGGAATTGTGGCTAGTGAGTAGGCTAGTGAAAATCGACACAAAAATAATTCATCAAGTGATAGGTATCCTTGTTGGAAATTTGTTCATTGATCCCCCTAGGATTCCTGAAAAGGGCTTAACTATCTCCTATTTACTATAAGTTGAGTGGCTATATTAGGAATCAATAGATTGGTCTTTTGGTGCAATAACAAGCTCGCTATAACAAGTGACATTAGAGCTTGGTCATAGGTTTGAATCCTCAGACCCTCGGGTAACACTTAGGGGGAGATTATTAAAAATTTGTCCAACACTCCCCTTGAGAAAATGAAAAGGGCTTAATAGCCTCCTATATACTATAATTTGAGTGGTTGTATTTGGATTTAATTACATATCCTTCCTTTGGTGCAATGACAATCCCACTCTAACAATCCTACCCTAGATTGAGTGAAGACTATGTGTTGCTCCACAAGAAATATTATTGAAGAATAAACTAAGGCTAAGTGTGATGACTAAGGAATGTTGATAGATGGCATTGATGATCCTATTATTTAATTATTATTATGTGTTATTACACAAAAATTCTATTAGTTGAGTTTCCAAAATAGTGTGTCATGCATTACATTGGACTTAGTGCACAAGATTATGAAGAAAGATCACAACTATGATCTTGCCAATATGTAAAGGACACAATTAGCTGAGAATCTTAGAGAAATGAGGAAGAGAAGAACACATCATGTAAGTTTGGATCACTCCTAATTCACATATTTTTCTATGTGAAAAATTCATTTCCAGCTATTGGAATTGTTGTGTGGGATAAAACAAGACTAGTGATAGAGTAAATAAATTATTTCGTTGAACAATTGGGAGAAAATTTTGAGACCATCATGGATGAATATTTTGAGCAATTTAAAGGGAGAATGAAGAATAGATTGAAGATTCCTCAGTTAATTGTTGACCACTATTATGATGAAATTTTCTTCACGGTGGACAATGACTATACCTACGCACATGTTGTACTACCAAGGGTTGCATGGATGAGGCCTATACAATATGAGTTAAATGTAGATGAGATTACTATAGATGTGACAAATATTTTGTTTGAAGAGATCAAAAAAAATGATGAGCATTCAACACATATGAATCCAAAGATAAAGTTGATGATGCAAATACACGTTCCTAAAATGGACTGAAAGAGAAAGAAAATGATTGTCGATCTTGAGGGAAAACTAGGTGAAGGACCCCTAGAAATTACCAAACAAAGAGGGAAAATTGAAGAAGAAGAAGAAGATTATGATGATGATGAAGATGAATCAAAGGGTAAAGAACTAGTGGGTTTTGAGCCTAAGGCAACAAAGAAAAAGAAGATAGTGTTAGTAGATCCTAAGGTCAAGAGGGATTTGAAGAAGAATGTTACACCTCCTACCTCTATGCCTTAAAGAAGAGTAACACAAAAAGGATCTAAAGAAACATTTCCTATAGCTACTAAACCAAAGAAAGACAAAAAAATATTTCCAAGCCAATCAAGGGAAAAGGCACACCAAAGAGGAAGCAAGCAACTAAAGGGATTGAGTAGGGTCAACAAAATAAGTTGAGGAGGAAGTTAGTCATCATGCCTAATGATGAAGAGGATGAAGGATAGAAGATTCCTAGAAAAACTCCTATGAATATTGATCAGGTATGTGAGAATATTATAAATTCAATAGGAATTTTAGGGTTTACGCACATTAATTCTAATTCTTTAGATAAAGAAAATAAATATAATATTGAGCAAAAAATGATGGATGTGATGAAAAAATTTAAGTACATGCCTATAGAGCCAAGAAAAGGAATACCAAAAGATTTATATAGTAAATTAGATGCCAAATGAAATTGGGCATTATTAATAAAAAGATAAATAAGAGACACTACTCTAGCTTAGAGCATGCCAGACTTAGTGAAGACTCATATGTATATTTTCACAAGATATTTTGCAAAGAAATTTGTACCCAAGACAAAGGGCGTATAAGATTTTGAGAAATAAAGTAGGAGAGATTGTGCAAGAGAGAACATTAGTCTTGAAAATAGGCATTTGGGCTGATAGTTTTGCAAGCACCAAAAGAGAAAGAGGAATAAGACACAAAAGTTGAGTTTTACAATCAAGAAGATTATGATGAACAAGATAATTTGGAAGAGCATATTAGAAGAGAGGTAGATGATAGTGAACAACAAGATGTTGTCACAATTGAAGACATTTTTTAATGATGGAACACATCAAAATCTTAAAGTCTTAACTGAGAAAGAATTTAAAAATGTAGCATTCATGAGTGTAACCTTAGGCACTCCTCTATCATGCACCAATCTAGTGTTAGTATAAGTTTAGGATTATCCAAGGATTGAGAGTGCACCAACTATGACTGCTACAACTAATAGTTTTTAAATCACTTTACTCACAATTGAGAAGAAGGGTGAGAAAGATGTAAGCATTGAGGAATAGGGAAAAGCCATAATTGTGATACAGTATCCAATACTAATGGAAAATATTGTCATTAATCAGGAAGAAGGAGAAAAGAAAGGGGAAGTGAATCAATCTATAAAAGATGCCTTGAGACCTGACATTGATAGAACAAAGGAGGTCAAACAACAAAGGACTGAAGAGTCTAGAAAGCTAAAAGAGAAAGAGCCAATTTAAATCTTAATACAACTATCAAGTGTTGTACCTATATCTATTGCAACATCAATTGCTACACCAAGCCAACAAATATAAGGACTGAGTGCAAAAGTGCAACCATTGTAGATTACATTGCCAAGTGCCAACACTCCTAGATGTAAGAAGATGAAGAAAAAGGCTAAGTTACTTGACAAGTAACTAACATTGGATGAGGTCATTGTTATTCCAAAGTGTGATCTTGGCACAATAACCTTTGAGAAAATGCAAAATTTATAAGAAGTTTTGCAAAGGAAGACCAAACAAAAGGAACTCCAAAGAGAGAGGCAACAAAAATAAGTATTACATGAAATAAAAGAAATTTTTGTAGATGCATTTGAAATTCATACTATAGATGAAAAAAAACCAAGAATAAATCAATTAGTTCATATTGTTGAGAAGACCAACAATGAGGATAGTGAGCTAATAAAAAGTTGATGAAATGGTTTGAAAATAAATTTGAGCACAAAGTTTTGGAGAAAGTTTCAATAGAAATTGAAATAAAATAGGTTAAACTTTCAAATTTTGTAAATAATTTAGGAGTTTTTTAGAATGCTTATTCTTTGTACAAAAAGCTTTGTGATGTTGAGTTATTCACTAGGGAGAATCAACAATCTATTGATAAACTTCAAATAGATTTGAAGTTAACCAGACATTCTTTGAGTATGGATGCAAGTTCAAACTCTATTCATTTTAATAAATTAATCTTTTCTCAAGGAACATTAGCCAAGTTAATGGTTGTCATGCCCTAAATTTTAGGGTAAAAACACAACCACAGATTTTTTTTTCAAAAAAACAAACAAACTTAAGGAGTCACAAATTGACGTAGGCATCTTGCAACTAGGTTAACGAATAATTAGGTAAACATGATGCATCTACTTAGGGTATTTGAGTAATGGTTATGCTGGTTAAAAAAAATATCATGGATTGATTCCTACCATTATCACTTATAGAAGAGGATATTTGAAATTGATGATTTAGTATTCTATAACACCCTTAAGAGTATCATGTTGCATCAATGATTCCCATTGGGTCTTTATATTTGTTTTAGATCTTTCAAACATAGTTTCATGATTAATTCATGCTAAGGATGGTATAGTTACATAAGTTTATCCTTGTACTTGGGAACAATCACAACATAACAAAGCCTTCATTATACTATATACTCTATTCATAATGTCCACTGTTTAATTTAGATTATGCTATAAGCTACCATAGCTATGAGTGCTCGGATGAGAAACTTATAAAGAGTTGCATCTTTCTTGTTTTATATGTTGTGTTTATATTTTGTTAATGTCCTACCTATATCATTACTTAAAAGTAATATGTAGTATGCCCTCAAGATCTATAGAGTTATATGAAACATTGTGACTGAATATCAGACCTATCATTTTAGATGGTTTATATCATATTATTTAGCTCCAACACTAATGGTGATTAAATATGATATATCTAAAAATTACCCTATCCTTGATAAAAATATAGAGGAATTAGTCTTATATTTAATAATCAAATGGACATTATTTTTTATTTATAAAAAAAATCATAAAAAAATGTTGATGCATTTGACATACTAAACATCTTACCAAAAATTATAGGGAAAAACAAATTGTATAATGTAATTAGATCAAAAATTATGATTTAAATAATTGTATGGGATTAATAAACCAATAAAAGCATTGGTATTACCAACTTTTCCTATATGTTCAATCTCTAACATTCTTACTCATACAACAAGATGCCCAACTTAAATCTTAAGACCATACTCCCCACCACTATTTTGTCTAATGAAGATATATTTATTTATATACTATTTATTTAAATTTTAATTTCACTAGAACTTAGATATATATTTTTAATTTATCAACTATATAACATTAATAGGATTAATACAAAAATAAATTTAATATGTTAATATATTAACTAAGGGTCAAGATCAACTTAACTACTACTTACACTTTTCTCATTAATCAATCATTATAATCTACTAATTTGATTTCTAGTTTTTCTTATAACTTATCATTTTAATTTTAACTACAAATTTAATTACACATTTAATTATTAATTTTTTCTTTAAATTTAATAACTTTAACTACCATCCTAACTATATGATGAATTAACTAAAGTATTTTTTTCTCCTACAACCCCCTTACCACTTATTACCCATACTATTATCACTTTATTACTATATTTATTTAACAACATTACTACTCTACCACAACACCATTAATAAAAATAGTAATCTAACAACTACCCATTTAATAACTAATATTCCCTACTTAACACATGTTCTTATAATGATTTGAGTTCACACACTTACTAGACACATATACATTTATACCAGCTTACAATCTTGCACTACATCCCAACATTATTAATTTATTAATAACCTTATATTAATTTACTTGAGTTCCTATTTAGCTACCCACATTTTTGAGCACTTGCCTTCCCCATGAAACTATGTATGTCTCCCATCACTTAATTACTATTTACATCTCTTCCAAGAAAATATCATGGTCTTGGGTCATGCGCTCTTTTCTCCTTTCAAAGTGGGGTGACAAAGGGTCACATATTTCTAGGATACCAAGTAGAAAATCATGTCAAGTGGTAGCTAGTATCTCAAGGCAATTCAACTTGGGGCATTCATTTTAGACTTGGACCACTTCCCAAGTCCATGTTTACTCCTCCTTAGGCATGGAAGGTGGGGAGATTTCCAAGCAATTACACCTTTTTACATCCTCTCCAATAAGCACCTAGGGAAAAGGGTTGACTCATGTTAGACCAGCAAGAGGTCACATCCTTGTCTATTACATGTGCCCAACGTATACCAAGAGATAAGGCCACCTTGTGGGGACCACGACCCACTTTCTTTCCAAGTTCACTAGTTTTTTGCTTGAACATAGCATTAGGGTGATGTCTAAGTAGGATTGATCCACCAATAATGAAGTTTAGTAAATATATATTATTTTTATTTTATTTTATTATATTTTTATTTGGTTCAAGTTTTAAGATCATTTAATTGTTATTATTCATTTTCTTTGTAAAGTGTTATGAGTGGATTTTGTATATCCCCCTTAAGACATGTGGATCTTCTTGGGGAAAAACTTAGGAGTCATATTATTTCTAATTTACATGATAACCCCTCAACTTATAGGTACCTACTAGGAGTATCAAGTATATTCCTTTATGTTTTATTGGTCTATAATCTTGGGAAGGAATCAATTTTCTTTCCCCATACATTTTCTAGAGGCATATATACATGTACAGGATGGTTTCCTTATACTTTGGACTATGTATTCATTTTCTCAAGTTGATTTTCTTTTATTCCTACCATGGAATTTTGGTGAATAATTTTGATGATATGATGGTATTTGAACTTGGAATCCAAATGAACTAATTTTCATACACATGAAATGAACTATCAAATATGATAACCTTCTTCCATTATATTGAACAATTAAAATATAAACTTACAATGCCATCATCTATGTTTTGATTTAAATCCAATATATCAAAAGAAACATAACCATTATGAAATATTTCCATCAATTTATTTATAAGAAGAAGTGTCTCATTTACATGATTCTCCATATTACGTCAAATAACATAATGTAAAAGCATACAATGAATATTTCCTTACAAGTAACTATGTACAATTTCTCAACCTTTCCTTACACAATTTCAACAACATACCATGATAAACAAATCTCTTTCACATCAAAATGAAATAAAAATGGAGACTTGATTTCTCAACACAATTGAGATCGCATGGAACATTGGTATCTCTTTACACAATTGATTTTTTCAACTTTTTCAAGGGCGAATCCCTAATATCTTCAAAGAATCCATCTTCAAAAAACCTGCATACACACACAAACTAGGGACCATGGAGGCTCATCTTCCATCCTAGGCTTCTATAAAGCCACCCACCAAGTAGTGGAACCAAGATCAAAATGGGATAAACACATACACCATATGATAATGCATGAGAAACTTACAAGACAACACATAATACTCCCTTCCAAGGTTTACACACTAATTCACCATTGGAATCATAAGAATGTTGGATGAAGGTGAGCTCTTTAAGAGGAGATTTTCCATGTCAATACAACTCACACACACATTGAATTCACCATACCTCTACAAGGCTTGCATCATACCTTATTTTCTTCACAATCTTCCACTTATCACCCCAAAATTCATATTTTCATTTATCACCCCCAATCATATTATCAAGACAATGGCTTCAACAGAGCCCATACTCCATGAAAATTTTCCCCTTCTCTCCTAGAGAAGAGGCTCTCTACTACATTGTTGAGCCCAACTAATCCCTTCACCCAAGGCTTGTCTTCCCTCCCAAGGGTGAGTGAAGCCTTCACAGCCATGATCACATTTAACATACAAATCAAGACAAGAAAATCAAGAAAGAAAGCCATGAAATTTACATGAACACAATACACATTCACATTTTCACAATACAATGCCAAAATCTACAATACAAAGATTCACCACACAATGCATGATTCCATGACACATACTCCATGCTTGTAGATTTATTTTGCAATACTAAAAAGAATGAAAATGAACATGGTTTGATTGAAATCTTGATCCAAGCTAAAGACAATGATAGTTGTAGTAGATCTCCCTTAATCTCCCTCCAAAACCCTAACTATCTCTAAACTTAGAGAGTGGGTGAATAGTCCACTAGTTTGTCTAAGGCTCTCTAATAAGGCATTCTCACTAACTATTTTAGCGAATAAACCAAGCCACTTCCTCTTACAAACTTGTCTCCCTCTAAATTTTTTATATTTGACTTAGTGGAAACATGGGAGAAAACACATGTGACACTTTAGTTTTGAATTGACGAAAGAATGCATGGGTAAAGGGGCCCCCTAGGTTGTCTAGGCACTCACACATGGTCAAAATTAGGTCCCTAACATGATATACTATCATATGGGTAACTTATTTTTATATGCAAGACACTTTGGGACCACCTAATGACTGCTCAAAACCCTGACCAAGTCCAAATTCGAATTTCCCTTGATTGTGACCCATCCTACCTCTGGTCAAGTGGATTTTCTTACTCATTAACAAGGTAATTAGTTTTAGGGTAAATTTCCACCATAACCAAAACCCTAGATGACATGTCATTGCACACAAAATCTAAAAGTGTCAAGTGACACATAAAAGCACATTCCATATCACCATGACATGTCCTTAATACATCTTTATGATTAAACATTTTCTCATAAAAAAAAACTTATATTTATGAATAAAATACTTTCACAACAAGGCTTTTGAATGTTCTAAATATTCACCTTGGTTAAATTGTGCTCACATAGTTTTGGAACTTTTTTCACCCAAGAATTTCCATGGTTCCACTTCCTACACATTAAACTCAAGCATTAGTAGTCTACGGAGGTCATATAAAATATATATCATCAATGCATAAAGTTTCAAATTTTATGAAATCCATATTAACAAAATCCAAAAAAAACTTCCTTCGCTAATCATTTCAAATAAATAATTCAAGATGTTAGAATCTCAAATCTGCATATCATAAACCATCACAATAAATTTAACATCCATCTGCATATCATAAATCATCACAATCAATTTAACATTTTATTTGCAGATCATAAATCATCATAACCAATTTAACATTTATCTGCATATCATAAATCATTTTAATCAATTTAACAATTATCTACATATCATAAATCATCATAATCAATTTAACATTTATTTGCATATCATAAATCATCATAATCAATTTAACATTTATCAGCATATCATAAATCATCATAATAAATTTAACTTCCATTTGCATATCATAAATGTAAAACACTACTGAAACATCAAAATCAATAGGTAAAACAATCCATTTTCCATCTAAGTCTTGAATAACTATCAAAATATCCAAGTCTCAAATATCAAAATTCTAGCAACGTGTCTACGTTATGACGGGTCAGAGTGAGGCCTTACAATGGCTAAGGATTGCAACATCAAAACCTAATTAATCACTATTCAATCCATGTTGCTACCTCATTTGGAGGTGATGTAGAAAGAAATTTCAGCTACAAAAGCTTTAGTTCAGAGAGATCCCCATCTCTCTACAACAAATAGTTTAGTGGATCTAGCTGCTCAGCTAGAGATAAAGATACAAGTTTTAGAATTTGTTAGATTTAGTTGGGAGCATGTATTGGATATGATTTTCTAGACCCACAAGACCTTTTTGGATAAATATAATTTAACCCCAACAACCGCTAAGCCATGAGAGGAAAAAATAAGGAGGAAATAATATTCAAGTCAGATATAAAAGGGAGAGATAGAGAAAAGATATACAAGGGGAAAATAATATTCATGCCACATATTCAATGTGGAAACTAGAATTAGGTATGAAATAGAAATAGTGAAAGATCAAAGGTATGATAATGAAACATTTACTCATTTTTTGAGATATGTATATATGTTGTATAGAGACCAAGTCATAGTCTAAGGGGAGTGTTATTTTGTATTTTTGAATAGAATGATGTTGGTTAATAGTTTGTCCTCCTATTAGATTTTATAACCTGACTCTTTAATACGCAATGTTTTGGAGAGACAAAAGGATGTTTACCAACAAATGGGTCAGTGTATGCATTTTATCAATGCCCTTTGAATTATTAGATACAACCCCCTATGATTTGCAATGATATGAAATGAATATGTTTTTATGAGATTAGAAGTGTTGATATTATAAGCTCTTAACCTAAGAGCAATAAAAGATAACCAAATTGTTTGTAGGAATAAACAATTCAAGTAAGATGGATTTTAATAACCTATCACACCTAATGGAATGACTGTAGTAGATTACCTTAAGATTTCTAACCCTTCTATTCTAAATGTAGATCAACCATCTAAATGTAGAGGAGGAATGAAGAGATATGCACATGAGGGCAAATGGAATTGCTTTCACTACCAGTCTTGAATGAAATGGAATCCAACCAATAATTAATAGATACATACACACTTATCTTTCATTTCCCAATGAAACTATCCAACATGTTATGAAATTAGCAAAAGAGGAAACAAAACTATATATGAAAAAAGTAAATATAATAATCTTTACTCTAATTACAAAAATGAATTGGAATCTATATGATTATCACAAAATCACATATGATTTTCTTTTAACTCTTAATTCAAAACTAAATGGAATTATAGACCAATTCGCCATCAAGTTTTTTGACCTTTGTATTGTCAAATGAGATTACATTTATAGTTTTCTATTACCCTTTAGTTCAATAGAACAACAATCACAAAATAGAAAAGGGAATAAAATATGAAATTATAAACATGTGGCATCTTTTCCATAGGTGTTTATGAATCCATGGTACTTCTCAAAACACTCGATGATTGTTTAGCTTCATGCAATCTCAAGAATACTATAGAAAATTGTTATTTTCTTCATATTTGTTTTGTTTTGCACCAAGTCTATATAATTCATATTCCAATAGTCACTAAAATTTTCAATATGGGCCATCAATCTCAAACCAATGATCATGATTAAAAAATTATAACCCCTCCTTTATAACTTCCTCGATGGATCCCTCTATGTACACTTGTTGAACTATCATTACATCGATGTGCATAATAGCTGAGCAACTTTACATAGTGACAAAGCAACAAAAATAGATATTTTTTTGATCTAATGGTGGTGATAATATGATGTTAACCTTTTGACTTTGTGATGCAGGTTCACTTTCCAACTATTCTTGTCATGGAAGATAGGTGGAATGATTTTATTACTTAGAGAACCTAACATTGACCTCCCTTACTTCACGGAACCTCATGACTAGATTCTAATTGTGTCTTGCAGAATGTGATGGGGCCAATGGGACATGTTGTTTTGTCACCATGTTGCCATGATAAAAATATGTCCATCTTTTCATAATGATAGCCATGGATGTGTCTTGAGATCAATGATCCTCATTGATGTTTCCTAATTGCTGTGCATGATTGAAAGGAGGTATCACTTGTTGGGTCCCACAAATAGGTGTTAGCTTGTCACTATCTCACCATGATTAATGTTCAAGAAAATTTTTATAATGATATAACAACGACCATGGATGTCCTTTTGATCTAATGGCTATGGAAACCTCAAAGATTAGTTTGACTTGTCAACTTGCAATGTAGATAATCAAATCAAATATAAGCCATCGATTCAATTTCAACTTAACTCTTTGCCACCTTTGACTTGGTTCTTTAACCATCTCTAATAATTTATTTTCTTCTCTTGAATTGGAATTCAAAAGATTCTTCTTGTTACTCATTCTCATGCTTTGCATATTGTCTTTAACCTTAATCCTCACACACTTTGCTGCCATTTGTTCTAAATATGTTTACAATCTCTTCATTCTACATGTATTATGCCTTTAATGAAACATTAATCATGGAGTTTTGGTTTCAAAAAAACTTTCTTCTCATTTGGGAAATGCATAACAAACTCTTCAAAACCTAATCACCTAGCCATTAGACTAGTTCATTTGTAAATATGTTTTCTCACATCAGGTTAGCTCAAAGGAATGATGAGAATAAGGCCATCCTATGGGAAATATAAAATTAGACTCAATATATTAACACTTGACTTCACTCAAAACCCTAAAGTAAAAATATATGAATTGAAACTTTGGCAATAAATGATAAGTCATAACAAAGTAGTTTTGCCACTAATATCAAATGGTGAGATTATTGATCTCTACGCTATGTTGCCTATTAGTTTTAAATACTTATTCATTTCCTAGGTAGAGTTGGTTGGTCATCACTATGACCGAGCCACCTAATGAAGGTCAAAAGATGTATGATTTTCTCACATTCTAGTTTGCACTAAGAAAGTCTTAGGTTACCGAGCACTCCAGTGTGGACCGAGTGAAAATTTATGTCGAGTAATAATAACAGATGCAAAGAAAAGAGAAGTTAGTTTATGTCAAGTGAGATAGTTACCACCAAGCATAAAAAGTTGAGGGATGTCATGATTATCATTTGTGACCAAGCATTAGGGTATTCAAGTGCTAAGTAATCTAGTTTTGACATATGTGTTTGTGATGGCACAAACACTTATGTAAACCATTTTAGCCAACTTTTACACTTAATCTCCAAATTGTAAAGACAAATAAGAAGGTAATTACATGTTTTATTAGAGAACATCAATCCATAGGAAGGAAAAGTAACCAATCAAAAAAATGGAAGGACTAAGTGGCAAAAGGGAATGCTCTAGATCATTGATCATGATCTACAACCTTCTATAGTTGTTTATTTAAGAAGGGTACTAAACCTCAATCTTGTAAGTGTGTGTGATTGTGAAAGAAGGATTAAGAGAGATAAAAGAGAAAAGTATATGAGTGAAGGTAGGTTATGTTTGATGATCAGGAGCAGAGATCTGATAGAGTAACCTATAAGTGAAGGGTAGAACAAAAATATATCAAATAAGCTAATCAAATTAGACAAGGAAAGAGAAGATCTGTAACCTAGCAACAAAGTGCTAACCAAAGGATTAGGTGCTGAGACATTCTAACTAGTGGATTAGGATAAATATCTTAAAAGAGTGGTCCTAACGTTCCTATTCAAATCTCCTCACATAGTGCTTACTTGGTTGTGAGTTTTAAAACCTTTGATCTAGGTGGACTAAATAAATCTTGTAAGCTCCCAACAAGGTAGAACCCTCAAATGGTAGATCACTAGAAGTGGTAAAAAATTTTAGCATTAACAGGCACACTTTATTACTATAGTAGTGAAAATTTGTGGGTGTTATCCTCACCCTAGTTTTACCTTCACCTTGGAGGATTTTTGGGTAATGAAATCTTGTGTGTTATATGTTTACATTTACTTTCATGTGTGTGAATATGATGCATACTTAGATCTATTTTAGTATTATAGTTTATGGTTTATGGTCTAGATATGAGATGTATTAGAGGTGAATGCATTTGAGTTTTTATTTGTTTCAAGAAGTAAAAGTTTTATAGATCCTGATTCACCCCCCTCTTAGTATCTCACTTCCCAATAATACTTCTAACAACAATATGATATAGTTGATACTATAGTTGATATTAGAGTGAGCATCTAGAGATTGCATCAAATGAAGGGAGTTGTTAGTACAAGTTCACAAGAAGACATCATGAATATTTTGGATTGCATGGAAACTAAAGTCATTGCCATCAATGTCAAAGAGGGAGATTGTTGAAAACTACAATTGGGACAATTGTTATATTTTCATTGATATCAAACCTATTGGTAAGAAATTTTCTAACCTACTAGAGAGCCATTTAAAAACAATTTAGTGTGTCATATTTCTTGATTGATGAAGAGGATTTGAAAAGAAGAGATAGGAAGGTATAATAGTGATGTTATCGAGAAGAGAGGAGTTAAGTATCATGGAACTATAAGGGGAATGTGATAAGTTAGTCACTAAAAGGATAATGTATTGTCTAATAAATAGATGAAGTAAAGAAGATAAATGAAATTAATCTATTTGTGAAATGAAAAGAGTTGACTTAAACTCTAGGCATGATTAAGTGTTGGTTAATCAATAAAGGAGATGGAACAAAAGATTAAGGAACTTTAGTAGAATCCAAACAAAGAAGTTCAAGTTGAGTGATAGTTATTGCTAAGAAAGTTGAGAAGGAAGGTTACTAGTGACTAAGAATAGTAATGGCCAAGTGAGCCAGTAGGTACTGTTGCAGCTCAAAATTGTTTTCTCATTTTGAGCGTCCATTTAAAATTTTGAATCAAGTCAAGCCTATGAAAGCTTAAAAATGACTTTGTACCTGGCTGTACCTATGAGCCCCCTAAGGTGTTTAATGTTTCTAACACCTTCCATTCAACCCATATACCTATTCCATGAAGATAATTCATCATTCTAATCTATTTGGTGAAGTCCTATTTCAAGCATTTGTCAAATTTGCAATTCTGCCCTAGTGTCGAATAGCGATAGGAGGCTATGTTTGCCAATGAATATCTCACACCCAAAAATGTGTCATGACTTTGCATTTTGAAATTATCTAGTTTCTATACTTGAGAACCTATGTTTCAAATTTTGAGTCATTTTGAGTCCGTTTGACTAGGTTTTGAATCCCTCAAAGTTGGTAGTTTACTATTTTCATGCTGATGCACTTTGTTCACATTTCTAGGAAGCCCTGTTTGACATGTTATAACTTTTGACCAGTTGACTAAAATGTTGAAATTCCTTATGCATTGCATCATAAACATCATAGACTTGTTATGTTTCAATTTTCAAGTCTTGACGAATCCATTTGATCAGTTTTCAAACGTAATTCCAAACTTAATTTATGACTTTTTACTGGTGTCAGCATTTGCAGATTGATCAGTACCCCTTTTCATGATGTCGTATCTCTTGATCCATGAGTGGTTGAGTCAAATAGATTGTATACCTATATTTTCCTCTAAAAATACTCTAAGTGTGTCAGTTTGCAAGTCATGACGAATCCATTTGCACACTTTTTCGGGTCAAATCCATTTCCAAAAAATCACTTTTCTGTCATTGTTCCAATTGATAAAATTTGAGTAGCCCACTTTGGACGTCCGCCATTTTTTCCCTATGATTCATCATAAGCCCAAATCACATATCCATAATCTCCTCATGACAAAGAACCAACACCCCAGTTTTCATCTTTCCATGTGCTCGTTTGCCCAATTTTTAAAGCCAAATCCAAACCAAGTTTGTTATTTTTTGACGTGTTTTCTTGCAAGTAAATTTGAGAGGGTGACTTTGACATTGAATTTCTTTTGACTGGGAATTCATCATGAGATGAGATCTGACAGGGTGCAAGAATGTGGAGTAGAGATTCAATATGTTCAATTTCAAGGCCTGGTCAATGGTTTTGGTTAGTTTTTGAGGCCAATCAAAGGACCATCTAGCACAAATTTGACAATGTGTAGATTGATGATAAAATGAGCTTTTAATGACCAATTAATGCTAAAAATTAATTTCTAGTCAGTTTGAGGATGTCAATGGATCAGTCTATGAGTCTGTTGTTCGAAAATGAAATTTTTTTTAGTCGGACCCACTTTGGGGTCTGGCTGATTCCATCAGACAAAGTAAGCCTAAGAATTGAAAATAATGAAGCTTGAGATGAATGCTGCATGTGAAAGAGGATGAAAGGGAAAGTTCATTAGAAAGGGTTGCATCATTACGCTTGGGATAAACAGGAAGAATAGAAAATTTCCTCTTTCTCCATTGGAGGTGGGCATGATGCTTAGAGGTATGGGATTGAATAATAACACATTGATATATATGACGAGGGACATTTCATAAGAACTTTGAAAGATGATGTGCAAATAGTGAGAGAGCTCCCACAAGATTTCATGGAGAAGTTTGGCTACAATACAAGCAATATCTTAAATTTTAGGATTAAGGCTTGGTCTTCTATTGATTATTACTTGCGAAAGATTCTTCGTAAATTACTTGATACTAGTGTGATCTAGATATCTCCATTTGCAAATCGATTGGCATTAAAGGTCCCATCCAACATACAACATCCCTGATGTTTGGCCAATTATGAAGCATTGAAATTTTCTGAGCCCATTGCTTTGCTTGCAGAAAAGTTAGTAAAGCGCATGACTAAGGTAAGTTCCAAGCATAATGGAAAATATATATTTGTTCATCTTTGATTTTGAAGAGGACATGGTAGATTTCTCATGTTGTATATATGATTGAGAAATGAGGTTGAGAATGCCAAATAAAAAGCCGTAGGCAACATTGAGAGGTGGGTGCTCATGCATGTTGAGAGGCAAGAAAAGGTGACCTTAGAAAAAATGTTGCATGCCACTTTTGAAGAGTCACAGAAAAATGTTTTGTCATTATTTCTCAACATATTTCATACTCCTGCTTTCTTTTCTCCCTCCTAATAATCCCCCTTCAATGCTCGATATGAAATCTTGAAAATTATTCTTCAATTTTTGACAAAGGTAATGGGAAACAATTATGTTGGACTACCGTCTGACATTGGATATTAGAAATGATCTCCAAATAGAGGCATGTGCAAGAACAATCAACGCAATAAGGTAGGGATCCAACAAGAAGAGAACCTTCACCCCTGTAAGACAAAGCCCACGCCCTTAAAAGGAAGATCATGCATTTGCAACAGTATGAGGAGGCTCACGCATCAAAAGGAACAAAGCATGAAAGCTTATATTGTAAGAGCTAGAAATTTCCTCTGGCAGTCGGATAGGTCCGAGTACCATCATGTTTGGCTGAAAGAATAGTGATGGGAACCATGATTTCTTTCTTTGGAGCTGCAGTAGGTAGCATGAGTAGAACAGGGGCAGACCCTACACTAAACAAAGAAGGCATCTTGAAAATCGCAGTTGTCCACACCTTCAAAAAGAAGATCGCACCAGCAAAGAAACAAAAATAGAGTATCCCATGTCTGCCACGAAAAGAAAGGAGCCACTACGAGAGTGTAAGGAGGGTCACACCAAACAGAAGGAAAGGAGCTAGTTTTAAACAAAGTAGAAAAACTACCAAACAGTGAATATAGAGAAAATTAGGAGCCGCTGAGGGTAGAATGTCCACACATAGTAGAGAGGGAAATTCATAACACATACAAGTCAACGTTTGAAGGGGAGCTACATTGTTAAAGGCAGAGTTTGCAAGGAAGATCATGCATTTTAAAAAGGAAACCTCACACAGTAGTAGAAAGACAAGCCTCCATGCTGTCAAAGAAGCTGACCATCTATTAAGAAGAATCCTCAGTTGTAAAGGAGGAGCCTTGTAGTGATAGATCATGCTAATGAATAACATGCACAGAGGATGGGGGTGTGTCAATCCAATTATCCCACATCGGGGATGCCAGAAGATTTTATTTTATTTATATTCAAATGCACACAATAGGCTTAATGTCTATAGGACAACGCCTTTTCGAAGTGAAAGCCAGCTGGTGGATTGTCAACGAATAAATTTTAATCGAAAAGACATGCATGCTGATGTGGTGGCAAGTAAGCATGATCGCACCATGTGGTAGATTGAACGGTGCTCACTTCCCCGCATTAATAAAATAAGCATGAGGATGATGTGGCATAGATGGCAAGTTCAGAGGCGATGCAAGGAGATGACGCCACATGGTGGAGATCAATGGATACCCGCTTCCCTGCAATAATAAGTTGTGCAGAAGATAAAAAATGTGGGAAAGTGGGTTTGCGACATGTGGCGAGAGTCCTGATGGCATTGATGTGTCGAATGATGCAGAGGGCTCAGTGAATCAAATAATGCCACGTGGCAGTTGGTCAACCAAAGGTTGACCCCAGATTTAAAGGGCTAGGGCAAAATAAAAAAATAAAATAATAATAATATTTTATTATTATTTTTGGATGCACGTCACTAATTTTAAAATCAAAAGTGGGCCTTTTTATAAAGTTTTACCTTTAAAGCATTTTACATTTTTCAAAATTTAAAATCAAATTGAGTTTTAGACCTGAATTTTTATAGCCAGAAGAGCGATTTTCAAATTGAGAATCTGGGCATTTTCGGAAGGCTAGATATGCGCTCCAATATATCGTCAAAACCAAAAAAAGATAAAATTTCCAATTTCAGAGTCAGTTTTTGTACAGGTATCAGTTTGTTTGAGATACATGAGGTTATCTATCAGGTACCTAAATTGCAACCATATTCAGACAAGGAAGTTCAGATTTGATTTTTTGTCATGATGATGACCTGAATATTGTTAAAGGTTGGTAAAATTTTTAGTTTGGGTCAAATTCTGATAGCATTCACTTAGTAAAAATTGAAATTTCACCAGGATTTCATGAGATGTTTAGATTTTAATGACTCAAAAGGTTTTCATCATATGAATTGAGATATTTTAGAAATCAATTAGAGTGTGATGATAAAAAGAAAATTAGATCAGATGGGAAAAGAAATGAAAGAGGTTTTTCAGTTACAGGAGATGGATTTCTAAGTCGACAGATGGCAGTTGCATGTGAGATCCCAGAATTCATCTATCCTATATTATTCTTTCTTTCTTCCATGGTAAGGGTTCCAATTTTTGGTTCCAATTTTTTATGACTGAGAGACCATTCATGGTTCCAATCTTGAGTTCTCTCAAATCTGTGATACCATTTTTCTCAGTGTGGTTCCTATTATGAACAACATATTGCATTCCTTTTGAGGAATTTGTATTACACAATCATTCTATGTGTATCTTTTGAATTTTTTGTATGCAGATGTTGTATTCTTTTCAATGAAATTAATACAAAGAGCCTCATCTTTTAGTTTCATTATGATTCTCATCTCCTTATGTTGTTATTTGCAATGTTATGTGTTTAAGAACTAAGAGCTTGAACTCAGTTACATCCCTTTAAGGTTGTATATTAGAATAGATTTGTTGTTGGAACAAAGCTCCAAGTAAATGCTTGTTTATATTGATAGGATTGCAGGTTACACCAAAAGGATATCACCATAAGTATGAGAGTTTTAATGAATATTGATGTCTATTTGCAAGTCAAGCAGATAGACCATATACCTGAATATATGAGTATATTTTAGGTATCCATCTGTATGTGAAGATTTAGTTAGTGCGAAATGGATAAGGGACTGGTCAGCTTGAAGGATTCATGTTCGTTGTTTTTGCATACCTGGTTATGCTGAGAAACCAAATCAAAATGAATATTATTTTCCCATTTTATGTTTTGAACAACTATAAGTGTAGGTCATGGCTTATTTGTGGTTAATTTCCTTGGTTATGATTAGCTACTATGATTAGGAGATTTACCATCAAATTGAAGAAGAATATTGACCATATCTGCTATAGAGGGTAGTCTTGTAATGAAGTATCAGGATAAATTAGACAAATCCCTTACATTTTCCCACCTTGGCTTTGCAGAGCCTAAAGTGAAGTGAGTCCTGATATGACTCTATTAATTGGCCCAGAACTAAGATTTAGCCTTGCTGAATATAGGATTTAGCTAGTCCTTAGGCATGTTGCTAGTCTTTGTTTCTTGGTATCAAGTTTAAATCTACCTGGTATGTTCTTTACCAAAAAGAAAACCAACAAAATGGCGACTCTGCTGGGGAGTCATGAAGAAATTCATTGATAAAAGGACAAAAATCTCTGGTGTAATATATTTCAGTCCAAAAATTTGCATACTTAGTTTTGTATACAAGGTTTCATGTTTCCCATTCAAGAATGTGTTCTTTCACTTTGTTAAGGGTGTGATGTTCCAAGGTTGTGTGTGAGTTTTCAAATACCTGTTATAAATTTTGGACCAGCTTGTTGTCTTATGCAAGCTAGGAAAATATTTTCTCATTTAATGAGTGGCAACTCTAAAGTATATCTTTGCACTAGTGTAAATTCTTGAAGTGAAGGGTATTATGAAAGTTGCAATAGTTGGAATGTAGATTTGAAGAAGTTATCTCAGGCCCTTGGCAGTGGTTGAAAGAAAAGGGTGATGTTGTGCAAGGGTTACTAAATCAAGCATGATTTGAATCTGCTATTATTTGCAGCATTGAAGTAGTTGCAAACATCCATATTGAGAGGTATTTTCCACTTTCATGTGTTCTCATTTACATGAAAGTAAGATTTCAAAAATTTCTCCATCAAATGGTTTATAGCTTTAATTAGGAGATTGGTTCAGTATAGTTCAACATGCTTTGTGGAAAGTAGATTCAGCAAAAGTGTTTTATATGTCAATGTGTGTTTGAAGTTTTGAATTGGTAGAAAGAACTCCAAATTTTCTACAATTAATAAATTATGAAAGTGTCTAATGGTGAATGAGTCTTGAGTTTGAAGAATGTCGAGTTTCATCTCATCTAGTATGCAGTCTGTTAGTGAAAGTTTTAGATCTGTTTCTACCAAGCGGTAGATGCCATTAAATTTTAATGGTATCCATGGTTTCCTGAATACTATGCCTTGTAACCTCTGAAAGTATTTGCCTAAGTTTGGTGGAAACCATGAAAATTCAGCCAGTCATCATGTTCAGTTGTTTAGTGACTTGGTTGGTGATTTTGAAATTGTTCATGAAGACATTCAGATGAAATTTTTTGTTCAGACTTTAGAGGATGATGCTAGGGACTAGTTTTTGTTCCTACCAGCATGTTCAATTTCATCCTATGATGAATTAATGTCAGTCTTCATGATGCAGTTTGGGGAAAGAGTAAGCATCTCTAATTATTTTGATAAGTTTTTGAAAATTCAAATCAGGAATGGTGAGTTAGTTCCTGAATTTAATATCAGATTTGCAAAGATTTTAAATGAAATTCCTAAAAGCTACAAGCCGAATGATGAAATGTGTTTAGTGGTTTATCTTGGTGCATTTGACAAGAAGATGAGTTATCTGTTGAGAGATAAAGAACCTAAGACATTGCATCAAGCATTCATGACAACGATAGAGATTGAGAATAACATAAAATATGGATTAACCAGGAATCACTTCTCTAGAAATATTTGCCGACAAGATGAAGTGCGAAGCACAAGTCAATGTCATAAGGACTGTTTGATTTTAGATTAGAAAATAGGCACCCCTGCTATTGTAAATAGTTTTGTTGAAGACTCAGAAATAAAAACATGTGAGCATGAAATCTCTTTGTTGCAAAGAAGAAATGATTTCATTCATGCTGAATTGAATGCACATGTTTATGGTATTACAAAAGAAAATGATAGAGTTGATTCACTTGATGAGTTATGCATGCAAGATATAAATCCAATCATTCATTTTTCCATTGATGATTTGCATTGTGTTGAAAACATAATGAATTAGGAAGAGGAAAGGTATTTATCTTAGTATGAGGATGAAGAACCTGGAAGTGATGTATCAAGTGATAAAGATGAAATTGCTGATCCAACATATTGTGAAGAAGCATCATGTGAAGACAATGGTGAGACTTGTTGCTCAAGTCAAGAAGAGGACTGTGATAGTACATATGCATCTTCATGTGAATCAGATGCTGATTGGGAAGAAGAGAGCAATGACGAAAGTGAGTGCTCTTATGTTAGTAAAGGTATGAATTATTTTCTTAAATCTGAAAGTGAATCTCTAGTTCAGAATTATGTGAATCAGTTTGAGGTTGAAAGTTGTGAAGAAGATTTGTCTACATAGTATGAGGATTAAAGGATTATTTATAAAGAGGAATTGGTTAGTTGTGTAGATGAATGTCTTGAAGATACATGCAGTAGTAATCAACAGTATAGAAAAGATTTTGAGGTTAATGCATCAACACCTAAAGATGATTCACTTGCAAGACATTTGAATCACCTATATGGAGACAATGAAAGTAACTTTTATTGGTATTCTACATGCTTCGTTGACAGAGTGGATGTTGAGTCTTCATATGATTCTGATTTTTCTTCCTCATATGCTGAAAGTGTCCATGACAGTGATGTTAGAAATGGTTTTAAAGTTTTCACTAATCTGTTACATGGTGAGGAGTTTGATGTTGATCAGCACATCACTTGTCCTAATGTCTGTGAAGGCACTTTGCATGGAATTATCAATCCTCTTTTTGAAGAACACATGGACAATTCAAATTTTGTTGAGAATGAGTTTGATGATGATACTTTATCTTACTGCTGTAAGAGGTCAGACTATTCTTCTTCCAAATATGATAGTGAATATGATCATGATATTGCATCCAACTATGATAACAAGGTGTTTGAAAAAGTTGTTCTTGAAAATCAGCATGCACCTTGTACTAAGTTTTATGATGAATATTTTAATGTGATGACTAATCCACTTGCTGATTTCAAAGAATCATTTGAAGATCCTGGATTAGTTTCAAATTCTGATGTGGATGACATATGTGAGTATCAATCAGATTGCTCATTTGATTCCTATCCGATTATACAAAAGGATACACATTTTGAAGGTACGAGTGGTCTTTTTCCCCAAGTTGAATATGAAGCCTTCATATTCAAGAATGATAGCATGCATGAGCCATTAAATGAAGATAGTTTTTAGTTTCAGTCTGATATGTTTAAGCATGCTGATCAGAACTTTCATAATGAGCAAATGGCTGAGGACAAAGTAAATTTTTATATGCATTATGAAAGTAAGAGTGATGATTTTGTTTTGCCAAGTAATTCATTATATCATGATAATCTGATTGGTGAGACTGATAGGAGAAGAAATTTTAGTTTACCTCATGAAAGTTTAGATGAGAATCATGTTTATGACAGAGGTAAACAATTTTGTTGAAGTTCGGTGGCCCGAGGTCATCGTATGTACATAGTAATTTTAGTTGTTTACCTGTTTTCAATAAAGCTATTTGAGGAAGTTTTTTTGTTTAGGTGTGTGGTCTGCTTCACCCAGAGATCTGACATCTTGCCATGCCCACAAGGGAAATGCATCCCTAGATAGAGCCATTGTTGGAGCTCAAAATTGTTTTCTCATTTTGAGCATCCATTTAAAATTTTGAATCAAGTCAAGCCTATGAAAGCCTTAAAATGACTTTGTACCCGGTTGTACCTATGAGGCCCTTGAGGTGTTTAATGTTTCTAACACCTTCCGTTCTGTTGGGACTGAAAATTGCATGCTTCATTTTTAGTCACATTTTGAAAATTTTGGAAAATCATGTCCTAAAGTGCCTTTTATGCATGTGGTCAGTTGGTAGCTTGAGGCCTAAGAGGTGTTTAATGTTTCTAACACCTTTCATTTAGTGCGTCTATGTGTTCTATGAAGTTAAACTAACATATCAAACCATTCTGCAAAGTCCCATTTTGAGCTAGTGTCAAAATTTGCAATTCTGCCCGTGTCAAATAGCAATCAGAGGCCCAGTTTGAATTTGAATATCTTTTACCCAAGAATGTTTCATGGCTCACCACTTTGGAGATGTTTAGTATGCATATCAAAGAACGTATGTTTCAATTTTCAAGTCATTTAGAATCCGTTTGACTAGCTTTTTCACCCCGCAAAGTTGGTCATTTACTGTTTTGTGCATTTAACTAGTTGTTCACAATTCTGGGAAGCCCTGTTCGACCAATCATATCTTTGACCCAGTTGACCCAAATGAAAAAATTCTTTTTGAATTGTGTTCTAGGGGTAAGACACTTCATATGTTCCAATTTTGAGATCATGCCGAATCCATTTGATCAGTTTGCTAACATGATCAAAAACTCAGTTTGCATTGTTTTGTTACGGCTAAGGTATCCAGATTGATCCGTACCCCTGTTCGGCACGTTATAACTTTGATCTTGTGATTGGCTAGCCTAAATGGATTGTACCATTGTGTTGTGTCCTAGAAATCCTTTAAGTATGCCAGTTCTTAAGTCATGATGAATCCATTTGCATACTTTCTTATGTCCGTACATTTGCCAAAAATCACTTTTTGACACATTTGCCAGTTAAAATTTCCAAGTGCCTGTTTTCGAAAATTCACCAAATGTGCCCTGTGATTTTTCATGAGCCCAAAACATGGAATTATATTCTCTTCATGGAAAAGAACTTATATCCTAGTTTTCAAAACCCCAAGTGATCAATAACCCAGTTTATAATGCCGAACCCGAGCCCAGTTTATGTTTTTTAACCTTGTTTGCCTGTAGAGTAATTGAAGTATGGATGTTCGGCAATTAAAATCTCTTGACTGGGAATCCATCATGGGTTGAAAATTTGCAGTGTGATAGAGTATGCAGGATTGAACACTCATGCCGATTTTCGTGGCTTGGTAACTTGATTGGATCAAGTTTTAATTACAACCGGCAGGCCTCTAGACACTAATTCACAATCTGTATAATTGATTAAAAGTGAGTTTAAAATAATGAATTGATGATCATTATGCATATGATTCAATCTTATGACAAAGTAAATGGTGGAAATGGTTTCTTAAAAGCAAAATACAAGGAGCATGTGAAGATTCAAGAAAGAGAGAATTTGGAAAGTGTTCCATTAAAGAGGTTTAGAGGATCACAATATGATGCTGATTTGCCGGCAAATTCAAAAGATAGTATTAATCAAGAAATTTCCACATCAATTAAAATCCACGAGCACAATGAAGCTTTTTGTTGTGAGTTTGCACATTGAATTAAGGAAAAGATTGCATAAAGGTTGCTCTCTCCCACATTGTAGTCTCAATTTGAAAGTTGCAGCTGAGAGGTAGTTTTCAACATAGAAGATGTGCTCCATGTCTGGAGAAAACAAAGAGGACAGAAGCAAACATCCACAGAGGAAGAAGCATCCACGTTTTTTAGAGAAATGAACAAATTTGTTGGTGAAACAAAGCTCAAGGCAGCATGTGATTCACGTTTTTTGCAGCAAGCAATCAATAAAAGACCATATGTGCATAAAAAAGGAAGCAAAGAACCTCCATTTTTCAAGCCCATGGCTTCTCTAAAGGTGCAGCCACGTTTTTGAAGGGAGTAGCAACATTTTAAATGACCATGTGCATAAGAAATGACCATTACAATGAAAAGTCTGTAGATTCATAGCAAAAGCGACCAGCAAGATGGAGCTTCATGTTTGGAATAAGAAAACTCATGCATTTAGCAATCACAGCAAACACAAAGAGCAAGAACCATTGAGGAACATTATCCCACATTGAGTAGGTGGGAAGTACTTTTAGTCTTTATATCCTTTTGCACTCAAACATATAGTGTCAACAAGACAAAGCATTTTGAAAAGGCAAGGTAGGTGCACATGGGTCCCAGTCGGCTAGAAGGAATGAAGTAAATTTTGAAAGAAAATGCATGCCCAAATGATGACGTCAGCAACATATAGACGGCCGAAAAAGTCAAAAATCCGGCAGGTCGCTATGTCGCTTGCCGAAAAATCTTGGAAAAACTGGCTAGCGACATAGCGAGGTCGCCGAAAAATTCTAAAAGTCCGGCAAGATTCAAAATGCAACGTGGGTCCCGCCTGGAGATAATAGCCAATCAGAAAGTGACACGTGGCATTGGTCAAACCTAGAGTTGACTCAAATTTGGATGGGCTAGGAAAAATAAAATGATTTTAAAATTTTCATTTTAAAATTATTTTGCCAAGAAACTGACATGTAGGGAACTATTTTTCAAACGAAGATTTCAGGCATTTCTCAGAGGCTAGATATGCCTTATCATATACCGTTGGAATTGCGAGAATCCAAATTTTCCATTTCTAAAGTTAGTTTTTGCACAGGTGCTTCCTGGTTTGAGCTATAGCTAGAAACGTGAATTTTGGGTCTTCCTCAATGGAACGGGTAAAAAATTGAAAATCTAGTTAAGGGATCAGTAAAACTTGGTAAGAATGCAGTTGGAGTTCATGTTTCTCACATTCACTCAATTCAACCAAATTTTTACCAAGCTTTTCAATGTATAAATCAGATATTGTGGTGACTCAGCAATGTTTCATCATTTCAATAGAGATATTGTGCAAATCAGTAACAGAAATGATGAAACAAGATCAGATTAGAATGAGAGATGGAAGAAAGAAGTTTTTCAGTTACAGAGGATTGCTTTTCAAATGGACACTTGTCACGTGAAGATCAGATTCAAGATTCTTTCCTTTGCTATATCTTTCTATCTTTCATTGTTTGATGGGTTCCAGTTTTTGGAGAAAAACCAGTCACTACTGAGATACCAAATTTTGGATCCAGTTTTGATATGTTCCCATACTGTGATACCACATAATTCTTTAGCATTTCTTCTTGTATTGAACAACATTTTAAGTTTTGCAGATAGTTCTTTTCTGTTGGGTGATCTATGAGTTATTTTCTGTACATTTCATGTATTTGATTTCAAGGAAAACAAATAAAGTGCAGCAAAAGTTTGAAGTTCAGTTTGAATCTTGTCTCCTGATTATGGCTCTGTTATTTCTTCTAATTTGTGATCAAAGAGCATGAATTAGGTTGCATTACATTTTGAAATGTATGTGGTTAAAATGTCTTGCTTATGGAACAAAGAACCATGTAATTGCTTGATATTTGTCACAGGGTTTGCAGATTTCATGATAGGATTTTCTGAGTATGAGATTCATTCTGTAGCAAATGTCTATTCACAAGGTGAAAGATAGATCAGGGATCTTAATGTAGAGATATGTTTGAGGTTTCCAGGAGATGTATGGTTATGATTCATTTAATTGCCCAATAGATAAGGCACTGGTCAAAGATAGGATCATTAAGTTCTGTTGTTCATACTTGGGTCTTGTTGTTATCAACATATTAAATCAATTTTCCCTTTTATGTTGAAAGCTACTCAATGTTAACCCACACTTAGCTTGCCAGTTTCATGAGTTATGTTCTTAGCTATTTCATGCTTATGATTCTTGGTTGAGTATAGAAGAAATAAGGGTTTTATCTGCTTCATATTAGATTCAGTGTATGCTTTTACAACTGGTACCATATAAAGAATCTACAGGTCTACCCGCCTAGGTTTTGCAGAGCCTGAAGTAGAAGAAGGGTCATGCCTTATAGTTGGCCTGGTGTCTGAATGGATGTGTTGATAATGGTAGTTAGCTGCCCCTAGATGCATCTTGTTCTCATTAGGGTAATTGGAAATGGGTAACGTTTTCAAACACCAACACGTTCAACCCATCTACCTGTTCTATGAAGATAAATCATCATTCTAAGTTATTTGGTGAAGTCTAGTTTCAAGCATTTGTCAAATTTGCAATTCTGCCCTAGTGTCGAATAGCTACAGGAGGCTATGTTTGCCAATGAATATCTCGCACCCAAAAATGTTTCATGACTTGGAATTTTGAAATTATCTAGTGTCTGTACTTGAGAACCTATGTTTCAGATTTTGAGTTGTTTCAAGTCCATTTGACTAGGTTTTGAATCCCTCAAAGTTGGTAGTTTATTGTTTTCATGCTGATGCACTTTGTTCACATTTCTGGGAAGCCCTGTTTGACATGTTATAAATTTTGACCAGTTGACTAAAATGTTGAAATTCCTTATGCGTTACATCATAGACTTGTTATCTTTCAATTTTCAAGTCTTGACAAATCTATTTGATCAGTTTTCAAATGTAATTCCAAACGCAATTTATGACTTTTTACTGGTGTCAGCATTTACAGATTGATCAATACCCCTTTTCATGATGTTGTATCTCCTGATCCGTGATTGATTGAGTCAAATGGATTGTACCCCTATATTTTCCTCTGAAAATACTCTAAGTGTGTCAGTTTGCAAGTCATGACGAATCTGTTTGCACACTTTTTCGAGTCAATTCCATTTCCAAAAAAATCACTTTTCAGTCATTGTTCCAATTGATAAAATCTGAGTAGCCCACTTTGGATGTCTAACATTTGTGCCTTGTGATTTTTCATAAGCCCAAATCGCATATCCATAATCTCCTCATGACAAAGAACCAACACCCCAGTTTTCATCTTTCCATGTGCTCATTTGCCCAGTTTTCAAAGCCAAATCCAAACCCAGTTTGTTATTTTTTAACGTGTTTTCTTGCAGGTAAATCTGAGAGGGTGACTTTGACATTGAATTTCTTTTGACTGAGAATTCGTCATGAGATGAGATCTAACAGGGTGCAAGAATGTGCAACAGAGATTCAATATGTTCAATTTCAAGGCCTGGTCAATGGTTTTGGTCAGTTTTTTAGGCTAGTCAAAGGACCATCTGGCACAAATTTGACAATGTGCAGATTGATGATAAAATGAGCTTTTAATGACCAATTAATGCTCAAAATTAATTTCTAGTCAGTTTGAGGATGTCAATGGATCAGTCTGTGAGTCTGTCATTTGGAAACAAATTTTTTTTTAGCCGGACCCACTTTGGGGTCCAGCTGATTCCATCAGACAGAGTAAGCCTAAGAATTGAAAATAATGAAGCTTGAGATGAATGCTTCATGTGAAAGAGGATGGAAGGGAAAGTTCATTAGAAAGGGTTGCATCATTAGGCCTGGGATAAATAGGAAGAATGGGAAATGTCCTCTTTCTCCATTAGAGGTGGGCATGATGCTTAGAGGTATGGGATTTAATAATAACACATTGATATATATGACGAGGGACATTTCATAAGAACTTTGAAAGATGATGTGCAAATAGTGAGAGAGCTCCCACAAGATTTCATGGAGAAGTTTGGCTACAATACAAGCAATATCTTAAATTTTAGGATTAAGGCTTAGTCTTTTGTTGATTACTACTTGCGAAAGATTCTTCCTAAATTACTTGATACTAGTGTGATCCGGATATCTCCATTTGCAAATCGATTAGCATCAAAGGTCCCATCCAACATACAACATCCTTGATGTTTGGCCAATTATGAAGCTTTGAAATTTTCTGAGCCCATTACTTTGCTTGCAAAAAAGTTAGTAAAGTGCATGACTAAGGCAAGTTCCAAGCATAATGGAAAATATATATCTGTTCATCTTCGATTTTGAAGAGGACATGGTAGATTTCTCACGCTGTATATATGATTGAGAAATGAGGCTGAGAATGCCAAATAAAAATTCATAGGCAACATTGAGAAGTGGGTGCTCACGCATGTTGAGAGGCAAGAAAAGGTGACCTCAAAGAAAATGTGGCAGATTGAACGGTGCCTGCTTCCCCGCATTAATAAGATGCGCATGGGATAAATAAAGCGGGCATGCAGGAAGCTACCACATGGTAGCAGGTCTTGTGCATGTGATGATGTGGCACAGATGGCAAGTTCAAAGGTGATGCAAGGAGATGATGCCACATGGCAGAGATCAACAGATGCCTACTTCCCTGTAATAATAAGTTGCATGAAAGATAAAAAATATGAGAAAGTGAGATTGTGACACATGGTGGAGGTCCCGGTGGTGCTGATGTGTTAGATGATGCAGAGGGCTCAGTGAATCAAATAATGCCATGTGGTAGTTGGTCAACTGAAGGTTGACCTTAGATTTAAAGGGCCAAGGCAAAATAAAAATTAAAATAATAATAATATTTTATTATTATTTTTTGATGCACGTCACAAATTTCAAAATCAAAAGTGGGCCTTTTTATAGAGTTTTACCTTTAAAGCATTTTAAATTTTTTGAAATTTAAAATCAAATTGAGTTTCAAACCTGAATTTTTATAGTCAGAAGAGCGATTTTCAAATTGAGATTCTGGGCATTTTCGGAAGGCTAGATATGCACTCTAATATACCGTCAAAACTAGAAGAAGATGAACTTTCCAATCCTGAAGTCAGTTTTTGCACAGGTATCAGTTTGTTTGAGCTACACGAGGTTTTCTATCAGGTACCTGAATTGCAACCATATTTAGACTAGGAAGTTCAGATTTGATTTTTTGTCATGATGATGACCTGAATATGGTTAAAGGTCAGTAAAATTTTTAGTTTGGGTCAAATTCTGATAGCATTCACTTAGTAAAACTTGAAATTTCACCAGGATTTCATGAGATGTTCAGATTTTAATGACTCAAAAGGTTTTCATCATATGAACTGAGATATTTTAGAAATCAGTTAGAGTGTGATGATAAAAACCAAATTAGATCAGTTGGGTAAAGAAATGAAAGAGGTTTTTCAATTACAGGAGATGGATTTCTAAGTTGACAGATGGCAGTTGCATGTGAGATCCCAGAATTCATGTATCCTATATTATTCTTTCTTTCTTCCATTGTAAGGGTTCTAGTTTTTGGTTCCAATTTTTTATGACTAAGAGACCATTCATGGTTCCAATCTTGAGTTCTCTCATATCTATGATACCATTTTTCTCAGTGTGCTTCCTGTTATGAACAACATATTGCATTCCTTTTGAGGCATTTTTATTACACGGTCATTCTATGTGTATCTTTTGAGTTTTTTGTATGCAGATGTTGTATTCTTTTCAATGAAATTAATACAAAGAGCCTCATCTTTTAATGTCATTATGATTCTCATCTCCTGCTATCTTTATTTGCAATGTTCTGTGTTTAATAACTAAGAGCTTGAACCCAGTTACATCCCTTTAAGGTTGTATATCAGAATAGATTTACTGTTGGAACAAAGCTCCAAGTAAATGCTTGTTTATACTGATAGGATTGCAGGTTACACCAAAAGGATATCACCATAAGTACGAGAGTTTTAATGAATATTGATGTCATGTTCATTGTTGTTGCATACCTAGTTATGCTGCGAAACCAAATCAAAATGAATATTATTTTCCCATTTTATGTTTTGAAGAACTATAAGTGTAGGTCATGGCTTATTTGTGGTTACTTTCCTTGGTTATGATTAGCTACTATGATCAGGAGATTTACCAGCAAATTGAAGAAGAATATTGACCATATCTGCTATAGAGGGTAGTCTTGTAATGAAGTATCAAGATAAATTAGACAAATCCCTCAGGTTTGCCCACCTTGGCTTTGCAGAGCCTAAAGTGAAGTGAGTCCTAATATGACTCTGTTAATTGGCCCAAAACTAAGATTTAGCCTTGCTGAATATAGGATTTAGCTAGTCCTTAGGCATGTTCCTAGTCTTTGTTTCTTGGTATTAGGTTTAAATCTACCTAGTATGTTCTTTACCAAAAAGAACACCAATAGGTACCAAGAAAAACAAAATAGTATATATCAAGCTACATAGTAATGATCAAGCAGAAGAACTTAGTGATTTTCGAGTAACATAAATATTTATAGTTTGTAAAAGAATCAAGTTTGAGGTTGAAACAATGAATTTTTTGGATAGGTCAAAGTGGGTGAATGATAACAATTAATGAGTTGATGTATTTAATGCATGAAGAGAGTTTATTATGCAATCAAAGGCAAGGATTTGATCATAAGATTCTAGAAGTATCAAGAAACTAGAAGGATAACAAGATGATGGAGGGATTTGATGAATTTGACCTAACCCTAAGATCTATAGTGATGTTTAAGCAACAAATATCAAAATTACCTATTTATTGAGGCACATGAATTTTTTTAAAGGTTTCATTACAACATTTGGGGTTGAATTGTGACACATATAGCTCTTCTAACAGTCAATTATTCCTATTTTTCAATTTTAGTAAAACATATCCTTTGTCCAAAATGTTATATTAATTATCATTTCTAATATTTTTGTATTGATATTGTTAATTTTTAAATTTGTCAAAAACTCTTAATAAGGTAGCATGAAATGATGCTCCTAAATTAAACACCCAAACATTTATTATAATTTTTATTCTTAAGGTTAAAATTACCTCATTCAAAATAAGAATTTTTTTATACAATATATTTAATAAAATCATCAAATTCATATTTGTGTTTGTCTTAGATATATTAGATGTTGACGAAGTGGACAACTTTGAGTGCTTTCCTATTTGGAATATCTCAATTTTCATATAGCATGATTGTTGATTTCTTTGTATACTATACTTCAATATCAATTGGTAAACATTTTTAAAAAAAGGAAAAAACTATAAAGAATTAGAAATAAAATTGGAAATTCACTAAAGGGTTATAGTTCAACTAGTTAAGCAAAATTGGTGAGGATTATAGTAAGAGGCAATAGTGTCATTCACAAAGGTTCAAATCCTGAAAATTTGATTAAATTATAATATGAGGATGTAGATTCATTTGTCCCTAGCTTAAAAAATAGGAAAATCTTTCATTATTGTCATCCCATTTGCATTTCTCTTGTAATAATTCATAGATTAATGGTAGGCTTCACAAGACCAAAAGTTCTCGTATCGTATTCCACTATTTTTGAATAGTTGGGAATTGATTACTAACATATATTCAGATATAGATCTCCTTCCAATTTGTAGTGAACAAGAGACTCTTAGATGTAATACAATTCTAGATTTTACTATCTTATACTTGTTCAAATCTCCCAAATATCCATGGTGAAATCGCATTTTAGACTTACAATACTAATTTATCTGCAATAGAGAAATTTTGAAGCATTAAATCTTATTTATCTCTTTTCAAAATTTGCATGTTCACTAGACCTCTATCCTTTGGCATTAGTTTCTTGATTGCATACCTTGTGAAAATTTGTATATTAAAATCAACTTCTATACATGAGGAATAATTCCACAAAACTGGTTATGATGGGATGCATAATACAATGCTACTATAACCCATTACCAAGGTAAGAAGGTAAATGGGGTAGGAGTGTATGTGCTTAGAGATCCTTTCTATCCACTACAGCTACCTTATCAATTTTTTTCATATACAACTAGTTATTTTTCTCAAAATCACAATTCCAACATGAGGCAGGGTTTTAGAACATTCAAGATGTTTCACTATTGATTGCCATAGACTATGCATCTATGTCTTATTGTACTATTGATTGTCTATATCTAAAGTACTATTGACTTCATACATGAGACTGGCAATGAGGTGGGTATGATCTAGTCACCTTCATCTTGGAAATGAAGTAGAAACATAGTAAGGGATATGTCCACTGATTTAGACTCTTTCTAAGGAATGGAAACAAATACTCTCAAAATTAGTAGACAAGGTTGCCTAAGAAGAATGTTGAAAATTTCATTCTCAAGTTAAATTCTATGAATGAACATGTCCCTCTTATATTTCCTATGTTTAAATTTAGATGCTCACAATAAACTAAACTATTTTAATATCTTGTGTGTACTAGCATCATTGGAGAATCATTATGTTGTCTATCACATTGATTTTAAGGGTCTTTTAGGTGTTGCTGAAAGATGTGATGTTTTGACTTTTTTTTTTAAAGAACCCAATAATTCAAGTTATTTCAATTGGTCATCTTGGTAATCAATTTTCTAGAAAATAAATTATATTTCAACTTGAGTTATGGTCAAGCTAATATTTATGGATTGATAATATCCACTTAGATTAATTGAAGTGTTACCATTTATGTGAAGATTCTACTCACCAGGAAAAAAGATAGAAATTTTAGTAATTTGGTGAACCATCATCTCGTAAGAAATTAATTTTATTGAACAATTGTAAATTCTTAGAAAATGTATTGTTATTTTCTACCAACATTGACGGGCTTCCCTTGAACAAAATAAAAATGAAGAGGCATAAATGAAACTCAAATTATGACATTTCCTTCATTGCACTCATATCTTCTCATTATGTCCCTAAGCTAGACAATAATGTCTATTGGTTCTCATCAACAACTAAGATAATTAGTTCTCTACCACTATCAAAACTTATCAATGTGAAAAAGATAGTCCAAATAAGTAATCAATATGAAATGGGAGTTGTGTTGATGTGGTAGATGGAGATATAAATGGAGCATATTTATAGGGGTGAGATGGGTCGATTATTGGGTGAGAAATGTGATGAATAGAGATGAAATGCAAAGGTGGGATGTTAAAAAGGAATAATGGTGAATCTGAGTGAGGTGACCAATTTTTTCTTTCAAAACCATATGTGTAGATATAAACATTAAGTACAATATGTCTAATATTTTTGCAGTTATACACATTAACTAGGCCAAATTTTTCTTTCAGAACCATATGTCCAGATATAAACATTAAGTACAACATGTCCAATATTTTTACAAATATTCATATTAATTAAATCAATTTTTTCTTTCAAAATTATACATGTAGATATAAATTACATGTCCAATATTTTTGCAGATATACACATTAGTTATACGAAAATTTTCTTTTAAAACCATATGTGCAAATATAACATTAAGTACAACCAACTCAATAAGGGTACAAGAATAAGTTATTCCCATGAAGATGGATCATTTCAAATAATGAAAGGAAATTTGATCAAAATAGGGATCACTAGATTGTTGTCTAACTTTCAAAGAGAAGGTGATGAAAAATGTTGTTGTCCTTGTTGTTGTCCTTGCAAGAGTTGTAATGGCTTAAAGACACAAAGAATCAAATTCAAAATAGCTAAGAGACATTGTAGGGAGAATGGTCACACTGGAGGGGGGTTTAATTTCATCCATTGTAAGTTATTTTTTATACTATTTTCACAATTAATATAATTATGAACCACAAAATGGGGATTTAATTATTATCATTTTTATATAGGTCGATCTCCAAAGGGTAGTACATGATATGGACCACCACATCTCAAAGGAGCATGAAGGTGTGAATATGGATGGACATGGAGGTGTGAATATGAAGGACATGGAAGTGTGAGTATTAAAGGAAAAGATCATGATCCCATGGAAGATGACTATCATGCACCAAAAAACACATATGAAGATGATGGTATGAATGCATTGATCCATGACACATTTGGTACTATTGTTGGTGCTAGTGCTAATGATGATTATGATAAGGATGAAATTGAGGCTATCCATGATATACCTCTACTTGAGAAGGAAAACATGACCCTTTACGAAGGATACCAATAAACTCTTCTCTCTGTTGTATTGTTGGTGGTGAATTTGAAGGTTATGACTAGTTTATCCAACATAACAATGTCACGTATGCTAAGGTTTGTCATATATGTCATTATAGTTTATAAAAGGTGAAATATGTACCATTAAGATTTTTTATACTAATGGCTTATATTTTTTTTCTATAGATTAATAGGTGACTATTTGTTAACACTACCAAATTTTCTCTCTCACTCATACTGAGAATTATGTACAACTATGAAATATATCAAAATGGAGTATCAAGCAACATATGCTTATCTTGAAGATCATGTTATTTGTCATAAAGAACAAAAAAATGCAATAAAATGACCCAAAAGCCATACAAGTAGATATCAAGATGATCAAGTGATTAAAAAAGTGCTTCACAAGGTTCTTCATTACAACTCTATTATTTGACATCTTAAATGATTTCAAGTGTAGTAGCTTGGCATAATTTATGGATTACCATGCACACAATAGAAGTTGAGATGAAATTATCTGAATGTCTATAGATGGATCAACATTTATGGATATAGAGGAAAATTGGCCACACTTTAAAGAACCTTGAAATCTCAAGCTTTCTCTGGTAACTGACAGTGTCAATCCATTTGGAGAGATGAGATCGGTTTACTTGGTGTGGATTTTTTTTTATCAACAATAACCTTCTTCCATGGATGTCAATAAAGAGGGAGCACATTATGTTGGAAATGAATTTTCCAGGTATTTTATTATTTTATTGTTATCTACATGTAGATATAATTCTTGGAGTGAAAGGACCACAATAATTATCTGGTGTTGTTCATTCAACTAGGTAAGTACCAAGTGAAAATATGAATGTATATATTGTGCCTCTTATCGATGAGTTACTGGTGTTATGGAATGGTTTCACTATGTATGATATCTCTAGACCAATTGGACAAAAAGAATTTGATGGGGACACAACCCAAGAACAGAATGGACACAATAGAAAAGGGAAATTGTATTAACTAAAAAATAAGCTAGAACATTCAGTACAGAGAAAATAAACTTCAAAACATGCCCTAAGGGCTTACAATAGCATAAATGTGGAGATAATTTCTGCTTTCAGTACCTCCTCTCAAACTTCACTCCGAACCGCCTTTTACAATGCTAGGAATTTCTTTAACTAGACCCCAGAGGGTTAAGGACTAGGAATACATTCTAGAAGGTGCTAGTAGGCATCCACCGACCAAATAGAAGGCTCCAAAAGCTATGTTAGAAGTTGGCACAAATCTAGAAGAATCCAGAAATGGTAACCGAACTTTTGGGAGGCATAACTTTTGAATCGTAGCTCCGATTGATGAACCGTTTACATTTTTGAAAATCTCTCAAAGTGCTCTATAGCCCTATAGACAAGCTTTGCTTGTCCCCCATTTTTTGGCCCTTTTTGAGGTTATTTAATGCCCCTAACTTGACTTTGAAGCATTCTTAGGAGGTATCCAAAACCCAAAAAATTGCAATAACTTTCAAATCGTGGTGCCTTTTGACCTAATTCTTTTTTTGGAATGTTCTAAATCACAATTACATTCATCTGGCCAATTCACACCTTCTAGTTTACCAAAATGATGGCCCAATTACATGCTCCTATTTTTTGGGGATTTTTTAGCACACTGATAGTGGAACTGTGTAATGCCCCGCCAAGAGATCCAAAGAATTATACTAAGTTTACCAAACATTTTTTTTTTTTTAAACATGAAAGTAAAACCATACACAACACTTGTGGAAGCAATAGTAACATCCAACAGAAAATAACATAATATAACAGATTACATTCTTTAAAAATCCCTTAACATTGAATTACTTCTAATCATAACTTATTCATCTAACATTACATCCTTAACAATGAAATAACAAGGATACATCCAATGTTCCTAAACCATATACAAGTGTCCTTTTAGTATCTACATTTTAGATTACTCAATCATCCACTGTACATGTTACAAGGTATGAAAAGCTTAAAAGAATAAACATCCATGTAAATAAAGTACATCATCATCAAATATTAATCCATGATGCAATAACATAAATGAAACCACATGTCATACATGATACATCATCATCATAAAGATTTAGACATCCATCATAAAAGATAATCATACATCACAAACATAAATAACTAAGTGCACGGTTCCTCCCAACCGTTAATAGCATCATTAGACCATCGTGGATCCTAGCCATCCCTCCGTGCGTAACATCCCAAAGCACCGAAGAGATCATCGGCTATATACATAGTAGGAATGTCACTCCTAAAACATCCTACTAACATGCAAAGTAAAGCATAGTATATCATCAACTAACATATGCAAATCATCAATATAAGAATATACCAGTAAATACATCCATCATAAGGTATATCTTCTATCATAATGCTCCAAGAACATAATGAAGATAAATACCAACCAATAATACTCCAGCCACGGTGTCTCAGACGGATCTCAAATGATAAGAGTGATAAAACACTACCACCCGACCGCGTGGAACCTAAATGGTCCACTCCCACCATGTTGAGGAGATAATCTCAAGTCCCAAATAGGATATCATAACCACAAAGCATAAAAATCTATGAGTCCAGGAATCCTAAAAGTATACTAACTCAAAGGTTCCAACACAAAACAATTGACATCTACTTCCCAGAGGCACACAATGACATGTAGGAAACCTACTCTGCAAGCGGGAAAGTGTCATCACATTTATCTCGTACAAGTTACCCTGGCAGTTAGCTAAACTCCGCAGCTCCATACAGATCTCATGCAGCCACTAGTATCCTCTCTTACTGACGAGGCATACTATGGAATGCAATGGTCGCAACCATGCGTCTCACTACTCCCATCCTAGCCTGTACAAGCGCTCAAGGCATGGGCGAGAACCAAAACAATTATCTTTTTAGGTTCATTTAATCCCCATTTAGTGTGTAAATGTTATCACTTATTAACCAAACTTACAATGAGTTACCCTGGCAGCCACTTAGGGCCCCGGCCCCCATTGCAAGCCACTTCCCGACACTACAAGTAGATTACCTACCCTAATGCTCATGGAATCATAAATCACCACAGTCCTGTACAAGCGACTGTAAAGAAATCCAAAAGATAATCCATAAAAAGAATCATCAAATATCCACAATAAGAATCATCAAATATCCATAATAAGAATCATCAAATATGCATAAAAGCATCAAATATCCATGAGCAATATCCATAGAAAATCATGACTACAATAGTTCTCTATTGGCAACTGAAGGCATCACTGATAATCATAAGTATCCATTGGTTCTCAATAACCAAAATAAATCATCACATCCATTGGTTCTCAATGAGAAACCAAGAATATCTCAAAATCATACTGATCGAAGACTCCAATATGGTTGAGTCAAACATGTCACAACATGACATCATCAAGAATAAATCCACATCATAGTCCCATCATGGCGACTAGAAAAAAATCCAAGGATAACTAATCGATGACTCAAAAATATGGTTAGCTCAAGTGTCTCATACACATATACATCTCAGCTTCACACATGAAGACTGATGAACAAACACAAACATTTCATAGAGCATATGATCACATAACCATGGTTGGGCTTATAAAGATCGAGACCAAATAAGATCAACATGCCAACACATCTCATAATCCCCGAGCCTCTGGTAACAACCTAGGACTGGTCAACACTAGTCAACCGAAAAACCCAAAATAAGAAGCATATAGAATACACGATGCAGACACATATTTTGGTTTACTAAAATCTCATAGTATAATAATGTGTAGAGGTTCGTTTTCCATTATTCAAGTGTAGAGGTTTCAGTTTCCATTTTCAAGAATACTTCAAACGTCTAAGTTTCATCATTTGCCCTACAAGTCAACCCAATTGTTCCCCGATAGCATTATCCTAAGAAAAACTTAAGGATAAATATTTAGTCATTAAACTGATCATTATTGACCTTTAATTAAATTGTTCTTTATTTTAACCATGATCCATATTTTAATTAATTAACTCTTCTTTAATGTTACTTCAACTTTCAACATAAATCAAGGATCATTAATCGTTAAATTATAGGAGAACCAATTTATCATTCTTCGAATAAGATATCTTAACTTAATTAGAACGATCAATTAAATCCATCAATTAACATAGGCACACCATCTATGACTTATTATCATTCTAATAATTCTTAATTAAGACTTAGTTAAATAATATTAAAACTTAAGCCTTTAATTCAATCATTATCATCATTGACAATCATATAATATCTAAAATTATAATTCAAGTCATAAGACTTATCAACCTCATTATAGATAATTTACAATCTCGCTACAAGATTTATATCAATTAAATCTCTATTTCATAACTTAATTATTAATTAAATCCAATTAGCTCTAGTTAATTGATTTAGTTAATAATTTCACAACCAAATCATCAATCCAATGAGTATTAGTTGACTAACAATAGTTTGTACGTCAAAGTCAACTTCAATCCAATACACAAGTATTAATATTTTAATAATAATAATATTGACAAGTTATTCTGGAAATCTTATCCATAATGACTACATTCATCTTTCTTAACGATTTTGTATTAATGATAATCATTTCCTAGTTAAATCTCTATCGTATTTAATGATATTGACAATTCATTAATTGATTAAAATCACTTATAATCCAAAACTAATGTCTTTACAAGACTTCAATCGTTAAATAATCTTCACTAGATTAAATCTAATCGAATTTATTGACAACTATTTAAACCATTATTTATTAATAGTTTGTTAGTCCCAACAAACATTAATAAATAATAAACTTTTATTAATCGATATAGAGAATCTTTACATAAACTTCATTAGTTAACATTTAACTAACTCTTAGTACGATTAAGTTATATCCATAATTTATTAATAATACATAACAATTCCAATCATAACAAGATTATTAATTGTTATAAAAATGTCTATGACCTTTGTCAATTAGATCCATTATCATTTAAAGTCTCTTAATCAACATCATTAAACAACTATTATCAACATAAATTACAATCTCGTAATTATTTAATGTCCCTTAAATATTAAAGTCAACCATCTTCTGGCCCCTTAATATTCAAATTAATGTTTTAAATTAATATCTCTTTTCGATTAACAATAGTTGACAATTATTATTAAATCGATAAACAATTATCAACATTCAATGTTTATAAGTAATAAGGTTGAAGTCAAGTGCTATATATGTATATATATAATATAACTATTACCAAAGCACATATTTAATATATTAAATATATATATATATATATATATATTAATAATTACAATTTTGAAATATCATTGAAAGATCAAATTGCATATTAATCATGTTGCAAAATGGTTAATTAACAATGTATGCATTTTTGCATTATGGCGCAGGCTTTAAGCCACTGCCACCAAAGTACACGGCAGTGCCGTGTGGCAGAGAACAGGCCTGCCGTGGCGGTTGGGCGCCCCGTCGCAGGTACCCTGCGACCACTGTCGTAGAGGGGAAGGTACGGGGTGCGGGTCTGTCCCCCCCGGTATTAATATATATATATATATATATATATATATATATATATATATAACATTTTTAAATAAACATTTTTCTTTTCTCTTAATTAGATTTATAATAAACATTTCCACCATGTGCAAATTCGAATTTGTAGATAAAGTTTTCTCACTTACACAAATATATACATATATGTATATACGTATATGTATGTATATATATATACAAAATTTGTTATCAATCAACACCATATTTAAAATACAGGTATATGTATTTATTTATATGCAGATTTACAAGAGAAAATGCATACTTAGATTTAAAGAACTTTTCTAAATAAGTATTTTTCCTTTTTAAATAATTGTTTTCCATTAATTCCATCCAATAGGTTTAACTATAGATTTTGAAAACCTCTTTCTCGATTTGATTCTAAATCGAACCCAAACTCAATTTAGAACTAGTTTTCTCTTTAATTGGATCTAGGGTTTTCTAATGTTTTCTACTCAACCAAATAAATATCTATATTCCAATTTTAATTGTAGATTCAATCACAAAGAGTATTCAGACACATATAAAAGACTTGATGAAGACAGAAAGAGAAATAGTACAAAGAGAATATGAGACTATCACGAGTGCACCTGGACACTGATGCTAATTTGTCATGCCTCAGAAGTCCATAGAAAATCCTTTCCTTCTCCATCATTCACATTCCTTCCAAGATCCAAGCTAACCGAGAATTCCCCAAGTGACTAGAAGTGCTAGAAGAAGCATATAAGCATATAGAAAATATATGAGTATGAAGAAGAATATGAGCTTGTAGCTTGTAACTTCCATTCAGCTTCTACTTCAGCTTTCCTTTAAGCTCGTGGCTTGTCCAAATACACTAGGAGAGCCTCTATTTAAAGGCCTCTAAGATGAATCTAGAATGTCTCTAGAGACAATTAGAAGATAAGCATGACAACCAAGCATGAGTCTTCTCCAACCTTCTAGATAAGTCATAAGGTTGTAGACACCATGTGCTCAAATAAAATGCTAACTCCTAAGTGTATACAACTTATGCATTCTTAGAGTGCAAACTCCAGTGTTGTCTACATGACAACTCTCGAGAATTTGCCAACTCCTATGTGAGAAAATATTAAAATAGTGCACAATAATTAATATAATATTTAATTTACTCTTTCCAATTTAATTTATTTATTTATTAAATCTCATGCACAAACTTTTATAATTCCACTTTTCAATCTTAATATATTTATATTTTAGTCACATGAAATTTAGAATCTTTTAATAATTTAAATATATGTTCCACTTTTAAATTTCATTTTTCAAAACTTAATTGCTAAAATATTATTTAGCTTTAATAATAATATTATTTAGTCATTTATTTAAAAATGAACTCCAAATATATTATTATTAAAATAAATGTTGTCACATTCCAAATTTAAACTTTTAACTTTTATTTTCAAATTTAATTATTTTATTTAATTAATTTCCTAATTAATTAAATAAAATAAATATTAAAATACCATATTAATTTTCCATTTAAATTAAACCATTAATTAAATCTTTTAATTAGGCTTAATTAATAGAAAATACATCAAAGACTCACAAGGTAAAAATATGAAAACCCATCATAGCCAAAATACATACAAAATCAAACCAAAGGTTAATATCACGAATTACGTTATCCAACATATTCGAAGGGTACTCAACTTAGATACTTGTCCTAATTTTCCAATTAGAACAAATGGCTTAAAAGGGTTGGGATTTGGACTTGAGAATTTATCTCCCCTCTCTTATCATTGAGATAATTTGATAGGGTATGCTCATCCTGACAATTCAGGGAAGTCGATACCCGATACTTGCAACTTGCATAAAAACCATGCATGTACAAGCACAATATATACTAAACTAAATAAGCAATGGTAGGAAGTGGTGCATTATGTAGATCTCGACTAGCAGGTGACTACGACTCCCTTCCTTAACCACATCAGACACACCATACAAAAGCAATCAAACAAAGCAAACACACACACCATACACATGCAAGTATGGGGTAAGTATCCATAAAAAAACACATATGATAATAAATCATCTTACTAATCATTATCAATAACTGAAATCACTTGAATAATCATCATGCAACCATGAAATGTAAAGTACCAAGTAATCTCGTCACATAATAAACTGAATCCATAGCACAATATCTGATAATCTCAAAACAATGTTACTAACCATCACCATAAAACTAGCTCTAAAAGAGTTCGACAATGATAACAAAATGAAAACTAGGGGCAGGGACTACATCCAGCCCCCCTGGGATTAGGCTTACTCCTGGAAGCCTACAAGAATGAAAAGCTAAGATACTCACTTTGTAGGTCCCATTGAACCCTTTTCCTCCTGTAGGGAAACATGATACCATTGAGGATATTACAACACCCTTAGAGCAATATGATTCTGGTTTAATGGTAAACCGAAAACCACATTGATCCAACATCATTCTTTTAACAACTACTGAAATAGATTCCTTAATATATTCTAAACAAGAGCAACTTAATGCTTGCAAAGATAAACAAAGGTATACTATCTTACATCATAGATAGAATGATACATGTTCTACAACTAGAATGAGTTTCAATTTTCAATTTTCCCCATGTTTAGGTTTAAGTAGAATTTCTAGTTTTGAAAATCAAGTGTTGAAAAATGAAAAATATGCAAGTAACAGTTTCAAGTTCTGTTTCAGTTCATCTAGTTTCAAGTTTTTAGTTTGAAAAAGATACACATGATAGTTAAAATTTTTCATTTTGTTCATCTAGTTAACCACTAGTGTCATTCCAATATACCCAGAGCTCCCAATGTTGAAACTTGAGCTCTGATACCAAATGTAATGCCCCGCCAAGAGATCCAAAGAATTATACTAAGTTTACCAAACAATTTTTTTTTTTTAAACATGAAAGTAAAACCATACACAACACTTGCAGAAGCAATAGTAACATCCAACAGAAAATAACATAACATAACAGATTACATTCTTTAAAAATCCCTTAACATTGAATTACTTCTAATCATAACTTATTCATCTAACATTACATCCTTAACAATGAAATAAAAAGGATACATCCAATGTTCCTAAACCATATACAAGTGTCCTTTTAGTATCTACATTTTAGATTACTCAATCATCCACTGTACATGTTACAAGGTATGAAAAGCTTAAAATAATAAACATCCATGTAAATAAAGTACATCATCATCAAATATTAATCCATGATGCAATAACATAAATGAAACCACATGTCATACATGATACATCATCATCATAAATATTTAGACATCCATCATAAAAGATAATCATACATCACAAACATAAATAACTAAGTGCACGGTTCCTCCCAACCGATAATAGCATCATTAGACCATCGTGGATCCTAGCCATCCCTCCATGCGTAACATCCCAAAGCATCGAAGAGATCATCGGCTATATACATAGTAGGAATGTCACTCCTAAAACATTCTACTAACATGCAAAGTAAAGCATAGTATATCATCAACTAACATATGCAAATCATCAATATAAGAACATACCAGTAAATACATCCATCATAAGGTATATCATCTATCATAATGCTCCAAGAACATAATGAAGATAAAGATCAACCAATAATACTCCAGCCACGGTGTCTCAGACGGATCTCAAATGATAAGAGTGATAAAACACTACCACCCGACTGTGTGGAACCTAAATGGTCCACTCCCACCATGTTGAGGAGATAATCTCAAGTCTCAAATAGGATATCATAACCACAAAGCATAAAACTCTATGAGTCTAGGAATCCTAAAAGTATACTAACTCAAAGGTTCCAACACAAAACAACTGACATCTACTTCCCAGAGGCACACAATGACATGTAGGAAACCTACTCTGCAAGCAGGAAAGTGTCATCGCATTTATCTCGTACAAGTTACCCTAGCAGTTAGCTAGACTCCACGGGTCCATACAGATCTCATGCGGCCACTAGTATCCTCTCTTACTGATGAGGCATACTATGGAATGCAATGGTCGCAACCATGCATCTCCCTACTCCCATCCTAGCCTGTACAAGCACTCAAGGCATGGGCGAGAACCAAAACAATTATCTTTTTAGGTTCATTTAATCCCCATTTAGTGTGTAAATGTTATCACTTATTAACCAAACTTACAATGAGTTACCCTGGCAGCCACTTAGGGCCCCGACCCCCATTGCAAACCACTTCTCGACACTACAAGTAGATTACCTACCCTAATGCTCATGGAATCATAAATCACCACAGTCCTGTACAAGTGACTGTAAAGAAATCCAAAAGATAATCCATAAAAGGAATCATCAAATATCCACAATAAGAATCATCAAATATCCATAATAAGAATCATCAAAATCTCAATGATAAAATCATCAAATATGCATAAAAGCATCAAATCTCCATGAGCAATATCCATAGAAAATCATGACCACAACAGTTCTCTATTGGCAACTAAAGGCATCACTGATAATCATAAGTATCCATTGGTTCTCAATAACCAAAATAAATCATCACATCCATTGGTTCTCAATGAGCAACCAAGAATATCTCAAAATCATACTGATCGAAGACTCCAATATGGTTGAGTCAAACATGTCACAACATGACAACATCAAGAATAAATCCACATCATAGTCCCATCATGGCGACTAGAAAACAATCCAAGGATAACTAATCGATGACTCAAAAATATGGTTAGCTCAAGTGTCTCATACACATATACATCTCAGCTTCACACATGAAGACTGATGAACAAACACAAACATTTCATAGAGCATATGATCACATAACCATGGTTGGGCTTATAAAGATCGAGACCAAATAAGATCAACATGCCAACACATCTCATAATCCTCGAGCCTCTGGTAACAACCTAGGACTGGTCAACACTAGTCAACCGAAAAACCCAAAACAAGAAGCATATAGAATACACGATGCAGACACATGTTTTGGTTTACTAAAATCTCATAGTATAATAATGTGTAGAGGTTCGTTTTCCATTATTCAAGTGTAGAGGTTTCAGATTCCATTTTCAAGAATACTTCAAATGTCTAAGTTTCATCATTTGACCTACAAGTCAACCCAATTGTTCCCCGATAGCATTATCCTAAGAAAAACTTAAGGATAAATATTTACTCATTAAATTGATCATTATTGACCTTTAATTAAATTGTTCTTTATTTTAACCATGATCCATATTTTAATTAATTAACTCTTCTTTAATGTTACTTCAACTTTCAACATAAATCAAGGATCATTAATCCTTAAATTATAGGAGAACCAAATTATCATTCTTCGAATAAGATATCTTAACTTAATTAGAACGATCAATCAAATCCATCAATTAACATAGGCACACCATCTATGACCTATTATCATTCTAATAATTCTTAATTAAGACTTAATTAAATAATATTAAAACTTAAGCCTTTAATTCAATCGTTATCATTATTGACAATCATATAATATCTAAAATTATAATTCAAGTCATAAGACTTATCAACCTCAATATAGATAATTTACAATCTCGCTACAAGATTTATATCAATTAAATCTCTATTTCATAACTTAATTATTAATTCAATCCAATACACAAGTATTACTATTTTAATAATAATAATATTGACAAGTTATTCTGGAAATCTTATCCATAATGACTACATTCATCTTTCTTAACGATTTCGTATTAATGATAATCATTTCCTAGTTAAATCTCTATCGTATTTAATGATATTGACAATTCATTAATTGATTAAAATCACTTATAATCCAAAACTAATGTCTTTACAAGACTTCAATTGTTAAATAATCTTCACTGGATTCAATCTAATCAAATTTATTGACAACTATTTAAACCATTATTTATTAATAGTTTGTTAGTCCCAACAAACATTAATAAATAATAAACTTTTATTAATCGATATAGAGAATTTTTACATAAATTTCATTAGTTAACATTTAACTAACTCTTAGTACGATTAAGTTATATCCATAATTTATTAATAATACATAACAATTCCAATCATAACAAGATTATTAATTGTTATAACAATGTCTATGACCTTTGTCAATTAGATCCATTATCATTTAAAGTCTCTTAATCAACATCATTAAACAGCTATTATCAACATAAATTACCATCTCGTAATTATTTAATGTCCCTTAAATATTAAAGTCAACCATCTTCTGGCCCCTTAATATTCAAATTAATGTTTTAAATTAATATCTCTTTTCGATTAACAATAGTTGACAATTATTATTAAATCGATAAACAATTATCAACATTCAACATTTATAAGTAATAAGGTTGAAGTCAAGTGCTATATATGTATATATATAATATAACTATTACCAAAGCACATATTTAATATATTAAATATATATATATATATATATATATATATATGTATATACATATATATATATATACATATACATATATATATATATACATATATATACATATACATATAAATATATATATATATATATATTAATAATTACAATTTTGAAATATCATTGAAAGATCGAATTGCATATTAATCATGTTGCAAAATGGTTAATTAACAATGTATGCATTTTTTCATTATGGCGCAGGCTTTAAGCCGCTGCCACCAAAGTACACGGCAGTGCCGTGTGGCAGAGAACAGGCCTGCCGTGGCGGTTGGGCGCCCCGTCGTGGGTACCCTGCAACCACTGTTGCAGAGGGGAAGGTACGGGGTGCGGGTCCGTACCCCCCGGTATATATATATATATATATATATATATATATATATATATATATATATATATATATATATATATATATATATATAACATTTTTAAATAAACATTTTTCTTTTCTCTTAATTCGATTTATAATAAACATTTTCACCATGTGCAAATTCGAATTTGTAGATAAAGTTTTCTCACTTACACAAATATATACATATATATATATGTATATATATGTATATACGTATATGTATGTATATATATATATATGTATGTATATATATATATATATATATATATACAAAATTTGTTATCAATCAACACCATATTTAAAATACAGGTATATGTATTTATTTATATGCAGATTTACAAGAGAAAATGCATACTTAGATTTAAAGAACTTTTCTAAATAAGTATTTTTCCTTTTTAAATAATTGTTTTCCATTAATTCCATCTAATAGGTTTAACTATAGATTTTGACAACCTCTTTCTCGATTTGATTCTAAATCGAACCCAAACCCGATTTAGAACTAGTTTTCTCTTTAATTGGATCTAGGGTTTTCTAATGTTTTCTACTCAACCAAATAAATATCTATATTCCAATTTTAATTGTAGATTCAATCACAAAGAGTATTCAGACACATATAAAAGACTTGATGAAGACAGGAAGAGAAATAGTACAAAGAGAATATGAGACTATCACGAGTGCACCTGGACACTGATGCTAATTCGTCATGCCTCAGAAGTCCATAGAAAATCCTTTCCTTCTCCATCATTCGCATTCCTTCCAAGATCCAAGCTAACTGAGAATTCCCCAAGTGACTAGAAGTGCTAGAAGAAGCATATAAGCATATAGAAAATATATGAGTATGAAGAAGAATATGAGCTTGTAGCTTGTAACTTCCATTCAGCTTCTACTTCAGCTTTCCTTTAAGCTCATGGCTTGTCCAAATACACTAGGAGAGCCTCTATTTAAAGGCCTCTAAGATGCATCTAGAATGTCTCTAGAGACAACTAGAAGATAAGCATGACAACCAAGCATGAGTCTTCTCCAACCTTCTAGATAAGTCATAAGGTTGTAGACACCATGTGCTCAAATAAAATGCTAACTCCTAAGTGTAGACAACTTATGCATTCTTAGAGTGCAAACTCCAGTGTTGTCTACATGACAACTCTCGAGAATTTGCCAACTCCTATGTGAACAAATATTAAAATAGTGCACAATAATTAATATAATATTTAATTTACTCTTTCCAATTTAATTTATTTATTTATTAAATCTCATGCAAAAACTTTTATAATTCCACTTTTCAATCTTAATATATTTATATTTTAGTCACATGAAATTTAGAATCTTTTAATAATTTCAACATATCTTCCACTTTTAAATTTCATTTTCCAAAACTTAATTGCTAAAATATTATTTATCTTTAATAATAATATTATTAAGTCATTTATTTAAAAATGAACTCCAAATATATTATTATTAAAATAAATGTTGTCACATTCCAAATTTAAACTTTTAACTTTTATTTTCAAATTTAATTATTTTATTTAATTAATTTCCTAATTAATTAAATAAAATAAATATTAAAATACCATATTAATTTTCCATTTAAATTAAACCATTAATTAAATCTTTTAATTAGGCTTAATTAATAGAAAATACATCAAAGACTCACAAGGTAAAAATATGAAAACCCATCATAGCCAAAATACATACAAAATCAAACCAAAGGTTAATATCATGAATTATGTTATCCAACGTATTCGGAGGGTACTCAACTCAGATACTTGTTCTAATTTTCAAATTAGAACAAATGGATTAAAAGGGTTGGGATTTGGACTTGAGAATTTATCTCCCCTCTCTTATTATTGAGATAATGTGATAGGGTATGCTCATCCTGACAATTCAGGGAAGTCGATACTCGGTACCTGCAACCTGCATAAAAACCATGCATGTACAAGCACAATATATACTAAACTAAACAGGCAATGGTAGGAAGTGGTGCATCATGTAGATCCTGACTAGTAGGTGACTACGACTCCCTTCCTTAACCACATTAGACACACTATACAAAAGAAAACACGCAAAGCAAACACACACACCATACACATGCAAGTATGGGGTAATTATCCATAAGAAAACACATATGATAATAAATCATCTTACTAATCATTATCAATTAGTGAAATCACTTGAATAATCATCATGCAACCATGAAATGTAAAGTACCAAGTAATCTCGTCACATAATAAACTGAATCCATAGCACAATATCTGATAATCTCGAAATAATGTTACTAACCATCACCATAAAACTAGCTCTAAAAGAGTTCAACAATGATAACAAAATGCGAACTAGGGGCAGGCACTACAAACTGTGAGAGTTGGAACCTTTATTTGACCCAAATGGGTGTCCAAAAATGAAAACACATGAAACAGAAACTAAGTCTAAGTACTTTTTTTTTATGACACAGGATTGCCCTTATACCTCTGGATGCTCCTGCATCATAATTTTAATTACATATAATGCTCGTGTAGACAATTCGTGATGCCCCAAGGTTGACACATTTATGTGGTATGTTATGCTAAAATCTAGTTGTATACAATAATACTAATTCCAAAAATGAACATATTTAGTCCAATTGTATTGTTATCTTGTAGGTATTCAAACAAAGGGAAAATTTAGATGTCCAATGTTTGGTCTAAAGATGAAATCTCGTCATTCCAAAAGTTTAAGAATGAAGTTTTTTGATGAGAATAGACACTTCCTCCACATAAATCATTCCACCTATTGGTTTATGTTTGGAAATTATATATTTTGATTATGTTTTGTTGGTTAATTATTTAATTGATAATTGTGAAGGTCATCATGGCATCACTGACCACCTTCCAAAGGGACTAAAATGTTATCCAAAAGAATTTAGTAGGATGCCTTACTATGAGTAGCTACAAATTGTGCATTTGTTTGATACTATGTATATTTGAAAGAATGTAATAGAGACACTATGGAAAATATTGGATGGAAGGTGTAACAAAGAAAAACTTCCCAAAATTTGTAGTGACATTCATAATTCCAATTATACAATGAAAAATTTCATTGAATCAAATAGTAATGGATACCAGATTAATGCAAGTTCCCTTCCTTGGTTATTAACAAAGCAAAAAACTAATTCCATAAAAGAATTCATACAAAAAAATTCAATTTCCTACAGGATTTTCTACAAATATAAGCAATCTGATAGCAAGGAAAGTTGAATTTGGGCTAGAGCTAAAAACACATGATTGGCATACCTTCATCAAGGTAAGTTATAGTCTTTTGTATTTACAATATATTTTTGAAACGACATTCAATTTCCATTGTATTGCATTAGAAAAGAATGAAATGATTAGTTGATAATTGTTGCAATATGTGCTACCCCTATTTCTTTGAAATAACTTCAAAAATAATATCATAAAACTTATATATGTGTTGGAATTACAAGTGAGAAAAGAGTAAACTTCTGAGAGTGGGGGTGAATTAAGAGTTTAAACTTGGATCCATAAAACTTTCACCATTCTATCATTACGTGCATTAATATATTGAAATAACATGTAAAGCATATGCATCAATAATGTAAACATGTAATCAAACACACACATAACACCAGATATGAATACCTAGAAACCCTCCAAGTGAGAAGGTAAAACTGGTGTGGGGATGACATCCACAAATCTTCACTATTGTAGCAATATAGTGTATCGAATGAAGGTAATAATGATTTGACCATGAGTTATAGTTTGTCCTATGAAAGGCCTACCCTATTAAAGGCTTACAAAGACTATTATGTCCCACCTTGTTAGAGGATTTCAATAACCTTTTAGAAGTGTGCTTGGTTAGAGGACTTCAACTTACAATTAAATAAGCACACTATTAAAAGAATTCATACAACTTGTTAGGACTACTTTATTAAGAGGTTTAATTGAAATCACTTGTTAAAATGTCTTAGCATATCATATGATTGGCATTTGCTTGCCTAATAACAGATCACCTCTACACAATCTCTAATTCAGTCTCCATGATCTGATGTATCAATGTTGTATCCTTCTATCCTCTATTCTTCTCTAATTAATTCTACAATTCACTCTTACTTCTAAATCACCTTGAATGCTCTGCAAAATATCTTGTTCTCTCTTCCAATTTGATCATTCACCCATCATATTTTGTCATTTAATTGTAAAGAGTTTAGGTCTTTGTTCTCCTTAAGAAGACTATGGTGGCATAGGGTTGGGTATGGATCTACGACTGAGATTCATCTATTTTGTCACTTGAACCTTCCCATTTTTAAATTGGCTACATGTGATTACATAGGGAATCCAAATATAGATTTGTCCTTACCTCAAAAAGATTATAATCTATCCTTGAGTCAGCTCAGACATAGTTTACATAGTTGTTTGTGCCATTACAAACAAATATGTCAAAATTGTGTCAGTCAACATATGAAGTCACTAATGCTTGGCATGCATTATATTTCTATTTCTAACTCAAAACCTGCATTTCTCGACATCCACTATTTACTCGACACTTGAATCGCTTGAAATAGTCTATCTACTTTGCACTTGAATCATTTGGCACATGAGTGACTTGACACTCATTGCAACTTGGCATGGTCTAATATTTACATGTTGTTCTCGACATGTATTACTAGTTCAACATGAACTAAGTAAATGACTTAAGTGTGTTGACACTCACTTGTCAAAACCAATCTAAGATCAACAATCTCCCCCTTTTACATGAGTATCAAAAAAACTTTAATATACATAATAAATCCTAATATTCTCGAGCATAACATATCCATGACTTGACTTATATACAAAACTTTCAAATTTTCAAAATTCTATAATAATCTATATACCTCAAAATTGATAACTCCCCCAAAGTTAATTTGTCTAATTTGTATCCAAAAATCTATCATCCTTTCTAACTTCAATGTGTTGTATCTAATACTCTTTCATCTGATATGCTCTGTCTTGGCTGATATCTCTATCTATATACTACTTTACTTTCCAAAGATGTATATCACCCTAATGATATAACTCTGCTATTATGCTCCCCCTTTGTTATTTCTCTCCCATTTTTGGTTCATACTCCCCAAAATATGTTTCTCATGTTATATCTCTTCCCTTTTCTATTCTCCCCCTATATTATAACTCTCTCATGTTATATTCCATGTTATATTTCTCCCCCTTTCTTTTATTCTCCCCCTTTCTTCTTTATACTTTCCCCCTTTTCTTTATTCTCCCTCTTTTTGATACTTATGTAAAATGGGTTATAAAATTATAATATATTTGTCCAAAAAGGATTGATGGACTTCCATTATGATTTTTAGGGTTACATCCCAATTTTCACATGCAACATTCAATGACTTCATTTGGATTGGAAGCTCGGCAACAAGGTGCACTAGGCCATCTAAGGTAGAAAGAATGGGGTCTTTCTTCAATAGAGTCTCGATATAACCTAGTTCCTTGTGTAGTATCTCCATGTGTGGGGTATGGGATGCCTATATACATGTAAATTTGGCTCTTATGCTAGCCTCTTCTACTATTAATACAACTAATTGAATTTCTATCTGAAGTAATGTTCTAAAATGCTTCTTGCTTTGAGCTGGGTTCTGAGGTACCTTAATACCTTATATGTTAAGGTTTCTCTCCAGACTCAAAATATGGCTCCTGGTCTCTTGAGTGAAGATTGTAGGATCACATAGCTTTTTTTACAATGAGAATATATTCTCAAGTACCTTATTCACCTCTTCAACGTTAGTTGCCAATGCAACTTGAGTTAGTGCTATTTCACTTGATATTTTCTCATTCACCTTTCCTTGGAACTTCTTCTCAAACCATTCTAAAATTTTTGCAATAGTATCAAGGTCTTCATTTGTGACCTTTTCCACTATATTAGTCAGCTATTCTATCAGTGGCTTGGTATCTTTAGAAGTTGGTAGGCCAAATGCATCTAAAAAGATGTCCTTTATATCTTGGAGTGCTTGTTTCTACCTATGTTCTCTCCTAAGCATTTCTTGATGCTTTTTCTTATCTAAGACCTGTTGTAATATGCCTATTTGTTTTAATTTCATAGTTTCATAGTCAAACTTTAGAATCATAATTTTTTCATCAAGGTTTATGTCCCCATAGTGAATTACCTTATCAACCTTTGATGAACTATGGCTTGGTACTAAAATTTTTAATGGTATGGCTTCTGTGCTAAGCTTTTGAGAACCTATGTAGAAGGATTTCCATATGTTGGTAGGGTTACCAATGCTTGGATGATTTCCTATTCCTTCACCTTAGGTTTTCTCATGTTCTTCAAGCTTGCCTTGATCTATCACTATGAATTGAATATCACCTTGTTCCTGTGCTTTAGGTATAGATGAATCTATCTATCCTATATTTTTTTTTCCTATAATTGTATCTTTTTCTTCTACTTGCTTCTTCACAATAGTATCAAGTTTGACACTTGTGTCAACCTTAGTAGATGTGTCTATTGATGTTTGAATTGTAGTTTGTACACTAGTAACTTAAGGGATGATAGAAGGTAGTTCTTATGTATTCACCTTTTCCCCTATGACCTTAGTTACTACCTTTTACAGTTCTTCTACACTAACCAGAACTAAATTTTCACAAACTTTTGCTTGGAGTGTAGATTGGTCTAGAATATTTTTTAGGTCTTTTGGAGTAAGTGGATTGATGTTCTAAGCTAAAGCATTAGAAACATCCTTTATAGTTATGGTCTTAGTTGTTATGCTTGTGACATTAGGGGAACTAACATTAGGCATTTGTGTGTTCTACACACTTTGTTCATCTTGTTGCTGCTTAGTTGTTGCCTTGTCACCATCTTGATTTTTAGTTTCTTCCCCCAACTATATTATCATTATTATCATCATATTATTTTTCATCATCATTGTCGTCATCCTTATCATCTTGTTTACCCTCTAAAGGGTCAGCTTCTCCTTGTTTCATAGTGGTCAACCCATAGATAAGTTTCCATATATGGGTTGATTTCTTGATCACATCTTCAATGTTATTTTGAAGAATGTTGAAGGCTCTATATTTAGGTGTAAACTGAATAGCATATCTCTTGATAGCCTTAGCAATCTATCCCTTTGTTAGCTTTGGAATTACTTGAGCTAATGTGGTTTCCCTAATCTATTCTCTAAATTAAAATAGTAATGCAACTTTTGCTCAACAATATCATATAAACCTTTTGGTATTGTGTTCGCAAACTCTAGTGGAGTATTTTTAAATTTAGACATCATGGCATATAATGCCTCTTCCACTTGATTCTTCTCTTCGTTTCCCAATTTATCAAAATCAATATGCTTCAAACTAGATAAATATACATTGCTTATGATATTTTCACATAAATTTTCAAGATCAGATAAAGGATTATGGCTTACCACTTTAAATTGGTTGTTTTCATTTTATTCTATCCTTTCCTCATCTAAATCTAGTTGTGCAACATATTTTCTTCTTTTCCTTTTTCTCTCTTGGCTAGCTTGCTCTATTTTCTTAGTCTTTTCCTTGGCATTCTAAGTAGTACCATGTGTGATTTCTCTAGTGGTGGGAGCTATTGGCTTGGTTAGGCTTGGTTTAATAGCATATCTCTTGATAGCCTTAGCAATTTGTCCCTTTGTTAGCTCTAGCATTACTTGAGCTAATTTGATTTCCCTAATCTATCTCTCTAAATTCAAACAATAATGCCACTTTTTCTCAACAATATCATATAAACCTTTTGGTATTGTGTTGGCAAACTCTAGTGGAGTATTTTTAAATTTAGACATCGGGGCATATAATGCCTCTTCCACTTGATTCTTCTCTTCATTTCCCAATTTATCAAAATAAATATGCCTCAAACTAAATAAATCTACATTGCTTTTGATATTTTCACATTAATTTTCAAGATGAAATAAAGGATTATGGCTTACCACTTTGAATTGGTTGTTTTCATCTGATTCTATCCTTTCCTCATCTAAATCTAGTTGTGCAACATATTTTCTTCTTTACCTTTTCTACTCTTGCCCACCTTGCTCTTTTTTTTTAGTCTTTTCCTTGGCCTTCGAATTTGTAGCATGTGTTATTGCTCTAGTGGTTTGAGTTGTTGGCTTGGTTGGGCTTTGTTTGACATTTTTCTTTTCCTTTGCAACTAGATATGCTTTAGCCTTTCTCTTCTTTAGCTTGACATGAGTAGGTGCTTCCTTAGCTTCTTCTTCCTTGGAACCTTTATTTTTCTCCTCTTCCTTATCTTCTCCCATGCCTTGAGTCAATGCAAGAGGTTCTTGTGCTTGTTCTTCCTCTTGATCTCTTCTTCTTCCTCCTCTTCCTTAGCTCCTCCAAATTTAGCTTTTAGCTTCTTGACCAACTTATCTTTCTTTTTTATTGTGGATATATTTTTAAACTCCATGGTAATATTTGATTTTACCATGTCATAGTTGCCAAATATCTTTGCACTTTTATATATCTCTTCTGCTAGTAGTGCTATGATGGCTATTGAAGCTTCATTGACATTGATTCCATACCCAAGTGGCCTTAAACATCTCACCCTTGTGTGCTAGCTTGCACAAAAGTGTAATTAGTATCAACAAGAAATAATATGTCTTTATAATGTTGCTCAACCAAAGAAATTGGTATCCTCATTCTATCCTTCATTGATTTCTTAAAATCTTCAAAGTAACTTGTCATTAATGTTTCAAAATTTTCTCCCATCTACTCAACACTCATTGATCTATATTGCAACTGACCTATTTATTTTCCATACTACAGTACCAAAAGAGGGAAATGTATTTTGTACATAAAAGAATATGAAAACTAGAATTGAACCAAATTTACATTGTACACTCTCCTTTTTTTCTTGATAGCTCTAAGATTTTCTATCAGCTTTTATAGTTGTAGCTCTACTAGATCATAAGTATGATCTTTCTATACAATTTTGTAGCCAACATCCATAGCTATGTAGGGTACACTATTCAATCTACTCGATTGATAGAATTTATGAGAGATTACCCTTACAACAAAGTTTAGTAGTTGATCAATGATGGTATCTATAGTCATAACTCTCTTATTCCAAACTGCTCCAATGTTCTTCTCAATTACTTCCATGGAGTCACTTCTAAGTGTCTTTAGCTAATCCAGGGTTGGATAACTAGTAACCCTATGAATTATTCTCTTTGTGATCTTGATAGGTCCTCCTTCCAGCCATAAGGAACCATCTTGAATTCTACTTAGAATGATTCATATCCACTCAGTTTTAAACACATTTGGAAATTCTAGGGCTCGTGTCAAACCCTTTTTCTCAGCAAATTTGTATTCATCCTTCAAAAAACCATTCTCATGAAATCTATTATATGCATATCTGATTTCCATATCTCCTATACCTCATATTTTGCAATTATAACACTTCCTTACATCTTGCACCATAATAACATTTGGCAAGATCATTGACAAAGTGCTAGAAGAATCTTGTTTATAGGAAATGTTAGGAATGGGCTTAAACATAGGTTGTTTCACTTCATTACTGATAAATTAGGCATTCAAAACCTCCTTCCCTTCTACATTTTTCAAACTAGACACCATTTCGTTAAACTAGGGTTTATGCAAAAGTAAACTACATAGCTTAGCTTATGATAAATAGCTTGTGAGATCTATTAAATTGGTGTTAGATCATTGCTAAATTATTTGCAAATGCTTTGGATAGGTTTTTGAATTCCTTTATGCTCTACTTGCTCTTGGTTGAATTCTATTGCCCCACTTTTCATCATGTACCCATTTTGCAAAGTGGAAAATGAGCTTGTATCTTAGTTTATTCTGGTTAGGTCAAAGTCTAGTTCTTTCCCCTCAAGTGAAAAGTTTCTCCATTATATTTTTATCTTTCCTCTTCCCCTGCATTACATAACCAGGTGGGTTCTTTGTGTTTTCATGAGTTTTATGGGTAGTCTAGGACCTTATTCGATGGAGATTCTTGGGTCATATAAGATTTATCACAAAATCATCTCCAAGGATAAAATTTCCCATGGCTCATTATAGTTTGCACATAAGGGAAATGAAGTTTGTGGAAAACCCAGCATTGCCTTCTCCACAACAGATTTTTGACCTGTGAAGGTGATTTTCCATAGAGGTCAATGAATGAGGTTTACAAGCTAAAGTAAGGAAGACATGAGTTTTTTTATGGATAAATCATCCATACATTGTAGTATTCTACCTTAGGAGTCACTCAGAATTCATCATAATGATCATAATAGCATCTAGCAAAAAACTCTGAAGTAACTTCACGGCAAGTTTTTGACCTATGAAGTTAGTTTTCTAACAAAGACATTTGTGAGAGGGAATAGTAAGTGGGTTCCTTTTCACTTTCATAACCCTTTTTAGATTTTCCAAAGCCTAGAAGCACACTTACTTAAAAGATAAAGTGAAAATAAAAGCAAAGGTAGAAAAACAAAAGTTGCCTTCTTCTCAATGGGTTTTCAACCTATGAAAGCAATTTTCCACATCTATTGAAAAATCACTTCTGCAAGAATGTTGGGCTCATAGATTGATCGCAAGATACTTAAAAGGATAATGGAAGCAAGTTAATCACATTTGGTAAGGTATCTTAAGCAAAATATTGTTGAGCATATTTTTCCCTATGGAGTACTTCGTTCTTAATTTTTTGAAACTTGGTGAAAAATAGGAAAGTAAGTCTGTAATAAAGGAATGTTAGCATTGGGCTAATGGAAATAGTGAAAAGACATGGAAAAATCTATTAGAAACCCCTGCATTTACTAATCCAATAGATTTATCCTTTAATTCACTCATGTGGTGCAGATCTTGAAGATTAACTAGTGGATTGGGATTTCTATATAGAGATGAACATAACGGATTTTCAAACTACCGCTTTCTTATTTGAACTATTATGATGTTGAATTGAATAGTGATTTTAGAATTCTCATAGTTGCAAAGCTCTACTCTGTGCTATTTTTAGTTTTAAGATTTTTAATTCATCTCTATCTTAGATAAGATGGCAACAAAATTTGTCAAATTTGATGGATTGAATGGGATTAATTCAGCATTACAGAATGTTATGGACACCTCACTCCACTTATTTGACATGCAAGGTTTCCAAAGGGGGTTGAGGATGGAGCCAATCCACCCAATAATAGAGAAACTTTGAGGGGGACTAGTAGAAGTAGTCCTAGTGGTAGTTAAAGCTCCCAAGCTAATCATTGAATGTATTAACCATTACAATCCAGACACTAAACAATTTTTTTTTTGGATCATACAATTTTGATCTCAATTGATTAGCAAATTGTAGTCAATTTCCTTCGAATCCCAGAGCAAGAAGAATTTTTTGAATTGACCAAGTTCTCCTTGAAGAAAATGGTGTGGTAGAAGGAAATTATGAGGTCCTGGTTCCAAAAGCCATGAGGAGCTAAGAGTAAGAATCCTAAGACCCTTTTCAACACCAATCTCAAACCCAAGATCATGGACATTCTAGTTCTTTTGCATCGATTGAAAGGTGAGGTAGAAGCACTCAATTTTGTAGAATAATATTTCTTTTTAGTGCAAATCATCTATTCATACACACATTATGTTGATTGGGTGTATGAGGTAAGTGAGGATCTATCTAGAGCTCTTTGTGCTGCAAAGTTCTACAATACCTTATACATGTCTTCTTTCTTGATTTATATGTTGGCTCCTCTACAATTGTGGACGGGCCTTCCCAGAATAAAGAATTTCCCTGATGATGTGAAAAGTTATGAATTTTATCCATGCTTATAGCTATAGAATAGTTATGCACAATATCTTATAGTTAATGATTCATTTATGATGAGGATTTGCAAGGAAGTCCAAGGATGCCTAGAGAGGAGGTTAAGCACAGAAGCAATGGTGGCAATTAGTCAATTTGGTAGCTACTTTATTCAATTCGAGCATCCTTTTCATATTTTCATCTTGTAGATTTCAATAGATTTCCTCTGAAGTTTCCCAGATACCCAAGCAACATGATCATGCTAATTGAAATTGTGAGACAAGCTATCCAAGTGAATGTGTTGAGTGCCAGTTTAAGGAAGAAGGAATATGAATTCCCCATGAAGGTTGGGGCTTATAGTTGTGATTCTTGGTCTGATGCCAAAAACATGCTCAAGGCATTTGAGAGCAAGTAAAAATTAGATGAATATGAGGTTGTGAGGCCCATGTTTGACCCAAATGGATATGTGAGAGAGGTCCTTCAAATTGGGAGTTTGATCAAGAATGTCACCACTCTAGAGGATTATTGGGAAATTTGCAAAGATGAGCTAGAAAATTGAGATCATGCTTTCACCAAACTCACGGTGGAATAAATAAGGACATATGGTGTTGATCTCAATGTCAGAGGATTGGACAATGATGGTCAGAATATGTATAGTAATACATATTTGACCAAATTAAGAGGGATCCCTATTAGTTCTAAGCCATATGTGGATGTGGAGGAGAATCTTGATATCATGATGGCTAGAATCATCAAAAGAACTGGTAAATGGGTTGAGTGGACAACCAAGAAGAGTTGAAGCAAGAGTGAACCCACTCAAGCTTCTTTGGTAACTACAACGCCTACTTCATCTCAGAGTGCTATAGTGGATGTGACCATAGCTTTGACCCAAGGACCAGCTCAACCTAGAGGAGGAGGTGATCAACCTCCAAAAAAGAATATCCCAATGGCCCAAACTTTTCATGATGTTTCCTTGCTAGTCATAGGGACCCAAACTAGTACTGAAGAGAAGAAAGTGAAGGAACCAAAGGAAAATGCTTCTACTCTAGTACCTTCCCCACATAATACTCCAGTACCTTCTCTTCACATTACCCTTATTCCTTCTCTACATACCACCCCAATTCCATCCCATCATTATAGCCCTATGCCATCAGCAAGTGCTTCACTTTTGAAGCTAGATGGTTCCCCTATACAGATAGTAGACCTAGGGGATGGAAAGAGTAGCAATAGTGAGTCCACTGAGTCAAATGAAGAGACAAAGAAGATTTTAGAAATGCAGAAGGGCTAGACTTCTTCCAAACTAATCTCAAAGGATTTAAAGAATCCTTTCTCTTCAACTAGTGTAACAATGACTCTAGTGAAGAAGAAAATGTTCAACAATAAATCACTCAGAATAGCTTTAAAAATGATAGGAACTGATTGTTGGTTATAAGATACTTTGGAAAGGAAAATAAAGAGAAAAGATGAAAGTTTTTTGCAAAAGACACTATATCTCTCGCAGTTCATTTTGGGACTACATTGACAAAGGTCAAAATGTAAAATACTTTATCAATACTTGGACAAGATCTAGAAATAGGGCACTTAACAATGGAAATAGCCAAGCCAAGCAAGGTAGGGAGAATCAAGTATATGATGCTTGATGATTTTACTCTACAGTTAATAGATCTCAAAGAAGCCAGACATGATACAAAAGTCAGCTTGTGGAGATCAAGTAATGAAGTGATAGAATGACAATTGGAAAGTCTCAAATTGTCAAAGATCAAGATGAAAGCCAAAATAGAAGAATTGAAAAAAATTATTAGGTAGCTAGTGACTCCACTAACAACTATTTCTGGTATGTCTATAACTCAAACTCGTAGTGTAGCTGAAGTGTAGGCCCTCATTTCCCACCTCCAGGAAGATAGACATTATGGCTATATTGGTAGAGAATAGATTGAGAGACTTAAATTAGAAGGAGTTTCACTCATAGACCAAATGAGAAATGATATCCTCAGATTGGAGACAAAAAATGATAATATATTGTCCAATAGTAATACTCTAGCTGAAGAAAGGGTTAGATGTGATGACTGCATCTCCCTTTTAAAGATGATCATCTAGATGAAAGCAAAGGAAATAGTTGAAGCAAAAACTCTAAAGAAAGGGAATGAACCTTTGTTCAAATGGTTCCAAAGTATGCAATTCAAGCTAGAAATGATCCAAGAGGCTAAGAAGGGACTCAAGGAAATAGAGAGTAAAGTAAATAAGATTTAAGATAGGGGATTTGAGCTTATGAGGGGGCTACACAATGATTCTCAAACTAGTGGTCAAGGAAAGGATCTCATTGGAGTGGTAGTAATGAAAATTAACTTCTCTACTTTTTTGGATAATCTATCTGTAGTGGCTTCTAGTAGTCAAAGAAGAGTCACAAAACTCCAAAATCTCAATGGTTGTATACATGTGGCCATGGAGGAGTTGTTAGAGCAGTTGAATGCTATAAAAGAACTAGCAAGGGAACATTCAAAATGTCTCTTGAGATTCACTAATATACATGTGCCTAACCAAAAAGAGCTAATCCCAATAATGGTTGTTGCTAGAGCATATAGAGCTAAAACTAAAAAGGGGAAGAAGTCCAAATGATTCATATTATGCCCCCTTTTTGTTTTCTTTTGTAATTTTTTAATACGACAAATTGGTACCTTGCCATTTGTCATGCTTAGAAGATGAACCAATTAAACTTACATTGTAATGGTCATCTCAAAAACTCTATATGTATGAATTGAAAAGATTAATGAAAGGTCAAAAAAATTTGGTGTGAAGTACTTTTTGTTGCAGAGACAATTGAATGGTATTTTCTATTCTAGTGAATGATATAGTTAGTTTACATTTTTTCTTTTGCTTGAATTGAAACTAGGGAGAAACAGAGTTTTACCTCCCCTATTTTGAGGAAAAAAATAAGCATAATAGATGTAGTTATTGTTCATTTAAAGAGAAATCTTTTCAGTGTTTTTCAATTTATTAATCACAGTTCAGATTCAAGTTCGCTAGTTTAGTATTCATTATTGTTCAAACAAGTTTTATGAATTCATAAGATGTGTGAGTGGATAAAACCATTTTGGTGTTAATAAACTTCTATTTTCTTGAGTTAGATTCTATTTAGGTCTAGCTTGGTTATACCTCTACTATTCTCAAGTTAAGAACATACCCCAAAGTAGCTTAGGAAGAAAATAGAATTCATTGCAAATCTATTTTAGGGAGCTATACCTACCAATTCAGAGGAAAGCTAAAACATCCATAAGTAGCTTTCCAATTATTTGTGATCAGATATTGTTTCGAATTGGGCATTAAAGAGTAATAATATAAAAGAACAAATTTGTTTACCAATAGATTTTTTGTGACTCTACTAGGGAGATGAAAAATCTCTTGACTGAAAAAGCCTATGTCATGGAGGAAAATGGTTCTACCTCATGAAAACATTATTCTAGTGCTCCAACCTAATCTTGGTTTTCAAGATGATCAAGAAGACATAATTTCGTCCCTTAACACATTTGTTTGGAGACATAGAAGGAACATTAAACATTACAAGAATGCTAGTTCGGTATTAGAGGAAGAAGAAAGAAGAGCTAAAGCCTTAGAGAGAGTTTTTCAAAGGAGAGATATCTGAAGAGCATAAAGACAATTTAGACAAGAAGCTTAGAGATAAACATAACCTAGCATCCTGGAACAATTTAGATTCCTTAGAAGTACCAAGGAATAGGGTGGGAAAGACCATATCTTTGATAAGCTTATAGAGCTTGATTTTCCTATCTTAGACATTCCAAAGTAGAAAAGTGAAAATAAAAGCCAGAGTAGGTCACTTTCCCATGTTAGGAATTAGGACACCAGCACTTCACATTTAGGTGTTAGCACTTCATAGAGTTACTACTCCTGCAATTGTTAATTTCCCACCATATACTGCCAGGAAAATCATGGCTACTCCATGGGCCATGGCAATAGGACTGTTAGGATTAAATGTGTATCATCCACTCCTAGCTGGCTCAAGGAAGAATTTTACTAAATTTTTAGGCAATGGGAAAGTCACTACAGACGAACACAGTAAAGCTTTCTTTGTAGCCACTCATATCTTAGGGGTGGGACATGAAGATGTTGTTGTAAGGTTGTTCATAGAGACCCTCATAGATAGTGTAGTAGACTAGTTTTATCATCTAGTTGATGGCTCAATAATTGATTGGGATACATTGAGAACAACCTTTGAGACAAGATTCAAGACCGCGAAAGATGAACATGCCCTGCTAAGACAGTTGACTTTAGTTAAGAAGCAACGCACTATGAGTATGAGAGATTTTGTTGCCAAATTCAATAAGATTATCATAAAAATTCTAGTTGCTAATAGACCCACACCTGGTAATTTGAAAACTTTCTTTATTAGTGCGATGCCTCTAGATGTTAATTATGATTTACGAAAAGCACATCCCATGGATTTAGCTGATGCACAAAAGAAAGCAATCGAATGTGAGGATGATTTGATTTCCATGGGAAAATGGAAATGAGAACTTCAAACTAAATAAAGTTCTAGTAATACTACATCATTTGAGGAGATGATTCAGAAATTGTCAAATGAGCTGGTAGCAGTAAAGAAGTAGTTACCTGGATTTAGTAATTCCTATCAATAGAATTATCAAAATTCATCAGGAAAGAACAATGAGGGTATATTCCTCCAGCTTACAAGTTCACAACCTAGGTTGCAAATTGGTGTGGCACTAAAAATGAAAATATGTGCATCTTTTATTTGACCATAGAACATGATAGCAAGAGTTGTCTCGAGATAGCTTGTATGATGTAGTTGTTATCTACTAATGAATTAAACACTGTGAATCCTTGTTTAGAACTTGATTCCTATTCAAATGGCAACTCTAGAAATTTATTTTTAGAATACAAATAAAAATTTTAATCAAAAGGCGAGTGTTATGCAACCATCAATGGAACTTCATTCACAGTGCTTACCCAAGGGAAATGATTGAAAAATCAATCCTCTAGTCACACTCACAGAAATGAATCCAGTCTTTCAATGAGTGATGTAAACACTGATCAAGGGGCATCTATTTCATAAATAGGTAAGGACAAGACATCCTTTGATTTCATTCAATTTTGTGAAGAATAAAAAATTCAAATTTCCACTATTGATTATTTAAAGTCACTTCCTTTTGAGTTAAAAAGATTGGTAGACTAATGTAAAGGAAACGCATCAGATGCAAATTGTAATGTAATAGTGGAGAAAGAGGATGAAACCTTAACATCTAGTTTGTTTAATCAAGAAGATTATATAGTCTTAGCAACATCCCCTGGGCAAAAGCCTAAACCTTTTTATATCTCATTATATATCAATGGATGTAATCTCAGTAATTGTATAATAGATTCAGGTGCATCAGATAACGTTATGCCTTATTCTATAGCCAAAGCCTTGGGTCTCAATCTCACTAAAGTGCATGGAAGATGCTACTCAATGGATGCCAAAAAAGTTCCATTACTTGGGTAGATTAAAGACACCCAAGTAGCCTTAGCTTTAGAAAAGAAGCTCCTATTGACTATTCTAGTAGTTGACATTCCAGTGAGCTATGGACTTCTTTTGAGTAGAAGTTTTTGTTGAGACTTAGGAGGAGAAATAAAGTTATACTAATCTCAAGTAATGATACCCATTGGGAATAAGAAAGTCAAATTTGAACCTGAAGAAAAGGAAAAGTTCACAGTTTTGAAATTAGATGATCCTAAAGCTCAGATTCTGTACCAAGAGCTAGAATTTGGCAACTATATGTTGTTTACTAAAGAAGGTTTGGATGAACACATACATGAGAGTCAAAAAAATAAAGTTTCTAATGAAAACAAAGACATATTAGGCATATGGACACATGAATTTGATGGAAGTTGTGCCTCTTCAGGATCTGGAGCGAGTGTGGTATTGATATCCTTGGAAGGAGAAACTGAACCCATGGCTTTCAAATTAGAATTTAGGAATACAAATAACATTGGAGAATATGAAGCCTAATTACTAGGGATAATAATAGTAAAAGAAAGAGGGTTAAAGATCTTAAAATCTCAAGGTGATGCAGAGCTTATTGTGAAACAAGTAAAAGGACAATATTTTGTCAAAAATCACAAGGTGAAGAATTACAAGAATAGAGTATTGGATGAGATAGAAGGCCTTGATGCCTTCTCTATTGAAGTGGTTCCAAGGGAGATGAATACAAAAGCTAATTCCCTAGTAGTCTCTACCTCCCTATTACTTCCTCATCTAGATTTTAAAGACAAAAAGTATTAGATCAAAATTGTGTATCGATCTACTATTCTAGATAACATAGAATCATGGCAAGTCTCCAATGATGATAAGAGCTTGCAGATGTTCCTTGAAAATGACAAGTCTAGTTTTGAACATGAATCTAGTGGAAGTGATCATGAAAACTCTAGTGTGGATAGTGGAGAAGTTCATCTAAAAGGTAACATTATTCCCCCATATTTTGTGGCTTTGGAAAAAATTTTTAATAGACATGATGCCTACATAAAGCAAAAAAGAGAAGAAAAGGGACTTACTATGGGTGAGTATGAGGGAATAGACATTGGAGATATTCATAATCCCAGGATGATTAATATTGGAAAGTGTTGTTTACCTGAAGAAAAAGAAGCTACAAGAAACCTATTCATGGAATATAGAGATTTTTTTGCCTAGAGTTATGAATATTTGAAAAGTTATAGAGATGGGAAGGTAAAACATCAAATTCCACGGAAACTTGATGTAGTTCATTTTCAAAAAAAATAGAGGAACTACAATCCTAAAGTTGCAGAAGCCATCTTTTGAGAGGTAGATAAGATGTTAAAAGTGAGAATCATTTATCTCATTCATCATTCCACCTAGATAGACAATATAGTACCCATCAGAAAGAAGAACATAGAAATAAGAATTTGTGTCAATTTTCACAACCTGAACCAAGTGTCTCTTAAAGATAATTTTTCTCTTCCTAACATGGATTTACTATTAAAAATAGTTGAAAGATCTGAAATAATGTATATGCTTGATAGTTTCTTAGATTATAACTAGGTCAAAGTAGAGGAGAAGGATCAACATAAGATGGCGTACACCCCTCCTTGGGGTACATTTACATATTGCAAAATGCCCTTTGGCCTTATCAATGTTGGTGCTACATTCCAAAGATGTATGAGCAAGACATTCATTGATCTGAAGGATCGAATCATAGTCATATACCTAGATGACATCACCGTGTTCTTGAGAAAAAGGAAAGATCATATGGAAGATTTGAGGAAAGTTTTACAAAGATGCAGAGAGCATGGGATCTCTCTCAATCGCAAGAAATTGGTTTTTTGTGTAACAAAAGGAAAACTCTTGGGTCATATAGTGTCCCAGGAGGGTATTAGAATTTACCCTAAATAGGTAGAAGCCATCCAAAGATTAAGCTTGCCTTCAAATAAAACAAGAGTTAAATCTTTCTTTGGGCAAGTGAATTTCATTAGATGTTTGTGCCTGATTTTGCAAAAACCACTAAGCATATGGTAGATATGATAAAAGGGAATTCAATTTTCAAATGGAATAAGGTGGGAAAGTGAGCCTTTCAAGATATAAAGACTACTATTGCTAATGCCCCAGTTTTATGTCATCCCAATTATAAATGAGATTTCATCATTTATTGTTATGCTTTCGAACATACTCTATCGACGATACTTATGCAAGAAAATGATGAAGGGGTACAAACCCCAATAGCTTTCATGAGCATACCTTTGAAGAATTATGAAAAGAAATATTTGTAGATTGAAAAGCATGTTTTTGCAGTGGTTAAGGTCCTCAAAAAAAATTTGATTTTATATCTTGCATTCACATTCTGTAGTCTTTGTCCCAGCTGTAGCAATGAAGAATGTATTGATAAAATAGGATGTGGGTTATAATGTCAGAGGAGCATGGGTGGCAAAGATATAGGAGTATGATATAGAAATAAAACCTTCCAAGCTGGTAAGGGGAAATACTTTGTGCAAGGTGATTGCCAAAAACAAGATAATTGAAGAATCATAAGAATTGGGAGAGAAGTGGTTGGTGTTAGCTATAGGCCTCTATGATTCATGGTTTGAAAATATTTCTTATCTACTAACATATGGTGAATTTCTAGAGGGTCTAACTACAAAACAAAAAAGAGATCTTAAACTAAAAGTAGCTAAGTATGTGATTTGTGATGGTAAGCTATTCAAAATAGCCATTGATGGCACTTTCCTTAGGTGCATAGACAAATAACAACAAGAAAAGTTGTTGAAAAAATTTCACGATGAAGCTTTCAGAGGAAATTTCTCATCTTTAATCACAACTTTCAAAATATTAAGGTAGTGTTATTACTAGCCTAGAATGCTTAAAGATGCCTATGCATGGATAGCAAAATGTGGGAAGTGCAAGATGTTCTCTGGATGCCCTCAATTAGCTACTCTACCATTGAGACCTATTATCATTGGAGGACCTTTTCAACAATGGGGTCTTGACTTCATTGGTTTAATTAATCCCACATCCAATGCTGGTCGCCAATATGTGATAACTACAACTAACTACTTCACTAAGTTGGTAGAAGCTAAGGCTACTCTGAAAACTAATTCTGAAGTGGTGTGTGAATTCATAAAGAAGAACATATTGGTTAGGTTTGGTGTCCCTATTAAATTAGTGATGGATAATGCATCTTATTTTTCTTCAATTAAGTTACCAATTTTTTCTTTGAGTATGGGATCACCATGGGTCATTCATCTGATTATTTCCCTCAAGGAAATGGTCAAGCTGAGTCAAGTAACAAAAACTTGATCAATATTGTTAAAAAAGTAGTTTTAGACAATCAAAAGACTTGGCACAAAAAGATTCATGAGGTGCTCTGGGTAGATAGAGTGACCTAAAAGGGAAATTGGCATATCTCCTTTTGAATTGGTTTACGAGACTAAAGTTAACCTCCCCTTACCTTTGGAATTAGCCACAAATAAAATCAGAACAATGAGTGAAGATCATGTTTATAAGGATGGTCTGGAGCCTATAATGGTTAGGATCTAAAGCTTTAACAAATTGCTAACTAAGAACAGGTAACCCCTATATTTGTATTATAGTCAGGTTTAGTTTCTTTTTGTGTTTCCTAGTTAGTCTTTTACCTCTGCTTTGTTCTCCTATTCTTTGCTTCATTTTTTTTTGTGTATTGCCACCTTCTACCTTTCTTTGCAAAACTAGAGATTTTGAGTTCCTTGGTTGGGTATGCTCAACCCAAGTCCCCAGTCAGAGTTAGCTATTGCCCCACTTTTCATCCTATACCCATTTTACAAAGTGGAAAATAAGCTTGTGTCTTAGTTTAGTTTGGTTAGGTCAAAGTCTAGTTCCTTCCCCTCAAGTGAAAAGTTTCTCGATTAGATTTTCATCTTTCCTCTTCCCCCAAATTACATAATTGGGTGGGTTCTCCATCTTGTCATAAGTTTTTTGGGTAGTCTAGGACCTTATTCAATGGAGATTCTTGGGTCATATAATGTTTTTCACAAAGTCATCTCCAAAGATGAACTTGCCTATGGCTCATTATAGTTTGCACATAAGGAAAATGAAATTTGCTAAAAAAACCCAACATTGCCTTCTCCATAGTGGGTTTTCGACCTGTAAAGGTGATTTTTCCCAGAGGTCAATGAAAGAGGTTTACAAGCTAAATCAATGAAGACATGAGTTGTTTTATGGATAAATCATCCCTACATTATAGTATTCTACCTTGGGAGTCACTCAGAATTCATCACAATGACCATAATAGCATCTAGCAAAAAACTCTGAAGTAACTTCTCCATAGTGGGTTTTCGACTTGCAAAGTCAGTTTTCTGACAAAGACATTTGTGAGAGGGAAAAGCAAGTAAGTGGCTTCCTTTTCACTTTCACAACCCTTTTTATATTTTTTGAAGCCTAGAAGCACACTTACTTAAAAGATAAAGTGAAAATAAAAGAAAAGGCAGAAAAATAGAAGTTACCTTCTCCTCAGCAGGTTGTCAACCCAGGAAAGGGATTTTCCACATCTATTGAAAAATCACTTCTTCAAGCATGTTCAGATCATAGATCAATCACAAGATACTTAAAAGGATAATGGGAGCATGTTAATCACATTTGGGAAGGTATCTTAAGCAAAATCTGGCTGAGCAAATTTTTCCCTACCAAGTACTCCATTCTTAGTTTTCTAAAACTTGGTGAAAAATGGGAAAGTAAGTCTATAATAAAGGAAAGTGATCATCAGGCCAATGGGAATAGTGAAAAGACATGGAAAAATGTATTAGAAACACTCGCATTTACTAATCCAATAAATTTATCTATTAATTCACTCGTGTGGTGCAGATCTTGAAGATTAATGGGTGGATTGGTATTTCTATATAGAGATGAACATAATAGTTTTTTAAACTATCGCTTTCTTATTTGAACTATTATGCTATTGAATTGAATAGTGATTTTAGAATTCTCATAGTTGCAAAGCTCTACTCTTTGTGCTATTTTCAATTTTAAGATTTTCAATTCATCTCTATCTCAGATAAGATGGCAACAAAATTCACTGGATTCGATGGATTGAATGGGATTAAGTGAACATTGCAGAATGTTATAGACACCTCACTCTACTTCTTTGACATGCAAAATTTCCAAATGAGGTTGAGGATGGAGCCAATCCACCCAATAATAGAGAAACTCTAAGGAAGTGGACTAGTAGAAGCAGTCAAGTTCCTAGTGGCAATTCAAGCTCCCAAGATGATCATTGAATGTATTAACCATTACAATCTAGACACTAAAAAATTTTTGTTGCCAAATCATATAGTTTTGATCTTAATTGACTAACAAACTGTAGTCAATTCCCTTTAGATCCCAAAGCAGGAAGAATTTTCCAAATTGACCATAGGAGGAGCCATGTCCAAGTTCTCCTTGAAGAAGATCGTGTGGTGGAAGGAAATTATGAGGTCCTAGTTCCAAAAGCCATGGGAAGTTAAGAGTAAGGTTCCTAAGACCCTTTTCAGCACCAATCTCAAGCCTGAGATTGTGGACATTCTAGTTCTTTTGCATCTATTGAAAGGTGAGGTAGAAGCACTCAATTTCATAGAATAGTATTTCTTTTTAGTGGAAATCATCTATTCAAACACACATTATGTTGATTGGGCATATGAGGTAAGTGAGCATCTATCTGGAGCTCTCAGTGCTACAAAGTTCTACAATACCTTCTACATGTCTTCTTTCTTGATTTATATGTTGGCTTCTCTACAATTGTGGCTAGGCCTTCCCAGAATAGAAAATTTCCCTAATGATGTGAAAATTTATGAATTTTATCCATGCTTGCAGCTATGAAATAGTTATGCAAAATATGTTAGAGTTAATGATTCATTTACAATGAGGCTTTTTAGGGAACTCCAAGGATGCCCAAAGAAGAGGTTCGGCCTAGAAGCTATGGTAGCCATTAGCTAGTTTGGTAGCTACTTTACTCAATTCTCATCATTTTCATATTTGCATCTTGTAGCTTTCAATGGATTTCCTCTGAAGCTACCTAGATACCCAAGCAACACGATCATGCTAATTGAAATTGTGAGACAAGATATCCAGATGAATGTGCTGAGTGCTAGTTTAAGGAATAAAGGATATGAATTCCCCAAGAAGGTTGGGTCTTATAGTTGTGATTCTTGGTCTAATGGAAAAAACATGCTCAAGGCATTCAAGAACAAGTACAAATTGGAATAATATGAGGTTGTGAGGCCCATGTTCAACCCAAATGGGTATGTGAGAGAGGTGCTTCAAATTGATAGTGTGATCAAGCATGTCACCACTCTAGAGGATTATTGGGAAAATTGCAAGGTTGAGTTGGAGAGCTGAGATTGTGCTTTTGTAAGACTCATCCTGGAACAAATAAGGACATATGGTGTTGATCTCAATGTTGAAGGATTGGAGGATGATGGTTAGAATATGTATAGCAATACATATTTGACAAAATTAAGAGGGATTCCTATTAGTTCTAAGCTATACATGGATGTGGAGGAGAACCTTCATATCATGATGGCTAGAGTCATCAAAAGAACTAGGAAATGGGTTGAGTGGACAACTAGGAAGAGTCAAAGCAAGAGTGCAATCACTCAAGCTTCTCTGACAGCTACAACAACTACTTCATCTCAAAGTGCTACAATGGGCATGACCATAGCTTCCACCCAAGGACTAGCTCAACCTATAGGAAAAGGTGATCAATCTATAGACAAGAATGTACCTATAGCCCAAACTTGTCATGATAGTTCCTTGCCAATCATAGGGACCCAGACTAGTACTAAAGAGAAGAAAGTAGAGGAACCAAAGGACAATACTTCTACTCTAGTACCTTCCCCACATAATACTCTAGTACCTTCTCCTTGCACTACCCTTGTTCCTTCTCTACATACCACCCCAATGCCATCTCCTCAGCATACCCCCATGCCATCAACAAGTGCTTAACTTTTGAAGCTAGGTGGTTCCCCTATACAGATAGTAAACCTAGGGGATGGAAAGAGTAGCAGCAGTGAGTCGATTGAGTTAGATGAAGAGACGAAGAAGATTTTAGAAATAGAGAAGGATCAAACTTCTTCTAGATTCATCTCAAAGGATTCAAAGAATCCTTTCTCTTCAACCACTATAGCCATGACTCCGGTGAAGAAGAAAATGTTCAACATTGAATCACTTGGAATAGCTTCCAAAGTGATAGGAATTGATTTTTGGTTAGAAGATACTTTGGAAAGGAAAAGAAAGAGAAAAGAGAAAAGTGTTTCTACAAAAGACACTATATCTCTTGTAGTTCATTTCAGGATTGCATTGACAAAGGTCAAAAAGAAAAAGACTTTATAAATAGTTGGGCAAGATCCATAAACAAGGCACTTGAAAATGGAAATAGCCAAGCCAAACAAGGGAGGGATAATCAAGGATATGCTGCCCGATGATTTTACTCTACATTCAATTGATCTTGGAGAAGCTAGACATGATACAAAAGTCAGCTTGTGGTGATCAAGTAATGAAGTGATATAAGGACAATTGGAAAGTCTCAAATTGTCAAAGATCAAGATGAAAATTGAAATAGAAGAATTGAATGAATTTATCTAGCAGCTAGTCACTCCACTAACAACTATTTCTAGTATGTCTGAAACTCAGACTCCTAGTGCAGTTGAAGTGCAAGCTCTCATTTCCCAACTCCAGGAAGATAGGTATTATGGAAATATTGGTAGAGAATGGATTGAGAGACTTAAATCAGAAGGATTTTTTCTCATAGACCAAATTGGAAATGCTATCCTCAGATTGGAGACAAAAAAGGATAATATATTGTCCAATACTAATACTCTAGCTAGAGAAAGGGTTAGATGTGATGAATACATCTCCCTTTTAAAGATGATTATCTAGATGAAAGAAAAGGAAGTAGTTGAAGAAAAAATTCATAAAAAGCAAATGAACCTTTGTTTGAATGGCTCCAAAGTATTTGATTCAAGCTAGAAATGATCCAAGTAGCTGAGGAGGGACTCAAAGAAATAGAGAGTAAAGTAAAGAAGACTTAAGATAGGGGATTTTAGCTTATGAGGGGGCTACACACTGATTCTCAAACTAGTGGTTAGGGAAAAGATCTCATTGGAATGGAAGTAATGGAAAGTAACTTCTCTACTTTTTTTTGGATAATATGTCTACAGTGGCTTCTAGTAATCAAAGTAGAGTCACAAAACTCTAGAAGCTTAGTGATTTTATACATGTGGCCGTAGAGGAGTTTTCAGAGCAGTTGAATACTATAAAAGAATTAGCAAGGGAACATTCAAAATGGCTCTTGAGACTCACTAATATACATGTGCCTAACCACAAAGAGATAATCCCAATAATGGTTATGATTAGAGCATATAGAGCTAAAACCAAAAATGGGAAGAAGTCCAAATGATTCATATTATGCCCCCTTTTTGTTTTCTTTTGTAATTTTGTACTATAACAAACTAGCACCTTGCCATTTGTCATCCTCAAAAGATGAACCCATTAAAATTCCATTGTAATGGTCATCTCAAAAACTCTATATGTGTGAAATGAAAATATTAATAAAAGGTAGGAAAATTTTTGGTGTGAAGTACTTTTTGTTGCAGAGACAATTGAATTGTATTTTATATCAATCATTTTCTATTCTAGTGAATGATATAGTTAGTTTACATCTTCTCTTTTGCTTGAATTGAAACTAGGGAGAAACAAAGTTTTACATCCCCTATTTCAAGGGAAAAAATGAGCATAATAGGTGTTGTTATTGTTCATTTAAAGAGAAATCTTTTCAGTTTTTTTCAATTTATTAATCATAGTTTAGATTCAAGTTTGCTAGTTTAGTGTTCATTACTGTTCAAACAAGTTTAATGAATTCACAAGATGTGTGAGTGCATATAACCATTGTGGTGTTAAGAAACTTCTATTTGCTTGAGTTAGATTCTATTTAGGTCTAGCTTGGTTATACCTTTACTATTCTCAGGTTAAGAACATACCCCAAAGTAGTTTAGGAAGAAAACAAAATTCATTGCAAATCTATTTTAGAGAGCTATAACTACCAATTTAGAGGAAAGCTAAAACATCCATTAGTAGCTTTTCAACTATTTGTGATTAGATATTGTTCTAAATTGGGCATTAAAAAGTAATAATTTGAAAGAACAAACCTGTTTACCAACAAATTCAAAATGATGAATATCTTAGAATCTAAAAATATTGATAACCCAGAAACTAGTGCAAAGAATAGATATCTAAACTATGAATGCAACTGATAAAATAAAAATAGCAACATAGAAATAGTCTCCAAGAGAGTAATGTAAATGCTAGAAGAAAAATAGCATTAAGAGGATGAAAATGAAATCAACTATAGACTACAAGTTCTGTCTAGCCCAAAGTGGACTGAAAGATGGAGAATCTAGAGGAGAATCATCAACCTATGAATGATGACTAGGAGAGGAAGGAGGTGAGTCCTCTATATCACTCTCTAAATTAGAAGTGGAGGTAGAATACTATTCAGGTGAATCTAACCCATCAGAAGATCTATCATGTATTCCAAGTGACTCCAATGTCAAAGTAGAAGGAGTTGGAGAAGTGATAGAAAGGGAGCTTGAAGGTCCCTCCTCAAACTGAACACTCCTCTCAATGAACAACTCATGTGTAGTAGGGTGGAGCAACCAATAACCCTTCACACCATCAATGATAACCTACAAATATGCAAGGTTTTCTCTGTGGATCCAAGGCCTTGCATTTCTCTACAGGAATGTGGGCCCATGCAGGAGAGCCAAAAACTTGAAAATGCTTAACTGATGGTTTTCGACCATTCCAAGCTTCAAAAGGAGTAACTCCCTTCAAGGCTTGGTGAGGAACACAATTTTGGATATAAAAAGCACAGTTAATGGCTTTTACCCAATACTATGGTGCAAGAGATCTATAGTGAATCATACAGTTTTCCATTTCCTTGAAGGATCTATTCTTCTATTTTACAACACCATTCTGCTAAGGATTGTATGGAACTAAATGTTGTAAATCAATCCCCTCTGAAGTGAAAAATCTTTCAAATCAATGGTTGACATACTCACCACCATTGTTTGTGCACAACACTTTGATGGCTTTCTCGGATTGGTTCTCTACAAAAGCTTTGAAGTCCTGAAAATGATCAAACACCTCTGACTTCTATTTGAGAAAGTACACCCAAGTATATCAAGAAAAGTCATCAATGAATGTGAGGACATATCTAGCCCTTCTGAAAGAAGGATGTTGAAATGGACCAGCCAAATCACTGTGAACTAACTCTAGTATCTGTGAAGCTCTCCATGCCTTACTTTTGTCAATTTTTTCATTAGGATGCTTACCAAGAATGCAACCTTGGTAAACACCACTTGAGAACTAAACTGAAGGAAGCCCTATGACCATGCTCTTCTGGTTGAGCTTATGCAAATAGCAGAAGTTAAGGTGGACAAACCACTCATGCCACAATTCACTCACATCATTAGAGTGAGTGAGCAAAATAGATGAAGGAGGATCAGGAACAAAGTGAGAAAATAGATAGAGTCATGACTGATGATTTGCTCTTCCAACTACAACTGTAGAATCACTATGCAACTTAGGTATCTCCACTAAATTAGGAGTGAACTCAACCCACTTGCCTAAACCTATGTGAGTGATCTGGTATATCGATAGGAGATTAGTTGACAATGAGGGTACACAAAGAACATCATGGAATGTGCCATCCCCCACATCAATAGACCCTCTCCCACACACCTCAACAAGAGTGTCATCACCCATCAAAATAGAAGGCATAGTACATGGATCCAAGGATGAAAGTTCTTCCTTAGATGAAGCCATGTGGTGTGAAGCACCTGAATCAAGAACCCAAGTGGATGGTGTTGAAGAAACTACAACAACGGCCTTGCCCTTTCCTTTCCCCTTGCTATTTTATTTTTCCTTGTTAGAACCTTCATTAGAAATTTGTTTGATAGACTCAAGAACACTGACTTTATTCTTCTCGAGAATGTATGTCAAGTGATCAATTTGTTTCTTCAAACACTTATGTTCATCATGACCATGTCTTTTACAATAGGCACATTTGACCTTTTCTTTCTTAGGATTATTACCCTTGGAAGATGGGGTATCAATAGTTGCTTTTGAAGCAACCAATATTTGATCCTTCTTTTCCTCACTATTATTTTGTTTATCATCCTTACTATTGTTGTTATTACTTTATCCTTTTTGTTCTTTTATGCCTTGGTTGGCAGCTAAGGCATGTGACTCGGAGGACTTAAGAGTGCCCATCTAGATTAGTTTGTCCCATTCTCAAGTGAGATAGATAGCAAAATAATCTAAAGATGGCATGGTGAATTGAGTACCAAGTGCACCCTTAGTAGCATAGAAGGTAGAGACAAACACAAAATATTCTGAACTTAGCTTAGAGAGAATACTAAGAATTAGTTGTTCATCTTTCTTTTCAATTCCACATTGTTTTAACTGCAACCTTAGTGATTTCAATTTTGTGAAGAAATCCTGGATTGGGTTGAAATTGCTTGGACTTAAACTAATTAGTTCATTTTCCAACATATGACCCCTGATTGAATCTTGTGTACCAAATAGTGTTTCTAGCTTTAACCATATTTCATTTGGTGTGTTCGAAGATTCAATGTGAAATAGAAAATTAGGAGAAACAAACAAACACAATGTTCCATATGCCTCATCACATTTGTTAAACCACTTAGGCTTGTATTCATCTTTAGCAGGTTCAGTTTCAAGTCCCATAGTTATCCTATTTAATCCAGCTTTCTTTAAGTGAATTTTCATGCGTGATTTCCACTCAAAGTAATTGTATGGAGTTAGGATGGGTATATTTGTTTGATCCATGATGAAGAAATGCAAAGAAGAAATGCCAAAAAAAAAAGAGAACCTAGCCACGAAAATGCCCCCCCTTTTTACTCAATCAAAGAACCCCCTCAAAGAAATATGATTTGGCACTTTATTTTAGTGCATTTACAACTATCACTAGAAAGAAATACTTAGTCATCTTGATTTCAATGCATTACAAACCCTCATGAAGAGCATATGCTAAAAGTGAAACTTGGGCATAAGAATCAAGGAAACAAATAGCACCACTGTGATCTACTCAAAAAATCATTCACTTTCAAAAAATGAATCGCCCTGATACGAGGTTGTATGAGAAAGTTATGATCCTTTGAAGTTTCTAAAATTTGAATTGTGCATAGTCAGGGCTGAGAATCTACAATTTTGGAATAATTCATGCATGAAATTTTTTTAAAAACTCCACTAGTGGATAGAGCACAAAAAAATAGCCAAGGTCATAACAAGAATCATCAAAATCAGAGTCTGTATGAGCAAGAACGAGACATTTGAAAACTACATTCAAATCTATGACTACCAATGGAGAGGGGTATGGCTATAGCTTTCCGTACTTGATTCTACAAAATATAGAGCTTGCATACAAAAACTAAAAGATACTTAGTTAGTTTTTTTGGTGCTGCGAACAAAACCCAGAAAGTGATTTTCTTGCTGATGTATAGAAGATGTTGTTGTAGTGTAAATTAGATGACTTTAATAGTAAAAAATGGCTCCAAAAATCAAGAAATGACCCAACAACCAAAATATGACATGAAAATGCTGGATCAACTTCTTAGGTCAATCAATGGCATGCTAGAACTTGCAATACTGATTGAAAACTCCAAATATGCACATTGGTTGTTAGATTTGAGATTGAACCCTAGAGATTAAAATCATTTTTGTCAAAAAAAAATTGATTCTCAAGATCATCCAAAGATGCAAGAGAAAAGCATACTTCATTTATCAAAAAACTATAATAAAATTTACTAGCCCCCCCCCCCGAATCTCTCAAATAAAGAAACTAAAATCTACTCTTGCACATAGAAAAGCTCTGATACCATGTTAGAATCTGAAAAGATTGATAACCCAGAAAACTAGTGCAAAGAATAGATATCTAAACTATGAATACAACTGATAAAATCAAAATAGAAACATACAGTTAGTCTCCAAGAGAGTAATGCAAATACTGGAAGAAAAATAGCATTAAGATGATGCAAATGAAATTGATCACAAATACAAGCTAGGTAGCATGCTTATATAGATTAGGAAGAGGGAGGAGGTGGCAACATCGACCAATGAGGAGCAACCATCTATTAGACTAAAGATAGAAAAGTATCTTCCTAAGATGGCTAATGGATGCTCACATGTAGGAAAGTGACACCTCACAACCACTTTCTAAATAAGACAAGCTTTATTAACCTAAGCAAGATTATTAAAAGTGTAGGGAAAAAACTAGCAATAAAGAGAATAAAAATAACCCATTAGGAAATTAAAAAAACTAGACTAGCAGAATAATGAGTAGAAATTAGTCATATACCCTTCAAAAAATTCACATTTAATGCTTAGATCTTATATAGTTTTAAGCTCAACATCAACCAATTTTTAGAATCACTTGACATCTATTGATATTTCCATCACTCTGTAGCTACTATGAGTTTGACATCAACTAGATAGTTTGGCAGCTCGACATGAACTAGTATTCCACTCGACATACATATGAGACTTTTCATGCTTGGCAACAACATAAGAAATTTGAAGATTTAACTTGAATTTTCAACAACATCTTGCATCTTCATTCATGCTAATGTAGTGTTTGTAGTACTACCTCCTTTGGAACTAATGTATGATATTACACTTGAATATCAATCTCACATACCTCTTGATTGTCTAGTTTGATGAGTTGTGATCACTTGACCCATTTGGTGAAGTGATCCCTTCTCCATTTGATGTGCTACAAGCATCATTCTCTTTCCATGTCTTGTTCATCTCATCTCTGATGTGTTCAACATCTACCTTGCCTTTTCCTTTATCAAATTCACATTTTGGTGCCTTTAACCTAGTTGGACAATGCTTACTAATGTGACTAGTCTTGAAATAGCTAAAACATGTTGTTTGACTCAACCACCTTTGGTAATTACCACTGAAGTGTATCCTAATGCAATTCTTAGGAATATGTCCATATTCTTGACAATAGTGATAACTATATCTTGTATTATAATCCCAATTATAAAAGTTTCCATTATTTCTTAACTTTGTTGGCTTGTTTGATGACCATGTGGGTTTGGATCTACATTCAAAATCTCTATGTCCATACTTCTGATAGTTGTAGCATTATTCTTCAATTATTTGTTTATGTATGGTCCTAGTTCTACATTCATGTGTGTAATGATCCACTAGTAAATTTTTTACCCACTTTTCAAGCAATTTTGATCAAATTTCAACCAAGGTTTGTTGCTATTCTTCTCATTGAAATTTTGGCCAAATTGCAAGTTGATCAAAATTTTGGCAAATAAATTGTAGGTTAGTCAAAATTTTGACAAATGTATTTGTTGAAATTTTGACCAACCTACAATTTGGTCTAAATTTTTACAAGAAAAATAGTGAGGAACCCTGGTCAAAAAATAGGTCCAAATGTACTAGTTTGAGCTTTCTTGTTACACTCATGACAATGAGTTATGTTCTTAGGTTTGAAATTCTTATTTGTATTCTTGCTCCTACACACATTAGCAAAATTTCCTTTCTTACCACAATTACAACAAGTAGGTTTGGAGTTCTTACCTTTGATCCTCCTTTCTTCAGAAACTTTGGATGATTCTCCTTTTTCAGTGCTTGTGCAACCCAATCCTGATGTATCTTTGTTGGATCTAGGGGATCTCATTAATTGCTCAAAGTATTTGATGGCTTCATTTGGCTAGTTGAGACTTTTAGAAAACTCCTTCTCTCTTTTCAAGTCACTCTACAATTTTTCATTATACAACTTCAATGTAGTTATCTCAATATCCTTGACATTTAGTTCATAGTTGGAATTCATCATTTGACGTAGAGTATCTAATTGCATGTTAGAAATATTGGTTAGCTCTATTGACTTTTCTTCCAATCTATTTGCTAGAATTCTTTTGTCTTTTTCAATCATAGCTTTGTCTTCTATAGCTTTCTTCTTTTGTTTAGTCACCTCACACAGTAGTATAGCTTGTGATTCTTGTTCTAGCTTGAGATTTTTGATTTCCTTACCTTGGATTCTATTCTTTTCCATTGATCTACAATTGCTCCATCAAATTCATTGGAGTTACCATCTACAAATAGCTTGGTAGTGTCTATCTCTTTGTATAGTGTGTCATTCTCTGCAATAGCAATCTCTTTCCTTCTCTTCAAGGATTTCTTTAGCTCCTCTCTTGCCTCATTCAATTGATGTAGTATGAGATGTATTTCAATTTCCTAGTTCTCAATAGTTTTTCCTAGCTTGTAGACTTCCATTTCAAGATCTTTCCTCAAAGTTGCAAAGCTTCTTTTTTAGAGAACTTAGCTCTAATACCAATTGTTGGAATTATAAGTGGGAAGAGAGTAAACTTCTGAGGGGGGTGTGAATCAGGAATTTAGACTTGGACCCATGGAAATTTCACTATTCATTCATAACATGCATTAATATACTGAAATAACATGTAAAGAATATGCATCAATCATGTAAACATGTAATAAAAAATACACATAACAACAAATATGATTACCCAAAAACCCTCCAAGTGAGAAGGTAAAACTACGGTGGGGATGACACCCACAAATCTTCACTACTATAGCAATAAAGTGTATCTAATGAAGGTTTAATGATTTGACCATGAATCATGGTCTGCCTCATGAAAGGCCTACATTGTTAAAGGCTTACAAAGATTGTTAAGTCCCACCTTGTTAGAGGATTTCAACACCCTGTTAGAAGTGTGTGTGGTTAGAGGACTTTAACTTACAGTTAAATAAGCACCCTATTAAAGGATTTCATATAGCTTGTTAGGACTACTTAGTTAAGTGATCTAACTAAAATCACTTGTTAAAATGTCTCAATATAGATCCTGTAGTTGACATTTGCTTGCGTGATGAGAGATAACCTCTACACAATCTCTAATTAATCCTTCATGATCTAATTTATCATTGTTGTATCCTTCTATCCTCTATTCTCCTCCAACTGATTCTGTAATTCACTCTTACTTCTAAGTCACCTTGAATGCTCTACAAATTGTCTTGCTCGCTCTTCCAATTCAATCATTCACCCATCATACTTTTCCATTTCATTGTAAACACTTTAGGGCTTTGTCTTCCTTAAGAAGACTCTAGTGGCTTAGGGTTAAGTATGAACCTATGGTTGAGATTCATCTTTTTTTCCACTTAAACCTTCCTATTTTTTGATTGGCTACATGTGATTATGTAGGGAATCCAAATATAGATTTGTCCTTATCTCCAAAAGATCATAATCTATCCTTAAGTCAGCTTAGAAATAGTTTACGTAGTTGTTTGTGCCATTACAAACAAATATTTTGAAACTATGTCACTCGACATATGAAGTCACTGATGCTCGACATACACTATATTTCTACTTCTGATTTGGTACCTACATTGCTTAGCATATATCCACTATTTATTCGACACTTGAATCACTCGGCATGGTCTATTTTCTTGGCACTTGAATCACTCAACACATGAGTGACTTGGCATTCATTGTAACTTAGCATGGTCTAATATTTACATGTTGTGCCTAACATGTATTACTAGTTCAACATGAACTATGTAAATTTCTTAAGTGTTTTGACACTCATCAAAACCAATCTCAGATCAACAATATGATCTTGGAAAATACATGAGGTAAGAAATGATATTTGTTCAATATATTGAACAAGTAATATATTGTAAATTCTTGTATTTATATTTTTTTGTGTCTTGAATCTCTTGTAGGTGGTTTTCATCTAAATAAATCTATAAAGAAGATATATATAAAGTATTGGAAGAAAAGAATTCATCTACTAATGTGTCAAATACAAAATTGTTTACCTTCAACTTTTTCAATGCACAAGAACACTACCTCATATACCAAGTTGAGAAGATCAAATTGTGTGGACATGTGTAATGATCTTGATTTAGTCATTATTTTCTCCCTATTCTTTTATTCAATCCCCTAATATATTTTTCTAGTTTGGTGATTGCCTCTAAATATCAGCCCAAAAATTGTGACTTTAGACATGTCTTTTTGCTAAAAGTATAAGATATATGTTAATTAATATATTTCTTATTTGTTGTATTTCAAATGAGTAATTATATTAGTATATGTCAAATTTGTATTACAAAATAGGTACTACACTTTAGTCCATCATTTTTATATATAAATATTCAATTTTATGTTTATTGATTATAGATTGTGATATATTGATCAAGTATTAAATATACTTCTTATTAATATTGTTTTAAGATATCATAATTTTTATTAATGATAATATTATTATTTATATGTTCACCCTCTTATATATGTTATAATTAGACTATTATTTATTTTATTAATTCTTCTTTATAATATGCCATTATTGTATAATATATTAGTGGGTGTGTTATTCTTTTTTTTTTTTTTTTTCTTTATTTCTCTATATTTGTACTATAGTAAGATTTATTATTGTGTTATTTAATTTATTTAAATGATTAGGATACAAAATAGGGGATATGATAGGGATATCACAGTCCTCTCCTCTTGAATTTTCTTGTCCTCAAGCAATTAATTTTGTCATCATTAATTCATAGTTTGGTTTCATTGTCTTTCTTGCATATGTGTTAGACACTTGCAAAGTAAACATGTTAGTATATAATAGCATGTACAAGAAAATATGAATGAGGATACAAAGTAGACACATTAATGCATGAAGACATGATGAAAACATGAGGTAGACACACAAATGCATGAAGACATGAAGAAGACACGAAGAAAACACATTGATGCATGAAGACATGATGTAGACACATAGTATACATGTTAGAACCTTGCTTACAAATTGAAATAAGAAAAGGGAATGAAACGTTTTACCACTTTGATTGTGAATATCATGCTCCTTTCCCCTATCTTGAAATCAAAAGTTCTTGAAGATGCATATTTTTAAAAACTTTTCTATAGCTAGTACTATATAGGGTGTATAATTCCATAGTAGATGGTAGATTTAGTGCTACTCAAGTTTGGACACACTAAGCTTAGGGCTCCCTCATTTTTTATCAATATTGGGTTTCTCTTACCCCAACACAACCGATTTACTCCTCCCCCTGTACACACTCCCTACCCACTAAGAATATGTTTAATTTTGATATGGATGATAGATTTACTACTTCTTGAGGCTGGACATGCTTAGCTTGGGGCTCCCTCAACTTTTTATCCATATTGGGATTTTATTGCCCCAATGCGACTGATTTACTCCTCTCCCTATGTACACTACCTATCCACTACATATCTGATATAATGGTTTGTATACATTTATCCCCATTTACTATTATTATGTTAGACTCCTTGCGAAAGAGTAGAAGATAACCACATTATTAACATATGGTTAGACTCAATTCTATTCTTACAATTATGTTTATAAATTATAATAATATTTGAGATTAGTTATTCCCCATCTTGAGAGACAATATGAGTCTCCATAACATATTATCATTTTGATATTAACCTTTTCTTAAAACACATTTTTTGTGTTTGAAACTATAAATTATCATCACATATATTATAAAATCATAATATCCATTTATAAGTATAAATAAAATAATAAAGGAGAGTAAGGTATATGTTATACATTGTCTCATATTTAGGAAATTACCTTGTATTTTGGCTTCAACCCCACCTATGTTTAAGGAAGCCTCACCGATCCTTTATTAATATGGTTTGACTAGATTATCCTCAAATTTTAGTCAACCTCCTCATCATTTATAGATGATTATAAACTAGAAATCATTGATTTAAATCATCATTGGTGGTGGGTCCATCATTCCCACATAGAACATGAATAACTACAACGAATGTTTGGTTTGTAATTTCTTTTGGTGCTAGCTAATCATTAGATAAAATTTTGTAGGGATGGTAGTTTCCATATTGTTGACATGGCATGTATTTGACCACTATTAATTTCTTTATAATAAAAGCTTACTAGTATATGAAAAATTAATGTAATAGAAAGGGGTGGTTATTCACTTTACCGAGTTGGCTAATCAAATATGATTGTATAACTTATTTCCTTATTATTGCTCTTCTCTCAGTGATCATTTAATTGGTAGCCCTTAATTTTTCATTGTTTTGTAATAGATGACACATTGAAATAATAGATTATATACATTTCTATCTCATTCAATATTATATCTAGTTGTATCTTATAAACTAGTCTAGTATGTATTCACTAAAGTTTGTACCTTCCATTATTCATATTCTTTCATGCAATATTTTTTCTAGATTGTTTAAATCAATGATTCAACTCAACCCCATTAGTTTACAATATATATGTAACCAGACATTAAATATGAAGGTTGAATGGCTCATTTCAGGTATTCAAATTGATAGGGTATCACTAATTGTATTGCCTACTACTCAAGTACAATCTTATTTTGTCTAGCCACTCTTATTTTTTAATTGTGGATATGTAACTATGTCTCCTAATAGAAAGACAACTTCTTGGATTCAATCATCAAAATAAATAATAATATATGGTTAGGGCCTCTACTATATCACTAATTATATTCCTAGTAATATCAAGTTAGAATAATTGATTTTTCTATCTCCTTCATAATTCCTTCCTCATTCCTAATCATATATACTTTCCATAAGTTTGAATGTTGGTATCTCCTAATCCTTATGGTTGATGAGTAGTTTATCCACTTAGTAATAGTTGAACATAGATGGTATGTTTTTCCAAACATACTTCATGATCAACTTCTCCAAACTTTTCATGTTCTGCTAACTTGTTTCAGAATTGCAATCTATTGAAGACTTTATAATCTAGTCTAATCAAATTGGGTATTATTTCCTTAATGCAATTACCTAATATTTCAAAATACCAATTCTCTACAAATTCTTGCAAAACTTCACAAGATACCAAATGTGATGTCCCCTGTCAAACATTACTTAAATTTCTCATTTTTTACCAATTTCTTCATCTATTGCTATTGTCTATTGTTGTGATCATTTGTAATTCTTTTCAGCTGGATACTATAAGGTTGATGAATTCCCCTGACATTGTTAGCTGATCATTAAAAGATGGGTGTAATCACACATGAGTGATTTCTCCTTCAAGAGTATGATATTTGCATGAACATGTTTGTCACACTGGATAAATCAATGAAATAGTCAGAGTGCCAAATTCATTCACCATTAAAAATTTGTATGTTCTTGGCTAGTGCTGCATTTTGAAACATTTTTCTCGAACAATATCTATGACCTATTCATCTAATTATCTCAAATTTTCTGCTATCAAATTTGTTTTGGGCATCAAATCACCATGCATATTCTCAACAATATTACTATATTTCTAAATTTATTGATATTTTTGATCTAACTATAAATTTCTTCCAAACAAGATGGCAAGATCATAGCTCTAACACTGATTGTAATGATCCTTATTTAGTCATTATTTTCTCCCTATTCTTCTATTCAATCTCCTAATATCTTTTTCTAGTTCAGTGATTGTCTCTTAATATCAGCCCAAAAATTGTGACTTTTAGAAATGTATTTTTGTTAAAAGTATAAGATATATGTTAATTAGTATATTTATTATTTGTTATATTTTAAATGAGTAATTATATTAGTATATGTGAGATTTGTATTACAAAATAGTTATTACACTTTAGTCCATCATTATATATATAAATATTCACTTTTATGTTTATTGATTATAGATTGTGATATAATGATCAAGTATTAAATATACTTCTTATTAATATTATTTTAATAAATCATAATTTATACTAATGATAATATTATTTAATTAAAGAGAACAATCGATGGTAAAAGTCTTAACACAATCGAATCCAGAAACATACCAATACAATACGATAATATTATTATTTATATGTTCACCCTCTTATCTATGTTATAATTATAATATCATTTATTTTATTAATTATTCTTTATTATATGTCATTATTGTATAATATATTAGTGGTATTTTATTCTTTTATTTTTTGTTTTCTTTATTTCTTTATATTTTTTCTATAGTAAGATTTATTATTATGTGTTATTTAATTTATTTAAATGATTAGGATACAAAATAGGGGATATGATAGGGATATCACAACATGTACAATGTAGGTCAATGTGGATGGTTGAGAGAGACTTGAAATTTTTGAAGCATTTGGTTTGAAAAAGAGTATGTCCTGAGGGTTCTATGATTGATGGATATATGGTATACTAGATGATGGTGTACATTACTCGATATCTTCCTAATCTTGCAACAAAGACCTATATAGATTATATTCAGGATCTCAACTCCATTAAAAAATTTGAAGGGGAGTACTTGGTGGGGAATAGTAGATTTAGGAAAGTGAAAGGTAATAAATTATGAGATGTTATTGTAGTTAATTAATTCTTAATCTTCAAAATAAATGTATTTTAAGTCATCTATTTACTTTTGTATAGTTTCTAAAGAGTGGGATGCAATACAATTTTTTTTTTACAAAAAAATTAAGATTGGATGATGGTATGGATTGAACAATGTCAACATTTTGGTCATAGATTAAAATGGGAATCCATGGCTTTATTGGTTAAACAAGCTCATTGTAATGGATATCCTAATGTTACACAAAAGGAAATAGATTTAGCATATGGTTTAAGATATCTCTAGGTACTTATAATTTTGTTAATCAACTATATGTTTTTGAACTTGTGATGCAATAATTTATACATGTTTGACATTATTGTAGATGAAACACCAAAAAGATATGTTATGAAATTGTTATACATTTTACATCAAATATTTTGATGACACAAAAATAAATTGTGATTCTGGGATAAGTGAAGTCTTTTAGGTGAACAATATTTCATCTAGAAATGATTTACATTCTTGAGAATCTCAAAATTGATACTATGGTATTTTGGTTGATATAGTTGACTGTGACTTTAATTCCTTCAAATTAGTTCTCTTTTTCATCAAATGGTATAGACTATGACTCAATCAAAATGATCCTGATAGAACTATTATTGAGCATGAGAATGGATATACAAGGTTGTTTGAGCTAGTTGGGGATGAGCCCTATGTTCTTCCAAGTGAATGTGAGCAGTTATTTTACTCAAAGGTTCCACATAAATTGATTTGGTCATTTATTTTTAGAAATTATCCAAGAGGAGGGCTAATAAAGTATAATGTGATGGAAGAAGAAGATACCAAGGAAGAGAAAGAGGTGGATCACAATCAAGAGTTTGTCAATGATGCTCTTGATGATGCTACTACTCATGATGATGATGATGATGATTATGATTATGGTGGTGGTGGTGGTGGTGGTGGTGATGATGATGGTGATGATGGCGATGACGATGGTGACCACGATGACCACAATAGTGGTGGTGACGATGTTGACAATGATTATGATCTTGATGATGAGATAGATGAAGAATAATATCAATGATGGGAGGTAGATTGGATAAAATTGGAGGGGGTTTTTATTATCAATGAGAAGAATGAAATGTATAGTTATGTGATCAATGCCTATGCTATTCAATATTCAATTCTTGATATGTCAATGATTAATTTGATTAACTTATCATGTACTTTTTACTATTTATAATTCATATGGGATGCTAATATTCAATGTAATTTTGAGTATATGTATCATAAATTTGTAAGCTAACATAAGAAAATTGATTTACATATGTAGAAACTTGAAGCTCTTTCATGAGCATCCCACACAGTCTCATGGATCATTAGGTATAAGTCAACACTGCCCATAGAGATTAATGCCTTTTAAAATTTGTAAAATATCTCTCTCATTAGCACCTATCTCTCTTATTTCATGGAATTAATGTACCAAAAAATATGTATTTGTTATATTTTTCTTCCTTGAGTGAGAAAAATGTAGGAATGGAAGAAGAAAGTGAGACATTTAGTATGTCTAAATCAAGGTGATTGACTCGAGGTGAAAATATTAGAAAGAAATTCAATAAGTGAAAAAAAAATTTCCTTGCTCAAGGTGACTCATGTTCTTATGATGATGTGAGTGAAGGTGACTCTGATTTACCCTTTAGGTATAAACATCTACAGAAACAATGGGTCCTTGATGAACTTTCTCCAATAAAGATTGATTTTTGTGTTGGAGAGAGGATATATCATATATCACATTACATGGTTTGGGCCTATTTTCCATGGGTGGTATAAAGTTCTCTTACAACAAGGTTGTTGAATTTATGGAGTATGTTAAACCTTGCTATGATTATAGTAGTTGCATGCAAATTATTAGATATAGAAAAAAGTATGTGTAGTATGCACTTGCAGAAAATTATATACAAAAAAGTTAGTGAGAAAAGTAAAACAATAGCTATATACATTGATGAAAGGCCAAAAGCATTAGGGAATATTGTGGGTTTTATAAATAGTACATGACTTGCATCAACTAAGAAGTGACCCAATTGCATATTTGAGATGCACGAGGGAAATCATGTATCTGTATGTGCGATAAAATCAATATATGGAAGCGGGACAACTCCATGGTTTTGACCCTAAGGTCACCAACAGCATGGTGAACTCGTGGAACAATGGCAAGGTCTAGGTGAATGGGATTTCTTTCCAAATCACAGAGGAGGTGGTTGCAGAGGTCACTGGTAACCCTATGGAGGGTTTCAAATTCTACAGGGACAAGAAACTTTCGTCCAATGCAATCAAGGAGTTCATGAAAAATTTTGCAGAGATGAACAAGCTGGAAAAGAAAGAGTCTTTCTATATGATGGAGACTATAAAGAAGTTTTGGAGGTATGTTTTATATGCCCTCATTGATTATGTTACCCTGGACCCTAGGTTTGATCGGGTCAGAACTCACCATTTTGTGATTTTAAATCATTTTCGCCATAAGAAAAGAATTTCCATTCCCTTTTACCTTCTCACTTTTATGAACAAGGAAATCTCTAGTTTCAAGAAGAAATCCACTGTTAACCCTTCTTTGCATGAGGGATTATTGCTGCTCATCCATGAGCATTTCAAAGCTTAGTCTATATGCAAGAACCCTCCTCATGTTGAGGATGTTGAGAAAGGCAGCTCCATCTTTTCTTCTGACTCTGATGAGATTGAGAGCATTAGCTCAGAGGAGGAGAATGTTTCCTCGGGAAAGAAGAAAAAAGGTCAAGCTAGGAAACTATCCACTACTACAACTCCTAGTAGGAAAAGCCCTAGGGATCACGACCAAGCTCAAGCAAAAGAGGGTTATGCTGAGGAGGAGGAGGAAATGAAAATAGAAGATTCTGACAAAGTGTCAGAGGAGGAGTTAGAAGAGGAGAAACCTGGGAAAAAATGGAAGAGGGAGGTTGTGAGAGTTGAGGAGACTAGAAATCAGAGGACGGATGCTATTCCTCTTCCTCTCTCCCCTGTCCAGTCTCAGCCTCCTTCGGAGGAAAAAATGAAAGTCATCACTAGTGAGAACAAGGGGGAAGTGCAGGTCAAAAATAGGATAAAGGCCTAGAAAAATTTCAATGTGAGGATTGCTACTATGGAGTTTTTAGGGAAGCTATGAACCCTCAGATCTTGGTGGACAACTTGGAGTAGCCTAGGCTCAATGAGCTCATAGATCTAGCTATCTTGGCCATCTTAGAAAATGCAAGGGAGACTGGAATGAACCTTCTGAATAATGCTCGTAGTAGTATGATTGACAACTTCAAATCAATCAAATGGCTCTTACATGAGTTGGAGGAAGTTAGAGAAAGGGTATCCTAGATGGAAAGTATTAAGAATAAGATAAGTAATGATAGCCAGGAGGACCAGGAAAACAGAAAAAGCTTAAATGAAAGGAGATTAAGAAATCTTGAAAACTACAACCACAACCTGGCAAGTCAGATGATTTCTCTCCTGAGTTTGATGAATGCCAACATCCAATCCCTTGCTGGTAAACTTAAGGACAGGGGCTTGCTGATGGAGGAGGGAGGACAAAACAGGGATAAGGCCAGGTCAGATGATGACAAGGCCACAATCAGTATACTCGCTAGTATCGATCAGGGCATGGAGAAGGTCCAAGATCAAATGGAAAAGGAGCAGCAAAAGATAATTGAGGTAGCTCAGACTATGCAGGAAATGGAAAAGATAACCGAAGACTAGTTTTCTTGTCTTTTGTCTTTTTGTCTTCTTGGCTTTTGGCTTTTTGACAGGTTTTCTGTAGTCTATTTTAGTTTGTTTTTTTTCTGGCCTTTCTGTGGGCCTTTGTTTTGGGCTGGGCATTTAGGCTTTTTTAGAGCTGTTGGACCTTTGTTTTGGCTGGACTTCTTTGGCTTATTATCAGCCTTGTTTTTGTAAAACTTATGAGTTTCAAGATCCCTTAAAACCTGTTTTTCTTATAAAAAAAAATTAAAAAATAAATAAATCAATATATGGAGGTGAAGAGCTTGTTAGTGATGACTATATGAATCACATAGATACAAGAAAAGCCACTATCATGGGTGAGGTGGTATGTACTATGCATATTTAAAATCAAATCCAATCAATGAATCCAACACATCATTAAATTTGTATATTTTGTTTGCTAACTTAGAATAATAACACATGTGTTTAACATGTCTCAATGAATTTTTTAAAAATATAGGGCTATAGTATGGATAAATAGCTACAAGATATGCATGATGTTAATGGTTCTAATGGGACTTCTTCTTCTTGATAAGTAAAACTCATTGTTATTGTACAAATTAGATACAAGAAATATGTTGATGCATATTTTTAAATTTATTTTTTAATTGTTCACTACTATTTTGGATTGATTTTAAATATAGTGAGAATAATATTATTCTCACAAATGAGTGTTGATTAGGAAAAGGGAAAGGAAAAAGTAGTCCATGAAGAGTTGCACAATGAGCTAGATGAATTCATGATTGATTTTGAATAAGTTGCTAATCCTTTGGCTATAATGCAAAAGTTTCTTTGTCACATAGGAAGAAGGTTAATGCAATTGGCATTGACTCAACCTCATAATCTTGAAATACAATAGAAGGAGGATAAGTTGATGCACCTAGTTGAGACATATACAATAAGTATTAATGCAGTTTTTAATTATAAAAAAAGTTCAATAATGGTTTTTTATAGTATAATATTTTATTTATGTCATTAAATAAAATGTATATGTGTTATTCTTATAGAGGAAGCTGAAGAGATTCAAGGTAGATGCCCCAAAGGATGATCCTTTAGGTGGTTCAAGTACATCTCATGTTCTATCCTACACTTGTGTTTTGCTTGTACAATATCTATTTTAATAGCTCTAACAATATTATTTTATTGTGCTCTAACAATCTCATTTTTCTATAGGAGTTGATGGAATCCAACTCCACAATGCACCAAGATCACTTGCATGCAAATAACTCGTCGAAGGGAAACCAAAGAAGGAAGAGGTGGAGCTTGGAAAAACACTAAACAAACTTGAGAGAGAAGATATTACAAACAAGAAAAATTTATTTATGATGAGTTGAGTTGTGATAATACAATGAGAAAGGCCAAATATAAAGGTCTCATGGAAGCTTGTAGAATAAGCTAGAAAGTGGTGGAAGGTAAGGTTGACAACTAAGCATATGTCCACAAAAAGGTGGAATGTGTTAGAAGGGAACAAAGTCCCATGTTCCGTCAACAACTCATCACTACAACTATTAACTAAATGCATTAAGCTAAGTAAACTTAAGTAAATAAATAAATAATTAATAAATAATTATTTACTCTAACACCCCCCCTTAAGTGCAACTTAGGGGAATGCCTTAAGCTCACAAAAAAAAGATGAAATGCAGAATGGGTCCCGACAACAAGGCCATGTTAGGTACCCATGTACAATGCAAATAAATGTAACTTCTAAAAATGGAGAAAGAGAGAAAACCACATGGGAAAAACCCTCCCCCAAAAAGAGGTAAGAAACCTAGTGAAGGACTAAAGAAGCCTCCAACTAGAGGAATGTCCCATAAAATAGGAACAAGAAGATCATGAAGAGCATCACCGAAGCATGAAGAAGCTACAAATTCTATCATCAAAAAGAAATTGCTGATCTAAAGAACCTCCATGGAAGAAGAAGGCACAAATCAATTGTGTCTATATGGTAGATGATCCATCTCATCGAAATGCATAAGTAGCTAGCCACTACAATCACCTAGCATATAGGATCAACCACTGAATACATAGCTCACACTATTGAACTATCAAACCAAGGATGCATTAGAATAATAGAATAACCCCCCTTTAATGTATATGGGGTGAGATGATAGGCAATTGTGAAGGTGGGCCAATATCCTCTGTTGAAAGAACTAAGAATGATGAGAGAGTTGAAGAGGTACAAATACTTATAAAGGTAGGGTCACACTGACTCTGCCTAGGGCAAAAAAGGAAGAGGGCACAAAAATAGCAAACAACTATCCCCCCCCATGGTGCTTTATGAAATAGTACAAGTACAACTATCTCAAAACAACATTCATAAACCTAAAATGCAAGAGTGGCACTTTATCTCAGTGCATTTACATAAAGATGCTTACAAATGATAGCTACAATGATCAAAAAAGGGAAAAAATTCATACAAAAGATAGTATAGCCCAAAACAAAAGACCCCATGCCATAAAATTGATCCTCGAATTTGGAACACCCAAGATATCTACCATAGAGAAAAAATGCCAAAAACATGATAGAAAGAGCATGGGGTAGAATCTGAAGGAAATGACAACATTTCTATAAAGATGACAAAACCAGATTTTCAAAAATATAATGTTTTCAAAAAAGGGACGTGAGACTTAAAAGATATGCTTGCTAGAGTGAAAAATAGAACTTTGAACTTCAACTACAAAAATGAGCAATAAAATTGCATCAAAACCTAAAAAATGCCTAACCAATGTCTCCATCTTGGAACTAGCTTTCTAGCACTTCTTTTGGATTGAAAAAATACTTCCTTATGCTCAAGTTATGGCCAAAAAATTGCAAGTTGATCAAAAAGGACCTTGGAGAGCCTAACAAGGGTGCTGATGTAGGGTGATGTCATGCTAATGTCAGTAAATTGCTAGTTTAAAATTGATGTCCAGGGGTTCATCATGGCAAAAAAAAAGTGCCACATGGCTTCTACATGGTAGGTCTGCTACACAATATCTGATGTGGTAGTGATGACTAGGTGGCCATGTGGTAGGTGTCAATGTGGCATGCTTAGAATAGTCCACGTCTACTGGAAAGAAATAGGTGATAGGTAGGCCATAGGGGTGATGCATAGGTGGAACACCATTGGCAGAGAGGCTGTAGAGTTGAGCTATGGTGGTGGATAGTGGCAGAGGTGGCTGAGATGGGCAGTCATAGGTAGAGGTGCTATTGGGAGGGTGGCAAGCCAACCGAGTGGTGGTGGATATGGAGTTGCGGCCACACAGTGGTTGCCCTACAGTTGCATTGTTGGTGGTGGTAGCACCTAGGCAATGTGTAGGTGGGGCCATGGTAGTTCCTTAGGGGCTACTAGACATCCCTATGAATTTTTAATTTTTTCCACAATAAATGCTAATAAATCATCTATACAACCTCTGAACTAATTTTGTTTGCCTCTTAGAGCTTTTGTCACCAAAATTGACAAATTTTATATGAATCTTGATTGTAATGGGCCTTTTGAACTCAATGGGAGCATCATTTTAGCCCCAAAGTGATCCTAAAAAATGCTCCCCGCCCCCCCACCAATTGAAGAAAAATGCACAAACAAACAAGGGTTTGTGTCTTTGAATTGCGGCTTCAAAAATCATTTAGCCAAGAAGCACTAGGGAAGCTCTAATACCATGTAGGATTTGATAAAATTTAACTCCATAGTGTGCCAGGATCACTTGCATGCAAATAACCTATCAAAGGGAAACAAAAGAATGAAGAGTTAGAGCTTGGAAAAACACTAAACGAACTTGAGAGAGAATATATTGAAAACAAGAAAATTGTATTTACAATGAGTTGAATTGTGAAAATACAATGAGAGAACTTGAATATAAAGGCCTCATGAAAGCTTGTAGAACAAGCTAGAAAGTGGTAGAAGATAAGGTTGACAACTAAGCATACATCCACAAAAAGGTGGAACATGCTAGAAGGGAACAAACTCCCATGTTGTCAACAACTCATCACTACAACCATTAACTAAATGCATTAACCTAAGTAAACTTAAGTAAAAGAATAAATAATTAATAAATGATTATTTACTCTAACATTTTCAGCTCCTACCATTGATCCTATATTCACTACATCACCTACTACAAGGAACAAAATTGAAGAAGTAATGCCAATTGCAAATTCAGCAACACATAGCATGGCAATAGATGCAGTGACAACACCTATCGGTAAGTAAATTTCTCCTTTTCTCTTTCACTTTTCATGTGTTTATTTCACTTGAACTATTATTTCTTAGGATAATTTTTTTAATATTTGATTCCTTTTATGCAAGAGGTGATATGGACATTCCTAAGTGCACTCATGTGAGATGTATGAGAATACTAAAGAACTGTGATCAATTGCTCATTAGCAATGAAGATGGTCTTCCTCTAAGAGTAGCCCAACTTCTAGCTACTTTGAAAATTGATCCTTTCTTTTACTATAAAATATTATACTCATAATCAAATGCACTAATCTCTTGAGTAGTCCCTTGTAATAACTATGAATCCCATTATTATTTTGCAGAGAATAATATAATTTTATGAAAAACTTATATATTTGGGCTGACCATACACATAGGGTATTATATTTTGATTTCATTTCTAAATCATGTTTCTATTGATCAATTTATTCTAGTAAATTAAAACTTAGCTTCAATTCATTTATGAATCTAACAATTTTTTTCTTTTCTTAAAAGGTGAAATTTGCACACTAAAGTGTTAAAGGATAAACTCATTGATGCCATGAAAACACTTTTTGGACCCAATATCTTTCAAAGACTTAGGTTCCTTAAGAAAGAAGGCCAATATTTGAAGTATACTAGGTACAACTACAAGACCCAAATGGAAAACAACTCTTGTTATGAGTTACCCCCAATATTCCTAGTATAAAGTGGGAGAATCTTAAAGAGGATGCCAATAAGAAACACGCAAAACATGATGGAGAAATATTACCTCCCAAGGAAAGAATGTATGTCACAATATTAAGAATGAAATTATGTTCTAATTACTCTTATTACTTATGTGATCTAACATATTTCAAACTTCACATAGGCTTCTTGATACATCAATTACTGTATTTGATATTAAGTTCCAAAAATATAAGTCGTTGTATTTGTTTTAAGTAAGGAAACAATGATTATATATTTGTTTAAAGCTTTAAAGTGAAAATATTTATATGTATTAAAATGAATGATTAACATTTCTTAGTATTTGTCTTGTATTTATATTTATATATTATTGATAAATGCACTAATTATTTACATTGGATTGCAACCTGCCAATCCTAATACATCAATTGAGTACCATGGAGGCGTTGATTCGAATGTGGATCATAGTAATGAAGGTATATATTTTCTATTTGATTTTTAATTTTTGAATTATTAATAAAAGTAAACATTTTAAATTATATTTGGTGTAGTAATACAAATTTAACTATAATATGCATTGGGATGAAGAAAATATCTAGTATTGCAGTTGCAGAAGATGTGAAAGTTGTTCCTGATGACAGTATTGAGGTCCAAGCCAACAAGCAAGATGATATGGTTGGACAAGGTAAAGAGTGCTAAAATTTTCTTTAAAATCTTTAAAGTCTCAATTTTAAAAAAATTTAACCCTTTTATTTATTATTGTAGAGGACCCACCTTTGCAAAGGAAAGTGAGATCATGTCCATAGGTGAGAAGAAATATCGATGACGACATGGATATGCCTCTACAAAAATATAGGGAAGGAAAAAAATAAAAATAAATGATTTATGTGAACTTATGTAACTTATTTTATAATGAATGATGTTTATGTCTAGATGTTTTATTTATGTTCTATTGAATGTTCATGTGAATGTTCTAATGAATCTTATGTTTTAATGTTAATGTGAATGTTCTAATGAAACTTATATGTTAATGAATTCTATCATGTGATAATTCATGAATGTTATATTTTATTAACATAATGAATTAATTTTAGATGTTAATGGAGAATTTAAATGTGAGGGTGGAGCGGGTTGGGTTGCAAATGAGCTTCCACCTTCACATGGTTGGCCTTGATTAGTAGACAATATTGAACTATTATTTAAACCAAGTGAAGCTCAACATTGGCCTATGATTACATGACAACTAACTATGTGAATCTCTTGGTTTTAGACAATCCAAAAGGAAACTATAGTTCAATATGCAATCTCAATTCATATGCATGCAACATTAGGTGGAGCTGAAAAAACCAAACAAGTTTGCATTTTTGTTAGAGGTCTTTAATTATGTATTTTAAGTTATAGACCATCATGAAAATTGTAAAATTTACTCTTATAGGCAAGGGTAATGTCCTTAGCATGCAAGAAAATCAAGACTTTTTATGTGTTGGCTTGCTTAGGACATTCTTTAATCCATAGTAGCTAGAGTTCTAACTGATGTAACACCCCAACCTTGCTTCCAAACCTCAAGCTTTCTTAGGGCTTCCTTAGGTCATTCACTTGACCCACTAGGGCTTCTACACACCCTATGCTTCCTAGGATCTTGATCAAGAGATCCTACTCCTTCAGTTGGAGGAAAACCAACAAAGTAACATCATTGCTCACCAGCCTTCCCCAGTCCACCATCAACCCTCAAGTCCACCTAGACTTCCAAGGGTGCTAACTAGTCATCTATGGTTTCTTTGGACTCCTTCTAACATCCAAGATCCCAAAAAATTCTGATTTAATGGGCACATTCAACCCACAAGGATTCAAACACCAAAATGCTCCAAAAAGGCTATTAGGAATTAGCCCTCCTAAATAGCCGACAACAAGATTTCTTGGAAAACTTCTTAAAAACCCTACAAAAAAATAATATTTATGGATACCCTTTTTGGAGTACCTCAAGATTTCATAATTTTTCAACCCTCAAACTATTTGTACAACCAAAGTACAAAATTTGGCTAAAATGAGGGTTTCAAAGGCTTTATCGCTGTTGTGATAGAAAACCACCTTAGACACCTTTCCAAGACCTCTCCTTTGGATTGGAGCAAGCTTATACCTTCTCCTTAATCTATGTGTGGCTGGATTGAGGCATTTAAACTCTCAATCCCCTCCATAGCTTGTTTTTCCGACTGTGATCCCTAGCCAAGTTGCATTTGGCTTGCCTAGGGCATCACTTTAAAAGTGCTTGCTACTATTTTCAAGGGCCCTCCTTCCTATTGAATAATGTACATGGAACTTGGTTCCAATTCTCAAAATACTAGAGGTTTCCAATGGTGGGAGGAGGCCATACAATCCCATTTTCTAAGTCCAACCTTGTTCAGATCAGCAACTTGACAAGAACAAAAAGATTTTTTAAACTAATACAAACGAATTGAAATGATCAAACCAACACTAAAAAAATATGAAAAACAATATTTCAAAAATTTTTCAACACAAAAATCAGGCAATTCAATCCTCCTCTATTAAAATTCCTTCAAATACATAAAATCGGCAACAAAATACTTGCACAATTCGTACAAAATGCAAAACCAACTTACCCAACCCATGAAAATGGTTGTCCTAACCTTTTTAAAGGCTCCTCCATCAGTTCCATAACTGTTCTAAATAGTTAGGATGTTGCAAACTCAAAAAATGCAAAAATTTTCTTTTTGCAAGAAAATGTTGTCAACATGACAACATTTTAGCAACTTTTGTTCTACATAGAGTTAGACCTCCAAATTTGGAACAAATACCAAGTAGACATATAATATGAATAAAATGACATCAAATAAACTATTCAAAGCCATTGGAACTTTTCTAGACCATTGTAACCCTTATCGGACCTAAGTCACCTAGTTGACAATAGTCGGCAACTTCTAGCAACTTGGTTACTTTGGGTCTTGCCAAGTCTTTTAAACACACCTAAGGACCACATAGGACCTATTATTAGACTAGAGATGTGGCTAGCATCACTACAAGCCAAAAATAAGAAAATACCTAGGTTTCACACTTAGCCTGCCTAGGTGCTCCTACACCATACTCCCCTCTCCAACAAAGAACTCAAGGTGGATCAGTTTGCAACAAATCTAGAGGTATGCCAACCTTCTTGAATGTTGTCTCAGAAACCCATGTAGCCTCTAAAACTAGTTTTTCCTTCCATTTGATGAGGTTTTCCATGTACACCTTGTGCCTTGTAGTCTTCTTTACCCTTGAATCTAGTAACTTGTCTGCCTTAAGCTTGGTTACCTTAGGTGTTGCTGTAGGTTCAATGTCTTCTTGGATACCTAGAATAATCTAAGGTAAGGTAGGGGATATGCCTAGATCACTTGGGAGCTCTATCTTATAGGCATTTGCTCCATATTTAGCCAATATCTTGCAAGGCCCTACCCTCTTCATCTGTAGCTTAGTAGGAATACCTTTTAGAAGCCTTGCTTTGTTCAAATGGACCATTAGATAGTCCCCAATAGGAAACTGAACATCCTTCTTCTTTTCATCCACCTTGGCTTTGAGTTTTAGAGTGCTATCTTGAATAGTCTTCTTGACTTGCTCCTAAATCTCTGTCATGGTTTGTACAAAGTCTTCAGCTTGACTACTAATCTGATCCATGTTTCCAAGACACCTTAGTTCACACACACCTCTTGGATGCATGCCATAAACAATTTCAAAAGGACTCTTTCTGGTAGTCCTATTCTTTCTATCATTGTAGGCATATTTCGCTTGTGAGATGATAACATCCCAAGTCTGACCATACTCCTTAGTTAGGCACCTAAGAAGGTTACCTAAAGTCCTATTAACCACCTCAGTTTGACCATCAGTTTGAGGATGGTAAGCTGAACCAAAAGACATGTTAGTGCCAAGCTTCTTCCATAAAGTCTTCCAAAAGTGACCCATGAATTTCACATCTTGATCTGACACAATGCTTAATGAAAGTCCATGAATCCTTACAATATCTTTGAAAAAAAAATGAGCTATATGACTTGCATCATTAGTTGTCTTACATGGAATTAAATGCCCCATTTTACTAAATCTATCAACAACAACATAGATGTTATCATATCCTTGCTTAGTTTTAGGCAAACCTACAACAAAATCCATACTTACAAAATCCCATGGTCGGTTAGGAATTGGTAGAGGCTGATAAAGACCTACATTGCTCATTCCTCTTTTTACCTTCATACACACCATGCATTGCTCCACATACTTGGTTATATCTTTGACCAATTTAGGCCAATAATAGAACCTTTGCACTAGTTCTATTGTCTTGCCAATACCAAAATGCCCACTCAAGCTGCCATTATGCTTCTATTGTATTAAGTTCTCTCTCATGGAACCTCTTGGTACACACAACTAGTTACCCTTAAATAGCAACCCATTTTGCAAAGTGTATTATGGAAATCTACTATGAAAATGGTTTTCAAAGTCCATGCATACCTTATAGGCTTCAGAAAAGTCCTCATCATTCTTGTAAAGATTCTAAAAACTTGCTACTCCAATGCTATGGAGCTGAATCCCTTGGACTATTAAAACCCTTCTACTTAATGCATCAACAACCTTATTCAATTGCCCCTTTTATGCTTTATGGTGAAGGTAAAAGCTTGCAAATACTCCATCCATTTCAAGTGCCTATTACTTAGATTCTCTTGTGTATTAATATAACTAAGGGCTTGGTTATTAGTAAAAAAAACAAACTCTTTAGGAAGAAAATAGTGTCTCCACTTCCTAAGAGACTAGACTAAGGCATACAATTCTAGATCAAAGGATGAGTATTTCTTCTTGGCTTCATTTAGCTTCTCACTATATAAGGCAACTGGTCTACCTTCTTGACTCAACACCCCACCCGCTGCTAGGCTACTTGCATCACACTCTAAGGTGAACAACTTTTCAAAGCTAAGAAATTGTATCAAAGCTAAGAAATTGTAGGATGGGTTGAGTGGCTACTTCCTTCTTCAACATATCAAAGGACTTTTTAGCTTCTAAGGTCCACCTAAACTTAGACTTAACTCCCCCCTTTATGGTATCAAGTAAGGGTGCACAAATACCACTAAAATTTCTAATGAATTTCCTATAAAATTGGGACAATCCATGAAAGCTTCTTACCTCAGTGGTAGTGGTAGGTGTAGGCCAACTTAGGATAGCAGCAACTTTCTCCTTGTCCATCTTCAAGGTTCCTTTAGACACCATAAAGCCTAGATACACCAACTCTTTCTTAAAGAAGTCACACTTCTCAAGGTTGATAGCTAACTTCTCCTCATGAAGCCTCTTCAAAACTACTTCTACATGCTTGACATGTTCCTCTTTGGTCTTTCTGTAGATGAGGATATCATCCAAGTACACCACCACAAATCTGCCTATGAAGTCTTTGAGCACTTCATTCATGAGCCTCATGAATGTGCTAGGGGCATTGGAAAGTCCAAATGGCATCACAAGCCATTCATAAAGACCATCAGTAGTCTAAAATGATGTCTTCCATTCATCTCCCTCCTTTATTCTGATTTGGTGATACCCACTTTACAAGTCCAACTTATTGAAATACATAGCACCTCCTAGACAATCCATAAGATCTTCAATTCTTGGAATAGGAAGCCTATACCTGATTGTAATGCAGTTAATGGCCCTTGAGTTAGTACACAACCTCCATTTTCCTCCCTTCTTAGATGCCAAAACCACTAGGACTACACAAGCTCTTTTGGATCAGACCTTGGTCCATCAACTCTTGGACTTGTCTTGCCACTTCAAGGTTCTAATCTAGAGTGAGCTTATAGGATGCCTTATTAGGTAAAGAGACACCTGGTACAACGTCAATTTGATGACTTATAACCCTTCTACAAGGTAGGGTAGCTGGGGATCACTCACTATATCCTTATACTTTTCAAGAAAAGTTTGGACTTCAACTAGTAAGGGTTCCTTGACTAATTTTTCTTCATTAGTGGACTTCAGTATCACTACAAATCCTTGGCTCTCCTTATGCTTAAGGTCTTTTACAAACTTTTTCTCTCCACATAGTAGCACACTAGGCAATTGGGACAGTGGTTCTTCCCCTTGCAACAAAGACTGAATTTTGAAAGTCTTGGCTCCTTTTTTAAATGTTATGGAATTAGCCCTGCCATCATACACCACCTCCCTATCAAATTGCCATGACCTCCCTAGCAAAAGATGACAAGCATCCATTGGCAAAATATCACACAATAATCGGTCTTTATATCTTGCAATTGAGAAGTCCACCCATGCTTGCTCATTCACTAGGATGCTTTGCCCTTTTTTAAGCCATGTGACCTTGTAAGGGTTTTTATGAGTTGTGTTCTTTAGTTTGAGCTTTGTAACAACCTCCTCTAATATTACATTATTAGTTGATCTGGAATCAACCACCACCTTGCATACTTTTCCTAGGATCTTGGACTTGATCCTAAACAATGCTCTCCTGTTTCTAGGCTCATTAGGATCTGGTTGCTTGATAAACACCCTCCTAAACATGAGGTTCTCACCTTTTTTAGACTCAATATGGTCTATATCAGAATCCTTGAAACTTTTATTATATTCTTGTGCATATGCTAGCCTTTTATCTTGGCTTGAGGAAGAGGGTTTGTCCAAGCACCTATAGGCAGGATGGCCTAGTTGACCACAATTGTAACACTTCATTGTTGCAAAGTAAGAGCTGCTCCTACCTTCTCTACCCCTACTTGATCCTCCTTTATTTCCTCTCTCTCTATTATAACCACCTCTTAAAGAGTGGTCACTAGTTTGCTCCATGGGTTTGCTTTCTCCTTGGTTCTTTTGATCACTACCTTTGCCTTGGTAGCCTCCTCTTTGATTTTCCTAATTTTTGCCTTTGCCTCTATCTTTGAAGTTAGAATCTCCTTTCCTCTTGTTCTTTTCTTCTACCTTCAAAGCTAGCTGATGACATCTTTGGATAGTGGTAGGGGCCCATAAGCTAAGCTCCTCTTGAATGTTCCACTTCAAGCCACCGAGATACCTTGCCACCTTGAGTGACTCCTCTTCTTGCTTCTTGGATCTCAAAAATAACCTCTAAAATTCTTTAGTATAGGAGGTCACATCAAGATCTTTTTTCTTTAGTCTTTTCCTTTTTTATGGAGTTGGATCTCAAAGTATTTAGGTAGGAAGTTCTCCTTGATTTTGCTTGGCATAACACTCCAATTTGCAATTGGATTCTTGCCCATGCTAACTCTTTCATCTTGTAAATACTTCCACCATGTTAAGGCTGAGCCTCTAAGCCTTGACATAGCCACCTTAAACTTTTGTGCCTCTGAGAAACCCTCACACTCAAAGTGGTTCTCCATACCCTCTAACCAATCCATAACTGCATCAATATCCATCTTACCACTAAAAAGTGGGACTCCTTCCAAGGTTTTACCTCCCAAGGCTTTGATTGCCTTCAAGAAAGGTTCTTCTTGCAAGATAGGATCAGGTTCAGCTATGATGTCTTCCTCTACTACCTTCTTACCCTTCCCATCTTCTTTTTCTTCCCTTTTTCTAGCTTCCTTTGTGACTGCATCCAATTTTTGATTCACCTCGTCCAGTGCTTCTTCAAGAAGTCAATTTCTTTCCTTTTGTTCATTAACCCCTTTGGCTAACTCCACATTAGTCACCATCATGGATTCTCCTACTAATTCTCTAGTAGCTTCAAACATCTACTACCTTTTCCCAAATCTTTAACTTGCTCTGATACCACTCTGATGTAACACCCCAACCTTTCTCAAGGCTTCCTTAGGTCATTTACTTGACCCACTAGGGCTTCTACACACCCTATGCTTCCTAGGATCTTGATCAAGAGATTCTACTCCTTCAATTGGAGGAAAACCAACAAAGTAACATCATTTCTCACTAGCCTTCCCCAATCCACCATCAACCCTCAAGTCCACCTAGACTTCCAAGGGTGCTAACTAGTCATCTATGGTTTCTTTGGACTCCTTCTAACATCCAAGATCCCAAACAATTATGATTTAATGGGCACATTCAACCCACATGGCTTCAAACACCAAAATGCTCCAAAAAGGCTATTAGGAATTAACCCTCCTAAATAGCTGACAACAAGATTTCTTGGAAAAATTCTTAACAACCCTACAAAAAAATAATATTTATGGATACCCTTTTTGGAGTACCTCAAGATTCTATAATTTTCCAACCCTCAAACTGTCCGTACAACCAAAACACAAAATTTGGCTAAAATGAGGGTTTCAAAGGCTTTATCACTGTTGTGATAGAAAATCACCTTAGACATCTTTCCAAGACCTCTCCTTTGGACTGGAGCAAGGTTAGACCTTCTCCTTAATCTCTGTCTGGCTAGATTGAGGCATTTAAACTCTCAATCCCCTGGATAGCTTATTTTTTCGACTGTGATCCCTAGCCAAGTTGCATTTGGCTTGCCTATGGCATCAATTTAAAAGTGCTTATTGTTATTTTAAAGGGCCCTCCTTCCTGGTACATAATGTACATGGAACTTAGTTCCAATTCTCAAAATACCAGAGGTTTCCAATGGTGGAAAGAAGCCCTAAGATCCCATTTTCTAAGTGCAACCTTGTTCAGATCAGCAATTTGGCAAGAACAAAAAGATTTTCTAAACTAATACAAACGAGTTGAAATGATCAAACCAACACTAAAAAAAGATGAAATTTTTTTTTTAATACTTTTCCAACTCAAAAATCAGGCCATTCAATCCTCCTCTATTAAAAATGCCTTCAAATGCATAAAACTGGCAACAAAATACTTGCACAATTTGTACAAAATGCAAAACCAACTTGTCCAACCCATGAAAATGGTTTTTCTCACCTTTTTAAAGGCTCCTCCATCAGTTTCATAACTGTTCTAAATATTTAGGACGTTATAAACTCAAAAAATGAAAAAAGTTGCTTTTTGCAAGAAAATGTTGTCATGACAACATGACAACATTTTAGCAACTTTTGTTCTACATGGAGTTATACCTCCAAATTTGGAAAAAATACCAAGTAGACATATAATATGAATAAAATGACTTGAAATAAACTATTCAAATCTAGTGGAGCCTTTCTAGACCATTTTATCCTTTACTAGACCTAAGTAACCTAGTTGACAATAGTCAGCAACTTCTAGCAACTTGGTCACTTTGGGCCTTGCCAAGTCTCCTAAACACACCTAAGGACCACATAGGAATTATTATTAGAATAATGATGTGGCTAGCATCACTACAAGCCAAAAATAAGGAAATACCTAAGTTTCACACTTAGCTTGCCTAGGGGCTCCTGCACCACTAACATTCATGATGGTCTATAATTTTAAAAATTTAACAGACCTATTAAATAAATGTAAATGTGATGTGTTTTTTCAGCTCCACCTATTGTCCATGCATATAGAACATAGATGCATGTGAATTCTTGATTTAGAGTGGCATTTACAAGTTTATCAAATCAATGGTATGATCTCATTCACATCTACAATATTGCATTAGTAAGTTTAGTTAATTGTAAGGTATTTTGTAGAGTTTTAATTGATAGATTCATGATAAGTAGGTGGTATTATTTGAATTGTGTCAAATTATGATATTTCTACTAGAAATTATGTGTAATTTTTCGTTTCTTATGGGTCATCTTCAATAAAAGTCATTTTTCCTCTATGTATTTTCATTGAAGTAGAATGGATACAACTACACAAAATGAAAAAATATATGCTCCCCTATTTAGTAGAATTTAATTGTACTCACCCTTTCAAGTCTCCATGAGAGGAAAAACTCTTACACTATAAGATGTAATAGAGACATAATATTATGTTAAAATGAAAATGGTTTCTTAACTAGGAAGAATTAACCTTTTTTTATATCAAATGTAGTAGCTTATCACACAAACTTCCTACATAAGTACATCATTAGATTCAGTGTATAGCATTTTGCACAAGTCACATCTACATAGCAGCATTGTAAATATGTAAGTGTACCTACACGAAGTAATTAGTAATCGATACCACTACTTACCATCATTTATATAAATTAAATCATGTGACAAAATATAGGCTTAATAGCTCATTATCTCATTTATATTACATAGAAAATTATCATGTTGAGGAATGCTATATATTTTTCAAAAAGATTTTGATTGCAACAAATGGAAGTTAAAAAATTTAAAATATTAACAACTATTTTGAGAATCTTGTGCATATGTGTGTTCTTTTGTTCCATAATCAATCCTTGGATTAGTTCTTCAGTGTATTACCTCAACATTGAGAGGCTTTTATGTCTTTCTTATTATAATTAATAATTTCCACAATATTTTTAAAAATCAAGCAATCTATTATTTCAAGAAAAATGTTCTTGAAACATAAATTAGAATTCTAATTCTGATTTCAAAATCATGTTGCTTCTATAAATCAAAATTATTTGTAAATTTTCTTCTTTTTAATATTGTTTCCTTACTAGGCTTCATTTAGATTGCTTGTAGTGCCTACCCCTAGTTTACTATTTAGTTATTATTGTCGAACTCTTTTAGGCTAGCTTATGTTATGTTTGATAGTTAGTGGTTTTTGACTTTTAGATTATCAGATATTGTTTCATATTTAGTTGGTATAAGTTAGTTATTTCAGTTATCTCATGATTTTTTGATGATGATATATATGTTCATGTAGTGACTTTTAGTTATTTAATGATGTTAGTTAGTGTTGATTTCAGATTGGTTTTGACAATTGAGTGTCAACACACTTAAGAAATTTTCTAAGTTGATGCCGAGTATAATATAGATGCTAAGTTACAATATGTGCTGAGCTAGACATTTAACAATTACTACATCATTTAGATGTCGAGCAAATAGAGAGTGTCAAGTGACTAATAGATGCCAGGAAAGTTCAAGTGTTGAGCAAGACAAAATTTTGTGTGTGCCAAGCATCAATGATCAACAAGTGCAGAGTAACACATAATCAACATATGAGTTTGTGACTTCACAAACTAAGATGTAAACAATTTTTGAGCTGACATATGGATAGATCTTGAAGCTTGGAGATAAGATTGAATCTCTTTGGATTCCCTATGCAATCAACATGCAACCAATTAGAGAAATGGAGAGATTTGAGCAGGAAAGTTAGATGAATCTCAACCGTAGATTCATACCTAACCCTAAGTCACAAAATATTTTAAACGACGTTGAAGCCCCATAATTCAATGTGTATGAGAGTGAGAGTAAGAATGCATGTGAGGAGATAATACTAGTGAAGTTTGAAGGAAGTGAAGGGAGTGAATTGATCAAGTTGAAGGTGACTTAGAAGAAGGATAGAATCGTAGATTAGTTAGAAGAACAAAGTATCAATACTACAAATAGCTTCATATTAGATCAGAAAGGATTAGATTACTAGTGATTAGGTCAAACATTCTACTATACCTTCTAACAATTGTATTAGCTTAATGAAATCCTATGGAGATAGGTTGGTTTAACAACCATTTTATAAAGCCTTTAATAGGGTGACATTCCAGCTGAATGTTTTGTAAATGCTTTATCCAGGTACACTTGTGATAGAGTGTTAGAATCCTTTAATATGGTAGGATCTAACAATCCTTGTAAGCTTTTAACAAGGCAGGACTTTCATAGGGCAAATCATGAGAATGGTCAAAATATGTAACCTTAACAGGTGAACTTTATTGTTGCATTAGCAAAGAGTTGTGGGTGTCATCCCTACCCCAGTTTTACCTTCTCATTGGAGGGTTTCTAGGTAATCATATCTAGTGTCAAGTGTGTGTGAGAATGTATTTTCTTTACATATTATTTACACATGTTTGTGTATGCAATGTTTTAAAGTTAAAAGTTTTATTGGTTAAAGTTTAGTACTTTTGATTCACACCAACCCCCCCCCCACTTAGAAGTATACTTCCCACTTGTTAATCCCAAGAATTGGTATCAAAGCCTAGTTCTCATTAGGAGAATCCTTACAACTTAGAGAAAAGATCTAGAGATGGAAGTCTACAAGTTAGGAAAATCCATTGAGAATCAAGAGATTGAGATACACCTCTTACTGCAACAATTGGATGAAGCTAGAAATGCCTTGAGGAGTTTTCTAAAGAGAAGGAAAGAGATTTCCATAGCTAAGAATGACACCCAATACAAGGAGATTGACACCAAAAATTTATTTATAGATGGTAACTTATGTGAGTTTGATGCAACTATTGTAGATCTCATGGACAAGAACAAAGCACAAGTTGAAGAGATTAGAAATCTCAAATTGGAGCAAGAATCACAAGAAATACTACTATGTGAAGTGACTAAACAAAAGAAGAAAGCCATTGAGGATAAGGCCATGATTGAAGAAGACAAAAGAATCTTGTCAAATAGATTGGAAGAAAAACTAGTAGAGTTGTCTAGGATCTCAAACATGCAATTGGATACCTTGATCCAAATGATGAATGACCATCATGAGTTGAATTTCAAGGAAATTGAAATAACTAAATTAAAGTTGCAAAATAAGCCACTACAAAATGACCTAAAAAAGAGGAGTTTGTTGAAAGCTTCAATAAGCCAAATGAAGCCCTCAAGTACTTTGAGAAACTACTAAAAACCCCTAGATCTAGTAAAGACACATCAGGCTTGGGCTACACAAGCATTGAAGAAGGAGAGTCATCCAAGACTGCTAAACAAAGGAATGAAAAAGGTAAGAACTTCAAACCCACTTCTTATTTTTGTGGTAAGAAAGGACATATAGCTAGTATTTGTAGGAACAAGAATGGTAGTTAGAATGCTAAGCCAAAACATATGACACATTGTTACAAGTGCAAAAAAAAGGTCATCAGGCACTTGAATGTAGAACCAGAACCATGCATGGACCAAGATTTGAAGGATACTATTTCAATTGTTAGTAGTTTAGACACAAAGCCTTTGAGTGCAGATCTAAAACCACATGGTCATCAAACAAAAGAAGAAGCCATGAAAATTCCTATAATTGGGAATACAATATAAGACATAGTTGTCACTACTATCAAGAGTATGGACACATACCTGAGAATTGCATAAGAACACATTTTAGTGGAAGCTGCAGCAGATGGTTAAGCCAAATTACATGCTTTAGTTGTTTGAAGACTAGTCATATCAATAAGCACTATCCAACAAGATCAAATGCAGCTAACTCAAAATCAAACAAGGGAAAAGGAAAGGTATATGTTGAGCACATTAGAGAAGAGATGAATAAAGAATGGAAGAAGAAAGATGGATGCACCACATCAATTAAAGGGATCACTTCACCTAAAAGGTCAAGTGGTCATACTTCATAAAACTAAGAAAAAATGTATTTGGGACTGATATTTAAATGCTTTATCATACATCAGTTCCTAGAATAAGATAGTATAAAAAGGGATAGATCAACATGAATAAAGATGCAAGGTTAAATCTTTGAAGTTTTCACACTATTGCTGAGTAAGGAAAGTTTCCTTCAGATGCCAAGTGAAATCCTAGTATATGCTAAGTTGTCTACTAAAGTCAATTGAAGCTAAGTTAGTAGTGGTTGCTGAGTAAAAGGAAATTCTTATTGAAACTGAGTAAGAGGAATTCCAGAAAATGCCAAATGTTGGAAAATCAATAGGAGCTGAGTAAAGCAAAATTGCATAAGGAGCCAAGTGGACAACTGTATATGCACTAAGCATTAAATGCTATGTAATAAAGGGTATAAGGTAAAGTTTTCAATCATTTTTCATCATTGTAAACATAGAGTGAAGAGCAAGAAGAGAATAGAAATGATTTTAGGCAAGGAAAAAGAATTCAAGCAGATTCCAATAGTGATTTAAAGTGATATCATCGATTCAAGGTATTTACTCAAGTGTTGAGCTACATAGTTACGTAATTCTTATATCTTGAAACCCTAGTTTTTAGAAATGCCATCTAGCTCTAGGAATCCCAAGGATATGGAACTGTTTGAGTTTCAATTGGTTATTAATGAAATTAAACAACTAGATTTTAGGCCAATTCCTAAAGTGGCTTACAAAAATGACCCTACTGGCACTTTATCTATTATTTCACCTAAGGTTATTATGGTGCAAGATGTCAAAAAATGTTATATTTGTAAAGTTGGAGCAATAGGTGACATGGAGATTTGGAAAAGCTATGATAAAATTTGTGAGAATAGGGTATTAAAGGAAGAATTTTAGATTGTTGAGAGAAAGGGCTTAACCCATGCCCTAGATTTCTCTACAATTTTCAAAATGGAGTGGATAAGAATTGTGCTAAGTAGAATTCACGATGGATGCCTATGTTGGGGGATGAACCTATTAAGTTGTCAAAAAGAATCATACATAGGCTAATAGGGTACCCAACCCTAGAATGGACAAAGACCCTAAGGAGTGATTCAAAAGAAACCATAGAGAAGAACATTGGGGAAAAGTGGAACAAAAGGGGCATGACAATTGACACAATCAGAGATCCACTTGTAGAATTTATTGTTAGGGAGATATACCATAAATTCTACCAATCAAGCTGACTAAAAAGTGTACCATGAATTGTATTTGATGTGTGATACAAACTTGTTAAGAAGGATCATACATATGATCTAACAGAACTACAACTACAATAGATTATGGAGAATTTGGGAGCAATAAGGAGATCCAAGAGTGCTCAGTGTAAGTTTGGATGAATTTTGATATGCATATTTTTCTATGTTCAAAATGAATTCCCCTCTTTTGGAAAAATAAGTTGGAAGATAAATAGGTCTATAGTAGTACAAGTAAATGAGTATATAGAATAGATGGGAGCCAATTTTGAAACCTTAATGACAAGCTATTTGGAAGATTTCAAAATGTCTATGAAGCAAAGGCTCAGAATACTAGTTTCTCTTATGGATCAACATATTAATGACATTTGTTTCTTAGTTGACATTTACTACACCTATATCCAAGTAGTAGTACCAAGGGTGAGATGGCTAAGGCCACTTGGATATGAAATTAACATTGATGAGGCATCAACAGCAATCACAAAATTGCTTGCAGAAGACATTGATAAAAGTGCAAAACCCTTTGGCACTTTTGATGTTGTAAAGTCCAAAGTAGAGATGGAGTTGAAGACTTCTTCAACCCTAAAGAAGAAGGATAAATTTCTCAAGAAGCTTGAGGCCAAATTTGGTGAAGGAATAATTAAAGAAGAAGAATAAGAAGAAGAAGAAGAAGAAGAAGAATAGGGCCAAGGTCCACTTGCATTGACACAAGGCATGGGTGAAGATGTTGAAGAGGAAGAAGGGGAAGAGGAGGAAGAGAAAGCTAAAGAAGCACCTACCAAGCCAGAGCCAAAGAAAAGAAAAGCTCAAAAATAGCCTACAACTCAACCAAAAGGCAAAAAGATAGCCAAGCCAATCCCAGCTAAGCCTACTACAAGGGAAAGTACAATAGCTATGATAAAGGAGGCTAAGGAGAAAGATAAGAAGAAGGCTACTAAGTAGCAAGGATCATCAAAGAAGAAGTTGAGAAGAAAATATGTTGCTCAACCTGACTCAGATGAAGAGAGAATAGAGTCAGAAGACACTAGCCAATTTAGAGTGGTAAGTCACACCACCAAGTCTGATTTATAAAACATATGTGATAATATTAGAGATAATTCAGACTTAACTAGCTTAAAGAGCATTGATTTTAATAAGTTGAATAAAAGAGAACAAAACATGGTTGAAGAATCAGTCTACACTATGATGGAAAAGTTCAAGAACACTCCACTTGAACTTGACAATTCAATGCCCAAAAAATTGTATTCTATTGTTGAAAATAAATGGCATTATTGCCTCAACATGGAGAAAGAAATAAGAGAGTCAACATTGGCTTGAGTAATGCCTAAGCTCATAAAAATGAAAATAACAAAGGCCAATAAGAATAATGGGAGAAAATTTGCAACCAAAAATAGAGCCTTTAGCATTCTCCAAAATAAGGTTGAAGATGTTGTTAAGAAGTCCACACAATTGTGGAAATTAATCTATGGCCTAACAATTATAAAAAAAGGAGAGGAAGATCCCTTTGAGGGAAGAAATAATGGAGAAGAAGATGAAAATGAAAATGATGGTGAAGGTAAAAATGAAAAGGTAGATGACACAATAGAGAAGGAACTCAAAAGGATGATATGGCAATTGCTGAAGAGCAGCAAACAAAATAGAGTGTGCAAGACACACAATTGCCACCTCCAAGTCCTCCACATGACACTTCTACACCTATAGAAACAATAAAATTAAAGGATGTTCTTGACAATTCTAGTTTGAATGTCAATCCATTGACTAGAGAGGATCTCAAAAATATCCTTGACCAATCGACTCTACAAGCTCAATTATGCAATAATCCAGTGTTGGTTAGTGTAGATGAGTTGCAAAAAGTAGTAGCTAATTTGAATAGGGATAAGATGGCAACACAAGAAACATTTTCTATCATCCCTATAGCTAAAAGTGGACAACCTAAAGCACAAGATGCACAAGATACATCCGATAAGGTTGACACCATAGTCAAGGTCACTATAACTATTGAAGAGCCAGCAAAGGACCAAACATGATAGATGGATACTTTTGTTCCTACTCCACAAGTGAAAGGTGCATCACCAAAAATAATTATTATTGATAAAGATATATTAGAGGAGGAGAAGGAGGCCCCAAAGGAAAAGGAGAAAGAAGCAATTCAAAATTTGGTTAATCTGCCAACCTCTGGGACTCCAAAAAGAATGCCACAAAATTTGAGCACTGAAGCAATACCACTTCAAATTTCAGCACTAAGCTCGAGCTCTACAAGGGTTGCATGGGTACTTCACTATGGAGACCCTACACTGGATGAAGAAATAGTCATTCCTAAGTATGGCTATGCAACCATGAACATTGATCAAATCAATGAAGTGTAAGAGGCACTAGAGAGGAAGAAGTAGGAAGAGATACTCATAAATGAGTATAAGTAGAGGTAAGCACTAATTGAAATAAAAGACATATTTCTAGATGCATTTAGCTTGCAGGCACCTAATGAAACAAAGCCCATTATGGAGCAACTTTCAAACATAGTGGACCAAGTGCAAAGTGAAGACCATGATACTAATGCAAAACAAATGGAATGGTTAGAAAGAAAGTTTTAAACAATGGTGAATGAAAGAATATCCAATGAGATAGCACTATCATAGGTAGAGCTAGCTAAGAAAATTGAAAAAGTGAAGACAATACTTGAGAATATCTTATCATTGTACTCAAAATTGTTTGATCCTTCCATCTGCACATAGGAAACTAGCTAGAGAATCATGAGCTTGGAGAGGAACTTAAAGATATCAAGCATGCAACTACCTAAAGATCCAGCTTAAGTTGAGAAGCACTTTAACACAATGCTTCACACACAAAATGAACTAGCTATATTAACAGTAGAAGAGGCTAACACAAGAGCCAAATTGGTGCAAATACAAGCCTCCCTCACCCCTCACATGGAAATTTTATAGAAGGAACTAGCCTATGTAGAGAATCTAATAAAGAAATATCCCAATCTTTCTACATTAGATGGTTAAGTTCACCTTGCAGCAAAGACAACCATCCAAATTAAATCCCTAGACATTGCAATACAAAACTAGGATGTTGCTCTTAGAATAGTAATGGAAGTGAACAAAACCTTCTTGGAAAAATATTTAGTCAATGTATAGAACCTTTGACATAATTTTCAAAAAGGGGGAGATAAAATTAACATCAAAGGGGAAGAAATTGAAAAGCTAGAAGGATACTTAATCTGCAAGGGGAGACATGTGAAAGGGGGAGCTAAAATGAAAGGGGCAGTGATAAAAAAAATAGAGAAAAAAAATGAGAAGAGAAAAATAGGATATAGGGTATAATAGGTTACACAAATAAAGAGTATTAGAATTCAAAACTTAGAATAAAGATAAGGAGAATCAACAAAGGCAAATCAATTTACTTAGAGAAATTTTTGATACAAGGATATGGCAAATCAACTTACAGAGAGACACAAAATTTTGAGGTATACAGTCCTTCACAAAAATTTGAACAATTTTGATGTTTTGTGTAAATGCTAAACATAATGTATATTATATGCAAGGAGATTAGTTTCATCATGTATACTTAAGTGTTTTTGACACTCATCTCAAAGGGAGAGATTGTTGATCTCAGATTGGTATTGACAATTGAGTGTCAACACACTTCAAAAATTTTATAAGTTGATGTTGAGTATAAGATAGATGCCAAGTTACAATATGCGTCAAGCTAGAAATTCAACAAGTGTTGAGTCATTTAGATGCTGAGAAAATAGACAATGTCAAGAAAGTTTCAAGTGTTGAGTGACTAATAGATGCCAAGCAAGACAAAATTTAGTATTTGCCAAGCATTAGTGATCAACAAGTGTCAAGTAACATAGAATCAACATATGAGTTTGTGCCTTCTCAAACTAAGATGTAAACTATTTTTAAGCCAACATATAGATAGATCTCAAAGCTTAGAGATAAGATTAAATCTATTTGGATTCCATATAAAATCAACATGCAACCAATCAAAAAAATAGAGAGATTTGAGTGGGAAAGTTAGATGAATCTCAATCATAGATTCATACCTAACCCTAAGTAACAAAATCTTTTTAAGGGGGTCAAAGCCCTATAATTTAGTGTGTATGAGAGTGAGGGAGAGAATACATATTGGAAAATTTTGAATGAAGTGAAGGGAGTGAATAGAAGAAGGATAGAACTATAGATCAATTAAAAAGAACAGAGTATCAGTACTACAAACAACTTTATATCAGATCAGCAAGGATCAGATTGGATTGAATAGAAATCTAGAATTAGAAATAGTAGATTGCAAGTGAGCAAGTCAAACATTCTACTATACCTTCTAACAATTGTATTAGCAGAATGAAATCCTATGGAGATAGGTTAGTTTAACAACTATTGTATAAAGCCTTTAATAGGGTGACATTCCAACTAAATGTTTTGTAAATCCTTTAGCTAGGTACACTTTTGATAGAGTGTTAAAATACTTTAATTGGATAGGATCTAACAATGCTTGTAAGATTTTAATAGGGTAGGCCTTTCATAGGGCTAATCATGAGAATGGTCAAAATATGTAACCTTAATAGGTGAACTTTATTGTTGCAGTAGTGAAGAGTTGTGGGTGTCATCCCCACCCCAGTTTTATATTTTCATTGGAGGGTTTTAGGGTAATCATATCTAGTGCCAAGTGTGCAAGAGAATGGATTTGTGTTACATGTTATTTACATATGTTTGTGCATGCAATGTTTTAAAGTTAAAAGTTTTATTGGTTAAAGTTTAGTACTTCTGATTCACCCCCCATCTTAGAAGTATACTTCCCACTTGTTAATCCCAATAGTTAGATGAATGATGTATACATGATGCACCACTTCCTACAATAGCCTATTTATTTTAGAATATATTTTTTTATATGTGTGGATTTTATGTAGATTGTAGGTACCAGGTATCGACTTCCTTGAATTTCTAAGATGAGCATACCCTATCATAGTATCTCAATGGAAAGAGAGGGGAGATAACTCTTGCATCCATATCTTATCCATAAACCATTTGTCCAAAAAAGTAGGGCAAGAATCTGAGTTGTCTACCTTCCAAATTCATCATATGAAATAAATTCATGGTTATAAACCTTGAGTTTGATCTAGTATGTTGTATTCTTATGATGGGTTTTCATAGTTTGTCTTATGGGTCTATAGTGATTTCTCTATTAATTAAATCAAATTAAAAGAATATTTAATGATTTAATTTAATGGAAATTATTAAGATAATTCAATATTTACTATATTTAATTGAATGAGAAATTAATTAAATAAAATAATTAAATTTTAAGATAAAGTTATAGTTCTAATTTTGGGGGAATATAATATTAATTTAATTTAATAATAATATATATAGGAGATCATTTTTAAATAAATGTTAAATATTATTATTACTTAATTGTTGGAATTTACAAGTGGGAAGATTTACTTCTGAGAGGGGGGGGTGAATCAGAAGTTCCAAACTTTAACCTCTAAAACTTTTAATCTGATATCATCACATGCATCTAACATCTTCTAATTAACATGAAAATAAAGACATGCATGGCAATAGATAACATAAGATTTTGGTTACCTAGAAGCCCTCCAAAATGAGAATGTAAAACTAGGGTGGGGATGACACCCATAACTTATCACTGGAGCAATATGTAACTTATTAAGTTTATAAAGTTTGACCATCAACAATGGTCTACCCTATGAAAGGCCTACCCTATTAAAGGCTTTAGACCCTATTAAAAGTGACTTGTTTAAAAGATTTACAAACATTCACTTGGAATGTCACCCTATCAAAGGATTTATCACCTTGTTAAAGGTTCTACAAAATAGCTGTTAAGCCAACCTATCATCATAGGATTTTCATTCTCCTAATACAATGGTTAGAGAGTATAGTAGAATGTATTTATTTAATGACTTACAATCTTCAATTGCTGATTCTAGATCCTTGTTCTACTCAATTTGTTCTTATCCTTCTTGATCTGATATATCTCTATTCAAATTGTTGACATTTGTTCTAACCAAATGGATTCTACAATGTTTTTCTTCCCCTAAGTCTTCTCACCCCTTTTGCTTCCTTCAAAATTTTGCTAGCATTCTCTCATGCATTCCATACACTTCCACACAACTCTTTCCTCTCTTTGAATTATGGGGTATTGACCTCCTTATAAAGGCTCCAAAACTTAGGATTAGGTATGAATCTATGATCAAGATTCATCCTTCTTTTCTCGCTCAATTCTTTACACTTTTCATATTGGTTGCATGCTTTCTCCATTTTCCTGATTGGCTGCATGCTTTCTCCATTTTTCTGATTGGCTGCATGCTAATTACATAGAGAATGTAATGGATTCAATCTTATCTTCCTTCAAAATTCATTTTGAGTTAGCTCAAACATGGTTTACATCTGAGTTTGTGAAGGTAAAAACTCATATGTTGATTTTGTGTTACTTGGCACTTACTGATTATTGATGCTTGATACATATAGGAATTCTCTCTTGCTTAGCTCCTATAGTAACTCTATCTCACTCAGAATCTATAGTGACTCTGTCTCACTTGGCATCTATAGTGACTCTATCTCACTCAGCATCACTTGTCACTCGACACTTGAAACTTGCTCGGCACTTGTTAAATTTTTGGCTCGGCACATACTATAGCTCGGCATCTATATTATACTTGGCATCAACCTTAGAATTTTCTTAAGTGTGTTGACACTCAATTGTCAAAACTAATTTGAGACCAACATTAATAAATATTTTTATAACAAATGCTTCAAAATTTAATCAAAGAGAGAAAGAGAAATTAATTTAATAAAGATATTTCAAATTGCAAAAGTGTGCATGAATATTTAAAAAGTTAATAAAATATTAAAAAGAATTTGATCAACAAGTTCCCTCACATGATTGCACAATCAAAGCCCCAAATTTTGATCTAGAGCTTATTTCATAGGGACCAGGATTTTGGAGAAGGAATTTTAAGAAAGAAGGATTTTAGAAGAAAGAGGATTTCTCATTTCTTCGTGTGATTGTATATTAGCAATAGATTTAGGTAGAATCTTGTGGTTTATTTGCATAGTGATTTCTATTCAAATTTCCTATCTTCTTCATGTCTGATAAATATGTTTACAAAGTTTTATTTAAGATGAATATTTCATTGTAAATTTTATTGATATTCACACCTAATTTATTTGTATTCGAGAAATTGAGTTTGAGAACCCTCATTCTATGAATTTTAATTAGTTGGGTATTTAATCGGAAAGGTTTTTGGAAAGAAATTAAATCATAGAATGCAAAAATTGATTGGTTTATTGGATTTTCCCTATCACAGTATTGTTAGAATTTTTATAAATATATATGTATATATAAATTAGTTAAAATGTTGGGGGGGGGGGGGGGGGGGCGCAGTGGGTCGGGGGCGCATTCTTCTCTTTTTTAAAGTAAATAAACATATATATTAAAAAATACATATGTTTTGGTGGGCGGGGCGACCAACCCCCTATGCACCCCATTTCTCACTACTCGCCATGGTAGCAATACGGCTACTGGTGGCCATTAAATGCTATGCATGATAGACCTTGTTGTAATGATAGAAAAGGTACTACCATAGGTAGTACTCTACTATCACAATAGTAGAGCTACCATGATAGAGACCTAGCCTATGGGCTCTAAATTAAGGAATGATAAGATTATTTGCTAGTTTTTCTATTAAAAAATTAATTACATTGGGAGGTGTAACCTACAGTGGTAGAATGGGGGGAAGTGAAGTGGTGTGACCGTGTTAATGTTAACTTTTTAAAATTGAAAATTTAAGGCTGACTAATATTGTATTAAATGAACTATCTCATTGAGTAAAATTAATGATATAAATATAAAAGATATAAGAAACAATGATCATGCACTTCATTTGAAGGCTAAATTTGAATTGTTTCTATTATTCTTCTTTTTATATTTGTTCATACTAGAAGGTTTCACTATTGTAGGCCATCAAATTTTTCACTAGATGTGAAACATAATTTTTAATGATATCTAAATACATTAAGGCAATAAATAATTATATATTCTTTTCAACACAAATTCACAGCCATTCAGATTCTATGGAGTAGACTCTACTTAGGTAGACTACTATTTTCAATGTCAAATAGGTTGCCCCTATAAGTTTTACGTAGACATGAATTTGGAGTACAAAAAATATAATCTGCTATAAATTTTATGCTCACTACAAGATTGCATCACTCATCGAACAAGGCCTAAATATGGATTGTGTACTTATATCCTTTTATCATACTTGGTATATCCTCATACATGATATTTCCCTTTACACCATTCTCTTGCAAATATCTATTGGATATAATGCCTAAATTACAAGAGCAATATCACAAGATTTATTAAAAGGATATAATACTTAAACCCCATTTTTTAATGGAATGATCTAATGAGAGACACCTTCCAATTATCATTCTATCTATGTTGATTAAGTTAGGATTTCCTATAGTAAAAAGTGGAGATTGATTAGTTAGGGTTTGTTAACAATTTGAATGTTGTAGTATGGAATGTCTGTGATTTGTGTAAGCCTTCAAAACTAAGGCAATATGTACTGAGAATTATAAATAAAAGATTTATATTTTAGTGTGTCAAATTCTTATTGTGTGCTTTATTTTCTCTCTTTTGTCCTATTTCATTTTTTTGCATAGACTAATTGCAACAAGACAAACACCCACTACACCATAACCACTCTTTAGAACATATAAAAGAATCCAACTAGACATATTTCCTTTATTGAATTTTTTTAATCAAATTATAAATTTTATTGTTTCTGATAACTTCTTTAATATTCAATGATCAAATGGGATTGTTGTTTTAATACATTCAAATATAGTCTTAGATATATAGACTTTGCACATGCAAGCACGCATATAACATCTATTGACCAATACAAAATATCTTAGATAGTGACACAATAATAATTATAAATAAACCATCTGTAATTTTCACCAAATAACATAATATAATAGTACAATTAGAACTAACCACACAGATGCAGACGATATTCAAAAAATCTCTGAATGATTTTGTTCAACTTAAATGAATATTAGCACTCCTGTTTCAATAGTATATGTTCCAAATAGGAAGAAACAATATTAAAACTATGATATTAACTCTATAGGTTTTGAGTGCAATTTTTGAGTCAAATTACATAAGCTTTTCATGTAAGTGTAGCCACATTAGGTTAAAATTAGGGCACCAAGGCTGAATATAGAGGGAGCGTTACCCATTTAAATCTTCACTATCTGTTCAATATTTGCAAAAATTATCAAATAAAATGTGATATTAAAGCTAAATAGCTAAGAATGTTAGAGTTTTCTTTAACATCTTCGCATGTTTCATCTTGATTTGGTTTCACTATTTGATTGATTGTTTGGGCAATGTTCCCTAGTTTCTACAACTTATTCAAAGAAACATTCTAAAGTAATTTTTTAGTAAAATTATTATGCATTAATATATATATTTACATATTTATAAAATAATTTCTATTATTTTAATGATCCAATTTATAAATAAGTCAAAATAATATTTTTTATATGATTATAGAAATATTATAATTTATTTATTTATTTTTGTAATCTGGGGCAAGCAAACCCACTATTTACACCCCACTACAACACAATGATGAATTGTGTAAGGTATTAGGTTTGACTTTAACACATAATACTAATTAATCTCAAAAAATAATAATAAAGATAATAAATAATTGCAAGGCTTAAGAAATGAACACAAGTCAACTTATCTAAGTAAAAAAAATACAAATAAAGCTAAATTAACAAACATTGAATCTAGAGAGTAATACATCTAAAATATTCCAAATGTAGCTTTTGGAATGCAACCGTCCCATTTATATACCAATAGCTTCAAATTCTTCTCCACACTTTGTCTTCCATAATAGTAACTTAAATATGGAATACTAGCCCTTCTTTCAATAATCTATCCTTTATAAATTATTAATATCAAAATCACAATGAAATCACTCGTATACATCTATAAATTGCTTTATATGAACATCAAAAAAATCCATCCATGTCAATATCAAATTTTCCTTTGATATCAAAATTATCCCTCTAGAATGTGTTGAATATACCTTTGCAACCGTCACACTCTCTTTTCCCATGTGAAACAATGTCTCCAAATTCATCGTAACACTTTTTCTTCCATATCTCTTTGTTTGAAGTCATAGCTTGAAATCTTTACAAACACAACCCACCATGAAGGTGAAAGTGAAGACACAACAAAGGTTTTGCTAATTACTCACTAATATAAGAGATGCAACTCCAACTAGAGATGATTGGAAATTGTAAATAACAAGGACAAATGTTTCATTGCCCCAAAATGCTAAGGAGGAATTTCATAATAATACTCATCTATTTACAAAAAATGATAATGTGCATAACTATAATAGAAAGAAATTACATTTACTAAAACAACCAGTTGCCCACAACATTGCATCAAAAGAAGGTAGTACTAATCTAGGGGGAGGTCAAAATGACATTGGACCAAGAGAAAGGACATGAGTAAAATTTGTTGTTATATCACAAGTTAAGTCTTTGGATGGACTTTGAATTTCACCACCACTTTCTTATGATCATTATGAAAAGATGAAAACATGGAAGTAACTTGTCAAAAGGAAAGTAGAGGAGGAAATACTCATATCTTTGGAAAGAGATTAATTGTGCATGCAATGCATATACTATATTTCAATATCTATAAAACATAATGGATATGACGAGTATCATGCTTTAAAAAGCATATTTGAGATTATAAATTTAATAGATTTTAGTTTTGCATGTTGCGTTGTGGATGCTACTAGCTTAGATATCTTTATACATCTATCTAAAACACACTGAGAGATTATCAATATTGAGGCACCTATCTATTCTCAATAGCTATTTATTGAAATAGGCGCCTTGAGATTGATATCTCTCGATGTGTTTTAGATAGATGTATAAAGATATCTAAGCTAGTTTTATTAAATTAAATTAATTTAATAATATTTTAATTAAATGTTAGTTTTAATAAATGTTAGATTTAATTGTTATTAATGTTTATAGTTCTATTAATGATATAACATAACAATATTATTATTATTTGTTGTTAATAAGTTATTATTTTATTATTAGATCAATAATTACTTTAATAATAATTTAATTTATGTTATTTTATTAAAAAATTAGTGATTATTATCTTTAGTAATCTAATGACTATTGATTTAAAATTTAATAATATTTAATTAATGAGTTATGATATTATATGTGACAAATGGGTTAAGTTGTAAGAGGAAAATAGTAAACTTTATCAAACCAAAAATGTACAATGAAATGAAAACCTAAACCTTACTATAAACTCAAACTGTGTGTTTTGAAAATCAAACAAAACTATGAAACTACACTATTTTTTGAATGCTTTCTTATATGTCAGGTTTGGGGTTGACTTAGAGAGTTGATCAATTCTAGGATGTTTATCAAAGGCTAGGAATTATTATTTTGGTGATTACACATGAGTTTATGATTTTGTTTATGTGTACTTTCTTGGATCAGTCATGTTAGGGTGATCGTATTAGTGATGCTTTTATTTTGACCAAGTGATTTTCATACATTTTAGTTGCTTGTTTAGAGAACTGATGTATAGTTTTTAGTCTTTTGAGATATTTTTTCTTTTCTAAGCTTAGGGTAGGTTATCTATATGAAAAGTTGGGAAGTGGCTTGTAGTGGAGGCCAAGGCCCTAAAGAGGTTGACGGGTAACCCATTGTAGGTTATTTTAATAAGTGAAAACACTACACTAAATGAGAGTAAAATGAACTAATAAGAGTATTTTTCTTTCCTCACCCATGCCTCAAGTGCTAGTACATACTAGGATGGGAGTAGAGTGTTGGAAATAGAGATGAAGTAACTGAGAGGGGAGGGGTGAATCAGTTACCACAAAAATTTCCTTACAGATCCTTAGATGTCTTAAAATACAGCTGCTGCTGACACAAATAAATGCTGAAACTAGATAGATGTCCTGTTAGCTTTATTAAGCATTTAAAGTGATTAACATGCATGCATAAAGAAACAACATGAACACAAGAGACACCAAATTTAACGTGGAAACCCAATTTGGGAAAAACCACCAAGTAACTAGTTACCAATTTTTACTCTTCTTAAGTGAGCCCTGTTAGGAGCCAACCCTGTTAAAGGTTACAAAACACACTATTAGGTGTGACCTTGTTAGAGGATTTGATCACCTTGTTGGAAGTGTCCCTATGAGAGGTCTTTAAAACAATTCAACTGAATTGTCACCTTGTTAGAGGATTTACAAAATGGCTGTCAAACCAACTCTGTTAAGAGATTTTGAATCACTATTACAATTATTAGAAAGAAAAAATGAAGTGATCTGAGATATATACAACTTATCTTTTACTAAATACAGATCTTTGTTCTGCTTCATTAAATCCTTACTGATCGAATGCAACTCTGTAGCTTCATAGGGATGAAAAATTCTTCCTCAACATTCGTTCATGTATTTTCTCGCACTTTTTGCATCCATTCACTTCCTTACTTTTGAATTCACAACTTGACTTTTCATATATACCTTAAATATTGTCAAGTTGGCTCAATTACAAGTTTAAAACAACTGGAAAAACATAAATCAGTCGATTTCACAAAATAATTAAACTTAATTCTTTAGAATCATAAAATTCTTTGCTACTCGACCCAGCTTGGTGACCACTGCTTCAAAATGGTTTCCCCATGTTAACCAAGTGAAGCTCGATAAACACTGCAAACCTTGCAAATTCCTTCGGAGACCGAGTTAACTCGATAAATAATAATCTTCCTTTGTTTACCAAGTGAGCTCGGTAAAAGCTAATTTTTCTTCGCTTACTGAGTGAGATCAATAATAGCTAACTTGCCTTTGCTTACCGAGTGAGCTCGGTAAAAGTTAACTTGCCTTTGCTTACCGAGTGAGCTCGATAAAAGTTAACTTGCCTTTGTTTACCGAGTGAGCTCAGTAAAAGTTAACTTGCCTTTGCTTACCAAGTGAGCTCGGTAAAAGTTAACTTGCCTTTGTAATGTTCAAGAATGCTCGATAGTCACTATAAATTGCATTGCTAACCATCTGAGCTCAATAGAATCTGTCTAATGACTGATATGACATTTGTGTAACATCAAAGACAATGTACACAACTAACAATTGTATCCAACAATCTCCCTCTTTGGCATTGATGGCAACACAACATGTCATAGAAAAAATGAAATTTGAAAACAAGTCTTTTACTTATATGGCAACACAACATGTCAATATAACAATTCTCCCTCTAAGATAGAAAATTCTTCCTCTTACAGTAATCTCCTTCTATTTTGAACAAATTTCAGAGAGATATGATAGTAATAAACTCTCCCTCTTTGAGAACACATGCCAAAGACAATTCAAACTCAAATGAATTTTAGTGTACCTTTAGTACTAATTCATATGCAACGTTTCCTGATTATGTTGCATCAACTGATAGATCTTCAATCTAGTATGAGTTGATGCATTACTAGAACTTTATTTTAGTGAACTTTGGATAGGGGAGTGACCCCTAACTTACCTCTTAGATACAAGAATGCATCCTTAGGTAATGGTTTTGTGAATATGTTAGCAATTTGGTCCTTTGTATGAATATATTCCAATCTAATCTCCTTATCTTGCACCAATTCTCTGACAAAATGATATTTTATTGCAATGTGCTTTGTTTTGGAATGCATCACTAGATTTTTAGATATCTTGATTGCACTTGTATTGTCACAGAACATAACAACAAGTTCTTTTATTTCCATCTTCATGCCTTCCAACAATTGTTTAAACCAAACAATGTTAGAGCAGTTTACTATTGCAACAACATACTCTACCTCTGCTGTTGATTGAGATGTACAATTTTACTTTTTACTTGTCCAAGACACCAACCTTTTTCCAAGAAAGAATGCACCTCCACTTGTACTTTTTCTGTCATCAAGGTTTCCTGCCCAATCAACATCAGTAAATACTTTCAAATCCAAATTTCCTCCAAACTTATACCATAAACCATACTCTTCAATTCCTTTTAAATATCTCATTATTCTTTTGATTGCCATCAAGTGGTTTTCTCTTGGTTTTGCTGAAAATCTTGCTGCAATACCAACTGCAAGAGCAATATCTGGCCTTGTATGAACTACATACTACAACTTTCCAATCATAGATCTATACAATGTTTGATCTACTTCCTTTGATTCATCTTCCTTGGCAAGTTTTAATTCAGTACACATAGGAGTCCCAACTGGTTTACAATCTTCCATTCCAAACTTTTTCAATATCTCTTTGATGTACTTTGATTGAGTAATGTAGATACCATTTTTATTCTGTTGAATTTGAAGACCAACAAAGAATTTGATCTCACCAAACATGGACATTTCAAATTCCTTGTTCATTTTTTCTTAGAATTCTTTGCATAGATCATCATTCCTCATGAAAATAGTATCATCTACAAATATTTCTGCCAAGACAATCTTATTATCCAGTCCTTCCTTAATATACAAGCTACTGTTATCATTAGTTCTTTGAAAATCAATCTGAATAAGATAGTTATGCAATCTTTCATACCATGCTCTAGGGGCTTGTTTCAGACCGTATAATGCCTTGTGTAATTTGCAGACCATATTCTTCTTATCTAGATTAACAAAACCTTCAAGTTGTTCAATATAAACCTCTTCATCTAGTATACCATTGAGGAATGCTGATTTGACATCCATCTGATAAACTCTGAAACCCTTGTGAGAAGCATATGCTAGTAAGGTTCTGACTCCTTCCAATCTTGCAACAGGAGCAAAAGTTTCTCCGTAGTCTATTCCTTCTTCTTGAGCATATCCTTTGCATACTAGTCTAGCTTTGTTTCTTGATACCTTACCATCTTCATCCAACTTGTTTCTGAATACCCACTTAGTTCCAATCAAATTTTTGTCTTTAGGTCTGGGTACAAGAGTCCATGTCTTGTTTTTCTCTATTTGCTCTATTTCTTCATTCATAGCCTCAATCCAACTATCATTTTCTAATGCATCTTTGACATTTCTAGGTTCAAAATTAGCAAGTAAACAAGTACCTTTCAACTTATTTCTTGTCATGGTTCCTTTAGATTTATCTCCAATGATCTGATCTGCTGAATGATGTCTCCTGAAATACTTAGCTAATACAGGTTCCTTGCCTTTTGAATGGATTTCATTGTTATCTTTTTGCATTTCAGCTTTAGGCTCTTTCTGTTCTGGCTCGGTAGATGTTTTCTTGGTAAATACTTGCTTGGTAGATACTGAATTTAATTCAATTTGCTGTGGCTCGATTTGAACTTCTTGTAACTCGATTACAGATGACTCAGGAGTAGAAGTTTCCTAATTCTCTGATGTAATTGGTATTGTATCAAGTTCATTGAAGACAAACCCTTTATAATCTTCTAGTTCCCTTTTGCTTTCTTCTTTAGTCCTTTCTGCAAACTCATCAACTTTCACATGTATACTTTCTATGACTTTGTGAGTAGACAAGTTCAAACATCTATATGCCTTACTTGTGCATGAGTATCCAAAGAATATACCTTCATCATCTTTTACATCAAATTTACCTTTTCTAGATTCTTTCAAAATATAACATTTACTTCCAAATACTTTAAGATAACTTACATTAGGTTTATAGCCATACCATAACTCATAGGGGGTTTTGAATGAGTCTTTCTTTAGTTGTACTCGATTCAAGGTATAAACTGCAGTACTAATTGCTTTCTTCCAGTATTTGATAGCAATGCTTTTTTCAGTCATTAATTTTCTTGCACAATCCACAATGGATCTGTTTCTTCTTTCAGCTATTCCATTCTGCTGGGGTGTTCTAGGTGTTGATACCTATCTTTTGATTCCTCTTTCAATGCAAAAGTTATTGAATTCTTGTGAAATGAATTCTCCACCTCTGTCTAACCTCAAGAATTTTAATCTTTTTCCTGTTTCCTTTTCTACTCTGGTGAAATACCATTTGAACTTTGTAAATGCTGCTGATTTATTTCTTAGATACATGATTGTCATCGTTCTTGAGTAATCATCAACAAAAAGAATGAAGAACTTTTCTCCAGTATAGCTTTCAATTCCAATAGGTCCACATAAATCAGTATGCACAATTTCTAATATGTCTTCAGACTGATAGTTTTTACTTTTAAAACTAGTCTTTCCCATCTTTCCAATTTGACAATTTTTGCATAGACCGACTTCAAGTTTCTTTATGTTGGGAATACCTTTTACTTTTCTGAACTTGCTTATCTTTACCAGATTATCAAAGTTTACATGACAAAACCTTTTATGCCATAACCAACTTTCTTCAACTTGAGCAATAAAACATGAACATTCACCTAGTTCATGATAGAATAAGTTACCTTTGGTTTGAGTGCCTAATCCAATTAGCTTTCTTTTCCCATCCAGCAGTCTTATTTTACCATGCATGAATTCTACTTTGATTCCATTATTGAGTAGCTATGCCACACTTAACAGATTATGCTTTAGTCCTTCTACCCAATAGGCATTATCACATATAATTTCTTTGGTTAGAGGTATTCTTCCTCTTCCTTTTATACAACAAGGTTTATTGTTACCAAATCTTACACTGCCACCATCATAATCTTCAAAGTATTAAAACTTAGTTTTGTCACCAGTCATGTGATGAGAGCAACCACTATCTATGATCCATGTATCATTTTTGCTCATATGAGAAATGAGTGCCATTTCTTCATCATCATCAGATTCATCTTTTACAGCAATATAGACAATCTCATCTTCTTCTTCATCATTAGAGTCATTAGAATCTTTAGCCATAAAACATGTTTTCTTACCTTTGTCCTTGAATGATTTGAAATCTTTCTTGCCATTCCATTTTTGATCTTTCTTTTCATCTTTATTCTACTTGTTTGGACATCTAGCAGCAATATGACCAACTTCTTCACATAAAAAATAGATTAGGGGTACTTTACCTTTGTATTTTCCTCTGCCTCTAGAATATTTCCTTGCTAGAAGGGCTTCAATTACTTCAAGATCACTGTTTGAACTTTGGTTTGATTCATCTTCACTTTCTGATTGAGATTTCTTTTTGCCTTTCTCGTTGAGTGAAAGTTTGGCTTCAAATGTTGATTCAATTTTTTTGGAAGCTGGAACATAGTTATCAAAGTTGTCCAGTTCAAAAGTAGTCAATCTTCCAACTATAGCCTCTAGATTTATCTTATGATTTGCTTCACATCTTCTTTCCTAAATTGCAGAGACTCTAATTATGTAAATGGGAAGGAGAGTTTTGAGAACTTTTCTTATAACTGTCTCTTCACTGATATCTCCTCCAAAAGCTTTTATTGCACTGACACATGCTTTAACTCTTTCAACATATTTTGCAATGTTTTCATCCTCTCTCATCCTTATTTGATCAAATTGTCCTCTCAGACTTTCTTCTTTGGCTCTTCTAACATTATCATCTCCTCCATATATTTCTTTTAGCTTTTCCCACATTTCAAAGGTAGTTTTGCAATCCTTGATATCATCAAATTCTTCATAACTTAGAGCAAATGCTATATCTATCATCATAATGTTATGAGTCTCCTTTTCAGCAATATCATTGATAGATAGTGTACTAGCTAGTTCTGCATACTTTTAATCAAGGTACTTCAATCCTGTATCACCAATAGATGCTAGGTGAAGTCTCATCAGTCCTTGCCATGCTGAGAAGTTATTTCTATTAAGTCTTGGGATTTCCCTTTTGTAAGACATCTTGATCTTTGGCTTAGATCCTTGAAATCTTATCTTGCAAGCACCAAAAGCTTTGATACTAATTGTTGGAAATAGAGATGAAGTAACTGAGAGGGGAGGGGTGAATCAGTTACCAAAAAAATTTCCTTATAGATACTTAGATGTCTTAAAATACAGCTGCTGCTAATACAAATAAATGCTAAAACTAGATAGATGTCCTGTTAACTTTATTAAGAATTTAAAGTGATTAACATGCATGCATAAAGAAATAACATGAACACAAGAGACACCAGATTTAACGTGGAAACCCAATTTGGGAAAAACCACCAAGTAACTAGTTACCAATTTTCACTCTTTTGAAGTGAGCCCTGTTAGGAGCCAACCCTGTTAAAGGTTACAAAATACACTATTAGGTGTGACCCTGTTAGAGGATTTGATCACCTTGTTAGAAGTGGCCTTGTGAGAGGTCTTTAAAAAAATTCAACTAAATTATCACCTTGTTAGAGGATTTACAAAATGGCTATCAAACCAAATCTGTTAAGAGATTTTGAATTACTGTTACAATTATTAGAAAGCAACAATGAAGTGATCTGAGATATATACAACTTATCTTTTACTCAATACAGATCTTTGTTCTGCTTCATTAAATCCTTACTGATCGAATGCAACTCTATAGCTTCATAGTGATGAAAAATTCTTCCTCAACATTCGTTCATGTATTTTCTTGCACTTTTTGCATCCATTCACTTCCTTACTTTTGAATTCACAACTTGAATTTTCATATATACCTTACAAATTGTCAAGTTGGCTCAATTACAAGTTTACAACAACTGGGAAAACATAAATTAGTCGGCTTCACAAAATAATTAAACTTAATTCTTTGGAATCATAAAATTCTTTGCTACTCGACCCAGCTTGGTGACCACTGCTTCAAAATAGTTTTCCCGTGTTAACCAAGTGAAGCTCGGTAAACAATGCAAACCTTGCAACTTCCTTTGAAGACCGAGTTAACTCAGTAAATACTAACCTTCCTTTGCTTACCGAGTGAGCTCGGTAAAAGCTAATTTTTCTTCGCTTACCGAGTGAGATTATTAAAAGCTAACTTGCCTTTGCTTACTGAGTGAGCTCAGTAAAAGTTAACTTGCCTTTGCTTACCGAGTGAGCTCGGTAAAAGTTAACTTGCCTTTGCTTACCGAGTGAGCTCGATAAAAGTTAACTTTCCTTTTCTTACCGAGTGAGCTCGGTAAAAGTTAACTTGCCTTTGTAATGTTCAAGAATGCCTGGTAGTCACTATAAATTGCATTGCTAACCATCTAAGCTCGATAGATTCTGTCTGATGACTGATATGACATTTGTGTAACATCAAAGACAATACACAATTAACAATTGTATCCAACATAGAGAGGATGCTTGGTTGTAACCATGCATCATTAATATGCCTTGTCAGTATGAAAGGATACTAGTGTCGCATAGAGTCACTAGGGGGCTAGAGGATTAAAAGACTAGCTAGGTAACCTTAGAGTTGACTCATGCGACGGAACTTACCTACTAGCATAATAAATTTCCTAGTCTTTGTAGCCTCTAGGTTTAGATGTCATTTATATCTTGGTACCTTTGAGTTAGACTAATTTTAAGTTTTCCTTGATTTAGTTTTTGGATTTGACTTTTGAGTTTTTTATCCTATTTGGGACTTGATACTATCTCCTCAGCATGATGGAAGTGGGCCTTTTTGGGTTACCACGAGGATGGGTGGTAATGCTTTTTACTTTTACCATTGAGATTTGACAGTTCTATATTGTGGTTGGAGTTCCCCATTCTACATTTATTTTCATTCTATCTTTGTGTACTATGATGGATGGTTATACTTATTGTCTTGTATTTTAATTTCATGAATCTTAAAGAGATGTGTAATTTATTTTATGATGTATATTCTTTTAGCCTTTCAGACCCTATGACCTATATAGTGGATGATTGTGCATTCTGGTTATTGCCAAGTGGCATTCAGGACAATTGTATATTATCTAAATAGATTTGAACTTGTAGTTAATATTTATTGTGGATATGTTATATATTGGATTTAGTATTAATTAAATTTAAATGTGATTCAACATCATGGGATCCTTAAGGAATGTAATTTGTTTATCTGTTTCTTATGTATGAATGTATATTATTGCTTCCACTATTTTATAATTGTTGTTATATGCTATCTTTAAAAAAAATGTTTGAAAAACTTTGTAAAACTTTAGGTTAATTCTTTTGGATCCCTTGGTGGGGCATTACATTTCTTGGAAGAACTTTTTTCTAACATGAGTTATTGTGTAAGTAAATTTTTGTCTAAGTTTTGTGCCAAGTTTCTACATCAAGTTGTGAAAGTTGAGAATCATAAAATGATGTAGAAGCATCTTAGGCTTTATTGCAATCCTATATGTTGGAGCCGAGTACCAGTGGTTTCAGTCTTATGTTGTTGTCAAACTATCTAGTGGGTGCCGAGTTACTGTAGCTCTATTTGGTGCCAAGTTACTATAGCAGTTAGTGGGTGTTGAGTTATTGTAGTTCTAGTTGGTGTCGAATTACTATAGTACCTAGTGGGTGCTGAGTTATTGTGGCTTTAATTGGTTCCAAGTTACTATAGCACTTAGTTGGTGCCAAGTTACTATAGCACTTAGTGAGTGCTGAGTTACTATAGCTCTAGTTGGTGCTAAGTTACTGTAACACTTAGTGGGTGCCAAGTTAGTGTAGCTCTAGTGGGTGCTGAGTTTTCCTATTTATGCTAAGTGTTAGCATTTTGGACATGATTTCTACATTTTTGGTGAGAGCCAACTTGAGGGATTTATTTTGATTGTGACATTTATGATGAGATTTTGCCTTGGGATGTGTCCTAATTTTTGTTGGGTTGGCCATCCTATTTTTTGTTTTCTAGAATGTTCTGTAAGCCATATAGTAGGTATAAACAAGGGTCTTGTTGAGTCTTTTGGAATTTTAGTTTTGGGAATGAAGAGAGATGTGAATTTTGGAAAATTTGTTTCATATGTATTTGGAGCTGCAAATTTGATGTTGGATCTTTGATCTAGAATATATTTTGTATCTAGACGTAACCTAGAAGGCCTTACAACTAGGCATGTATGTTGTTATTTGTATTTAGCCCTAGCTTAGAAGGCCTTACAACTTGGCATATTGCATGTAATTAGTTATATTTATGATTAAAGAGTTATGATTTGATACTAGATCTTGCATTATTGCTTCTTCTTCTTCTTGTGTTTTTGCTATGTGGTTTTATTTCTAGGGAGCTAGGAAATCTCCTTTGGAGATTCTCCTACCTTGCACTGCATCAGATGGTATCAAAGTGAAGGTTTTTCTTGAGTGTATTGATAGATCATCAAAGTTGAGGTAGTTTACACCAGGATTTGCAAAGAAGGTTGATCTTGTGGCTCATTGATCTTTTAGATTGGTGGATTCGTTGCTTAGGGTTTGCTAAAATTTTGGAAGATGCCTCCAATAGGATTGGACCCTAGGGAAATTAATGATCTTAGAGATTTTGTGGAAGAAAGGATCTCAGAGAAGATGAGAGTAGATTTCAAATCTGAGATTGCATTGATGAAGAGTGACATGATTGCTGAAATTCTAAGTTCTTTAGGTGGTGTACCGAGGCATGTGGGTATTGAAGGAAGTTATGAGGATGTTACTAAAGACTTTGGAGTTACTAGATCTAGTGGTGAGGATAGAACTGATCATGTGGAGAGATCAATAGGAACTAGGGCTGGTCATTTTTCTAGACCTAGATTTCGGTTGAAGCTAAAGCATAAGATGGAGGTTTCTAATTTCTTGGGTACTTTAAATCCTGAAGACCTAATTAATTGGATTTTTGAATTGGAAGATTAATTTGAGCTTGAGGATATTGAGATCCACTTAGAGTGAGGTTGGCACAAACAAAGTTGAAGGTACATGCTTCTCTTTGGTGGAACGAACTGAAAAGAGACAGAGAAGAGGAAGGTGAAATGAAGATGACAAGATGGAGATTGATGGTGACTAAGTTGAAGGCTAAGGTCATTCCTGATGATTATGAACTTGAGTTGTTTAAGAGGTTGCAGAATCTGAAATAGAAGGATATGACTATGAAATATTATATAGAGGAGTTCTACAAGCTGACTATTTAGTCTAGGCATAGAGAATTGTCAAAAGAGAAGGTAGCTTGGTATATTAATGGTTTCAAATTAAATATTTAGAATGAGGTTGGTATGCTAAATATTTCTTTAGTTGAGGATGCTTATCAGTATGCTTTGAGAGTGGAGAAGCTAAAGAGGAAGAATCAAGGCAGTTCCTAAGGGAAGGAGAAGTAGGATAGTTCAGCACAAGCTAAACTGAAAGTAGAAGATGAACCAAAACCCGTTGAATAGAAATGAAGGATAGGTGGAGGTGTATTCATAGGTAATTATTTTAGATGTGTGAAAGAAGGGCATAGATCTTTTGAATGTCTGATTGGTAGGAAAACTACTATTGTGAATGATGTTCTAGTTTGAGATAGTCAACCTGAGCAAGGAGAAAGTTTTCTAGCTCAATGAGCATTGGTTGGTGAGAGGACATCAGATCCTTGTCAAAGGACTAGTTTGTTCAAAACATGTTGTAAGTTTGGTGGTAAATTTTGCAAGGTGACTGTGGATGGTGGTAGTACTGATAACCTTGTTGTTGAGGAGATGGTTCAGAAACTTGGTTTAAAGAGAGTGAGACATCCTTATCCTTATAGGATTAGTTGGTTGCAAGGTGAACATGCTTTGGAAGTGAGGAAGCAATGCCTTGTTGATTTCTAGATTGGGCAGTATAAGGATAAAGTGTTGTGTGATATTGTGGACATGAACAATTGTCATGTGTTGCTTGGTAGACCTTGGTAGTATGATTGTAGGGTTGTGAATGATTGTGTCAAGAATCTGTTTACTACTAAGAAAGGTGGTAGGAAGTTTTCCCTGATTCCTTTATAGAATGAAGAGCTTAGTAGGAGGAACTTGAGTATTGGAAACCAAGTTGAGTTGGTATATCCTAAGAAGGTTGGATATTAGTATGGAAAGTAGACCTATAGCACACCTTAGATGGATGTGAAGAAGAAAAAGAAGAACAAGGGAAAGAGTGTACAAGTTGTGGAGGATATGTATGTAAAGGACCAGTTTGGGATTTATGTGTTGAATCCAAGTAAATGTTCTTCTAGTTATTAGAACATCTTTTTGAACCTAGGGTGTTTGATGCAGAAGCATCCTAAGATTTCTTGCAATCCTACATGTTGGAGCCAAGTGCCAATGGTTTTTAATATTATGTTGCTACCAAATTGTCTAGTGGGTGTTGAGTTACTATAGCTCTAGTTGGTTCCGAGTTACTATAGCACTTAGTGGGTGTCTAGTTACTGTAGCTCTAGTTGGTGCTGAGTTATTGTATCAGTTAGTGGGTGCCGAGTTACTATAGCTCTAGTTGGTACCATGTTACTATAGCACTTAGTGGTGAGTTACTCCAATTGGTGTTGAGTTACTATAGCTCTAGTTGGTGTTGAGTTACTATAGCACTTAGTGGGTGCTGAGTTATTGTAGCTCTAGTGCGTGTCGAGTTACTATAGCTCTAGTGGGTGCCAAGCTTTCATGTTTATGTTGAGTGTTAGCATTTCAAATGTGATTTCTATATTTTTGGTGCGAGCCAACTTGTGAGATTTATTTCGATCATAATGTCTATGATGAGATTTTGCCTTGGTATGTGTCCTAACCATTGTTGGGTTGGCCTTCCTATTTTGTATGTTCTAGAATGTTCTATAAGCCATTTTGGAAAGTATAAATAAGGGTCTTGTTAAGTCTTTTGGCAGTTTAGTTTTGGGAATGAAGAGAGATGCAAGTTTTGGAAAGTTTGTTGCATATGTATCTAGAGCTATGAATGTGATGTTGGATCTTTGATCTAGAATATGTTTTGTATCTAGACATAACCCAGAAGGCCTTACAGCTAGGTGTGTATGTTGTTATTTGTATTTGGCCCTAACCCAAAAGGCCTTATAGCTAGGCATATTGCATGTAATTAGTTATATTGATGATTAGAGAGTTGTGATTTGATACTAGATCTTGAATTATTACTTCTCCTTGTTGTGTTTCTACTATGCGGTTCTATTGTTGGGGGACTAGGACATATCCTTTGGGGATTCTCCTGCCTTGCACTATGTCATAAAAAGGGCGATATATCTGAAAGCCTTCAAGCAACATTTTTAAGGTTCTTTACTTTTCATCATTTTGCAATGAATTGATAACACAATTTTTTTGTATATTAGAATTGGAGATAGATTTTTCATTTCTTGATACTCTTTTAATCAAATCTAAAATTCATAATCTTATGATGGTTTGGTCATCTGAATTCAAATTTTCTACAGTGAAAAGTGTGTAAACTAAATCTCATTGATAGTATCTTTTAATTATCATTTGGACTATGGTGTAGAGACTTCTAGGTTAAAACCTTTGCCACCTTAGTGCAAATTGTAATTCAAACAACCTCCTATGTCCTAATGTACTCTACTGGTGTTTTCCAAACCAAAAGATATTTATCTGTTTAGGAAGATCTTATGCATTTCTCTATTTGGAGCTTCTATACATTGTGCATTTAAAATATGAAGAATCAAAACTTTCAATGTGGTGAATCTTGAAGCTCTTGATCTAAAAAATTATATTGTGTAATATAATCAGATTAAACAACCTTGTTGCCTTTGATTTTTGAGATGGAAACCAAGTTTTGTCAATAAAAACATTTTTTCCTTACAACACTCCACAAGATGCTCTTGAAATCATAACCTATAAAAAAGATGCAAAACATGAACATGAGAAGAAAATTGTTTCTTGGTGATGTAAGATTGCTTGTCAACCCAGACTCTCTTTCATTGCAAAATAATACTAACATATTTCATGTATTTTTATCAACTACAAGGAGTTAAGGAAAGTGGGTAAAAATGAGTTAGGTTAGTTTTGGTTAAGTTATCTGTGTTTTTATATTTAGTAGCTAACCCTCTACTACAGATTTTTTTAGAAATAATAGACCGCCAAGATAACTGAGAGCTGGGTAAATCAGTTATCCAATTAAAAAATTTATCAACCTTAATTAATATTAATCATTCAATCAAAGTAAACAACAACCATAATAAGATGCACATACACAATTACACCATATTTGTTAACTAGGGAAACCCTTGATTAGAGGGAAAACCCCAGTGGGAATGATGCCCATAAATATATACTGATATATATTACTTATTAGAGGATGGACCCTGTTAGGAGTCTATAAACACATTCAATACATGAGAGTCCCTATTAGGAGAATTTGAATCCCTATTAGGAGATTCCATCCATGTTAGGAGTTGTGCCTATTGGAAATATAAGAGGAGTAACTAAGAGGGGAGGGTTGAATTAGTTACTACAAAAATAAATCCCAAATCCCTTTTGATGTTAGTACAAAATGCAAACAAATAACTAAATACTTCTAAAGCTCAATAAACACCTAGAGTGTTGTAACTTGATAGTAACTGCATTAGCTAGATAAAAGATTAACATAAGAACCATTAGATGTTATCTATGATTACCATTACTTTAACTTAGTTGTAAAAACATAAAGAAAATAGCATGAACACATTTGACACTAGGAAAAACATAAAGAAAATAGCATGAACACATTTGACGCTAGGATTTAATATGGAAACTCAATTTGGGAAAAACCACCAATAGAAACTAGTTATTGATTTTAACTCTTCTTAAGTGACCTCTATTAGGAGCCAACCTTGTTAAAGGTTACAAAACACACTGTTAGGTGTGACCCTATTAGAGGATTCAATCACCCTCTTAGGAGTGGCCTAGTTAGAGGTCTTGAGAACAATTCAATAGAATTGTCACCTTGTTAGAGGATTTGTAGATAGATATTAAGCCAACTCTGTTAAGAGATTTAGATCACTGCTATAATGGTTAGAGAGTAACAAAGAAATGACCTGATTTGAATGCAACTTAATCACTAATTTCAAATAATTGTTAGGGCTTGTACTTGATCCTTCTTGATCAAATATGACTTTGCTACACCACAACGATATTTTTCTTATCCTTCAAATTTTCTTCTTCTGCTTACCAATAGATCTTCAATTACATCAACATAATTTGTACATTCTCTTGCACTCACACTTGCACACTTTCGTTCACTATTTGAAATCACAACTTGACCTTATACTTATACCTTCCATTTTGTCAAGTAATCTCAAGTACAACTTACAATAATCAATATTTATCACCTTAGTCAGCTAGAATCAATAGATAGATCAATTAAAATCAATTTTAAAAAAATAGGAAAATCTATTGCTAGCGACCCTGCTCGGTAGAAACTAATTCTAAAGAAATTTCCTTTGTTAACCAATAGATGCTTCATTAACACTACAAACTTACTAAAATCTTTTTGCAACTGAGTGAGGTCAATTATCACTGGTTCCATCCAACTCTCCTTTACTTGAGTGAGCCTAGTTAATGCTCGCTTTCTACAACTTTTCACTTGATGCCTAAGTGAACTCGATAGACACTACCTTCTAAACTACAAAAACACAAGAACACTCTATAGACACTGAGAACTATCTTTACTACCCAAGTGAGCTTGACGTATATTAACTAATAATGATTATGACATTTGTGTAACATCAAAGACAACACACAATTAATCAATTGCATCTAACAATCTCCCTCTTTGACATTGATGGAAAAACAACATCTCATAGCACAATGAGATTTTGGACTTGAGAACTCCCTCTATCAGTATGAGCTTTTCCTTTTTACTAAATTCTATCTGCAATAGTTTTTACCAAGTTCATTAAGAAGATTCTCCCTCTTTTAACATACTTCATAGAGGACTTCTCCCTCTCTAGTTTCTAACTTTATTCTGGCTAAAAAAAATTCTCAAAGATATGATAGTAAACTTCTTCCTCCTTGACAACACATGGAAAAGATAATAACTCTATAAATTCCAATGTACCTTAAGTACTGATTCATTTGCAATATGCCCTTGCCAATTCTGCACCAACTAATTGATCTTCTATTGGTTCTGGTTGATGCATTCACTAAACTTCATTTAGTGAATTTTAGATAGGGGAATGATCCCTAACTTACCTCTTAGATACTAAAATGCATCCTTAGGTAATGGCTTGGTGAATATGTCTACAATCTATTCCTTTGTACTCACATATTCCAATCTGACTTCTTTATCTTGCACAATTTCTCTTAAGAATTGATATTTCATAGAAATATGATTTGTTTTGGAATGCATTATAGGATTCTCTGATATGTTGATTGCACTGGTGTTATCAAAATATATAATAACTAGATCTTTGATTTCTACCTTCATTCCTTCCAATAGTTGTTTGAACCAAACAATGTTAGAGTAATTGATAGCTGCAACTACGTATTTTGCTTCTACTGTGGATTGAGAAGTTCAATTTTTCTTCTTGCATGTCCAAGATACTAGTCTTTTACCAAGAAAGAATGCTCCACAACTAGTGCTTTTTCTATCATCAAAACTTCCTACCCAATTAACATCAGTAAATACTTTTAAGTCCAAATTGCCTCCAAGTTTGAACCATAAACCATAGTCTTTAGTATCTTTTAGATACCTCATGATTCTCTTTATTTCCATAATGTGATTTTATTTGAGATTTGTTGAGAATCTTGGCACTATTCCAAATGCGAGAGCAATATCAGGCCTTGTCTGAACTACATACTACAACTTTTTAATCATTGATATGTAGGTAGTCTTATCTACTTCTTTGGAATCATCATTTTTCAAAAGCTTATGTCCAATAGACATAGGTGTACCAACTGATCTTGAATCTTCCATTCCAAATTTCTTTAGTATCTCCTTGATATACTTAGATTGAGTGATGTAGATACCATTCTTGTTCTACTATTTTTGCAATCTAGCAAAGAATTTTATTTCACCAAACATGGACATCTCAAATTCTTTGCTTATTTATTTTGAGAATTCTTTGCATAGATTATCATTTCCTATAAATAAAGTATCATCAACAAATATTTCTACTAAAACAATCTTCTTATCTGGTCCTTCCTTGATATACAAACTACCATTACATTAGTCCTTTGAAAACCAATATGTACCAACTAATTATGTAGTCTTTCATACCAAGCTTTGAGAGCTTTCTTGAGACCATATCAAGCTTTGTATAGTTTTCAAACCATGTCTAGTTTGCTAGGATCTAAAAAACATTTTGGTTAGTCAATGTAAACTTCATCATCAAGGATTCCATTCAAGAATGTATATTTTACATCCATTTGATATACTTTAAATCCTCTATGTGTTGCATATGCTAGTAAAGTTCTAAAACCTTCAAGTCTTGCTATAGGAGAAAAAGTTTAACCATAGTCAATACCTTCTTCCTAAGAGTAACCTTCACATACCAATATTGCTTTGTTTCTTGATACCTTTCCATCTTCATTCAATTTATTTCTAAATACCCATTTTGTACCAATTAAATTTTTATTCTTGGCCCTAGGAACAAGAGTCCATGTTTTGTTCTTTTGTATCTATTCTATCTATTCATTCATTGCTTCAATGCAACTTCCATTTTCTAGAGCATCTTTAACACTTCTAGGTTCAAATTTAGCAAGTAAACATGTACCTTTTAATTTTCTTCTTGTTATTGTTCCATCTAATTTATCTCCAATGATTTGATCAGGTGCATGATGTCTTCTAACATATCTTTCTAATATAGGTTTCTTGGTCTTTGAATAAGTTCCATCATTTTCTTCTTAAATTTCAATTTCAAACTTGGGTCCTTTTATCTATGACTCGGGTTCATCAGGCTCGGTTTGAACTAGGTTGATAGCCTCTATTTTTGACTTGGGTCCTTGTAGCTCAAGTTGCACTATTTACAATAGGGTAGCTATTGGAGTTTCTAGGAACTTGAGAGTTGAAGCATATTTTCTCTCAGATAGATTAGGAATGATATTAGGTTCATAGTAAATGAATCTTCTAAAGTCTTTAGTTTACTTGTTGCTTTCATCTTCACTCTTTTCTGCTTATTCATCAATTTTGACATGTGCACTTTCTATAATTTTTTGAGTAGATAAATTCAAACATCTATATGATTTACTTTTGCAGGAGTATCCTAGAAATATGCCTTCATCACCTTTCACATCAAATTTCCCTTTTCTAGATTCTTACAATATGTAACATTTGTTGCCAAATACCTTCAAATAACTTACATTATTTTTGTAGCCATACCATAGTTGATAAGGTGTCTTATTTGAATCTTTCTTCAACTAAACTCTCTTCAAGGTATGAACTATAGTGCTAATAGCTTCCTTCCACTATTTGAGAGCAACATTCTTTTCAATCATCAAGGTTCTTGCACAATCCATGATATATTTATTTCTTATTTCTAATATGTCATTATGTTGTGGTGTACCAAGAGTAGATACTTTTCTTTTGATTCCTCTTTCAATGTAGAATTCATGGGAAATTAATTCACCACCTCTGTCTAATCTTAGGCATTTCAACTTCATTCTAGTTTCTTTTTCTACTCTTGCTAGATACCACTTGAATTTTTGAAAAGCTTTTGATTTTTCTTTTAGATACATTGCTCTCATCATTCTAGAGTAGTCATCAACAAAGAAAATGAAAAAATTTTCTCCACTATAACTCTCTATTCCAATAGGTCCACATAAGTCTATATGAGCAATTTCCAAGACTTCTTCTGGATGATAATCTTTTCTTTTGAAGCTTGTCTTTCCCATCTTACCAATTTGACAATTCTTGCATAAACCCATGTTAGGCTTCTTCAAACTAGGAATACCTCTTACTCTTTCATGTTTTCTTTTCTTAACTAGATTATCAAAGTCTATGTGACATAGTCTTTTCTGCCATAACCAACTTTCTTCTACTTGAGCAATAAAACATGAATAATCACTAAGATCAAGATAAAATAGATTACATTTTTTTTATTTGCTAGGACCAACCAAATTTCCTTTCCCATCCTGTAGTTTGGCTTGTCCATTCATGAATTCTACTTTGAATCCATTGTTATTTAGTTGTGACACACTTAGTAGATTATGGCTTAGTCCTTCAAACCAATAAGCATTATCACACACAGGTTCTTTAGTTAACAAGATACATCCTTTTTCCTTTTATATTACAAGGTTCATTGTTTCCAAATCTTACACTACCTCCATCATAATATTCCATATGCTCAAATTTTTTTTGTCACCAATCATATGATGTGAGTAGCCATTGTCAATAATCCATATATCATTTTTTATAACATGAGAGATAAGTGCCATCTTATCTCCTTCATCATTAGATTCATCTTTTACATGAATATAAACCATTTCATCTTCACTATTATCAGAATCTTTCACAATGAAACAAGATTTCTTACCTTTGTCATTGAAGTTCTTATAGTTCTTGGAGTCCTTCTTCCTTTGGAATAATTTCTTTCAAGTAGGGCTTCAACAACTTCAAGATCACTATCTAAAATTTCTTCTAATGATCCATCTTCTTCACTTCCTAATTGACTAGATTTTGACATTTTACCCTTTTCTTTGAGTGAGAGTTTAGCTTTAAATGTAGATTCAATATTATTTGAAGTAGAAACATAGTTTTTGATAAGAAAAATAGGTTTTTATAGAGATCCTAAAATTCAAGAGTTAAAACATATCATAAGGCTGATAATAAGTAGTTAACACCCAGCCAATAAAAGAAGGCCAACCAAAGGCCCAATTCAATAGACAGACAAAAAGCCAAAGGCTGATAATAAGTAGATAAATCCCAACCAAAAAATGAAGGAAAACTTAAAGGCCAATACAATAGACTAACAAACCAACTAGACAAAAAACTACGACAATCTAATAGTCCAAAAGATAGGAAAAGAAAAATCAATGTTATTCCTCTGTCTTTCTCTCCAGTTCCTGCATCATTTCTACTACTTCATAAGCTTTGTTAATATCCTTAGCCATATATTCCTACTTATTTTGACTATCCCATTCCAAGATACTAAACATTATGTTATTCATCACATCCTCTTCCATCTTGGCTCTTTCTCTATCCTTTTCCTCATTTTCATCTAGAAGACCACTAGTTTTTAGCATTCCAGTAAGGGATAACATATTGTCATTGATAGAAGTTAGAATGGTAATCATCTAATTTGCTAGATTATGATTATAATTTTATAAATTGTATATTCCTTCTTAGCCAAACTAAGTCGATCCCCCTTCTCATTGAAATTACCATAATTTGGTGTCTTCCTTTTGTGTTCTAGCTAGCCTATTTTTTCTCTAAACTCCTCTAACTCATGGTAAAGCCATTTGAATGACCTAAAATTATCAATAATGTTGTTCCTAGCATTATTAAGAAAATTCATGCCAGTCTCCTTTGCATTATCCATTATGGCCACCATTGTTGGATCAATGAGATCCTCCAACTAGAGCTGGCCGTGTTTTTCTTCTAAATTTTGTGGATTCATTGCCTCTCTTACTATACTCATTTTGGAAGTTCTAAAATTAAAGTTTCTCTAGGCCATGCACCTACCCTTAATAAGAACCTCTCCTCCCTCATCATTTTTCTTCTCCTTGTCTTGTTCCTAAGGATGAATGGGGGTGAAGCAGAAACATAGTTATCATAATTGTCTAACTCAAAAGCTATTAATCTTCAAACTAGAGCATCCAACCCTATCTTATTAGTTGGATCAAATCTCATTTTTTGAATAGTAGATACTCTAATTTCATAAATGGGAAGAAGATTTTTGAGCACTTTACTTACCAAAATTTCTTCCTTGATGTCTCCTCAAATTGCTTTGATTGAACTTACATTGGCCTTGATTATTTCCACATATTTATCAATGTTTTCATCTTCCCTCATTCTCATTTGATCAAATTGTCCTCTAAGGCTTTCTAATTTGGCTCTTCTCACATTTTCATCTCCTCCATAGATATTTTTTAGTTTGTTCCACATTGGAAAAGTAGTTTTGTAATCTTTTATCTCATCAAATTCAACATAACTTAGAGCAGATGCAATATCAATCATCATGATATTATGATTCTTCTTTTCAACAATATCTTCAACTAATAATATTCCAGTGGGGGTTTTATATTTAGCATCAAGATACTTCCAACCTAAATCACTGATGGTAGCTAGATGCAATCTCATAAGTCCTTGCCATGTTGCAAAATTATCTCTGTTCAGCTTGGGAATCTCTCTTCTATAAGATATTCTAATCTTTAGCTTATGTCCTTGGAACCTTCTCTACAAGTACCAAAAACTCTGATACTAATTGTTGGAAATATAAGAGGAGTAACTGAGAGGGGAGGGGTAAATCCGTTACTAAAAAAAAAATCCTAGATCCATTTTGATGTCAATACAAAATGCAAACAAATAACTAAATGCTTTTGAAGCTTAGTAAACACACAGAGTTTTGTAACTTGGTAGTAACTAGATTAGCTTGGTAAAAGATTAAAATAAGAACCATTAGATTTTATCTATGATTACCATTACTTTAACGTAGTTGCAAACATATTAAAAAAATAGCATTAACACATTTGACACTAGGATATAACATGGAAACATAATTTGGAAAAAACCATGAGTAACAACTAGTTATTAATTTTCACTCTTTTAAAGTGAGCCCTATTAGGAGCCTACCTTGTTAAAGGTTACAAAACACACTGTTAGGTATGACCCTATTAAAGGATTTAATCACCCTATTAGGAGTGGCCTAGTTATAGGTCTTGAGAACAATTCAATGGAATTGCCACCTTGTTAAAGGATTTGCAGATAGATGTTAAGCTGACTCTGTTAAAATATTTAGATAACTACTACAATGGTTAGAGAGTAACAATGAAATGACCTCATTTGAATGTAACTTAATTGCTAACTTTAGATCTCTATTCAAACTTGTACTTGATCCTTCCTAATTGAATATGACTTTGTTGCACCACAAGGATATTTTACTTATCTTCAAGTTCACTTCTTCTTCTTATGAATAGATCTTCAATCACATCACCATAATTCGCACATTCTCTTGCACTCACACTTGCACACTTTATTTCACAATTTGAAATCACAACTTAACCTTAGACTTATACCTTCCATTTTGCCAAGTCAGCTCAAACAAAACTAACAATAATCAATATTTATCACCTTAGATGATAGGAATAAATAGATAGATCAATTAAAATCAATACAAAAAAATAGGAAAATCCTTTGCTAGCCAACCCTACTTGGTAGAAGCTAATTCTAAAGTGATTTCCTTTGTTAACCAATAGATGATTAGTTAACACTACAAACTTATGAAAATCCTTTGGTAGCTGAATGAGCTCATTTAATACTAGTTCCATCCAACTTTCTTTCATTACTTGAGTGAGCTTGGTTAACACTTGCTTTCTACAACTTTTCCTTTGATGCCCAAGTGAACTCGGTAGACACTACCATCTAAACTAGGTATACACAAGAATGCTCGATAGACATCGAGAACTGTCTCCAATGCCCAAGTGAGCTTGGCACATGTTGACTGATAATGATTATGACATTTGTGTAACATCAAAGAAAAATCACAATTAATATATTGTATCCAACAATCTCCCTCTTTGGCATTGATGGCAACACAACATGTCATAGCACAATGACATTTTTGATTAGAGAACTCCCTCTATCAGTATGAGCTCTTCCTTTATATTGAATTCTATCTGCAATAACTGTTACAAAGTTCATTTAAAACATCCTCCCTCTTTCCACATACTTCATCTTTTAGAGGACTTCTCCCTCTCTAGTATTTGAATTTATTTAGGTTCCAAAAATTTCTCAGAGATATGATAGTAAACTTCTCCCTCTTTGACAATACATTCCAAAGAAAATAACTCTATAAATTCCAATATACCTTAAGTACTGATTCATTTGCAATATGCCCTTGCCAATTCTTCATCAACTGATAAATCTTCAATAGGTTCTAGTTCATGCATTCACTAAACTTCATTTAGTGAATTTCAGATAGGGGAATGACCCCTTTCCTACCTCTTAGATACACAAATTCATCCTTAAGTAATATCTTGGTGAATATGTCTACAATATATTTGTTTGTATTCACATATTCCAATCAGACTTCTCTATCTTGCACCAATTCTATTAAGAAGTGATATTTTATAGCAATATGCTTTGTTTTGAAATTCATTATAGGATTCTTTTATATGTTTATTACACTAGTGCTATCACAATATATCACAATATTCTTTCAGATAGATTAGGAAGGGTATCAAGTTCATAGTAAATGAATCTTCTATAGTCTTTAGTTTACTTGTTGCTTTCTTCTTCACTCTTTTCTATATATTCATCAATTCTGACATGTGCACTTTCTATAATTTTATGAGTACATAAATTCAAACATCTGTATGTTTTGCTTCTACAAGTGTATCCTAGAAATATGCCTTCATCACCTTTTACACCAAATTTTCCTTTTCTAGATTCTTTCAATATGTAACATTTGCTACCAAATACCTTCAAGTAACTGACATTAGGTTTGTAGCCATACCATAGCCTATCAGGTGTCTTGTTTGAATCTTTCTTCAATGAAACTCTGTTCAAGGTGTGAACTATAGTGTTGATAGCTTCCTTCCAGTATTTGAAAGCAACATTATTTTCAATCATCAGGGTTCTCGCACAATCCATGATAGACCTATTTCTTCTTTCTGCTATACCATTCTGTTATGGTGTACCATGAGTATATACTTTTCTTTTGATTCCTCTTTCAATGTATAAATTTTTGAATTCATGGGAAATGAATTCACCACCTCCGTCTAACCTTAGGCATTTCAAGTTCTTTCTAGTTTCTTTTTCTACTATTTCTAGATACCACTTGAATTTTTGAAAAGCTTCTAATTTTTTTTAGGTACATTAATGTCATCATTCTAGAGTAGTCATCAACAAAGAGAATAAAATTTTATTCTCCAATATAACTCTCTATTCCAATAGGTCTACATAAGTCTGTATGAACAATTTCCAACAATTCTTCTAACTGATAGTCTTTGCATTTGAAGCTTGTCTTTCCCATCTTACCAATTTGGTAATTTTTTGCATAAACACATGTTAGGCTTCTTCAAACTAGGAATATCTCTTACTCTTTTATGTTTTCTTATCTTAACTAGACTATCAAATTTTACATGATATAATCTCTTGTGCCATACCATCTTTCTTCTACTTGAGCAATAAAACATGAATAATCACTGAGATCAAGATAAAAATAGATTACATTTTATTTGCTTGCCAGAACCAACCAAATTTCCTTTCCCATCCAGTAGTTTGATCTATCCATTCATTAATTATACCTTGAATCCAATGTTATTTAGTTGTGCCACACTTAGTATATTATGGTTTAGTCCTTGAACCCTATAAGCATTATCACACACATGTTCTTTAGTTAACAAGATACATCCTTTTCCTTTTATATCACAAGGTTCATTGTTTCCAAATCTTACACTACCTCCATCATAATATTCCATATGCTCAATTTTTTTTTGTCACCAGTCATATAATGTGAGCAGGCACTGTCAATAATCCATATATCATTTTTGCTAACATGAGAGATAAGTGCCATCTTATCTCCTTCATCACTAGATTCATCTTTCAAAGCAATATAAATCATTTCATCTTCACTATTATTAGAATCTTTCCCTATGAAACAAGATTTCTTACCTTTGTCCTTGATGTTCTTGTAGTTCTTAGGTCCTTCTTCCCTTTATGCTTGTTGTGTTTCTTTTCATCATTCATTTCCTTGTTTGGACATGTAGCAGCAATGTGAACAATTTCTTCACAAGAAAGGAAGATCAGAGGAACTTTACCTTTGTACTTCCCTCTTCCTTTGGAATAATTTCTTGTAAGAAAGGCTTCAACAAATTCAAGATCACTATTTGAACTTTCTTCTAATGATCCGTCTTTTCACTTTTTGATTGACTAGATTTTAACTATTTACATTTTTCTTTGAGTGAGAGTTTAGCTTTAAATTTAGATTCAATATTCTTTGAATTAGGAACATAGTTATTATAATTGTCTAACTTAAAAGCTATTAATCTTCCAACTAGAGCATCTAACCCTATCTTATTAGTTGGATCACATCTCATTTCTTGAATAGAAGATACTCTAATTGCATAAATAGGAAGAAGAGTTTTGAGCACTTTACTTACAACAATTTTCTCCTTGATGTCTCCTCTAAATGATTTGGTTGCAATTACACTAGCCTTAATTTTTTTCCCATATTTTTCAATGTTTTCATCTTCTCTCATTTTCATTTGATCAAATTGTCCTCTAAGGCTTTCTGCTTTGACTCTTCTCACATTGTCATCTCCTCCATAGATATCTTTTACTTTGTTCGACATTGCAAAAGTAGTTTTACAATCTTTTACTTCATCACATTCAGTATAATTGAGAGTAGATGAAATATCAATCATCATGATATTAAGATTCATATTTTTAGCAATATCTTCAACTAATAATGTTCTAGTTGGAGTCTTATATTCAGCATCAAGATACTTGCAACCTAAATCATTGATGGTAGCCAGATGCAACCTCATAAGTCCTTTCCATACTACAAAATTGTTTGTATTTGGCTTGGGGATCTCTCTTTTTTAAGACATTTTGATCTTTACCTAAGGTCCTTGAAACCTTCTCTTCAAGTGCCAAAATCTCTAATACTATTTGTTGGAAATACAAGAGAAGTAACTAAGAGTGGAGGGGTGAATCAATTACTAAAAAAATAAAATTTAGATCCTTTTTGATGTCAGTACAAAATGTAAACATATAATTGAATACTTTTGAAGCTTAGTATACACACAGAGTGTTGTAACTTGGTAGTAACTAGATTAGCTTGATAAAATATTAACATAAGAACCACTGGATGTTATCTATGATTAGCATTACTTCAACTTAGTTGCAAAAACATAAAGAAAATAGCATGAACACATTTGACAAAAGGATTTAACATGGAAACTCAATTTGGGAAAAACCACCAACAACAACTACTTATTGATTTTCTCTCTTTTGAAGTGAGCCCTATTAGGAACCAACCTTGTTAAAGGTTACAAAACACACTATTAAGTGTTACCCTATTAAAGGATTAATCAACCTATTAGGAGTGGCTTGGTTAGAGGTCTTGAGAATAATTAAATGGAATTACTACCTTGTTAGAGAATTTGCAAATAGCTATTAAGCCAACTCTATTAAGAGATTTAGATCACTACTAGAATGGTTAGAGAGTGAAAATGAAATTACCTAATTTGAATGCAACTTAATTGCTGATTTTAGATCTCTTTTTTGGCTTGTATTTGATTCTTTCTAATTGAATATGACTTTATTGCACCACAAGGATATTCTAATTATCCTTCAAATTTGCTTCTTCTTCTTACCAATAGATCTTCAATTACATCACCATAATTCGCATATTCTTTTGCACTCACACTTGCACACTTTCTTTCACATTTTTAATTCACAACTTGACCTTATACTTATACCTTCCATTTTGTCAAGTTGGCTCAAATACAACTTACAATAATTAATATTTATCACCTTAGTTGATTGGAATCAATATATAGATCAATTAAACTCAATACAACAAAATAAGAAAATCCTTTGCTAGCCAATCCTACTCAATAGAAACTAATTCTAAAGTGATTTCCTTTGTTAACCAATAGATGCTCGATTAACACTAAAAACTTATGAAAATCCTTTAGCAATTGAGTGAGCTCAGTTAGTACTAGTTCCATCCAACTTTTCTTTGTTACTTGAGTGAACTTGGTTAACACTTGCTTTCTATAACTTTTCCTTCGATGACTAAGTGAACTCAGTAGACACTTCCTTCAAAACTAGGTAAACATGGGAATGCTTAGTAAACACTAAGAACTATCTCCACTGCCTGAGTTAGCTTGGCATATACTAATTGATAATGACAATGATATTTGTGTAACATCAAGGACAATACACAATTAATCAATTGTATCCAACAATCTCCCTATTTGGCATTGATGGCAACACAATATGTCATAGCACAATTAAATTTTGGATTTGAGAACTCCCTTTATTAGTATGAGCTCTTCCTTTTTACTAAATTCTATCTGCAACTATTGTTACCAAGTTCATTTAGAACATTCTCCCTCTTTTAGTATACTTCATCTTTTAAAGGACTTCTCCCTCTCCGGTTTCTAACTTTATTCTAGTTCCAAAAATTTCTCGGAGATATGATAGTAAACTTCTCCCTCTTTGACAACACATGCCGAAGACAATAACTCTATAAATTCCAATGTAACTTAAGTATTGATTCATTTAAAATATGCCCTTCCCAATTCTACACCAATTGATTAATCTTCAATAGGTTTTGGTTGATGGGAGAATGACCCCTAGCTTACCTCTTTGATACAAAAATGCATCTTTAGGTAATGGCTTGGTGAATATGTTTGCAATTTGTTCCTTTGTATTCACATATTCCAATTTGACTTCTTTATCTTGCACCAATTCTCATAAGAGGTGATATTTTATAGAAATATGCATTGTTTTGTAATGCATTATAGGATTCTTTGATATGTTGATTGCACTGGTGTTATCACAATATATAACAATTGGATCTTTGATTTCTACCTTCATTCCTTCCAATAGTTGTTTGAACCAAACAATGTTAGAGCAATTAACTATTGTTGCTACATATTCTACCTCTACTATGGATTGAGAATTACAATTTTACTTCTTGTTTGTCCAAGTTACTAGTCTTTTACCAAGAAAGAATGCTCTACCACTAGTGTTTTTTCTGTCATCAAGACTTTCTACCCAATCAACATCAGTAAATAATTTATGTCCAAATTGCCTCCAAGTCTATACCATAAACAATAGTCTTTAGTACATTTTAGATACCTCATGATTCTCTTGATTGCCATAATGTGATTTTATTTTGTATTTGCTAATAATCTTGCCACTATTCTAGCTATTAAAGCAATATCAAGCCTTGTGTGAACTGCATACTACAATTTTCCAATCATTGAACTATAAATATTCTTATCTACTTCTTTGGAATCATCATTTTTGGAAAGTGTACGTCCAATAGACATAGGTGTTCCAACTGATCTTGAATCTTCCATTCCAAATTTCTTCATTATCTCCTTGATATACTTAGATTGAGTGATGTGGATACCATTCTTGTTCTACTATATTTGCAATCGAACAAAGAATTTTATTTCACCAAACATGGAAATCTCAAATTATTTGCTCATTTCTTCTAAGAATGCTTTGCATAGATTATCATTTCCTATAAATAAAGTATCATCAACAAATATTTCTACTAAAACAATCTTCTTATTTGGTCCTTCCTTGATATACAAACTACCATTATCATTAGTCCTTTGAAAACCAATATGTACCAACTAATTATGTAGTCTTTCATACCAAGCTTTGAGAGCTTGCTTGAGACCATCTAAAGCTTTGTATAGTTTACAAACCATGTCTACTTTGCTAGGATCTACAAAATATTTTGGTTGGTCAATGTAAACTTTGGCATCAAGGATTCCATTCAAGAATGTAGATTTTACATTCATTTGATATACTTTAAATCCTCTATGTGCTGCATATGCTAGTAAAGTTCTAACACCTTGAAGCCTTTCTATAGGAGAAAAAGTTTCACCATAGTCAATAACTTCTTCTTGGGAGTAACCTTTGTATAGCAATCTTTCTTTATTTCTTGATACCTTTCCATCTTCATTTAGCTTATTTCTAAATACCCATTTTGTATCAATTACATTTTTATCCTTGGGTCTGGGAATAAGAGTCCAAGATTTTTTCTTCTCTATTTGTTCTATCTCTTCATTCATTGCTTCAATCCAACTTTCATTTTTTATAGCATCTTTGACACTTATAGGTTAAAATTTAGCAAGTAAACATGTACCTTTTAATTTAATTCTTGTCATTGTTTCTATTGGTTTGATTTTTCACAGTATAGATTTTTTTTGAAAATTTACTGAAAAATCATTTAAGACATTGTATCATGTATATTAGGGTTTTTGTTCCTTGTATTTTCAAACTCTTAGGTTGCCCTAATTCATGTCCTCATCTCTGTGTCATTGAAATTCTATCAAATTCTCAAGGTTTGTCATTAGAGCAATCAGTTGAAAAACCTTAAGTTTGTAAAGACTCTAATGCCTTATCTTATTTTTCTTTAGTTTTTTAAAAATCTCAAAAGTAATATTTCAAAAATGATTTTAAGGCAGATTAATTTTACCCTAAGGTTGGGCTTATGTAAGCATGACTTCATTAAAAATATTGTTTAAAACTTTATTGGTCGTGCTTTGTTTATAATTTGCTGGATTATTTTATTGAGAAAATATCCTATGTGATACAAATTTTGTGTGACCATTGATCTTGTTTAGATCAATGGGTATCACATTCCCACAATGTTGAGATGCAGGCTTTTTGAATAATGCGGGCATGCACTTTGATGACACATAGCCCTTACATGTTTCATGTTTTAGTGCACTGCAAAGAGTGTGATTTGTCATAAGTTGTCAAAACGTTTTTACAGACTTTGTAGTACCTTTCATGCATGTTCTAAAATTCTTATGATGTCATTGGTTGATCTATTAACCAAAGTATCTTTTTATCACCAAGATTCATCGACCATTGATCTTGTTTAGATCAAGGGCTAATGCTTTCTCACATTAGGGAGATGCACAAGAATTAAATAATGCGAGGAAGCACAAATTGGACACATAGCATGATCTAACATCATGGCCCCACCTTTCTATAGGATGACATTGAAGTATCTTTCATGGCAGTTGTCAGATGAGTTGGACCAGGTGATAGTATTTTATTTATCAATTTGGCTGATGTAGGATTTTTAGCACACATCATTCAATGACCATAGATCCTTCAAAGATCAAGGGCTGGCACAAGCCCACATTAAGAAACTACTCATTCAATAAAGAATGTGAGTATGCACCTTTGCATCACATGTCACATTGGGGCCAAGATTAGGAGAAACAGCTGATTCATGCCATGATGTATGCCATATGTGCTTAGTTGGAAATACTTATGCTAGGGGCATGGAAATTCAACAATTAATGTTGTACTTAGATTGGTTAGAGCATGAGGGTTGAAACAAGTCATTTCATTAGTCCAAGTGGATGATGCAGCCATAAAGTTCAAAGTTTTACCTGCCATTGATCTTGATCAAATTGACGAAAGGCACATGCTGGCATTAGGAATTTTAAGGAATTTTAAGCAAAGTAGGTATGCACCATGCGAACACATGTCCATGGTGATGTCACTATCCACATCTCAAAAGGTTTTTAGGATTCAAGCAGTGTCACCATTTGACATTTCCAAGATCAATGACAGGTGCAAGCCCATAGTTTGAAGATGCTTGTACAATAAGGAAAGTGGGGATGCGCTATCTTGACATTTGGAAGGAATGACATCTAGTACTCATTTGCTCAGAAGATGTATGGAACCTGATTACATGGAGGTTGTTAGGAGGCACAAACTCAAATATGGCTTCCTATTGGTTAGTTCACCTAACTGGGCCTTATTTAATTGTAAACTTGTGTGATTGTTGATCTTGTCTTGATTAATGAATAGTGCTTACCTGCAATTTTGAGATGCAAGAAATTTAAGGAATGTAGGTAAGTAGTAATGCGACACATCACCATGTTTTTAAATCCATAAAGCTTGTTTCTTTTTGAATTAAAGTCATCCAATTTGGTGAAATCTATGGATAAGATTTAAATCTAGGTACAATTTGGAGGTAACAATTACTGAGAGTAAATATGGTGCAGAGCTCATTCATGCAATTTCAATACATGAATAAAACTCATGTTTTCACCACTAATGAACCACCAAAGCATAGGAAGAATATTAGAGCATCCAAAATTTTCAGAGCCAAGGCACAAAAATTTTATCCAGCAATCCAGTGAATTGCAATGGAAATCATACAGAGAAAAAGTACAAATTTTAGCAGGTAAGTACTATGTGACTCCTTGAAATCAAGTGTTTTTTTTTTTTTACAAGTTCTAGGGTTTTATTCAAAATACCTCCCTAAAAAGAATTCATGGGATAGATTGATTACCTAAAATGTTCTATACATGATGATTTTCTTGAAAAATTCCCTCTATCCATACATGAAATAACTAAGGGGAGGGAGCTCATTCCAAAAGAATCTAGGGAAATTATAGCGAAGGGTTTCTATGATAAGGTAAATTGGGTAAGAGATGCCCAAGTATCTATGGGAGGCCTAGAATTGTTCAAAAAATGGTTCTCAAAAAGGAATTTAGATACCTCCTTTGGAAATGTCTAGGAATTTGACATTGGAAAATTAACAGTCCCTCTAGTTTTCTTTGATAGTGATTTGTTGGTTGATTTGGCTAAAAAGTATGACCCTATTACAAATTGGGTTAAGAACCATGCTGGGGTAAATCTTTCTAGAGTTTTCCCTAAGTTAATTACAGATGTTCTCAATTTAAACCCTCACCATGTTGTCCATGAAAAAATTGACATGGCTGACCTCCAACCAAGGTATGATGCCCAAAGGATATACTTGAGAATAGGGCCATTGCAAGAACCTGCTACCTAGGTGGGTACATGGTCTGCAATCACTGCCAACACACCCGAGCCATTAATGAGAAGACATTTTAATCTAAGGGCTTAGGCATTATATTTTTCTCTATGCAAGATCTTTGGAATGGATGAAGCAGAGCATATCCCAAGGTCTATTGTTTTCATTATGGCTTGGACTCTTCAATTTGAGATGAGAACTATTCTTGACTTTGGTACTTTCCTAGCACAAGAAATTCACAATGGTTTAGTAGGGATAGCCCAAGGGAAAGTAAACAAACCTTTCTGTTGGTATTCATTTCTTATGTATATATGCATGTACAAGGGATATAATTTCTTCTCTAAGGGTATGGAGCCCGAGATAACCAAGGATGGACAGAGGCATCCAATTCAATTATGGAGTGTGGATATCACATCAGAGGCTAGATTTGCCAGTTTTGTTAGGTTTGATAGATACTTTGCATCAAAGCTTAGATTTCTTTTGAAAGGGGACAGCCCTAGAATTCCACAAGCACTACTAGAATTGGTCAGACCTAAGGACCATGCAAAAGGGCTATTGGTTAGTTAAAATTGTGGGGATATAATCCCTTACAATGTTTTAACAATAATAAGAGTGTATGGATTTTTTGAAAAGCCTCATGTGTTACCATTCCATGTGCCACTAAAAATAGGGATAGCAGAATTGTTATGATAGATAGGCACTATTGATAAAAGAGATTTGCCAAAGAAGGGTACATTCTTTCCAATTTTTATTGTAGTGCATGATTTCAGTATTGTGAGGAAAGGGTGGAAACATCTCAACTTGTTCCTAGATAGATACAACATGGTAGAATCTCATGCTAGATTTATTGACCCTAAAGGGTTATGACCTCTTAAGAGAGAGAACAAAGGTTGCCCACATGGTGCACTAGGTATACTATTCTAAGGATGTTATTAGAAAAAAAATTTCTATACAAGAGTGGTAATTAAGAAAAGAGAAATGGTTAGTATTTAGTAGAACTTTAGAATTCATTAACGCTTTTGACTCTAGCTATGACCCATTGAAAGATAAAAAATATTGGGGAACCAAGATGCAAGCATTATTGAATAATTTTGTTGTGATAATCCAAACCATGAATGAGAAGAAGGCCACATATGTTTAGATGTATCTAGACAGGGCTGCAAAGGTGCAAAGGAGGATAAATAGTAGAAATATCATGGCTCTTGGCCAGTATACATTGTAGAGAAGAGTAGGTTATTTGATGATTCAAAATGTACAACAAGCTCCCCTTCATCAAAGGCCAAGGCTAGAAGATCCATCTATAGCCAGTGCTCCAAAAAGGCAAAGGTTAGAGAAATGATCTTCTTCTTCTCAACTAGAACAGTACTCCCTAAGCCAATCCCCAATTTGGATAGATGATGAAGCATCTTTAAGGGAACAACTTAGACAAATTGGTGGGGAGGGGGATGTAATTTTTACTTCCACTAATTTAAAGATTGGAGAACCATAAGAGCCTCCTACACCTTCCTTGGATCTCACTATTGCTAATTACCAAGGTAAGGAAATAGATCCTATATTTTCTCAAGCCTTTGAGAGGTTTATTAATGATGAAAGTTTTGTCAAGTCTATAGCCTTTGCACAATTTTTGTGGAGATTAAACATAGGCAATTTTGAGAAGACATGTGAAAAAATAAAGGTAGAGCAACCTGAAAAATTAGACTCTATTATAAAAGAATAGGTGAAATCTAAATTTTTGAATGATTTTTCTCAATTTACACCTGAGGTAGGAAGGAAAATAGTTAGACAATCAAGAGTCCTCATTTACTAGAATGGGATATAGTAAATGCCATGGTCTTTGATTCAATAAGGAAAAAAAAGGATGTCCAATTTAAGAATGAAGAAGAGGTGTTACGGGCTCATAGGGGAGTCAAGTTCACTGATGACCACCAAGCCTTGGTTCTTTGGTCCATTGAGAAGAGGGATAAGACCAGAATGCAAGAAATCACTACTACAGAGCATATCGGTGCATTAACAACATTCAGGGCTAGTGAGGTTGGCAGCAAACAAATAATTGGGATGGCCTTAAAAATGTTAAAATTGGGTAGTGTGGAGTCTACCCAAGAAGAAGAAAAATTTGCACAATTCAATGCCAGATTTGAAGAAGTCTTAAAAGCATATGACGAGAGGGGTATGCAAATATAGTCACTAGAGAACCAAGTAACTCAAATGGAGAAAATACTTGGGAAAATAAAAGTGGAAGAATCTAGTAGACCCAGGATTGCATACCCCCCATGGCCACTTGTTGAACCTTTCAAATCAACCCCAATTATTGAAATACCAAATACCCTGGAAAGGCCTCAATTCTATACTATAGAGGATTTCGAAGACGAGAAGAATAAGTTATATGCATTTCATGTAGAATTTAACAATCAATATGAAGAAAAGTTAAGGTAGGGTATCATGTATTTAGTAGATAGAATTAAATGGCCATCATTTTTTGATTTGCTAGCAGGGATTACAACTATTAAGGATGAATTAAAGAGAAATGAGTTAAATTCAAACCCCTTGTTTAAAAGTGGACAAAAAGGAATAATGATATCACTGCTATGTGTATATCTATCATCCAACTACTTTGTCATCAAATTGAAAAGATCTTTGATCTATTAAATAAGCTGCAAGGTTTTGATGATAAACAAAATTCTTTTCATAAAAGATTAATTATTTGTTTTTCCAAGTATATTGGTGAAAATTTTGATTTATTTCCTTGTACTTTAAAGACTATTGATAAAGTGATGGAAAAGGAGAGCAGAAGAGGGAGTTGGATGAGATTTTTTGTGAAAGGATGAATAAAATGATTAATGAAACTAGTCATTTATTATGGGCAACGACTATTGAGGAGCTGGTAAAGGTACATTTATTCTATAATACTATCAAGAAAGATCTTGTTGATGTAGAGCTAATTACACTTTCCTTGATAACTATACACAAGGAGGTCCTAAGTTTTGATTGGCTGGGTGACACTGCCTATAATAAGTGGAAAGATAAAAAAATTTCTATAGAGTAGATGGTAGAAGGTAACAAGGCAAAGGATGATGAGGAAGATGAAGGTGTAAAAGTAAAAGTCACCCTTACAGTTGATGATAAAGACAAGAATCCTTAGGTTAAGGTAAGTTTGTAGGTAACTGGAGATGACTCATCACTTTCAAGATTGATGGCCACTTACTCTGAGGAATCAAAATGATCAAATAATCCAATCATAGTACCATTGTCTTTCAAACTGGTGTAATAGAAAGGGACCCACAAAAGAATGTCTGATGTATCAATTTTTATGTTATTGATAGTTTAGTCTTTTGTGATAGGTGTATGTAAGTATCTTTTTGAAGGACACCTATCAAACACATTTTCCCTTTGCTTGTTGCAACTCAAGCCTATATAAATGAGTTTTCAAGGCAATGTGATGGTTTGAATTCTGATGTATATTTTGGAATTGGCAAGAAATAGTACAGTCAGTCCTATTTCATGTAGTAGTTTTAGATACTCTCAACTATACTTTTCTCAAAAATTATGACATAACCAGTTGAATTTTTTGGGCTTTGTTGAAATTTTATTGGTTATTGTATTACTCATTTCAAAAGGATAATACAAAGGGGTATTTACACCATTATTCTATGTCATCATTTCCTATCTCCATTTTATGAGCTTGTTTATTTTGAGGTCATTTGAATGCAGTTCATGTGGCTGAATGCAATTTGGATTGGTTGTGTATTGGTTCTATTGTTTCTTTTAATTCAATGAATTATGTAAATGCTTCAGTAGATCAATATAATTCATGAGCTTATGGAAAGGATATTTTATAAGAATGGGAATGGGTGATTGCTGTTGATAAATTCATTCACAAATTGTCTGAATTAGAACTCCCACCAATAGTTATTTTTTGCCCAATGGATAAGGCATTGGTCATATAAATCAATGAAAGATGAGAGTAAATCTTTATTTTGCATGCCAAATCAATTTTAAATTCAAAATCATTTTCAATTAAGGTTGTATTGCTAGTTAGCACTTGTTTATACATTATTTTTGTGTCATAGGTAGTTGCTATTACCATGGATTTTTATAAACTCAAGGAGAATTGTGGCAAAAATCTGCTTAAAAGGGATATATATGAATAAAAAAGTATCAGTAAATGAATAAATTGCATAAATGATAGGGTAGAGGATGAAAATCAGAATGAAACTAAATTAAGTTTCATACAACATTATCCTAGTTAATTATCCCTTAGGTATACCCACCTTGGTTTAGCAAAACCTAAAGAGTAGAAAACCATCCTTGGTTTTGTTGAAGTTGGGTCCAAATGATTTGCACATATAATGTCTAATAGGAACTAGCTATTCCTTAGGTTTTATGAGTATTACCATGTTGGTATTGAGCATTTTGTTGTTTAGTAGTTTCAAACTCCAATAAAATGGTGACTTGGTGCAGTGGTACCTTGAAACAAAGGACCCTCACCTTTTCTTTTTGTTGTGCTGTGCTCCAAGAGAGCTCTTGTAAATAATAATAAGGTTCATTGGACCTAAGTGTGGTAGTTGGGGTGTAGGAATTCAAAATGTCCTAGGTAGAGTGCAAAATGGCCTAAAAGGCAAGGTACCCCTTAATGGGTAGCTTAAGTGATGAGTAACTAACTTAGAAAAGGTTATCTAGCATGAAATTTCTAAGGGGTGACCTATTTGACAAGTTGAAAATGTAAAAAGGCACAAGCAAGAAAATTGCAAAAGTTGCTCTATTGCAATTTTGCAGTTTTTGAAAAAAATGTTGTTCTTTGCTAGAAATTGAAGTTCTTTTTCTTTAAAACATAAAGAGGCTGATGGAAAACATTAAGAGGAGAGGAAAAGACCTGGGAGGAAGTACAAATGACTTCCCAAACCCTAAAGTGAAAAGCAGTTGTCATTTTGAAAAAAAACAAGTGTTGTAGCATGCATTTTGAGAGCAAAAAGACTAGTTTTTTTCAGTTTTGAGGTTTTTCTTCATTGTTTTTATGTGATGTACCTAATATAATGTTAGATGTCATGATTTAGAAAAAAAATTATTTAGGAAGTTTGGCTTGAAAGCTTTTCATTTGGTAGTTGTAAAAATCTTTTATTTTTAGGTAATTTGTTGTCCAGTTTACAACACTTTGTAAAGAAAATGAGATAACTCACTATCACACCATAGGAATTGTACAACATTTTTGGGATTGTCAGTAAACTCAATGTACTATATGCAAGAAAAATTAGGGACCTTCAAAATTTTGGCAAGAATTTTTAATCTCTTTCCCTATGTGAGCCAAAGCAAGCCAGGTTAGGGAAGAGTTGCATAAATAAGCATTTTACATTGCAAGATTTTAGATTTTTTTGTAGGTTGCTGAAGGAGGTTGGAAGAGGAGTGAAAGGAGATTCTTTGGGTGAAAGTATAGTGCTCCACCAATTCATTTGGACAACAAACAAGATAGGACAACATGTTATCATTTGATTCCTTGTAGCTCTATTTTGGAGCAATTTGGTGAAATCGGTAATGAAGAAGGTTTCAGCAACCTATTTTGACATGATAAAGGAGTACATTGCAAGGGTGTGAGACTCCTTCCATGATACTACAAGTGGTTGGTAATATTGGTCAAGAAGACCTAGTTTGATTGAATATTTTGAATGATCTTCATTAAGAATGGCAGCTTGGTAGGTAGCAAGAAGTGAAAACTTCTCAAGATAGAGGAGAAGGGTTTAGGATTGGGGGATCTTTTCTTGAAAAAGATCCTATAAATCCATGTGGTTATCTTGGAGGACACCCTGAGTCTCAGAGGTAGATTGGAAGCATGAATTAGTGATTGATTCATCCCTTCTCTCCCTATCATGACTCTACTGGGGACATACTTAGTATGGTCATAAATTAGTGGGTCTTTTAAGATCTATGTCTCCATTGGGTAAAGTGCTTAGCTAAGTATTTTATGAAGAATTTTTCCCATGGATTTAGACTTCATATGCAGTGTGCCTAAAACTATCAATAAAGCATTTGTCATTTGTTCAGTGATTGTTCCCATTTGGATAGGGTGGGTAGCGACTCAAAAGGTTTAACCAGTGTCAGTACTTGAAAGTTTGTTATATCAAATAATGAAAAATAAGAGAAATACATGATAAAATGTGAAGCAAATCTTGGGAATCAAGTTACAAACCGATCTCTCTCCTAGGAGAAAATAGAATTGAGCTGTAAAAGGAGATCAAGTGTAGAAAGGAAATCACTCCCAAGAGCAAACAATAAGGAAAGATAATATCTATCACTCTGCTATGGAAAAGGAACCTTTCTCCAAGGGTCCTAGATCTCACCTAGGTTTATCTGATGATGATTTTTATAATACTCCTGAGATGATATGCCAAGAATAGATTGTACCACCACATCTACTTAGTTTGGGTAATAGGAATAGCAATAATCTTTTACAACATAGTACAAATCCTTTCATGTCAGATTATTATCCTAAAAAGGTGAGACCAAAACATTTAGAACTTGAAAGCTTCAATGATGAGAAAACTACCAGTTATGAGTTGATGGTCCCTAACCCTGATGAGAATAAAGTCCTAAGAGTTTAGCTTGCTAAGAAAGAATCCATTGATAGGAGGTTCCAAAAGGAAAGGGAAGAAATTATCATCAAAGCCTATGAACAAAAAAAGAATTACTTAGGCAAATTTTTTCTTTAAAAAAGAAAAATGAGATAGCAGCTAATGCTTGGCAGCCTAAAATTTTGGGTCAAGTTGAACATCTCAAATTACAAGAGAAAAAGTAGACAAAGAATCAAGATACAAACCAAGAGGGTCTAGTGATACAACAAATCAAGAGCTATAAGACCCTAGAGCCAAAAGGGGATGTAGGACATGTTATTAATGTGCAACATAAAGGAAAACAAAAGGAAGTTGGTATTAAGATCAATGAACTAGCAAAATTTGTCCAAATCTATGATTCCATGTCACCTTCTAATATTGAGTTAGAAAAGAGAATAAAAGAAAGAGATGCTTTGGCTAAGAAGTTAGATATTGTAGAAAGTGAGGCTATTATAGCTAAGATGAACAAGAAGATCAAATTCCTAGAAATTGCTAAGAAGTAATCTGCAGCTATATCTAAAGGTAATATAGATCATGAATTTGACAATGCAGATTAGAATGCTACTCAGTTGCCTATTTCTTTCTTGTCTTCTTTTTCACAAAAAGTAGATCTGAATAAGCCTATTGGTGATGCTAGTACTAGTAATACCATTGATAATGTTAAGAGAAATGTTCCCAATCATCCTAAGATTGATTTGCAAAGAAGATCTGATAACCCCATCCCACAAGAAATGAGGAAAAGCTGCCTAAATTTGCTAGTAACAATGTTGTTACATGTGAGGATCACCTAAGAAGTTTCTTGGATATGATGAGTGATTATGAGGTTTAAGGTAAAGATGTTATAATGAAGTTGTTTGTTTAATTATTAATTGAAGATGCTAGAGAGTGGCTCAAAAGACTTCCTAAATTATCTATTATGGATTGGAAGAACATTGAATATTGTTTCAAGGAACAATACAGTGACAAGCTAAATCAAAGTTATATTTTGAGTGAATTCAATAACATCAAGAGACTACCCAATGAGTCTGTCACGGAGTTCAATAATAGATTTTAGAAGAGAATATACAAGCTGATGCAAACAATGTGAGTTGATGATAAGGTATGCATCATCACATATTTGAATGCTTTTGATGGTAAAATAGCGTATCAACTTAGGGATAAGGGACCTAGGACTTTAAGAGAAGCCTTTAGGATTGCTATTAAAATTGAGAATAATTTGAGAATCTCAGGTAGATTAGAAAGTAAAAGGGATGATCCTAGATATATTGGTAACAAGGGAAATAGAAAGGAAGACCACAAAACTATAGGTGGGAAGAAACAAGAGTCTAGTGAGATAAGTCAAGTTCTCAATGCTATAAAGAATTTAAGTCTTCCTCAAGTGAAGAATGATAGGAATCCCACTGACAATAAGGTCCCTTATCAATCTAACTTCAATAGACAAAATAGGTTATAGAATTTCCCCTATACCACTAGTTGGAAAGATGGTCAGCCTAATGTTCCTTCCCCTAAGAACAATAATAACAAGGTGATTCCTAATCCTTTATCAAAAAATTCTATAAATTTTGTGGATGATCTTGAATCTACTATTGAACCTACCTGGTGTTTTACATGCTAGTTACCACACTCTCTTGAATCTTGTGCAGTAGCATTGTCATTTCCAAGAAATCAAACTATAGTAGAAAAGTGTCATGAGTAGGAAGAAAACAATGATGATGTAGGGTGTAACATGTTTGAATCACATTATTTTGATAATGAATATTATAACAGAGATGTGCATGACCAAAGATAGTTTTAGAGTGCCATACAATAACAAGTATTTTTTGATGAAAGTGATATTGAAGATAATGTATGTAACATGGTAGGTTCAAAAGAAGAAGTAACATTGAGAAAACATTCTAGGGAAGAGATTGATCAAATTACTGTTAGTATGGTAGCCCAAGTTTAGACCAGAAGTATGGCTTAGAGAGATGAGAAGGACAAGGTAGCTAGTATCTTTATAAAAGGAACTATTCACAAGAAGAGTGAAATTGTGAAGCCTAAAGAAACCTCTTCTATGAAGGCTAAATTCATAAATCAAAAGTGGGAACTAAAGAAGGGGGGTAATCCTAAGGATTTGGAGTTTTCAAATAATATCCCCAAGAAAATGGATGAGGAGGTGCCAAAGATTATCACTAAACAAGACAAGCGTCATCAAAATGCTCTAAATATTTTGGATAAACATGATGAGAAAAAGAATATGAATAGTGGTAACCTTTTTGATTCTTCTATAGATATGCTTGCTATTTTATCTCAGATTACTGTTAAGGTTCCTTTTTCTGAACTACTAAAAATCCTTGAACATAGAAATAAGGCCATAGTATGGTTGGGAAATACTGATGTAGAGGTAAGTCAGGATTGTAATGAGAATCATGTTCCTAAGGAAGAGGACAAAGAAAAAATGAAAGAGAAGGAAAATGAAGTAGTAGTGTCTCAGATTCTTCAAATGTTTTTTGATAGCTTTGTCAATGAATGTTTAGAAAGTGTTGAGCCATTCTTCTTGAGTATCCTAGTGAATGGTAAAACATTAAAGAATTGTATGATTGATTCTGGTGCTTCCAATACTATTATGCCTTTTGAAATAATGAAGGAATTAGGCTTGAAAATTGATATAACTCAGGGAAGATGGTGTGCCATGGATAAAAGAGAAGTTATAGTGATAGGTACTATTAATGCCTTACCCTATAGACTGATAGCCTATCCAAAAAAAGAACTTACTATGAGTGTATTGCTTGTTGATATCCCACCTCAATATGTTATGTTATTATCTAGAAAATGGAGTGTTTCCATGGGAGGAAGTTTTTAGTGTGATCTATCATTTGCTATTTTTAACATTGATGGGAATCTGCTAAAGATAAATAGAGAACCAAAGAGCATATATATGATAGAAGAAGATATTGAGGATGATATGACAAAATTTTTGGATACAAATGTCAATGCATTCAGGGAAGAGGTTCTAACTTTGAAGAAAAGCAAGCAGAAATATCAGATAGAAGTTGAAGCTAAAACAAAGGCAGATAAAGGTGATTTGTGGGCCATGTTATTTGATGGTGCTTGTTGCAAAGATGGAGTGGCTGTAGGTATTTTGTTGATCTCCCCTGCTAGGATAACATGCAAATTTTCATTTACATTGTGTTTCCCCTATACTAATAATATAGAAGAGAATGAGGCCTTTCTGTTAGGACGTAGACTAGGTCATAAGCATGGGATAAAATGTTTACATGTTATATGAGATTTTGAATTGGTTTTATCTCAGGTCAAAAATGTTGATGTGTTAAAAAATAAAAGGTTAAAACAATATAGAAATGTAGTATGGGACATTATGGAATGTTTTGATGCATTTGGGATAGTTTGGAAGGATAGAAGTTGCAATAAGATGGCAGATTTATTAGCAAATATAGTAGTAAAACTTGATGATATTACATTTTCTAGTATATCTAAAATTAAGACTGAAACTAGACCCTCTGACCCTAACAATATCCACAACTGTCAAGTATTTGAAGATGATAAGGATATTCTAATATTTCTAAATTGTGAAAATATGCTATCAGGACAAGAAATTGATTGTGCATCTTATGTAGAAAATATAAATGGAAAAGATACTATTCTTAGGTAGGAAGTTGTGCAATTGAAGACTAACAAAATCCCAAAGGGTTTAGTTATTTTAGAAATAGTCTTTGACAACCAAGACAGGGCCCATATGGATACAAATGAATACATGCTAAGGACCTTGAGGAGGTAAATTTTGGAATTTCAAAGGCACCAAAGAAGGTATATATTGGCAAGAAGTTATCCCCTAAAATAAGGAAAGGTCTAGTTGATGTGTTAAGAAAATATAGGTATGTGTTTGCATGGTCATATGATGACCTTAAGGCTTATAGAGAGGATTTGTTTCAGCATGAATTTCCTTTGAGAGTAGATGCTAAGCCTTTTAGACAAAAATGAAGTCCAATAAATCCAACCTTGGCTCCCAAAATGCAGGAAGAATTAATCAAGCTAAGGGATGCAGGGATTATAAAGCCTATTAGATAATCTTCTTTGTGTCTAATTTAGTTCTTGTTAGGAAGAAAAATGGAGATATAAGGTTGTGTGTTGATTTCGAGAATCTAAATATGTCTTCACTAAAGGATAATTATGATTTACCAAACATGTAGGCCATGTTGGAAAAGGTCACTAGCTCAGAGCTCATGTCTATGATGGATGGATTTTTAGGTTACAACCAAGTGGTTGTCAAGGAACCAGAACAATTCAAGACTACTTTTACCACCCCATGGGGTACTTATGTATATGTCAAGATGCCTTTTGGGCTTACTAATGCTGGGGTTACTTTTCAACGTGCAATGGATGTGGCATTTGCTGATATTATTGATAAATTTTTAGTTGTGTATCAAGATGATTTAACTACTTACTCTAAAGATGATAATGATCATTGCATGCATTTGAAGAAGGTATTTATTAGAGTCCTTAAGTATGGTATTTCTTTGAATCCCAAAAAGTGGCATTTTGGTGTCATGGAAGGAAATTTATTAGGAAACTGGGTTGGCAAACATGGAGTAAGGATTGATCCTAAAAGGGTAGAAACAATATATAAGATTTAGAAACCTAAGAGTATTAAGGGAATTCAGTCATTTTTTTGACAAATTAACTTTCTTAGGAGATTTGTGACTAATTTTGCAAAAATTAGTAGACCTATATCAAGAATACTAAACAAAGGATCTAAGATAAGGTGGGATGGTGAACCTAGCATTGCATTCCACAAAATTAAGCAAACTACTAAAGATGCCCCTATGCTTAGAGCTCCAAATTATGATAAGCCAATGAATATATTTTCTTTTGCCTCATATCATACTATTCTTGTGGTACTGTTACAAAAAAATGAAGAAGGTTATGAACAACACATTGCATTTTAAGCAAGTCATTGTAGGCAGTTGAACTCAAATATGATATAACTAAGAAAAAAGCATATGCACTAGTGAAAGGGGTGAATGAATTTAGATGTTATTTGATGGTAGCTATTATTGTTGCATTTGTTCCTATTGCTATGAAAAAAGATATTTTTTCACAAAAGGAGGTATTTGGTAGAAGATGTAGATGGATTAAAAAAATACAAGAATTCAATATTGACATTTAGATCACTAAAGTCCTAAGGGGTCAAGGTTTGGCCAAATTAACGATAGAAGCCAATTTAGAGGCAAACAAAATCAACTATTTGGATGATAGTTGCAGAGAAAATCTTTGTGATATGGATTTTTTAACTGGTACAAGGATGTGATCTATTATTTGCAGGACATGAAATTCCCATCAGGGTTAACAGAAAACTAGAAAAGATCCCTTAAATTGAAGGCTATAAGATATGTTATAGTCCAAGTTCAATTGTGGTGGAGAAATATGGAGGGGTAACTCTTGAAGTGTGTAGATGAAATTGAATCTAAAAGGATTCTAAAGGATATGCATGAGGGTGTGTGTGGTCACTATATGGCTAAGACTACTTCTCATAAAATTCTTAGGGTTGGCTTTTGGTGGCCAAAAATTTTCAAAGATGCTCGTGAATTTGTAAAAATATTTGATACTTGCTAGAGATTTGGTGGAAAGTTGAATTTTTTTGGGAATCTACCATTAAGACCTGTTGAAGTGTAGGCACCATTCTAGCAATGGGGAATAGATTTTATAGGTGAAATTACAAACAAATCTAATGGTGGGCATTCTTGGATCTTGGTAGCTACTGATTACTTTACCAAGTGGGTTGAGGTAGTCCCTACTAAGAATGCAACAAGTAATGTGGTTATTAATTTCATTTTGAATAACATTGTGACTAGATTTGGATGGCCATAGAAAATTGTGACTGATAATGCTATGTGTTTCAAGTCTAAGGAATATAAGAATTTTGTAGCAAATACGGCATTATAGAGTACACATCCTCACCTTATCATCCCCAAGGGAATGGTTAGGTAGAATCAAGTAACACTTGAGTATACTAAAGATTATAAAAAGAATTCTAGGGGAAAATAGGAAGGCATGGCATTCAAAATTTCCATTAGCTCTATGGGCTGATAGGGTTACTATGGAAAAGGCTATTGGATGTGCCCCATTTGATTTGGTTTATGGTATACAGGCTAGACTTCCCCAGAATAACCTAGAGGAGATATACAAGTTTATTCAACTTTATGAAGATGATATTGTTGATGAGATGCAACTCAGGATGGATGACATTTTACAATTAGAAGAAACAAGAAAAGAATCATGTTCAAAATGCCAAGTTACAGTCACAGATGAAGTATTTATATGACAAAAGGACCATTGAAAAGAAGTTTGAAATAGGTGACATGGTATTAATGTGGAATGCTAGAATGGAAGATAAAGGAAAGCATTATAAATTTGACCCAGTTTGGCTAGGCCCATATAGCAGTTATGATACAAATGGGGAAGATTCATATTTCTTGAGAGATCTAACTGGAGATATTCTTGAATTTCTAGTTCATGGAAAATTCTTGAAGAAATAATTTTCTTAAGGTATTTTTTTTTCCATGAACATTAGTTTTAGGGTTCCTTTTGTTCTTGTACATTGTGTATATTTTGTAGATCCTTGTAAATATCCTTGGATAGTCTAGTTCCCTATTTTGTTGTTTTGTTCTATGCTCTCTAAAGAAGTTGTCATTCATGTACTAACTATGTGGTCTACTCTCCCAAAGATTCTAAATTCTTGCATAGATTCAAGTAGCCTATCATCCCCAGATAGAGCCATTGTTAGTCTGATTTTGCACAGTATAGATTTTTTTTGAAAATTTAGTGAAAAATCATTTAAGACATTGTATCATGTAGATTAGGGTTTTTGTTCCTTTTATTTTCAAATTCTTAGGTTGCCCTAATTCTTGTCCTCATCTTTGTGTCATTGAAATTCTATCGAATTCTCAAGGTTTGTCATTATAGCAATCAGTTGAAAAACCCTAAGTTTGTAAAGACCCTCATTCCTTATCTTATTTTTCTTTAGTTTTGAAATACCCTCGAAAGTAATATTTCAAAAATGATTTTATGGCATATTACTTTTACCCTAAGGTTGTGCTTATGCAAGCATGACTTCGTTAAAAAAATTGTTTAAACCTTTATTGGCTGTGCTTTGTTTACAATTTGCTCAATTATTTTATTGAGAAAATATTCTATGTGATACAGATTTTGTGTGACCATTGATCTTGTTTAGATCAACGGGAATCACATTCTTGCAATGTTGAGATGCAAAGTTTTTAAATAATGCAGGCGTATGCTTTGATGACACATAGCCCTTACCTGTTTAATGTCTCAATGTGCCACAAAGAGTGTGACTTGTCATAAGTTGTCAGAACTTTTTTACAAACTTGTTAGTACCTTTCATTCACATTTTGAAATTCATGCTATGTCATTGGTTGATCTATTAATAGAAGTATCTATTTATCACCAAGATTCATCGACCGTTGATCTTGTTTAGATCAAGGGTGAATGCTTTCTAGCATTAAGGAGATGCACGAGAATTAAATAATGTAGGGAAGCACAAATTGGACATGTAGCAAGATTTGACATCATGGGCCCACCTTTCTGTAGGAGGACATTGAAGTATCTTCTATGGTAGTTGTCAAATGAGTTGGACCAAGCGGTAGTATTTTATTCATCAATTCGACTGACGTAGTATTTTTATGACACATCATTCTATGACCATAGATCCTTCAAAGATCAAGGGTTGGTGCAAGCTTGCATTAAGAAACTACTCATTCAATAAAGAATTTGGGTATGTGCCTCTGCATTGCATGTAATAATGGGGCCAAGATTAGGAGAAACAACTGAGTCATGCCATGTTGTATGCCACATGTGCTTAGCTAGAAATTCTTTTGCTACAAGCACAAAAATTCTAGCAATTAATGCAATAGTCAGATTGATTAGAGCATGAGGGTTGAGACAAGTCATTTCATTAGTCCAAGTGGATGATGCAACCATAAAGTTTAAAGTTTTACTTACTACCAATCTTGATTAGATCGACAAAAGGTGCATGCCCACATTAGTAACTTGAAGGAATTTTAAGGAAAGTGCATATGCGCCATGCAGACACGTGTTTGTGGTGATGTCACTATCCCCATCTTAGAAGGTTTGTAGGATTCAAGCAATTTCACCATTGATCTTTCCAAGATCAATGATTGGTGCAAGCTCATAGTTTGAAGATGCTCATCCAATAAGGAAAGTAGGAATGTGCCAGCTTGACACGTGGAAGGAATGATGTCAAGTAATTCACTCGAAAGATGATATGGGACCTGCTTGCATGGAGGTTGTCAGGGGGCACAGACTCACATAAATTCAATTCAGCTGACTGGGCATTATTCAATTATAAACTTGTTTGATCATTGATCTTGTCTTGATCAATGAATAGCACTTACTCACAATTTTAAGATGCAAGAAATTTAAGGAATGCAGGTAAGCAATAATGTGACACATGGCCACATTTTTAAAGCCATAAAGCTTGTTTCTTTTTGAATTAAAGCTATTAAATCTAGTGAAATCTAAGGATAAGATTTAAATCTAGGTACAATTTGGAGGTAACGGTTACTAAGAGTAAATATGGTGTAGAGCTCATTTCTACCATTTCAATGCATGAATAAAACTCATGTTTTCACCATTAATGAACTACCAAAGCATAGAAAGAATATCAAAGCATACAACATTTTTAGAGCCAGGGTACACAAATTTTATCCAGTGATCCAGTGAATTGCAGTAGAAATCATATAGAGAAAAAGTGCAAATTTTAGGGGGTAAATACTCTATAACTCCTTGAAATAAAGTGTCTAATATTTTACAAGTTCTAGAGTTTTATTCAAAATGCCTACCCAAAAATAATTCATGGGATAGATGGATTATTTGAAATGTTCTGTACATGATGATTTTCTTGAACAATTCCCTCTATACATACATGAAATAACTAAGGGGAGGGAGCTCATTCCAAAAGACTCTTAGGAAATTGTAGTGTAGGGTTCCTATGACAAGGCAAATTGGGTAAGAGATCTCCAGCTATCTATGGGTGGCGTAGAATTGTTCAAAAATTGGTTCATAAAGAGGAATTTAGATACCCTCATGAGCAATGTCTAGGAATTTGACATTGGAAAATTAATATTCCCTAAAATTTTCTTTGATATGGATTTTTTGGTTGATTTGGCTAAAAAGTATGACCCTATTACAAATTGGGTTAAGAACCATGCTGGGGTAAATCTTTTTAGAGTTTTCCTTTAGTTAATTAGAGAGGTTTTCAACTTAAATCCTAACCATATTGTCCATAAAAAAATTGACATCGGTGACCTCCAAGAAAGGTAAGATGCCCAAGGGATATATTTGAGAATAAGGCCATTGCAAGAACATGCTACCAAGGTGGGTACATTGTCTATAATCACTGCCAGCACACTTGACTCATTAATGAGAAGACATTTTAATCTAAGGGCTTAGGCATTATATTTTTCTCTATGCAAGATGTTTGGAATGGATGAAGCAAAGCATATCCCAAGGTCTATTGTTTTCATTATGGCTCAAACTCATCAATTTGGGATGAGCACTATTCTTGACTTTGGTATTTTCCTAACACAAGAAATTCACAATGGTTTAGTGGGGATAGCTCGGGGCAAAGTAAACAAACCTTTCTATTGGTATTCATTGCTTATGTATATATGCCTGTATAAGGGATATACTTTCTTTTCTAAGGATATGGAGCTCGAGATAACAAAGGATGGAGAGAGGCATCCAGTTCAGTTATGGAGTATGGATATGACATTAGAGGCTAGAGATGCCAATTTTGTTATGTTTGATAGATATTTTGCATCAAAGCTTATATTTATTTTGAGAGGGGACAGCCCTAGAATTCCACAAGCACTACTAGAAATGGTCAAACCTAAGGACAATACAAAAGGACTACTGTTTAGTCATAATTGGGGGGATATAATCCCTTATGATGTTTCAATAGTAATAAGAGTATATGGCTTTTTGGGAAAGCCTGATGTGTTACCATTCCATGTGCCACTGAAAATAGGGGTAGCAAAATTCTTATGGTAGATAGGCATTATTGATGAAAGAGATTTGCCAAAGAAGCATACATTCTTTCCAATTGTTACTATAATGCAAGCTTTTTTTTTTAAAGGAAAGGGTGGAAACATCTCAACTTGTTCCTAGATAGATACAACATGGTAGAATCTCATGCTAGATTTATTGACCCTGAAGGATTCTATGACCTCTTAAGAGAGAGGACAAAGATTTCTCTTCTGGTGCACCAGGTATACTATCTTGAGGATGTTATTAGAAATGTTTTTTCTCTACAAGAGTAGGAATTAAGAAAAGAGAAATGGTTAGCATTTAGTAAAACTTTAGAATTCATTAATGCTTTTGACTCTAGCTATGACCCATTGAAAGATAAAAAATATTGAGGAACCAAGATGTAAGCATTAATGAATAATTTTGTTGTGTTAATCCAAACCATGAATGAGAAGAAGGCCACATATGTTGAAACATATCCAAATAGGGCTACAGAGGTGCAAAGGAGGATAAATAGCAAAAATATAGTGACTCCCACCCAGTATACCTTGTAGAGAAGGGTAGGTTACACGATGATTCAAAGTGTACAACAAGATCCACTTCATCAATGGCCATGGCCAGAAGGGCCATGGCCAGAAGGTCCATCTATAGCTAGTGCTCCAAAAAGGCAAAGGTTAGAGCAAGGATCTTCTTCTTCCCACGTAGAATAGTACTCCCTAAGCCCATCCCCAATATGGATAGATGATGAAGCATCTTTAAGGGAACAACTTAGACAAACTAGTGGGCAAGGGGATGTAATTATTACTTCCAATAATCTAGAGATAGGAGAACAACAAGAGCCTCCTACACCTTCCTTGGACCTCACTGTTACTGATTACCAAGGTAAATAAATAGATCCTATAGTTTCTCAAGCCTCTAAGAGGTTTATTAATGATGAAAGTTTTGTCAAGTCTAGAGCCTTTGCACAATTTTTGTGGAGATTAAACATAGGCAATTTTGAGAAGACATGTGAAAAAAAAAATGCAAAGCAACTTGACAAACTAGACTCTGTTATAAAAGAAGAGGTGAAATCTAAATTTTTGAATGATTTTGCTCAATTTACATGTGAGGCAGGAAGGAAAATAGTTAGACAATCAAGAGTCCTTATTTTACCAGAATGGGATATAGTAAATGCCATGGTCTTTGATTCAATAAGAAAACAAAAGGATGTCTAATTTAAGATTGAAGAAGAGATGTTACAGGCTCATAAGGGAGTCAAGTTCAGTGATGACCACCAAGCCCTAGTTATTTGGTCCATTGAGAAGAGGGATAAGACTAAAATGCAAGAAATTTCTACTGTAGAGCATACTGGTGCATTAGCAATGTTCAAGGCTGGTGAGGTTGATAGCAAGCAAACAATTGGGATGAACTCATAAATGTTAAAATTGGGTAGTGTGGTGTTTGGCCAAAAAGAAGACAAGCTTGCACAACTCAATGTCAGATTTGAAGAAGTCTTAAAAGCATATGAGGAGAGGGGTATGCAAATACAATCACTAGAGAACCAACTCAAATGGAGAAAATACTTGGGAAAATAAAAGTGGGAGAATCCAGTAGACCTAGGATTGCATACCCCCCATGACCACCTGTTGAACCTTTCAAATCAACCCCAATTATTGAAATCCCAAATACCCCAAAAAGGCTTCAGTTCTATACTATAGAGGATTTTCAAGAGGAGAAGAATAAGTCATATGCATTTCATGTAGAATTTAACAATCAATATGAAGAAAAGTTGAGGTAGGGTATCATGTATTTAGTAGACATAATTGAATGGCCATCATTTTTTGACTTGCTAGTAGGGATTGTAGCTATTAGGGATGAATTAAAGAGAAATGAGGTTAAATTCAGACCCCTTGTGCAAAAGTGGATAGAAAGGAATAATGATATCACCACTGTGTGTATATTTTTCATCCAGCTACTTTGTCATCAAATTGAAAAGATCTTTGATCTATTAAATAAGTTGCAAGGTTTTGATGATAAACAAAATTCTTTTCATAAAAGATTAATTATTTGTTTTTCCAAGTATATTGGTGAAAATTTTGATTTATTTCCTTGTGCTAGAAAGATTGTTGATAAAGTGAAGGAAAAGGAAGAGCGGAAGAGGGAGTTGGATGAGATTTTTTGTGAAAGGATGAATAAAATCATTAATGAAACTGGTCATTTGTTATGGGGAATGACTACTGAGGAGCTGTTAAAGGTACAATTATTCTATAATTCTATTAGGAAAGATCTTGTTGATGTAGAAGCAATTGCAATTTCCTTGATAACTATACATAGGGAGGTCTTGAATTTGATTGCCCAGATGACACTACCTATAATGAGTGTAAAGATAATTTTTTGTCTATAAAGTAGATGGTAGAAGGTGACAAGGCAAAAGATGAAGAGGAAGAAGAAGGTGCAAAAGTAAAAGTCACCCTTACAGTTGATGATAAAGAGAAGGAGAATCCTTAGGTTAAGGTAAGTTTGTAGGTAACTGAAGATGACTCATCACTTTCAAGCTTAATGGCCACTTACTCAGACAAATCAGAATTATCAAAGAATCTAATCATAGTACCTTTGTATTTCCAACTGGTGTAAGAAAAAGGGATCCACAAAAGAATATTTGATGTATCAGTTTTTCTGTTATTGATAGTTTTGTCTTTTGTGATAGGTGTATGTAAGTATCTTTTTGAAGGACACCTATCAATCACATTCACCATTTTCTTGTTGCAACTCAAGCCTATATAAATGAGTTTTCAAGGTAATGTGATGGTCCGAATTCTAATGTATTTTTTGGAATTGTCAAGAAATAGTATAGTTGGTCTTGTTTCATGTAGTAGTTTTAGATACACTCAAGTGTACTTTTCTCAAAAAAATATGACATAACCAATTGAATTTTTTGGGCTTTGTTGAAATTCTATTGGTTGTTGTATTACTCATTTCAAAAGGATAATACAAACGAGTATTTACACCATTATTCTATGTCATCATTTCCTATCTCCATTTTATGAGCTTGTTTATTTTGAGGTCATTTGAATGAGGTTCATGTGGTTGAATACAGTCTGGATTGGTTGTGTATTGGTTCTATTATTCCTTTTAATTCAATTTATTGTATAAATGCTTTAGTAGATCAATAGAATTCATGAGCTTATGGAAAGGATATTTTATAAGAATGGGAAAGGGTGATTGTTGTTGATAAATTTATTCACAAGTTGTCTGAATTAGAACTCTCACCAATAGTAAGTTTTTGACCGATGGATAAGGTACTGGTCATATAAATCAATGAAAGATGAGAGTAAATGTTTCTTTTGCATGCCAAATCAATTTGAAATTTAAAATCATTTTTAGTCAAGGTTGTATTACTGGTCAGCACTTGTTTATACATTATTTCTAAGTCATAGGTAGCTACTATTACCAGGGATTTTTATAAACTCAAGGAGAATTGTGGCCAAGATCTACTTAAAAGGGATATATATGAATCACAGAGTATCAATAAATGAATAAATTGCATAGGGTAGACGATGAAAATCATAATGAAACTAAATTAAGTTTCATATAGCAATATCCTAGTTAATTATCCCTTAGGTATACCCACCTTGGTTTAGTAGAACCTAAAGAGTACAATACCATCCTTGGTTTTGTTGAAGTTGGGTCCAAATGATTTTCACATATAATTGCTAATAGGAATTAGCTATTCCTTAGGTTGTATGAGTATTATCAGGTTGGTATTGAGCATTTTGTTGTTTAGTAGTTTGAAACTCCAATAGTTCCATCTAATTTATCTCCAATGATTTGATCAGGTGCATGATGTCATTTGACAGATCTTCCTAGTACAGTCTACTTAGTCTTTGAATAAGTTCCATCATCTTCTTCTTGAATTTTAGTTTCAAGCTTGGGTCCTTTTTCCTATGACTTAGGTCCATTAGACTCAGTTTGAACTAGCTTGATGGCCTCTATCTATGACTTGGGTCCTTGCAACTCAGGTTACACTATCTGAAACTCAATATCTATTGGAGTTTTTGGAGACTTAGGAGTTGAAGCATATTTTCTCTTAGATAGATTAGGGAGGGTATTGGGTTCATAGTAAATGAATCTTTTGTAGTCTTTAGGTTCCTTGTTGCTTTCTTTTTCACTCTTTTCTGGATATTCATCTATTCTGACATGTGTACTTTCTATAATTTTGTGAGTAGATAAATTGAAACATATGTATGCTTTGCTTCTGCAAGAGTATCCTAGAAATATGCCTTCATCACCTTTTACATCAAAATTTCTTTTTCTAGATTCTTTCAATATGTAACATTTGTTGTCAAATACCTTGAAGTAACTTACATTAGGTTTTTAGCCATACCATAGCTGATAAGGTGTCTTGTTTGAATCTTTCTTCAACTAAACTCTATTTAAGGTATGAACTATAGTGTTGATAGCTTCCTTCTAGTATTTAAGAGAAACATTCTTTTTAATCATTAGGGTTCTTTCACAATCCATGATAGATCTATTTCTTCTTTCTACTATACCATTCTATTGTGGTGTTCCAGGAGTAGATACTTGTCTTTTGATTCCTCTCTCAATGCAAAAATTGTTGAATTCATGGGAAATGAATTCACCACCTTTGTCCAATCTTAGGCATTTCAACTTATTTCTAGTTTCTTTTTCTACTCTTGCCTAATACCACTTGAATTTTTGAAAAGCTTCTAATTTTTCTTTTAGGTATATTACTGTCATCATTCTAGAGTAGTCATCAACAAAGAGAATGAAAAAATTTTCTCCACTATAATTCTCTATTCCAATAGGTTCACATAAGTCTATATGAACAATTTCCAAGACTTTTTCTAACTAATAGTCTTTTCTTTTTAAGCTTATCTTTCCCATCTTACCAATTTGGCAATTCTTGTAGAGACCCATGTTAGGCTTCTTCAAACTAGGAATACCTCTTACTGTTTTATGTTTTCTTATCTTAACTAGATTATCAGAGTATACATGACATAGTCTTTTGTGCCATAACCAACTTTCTTCTACTTGAGCAATAAAACATGAACACTCACTGAGATCAAGATAAAATGGATTACATTTTGTTTGCTTGCCAGAACCAACCAAATTTCCTTTCCTATCTAGTAGTTTGGTTTGTCCATTTATGAATTCTACCTTGAATCCAATGTTATTTAGTTGTGCCACACTTAGTATATTATGCTTTAGTCCTCCAATCTAATAATCATTATCACACACAAGTTCTTTAGTTAACAAGGCACATCCTTTTCCTTTTATATTATGAGGTTTATTGTTTCCAAATCTTACACTACCTCCCTCATAATATTCCATATGCTTAAATTTTGTTTTGTCACCAATCATATGATGTGAGCAGCCAGTGTCAATAATCTATATATCATTTTTGCTAACATGAGAGATAAGTGTCATCTTATCTCCTTTATCATTAGATTCATCTTTCACAACAATATAAGCCACTTCATCTTCATTATTTTTAGAATCTTTAGCTATGAAACAAGATTTCTTACCTTTGTCCTTGAAGTTCTTGTAGTTCTTTGAGTCCTTCTTGTCTTTATGCTTGTTTTGATTAAGTAAAAATAGGTTTTAAAGGACTCAAAACCTTTTAAAAAGTAATCCAAAGTCTAGAGGCAAAAGCATAAAAGCTAACATCTAAATCTAATAGCATAGTTCACTACATGATAGGTCCCTAGAAAGAATAAAGAAAGATAGGAGGCCAACCAAAAATAGAGCTGAAATGAAAACAAAGGGACAACAAAAAGCTAGCACCCAAACAACTACATAGTCTTCAGCAAGTCAATAGCCTAGTCTACCAAGATGTGCATATTCTCCATAGTGGCCTTTATCTCTTCCATCTTCTTCATCTCCTCATTCTTCCTATCATCATTGTGACCCTTAACACCTAATCCCTTTCCCTTACTCCCCTTCTTCTATGATCCTCTCATCTTTTCCTCAACAAAGTCATTGCTATGGTCAGAGTCACTCATCTCAACTTTCTTCTTCTTCTTTTGAGAGTTGCACCCAATACCCTCTTTCAAATTCCTATTTCTCCCCTCTACTTCATCCTCAGTATCCTTGTCATAGGCCTTCTCTGAGAGGCTTCCCTCTATGTCATACTCCACCACCTTTAAATTGTCCCTAGGTTTTTCAGCCTTTTCGAATTTTAAAAAATTCATAATCAGAACCATAAGTCCCTCATGACACACATGTTCCCCATTTAGATCATTTTGAATTGCTTGAATTGAGTAACTTAATGACTACCTCAAATAAAAGGGAAAATTGATCCTTATACCATGCCTAAAGTGGTTAGCTAACATAGAGTGGTAACCATAAAGCTTTGTAAACTGGCCATCTAGAGTAAGGTATTCCATAATAAAAAACAACATGAATCTCCATGGTCAAGAAACAGAGGTAGGGTTGAATTAGAGTTACCAATTTTCACTAGTCAATTTTTCTCTTTTGCTAAATCTACAAATTCATCAATAACCCTATTTAACAGCTTCCTATCCTCATAGAAGTTGATGCCTTTCATATCCAACCCTACAGCCTTCACAATCACCTCTTCAATCACCTCCATTTTCTAATTTCTAACAAGGATAGAACCATCCCTCCAGGATGTGATAAATTTTTGTGTTATGAGATTATTTCCTTTTAGCCTTTCCATGTAGCCAGTGAAATTCCCACTCCTCAAAAAGTCCCATACCTACTCTTTCTTCTTTCACTCCTTACAGCATGCAGGTTCCACTCTCTTACTTTTTCCTCCCATTTTCTTCCCTTCAATGTCACTGGATAGATTTTTGTGCAAAACCATATGCAAACTATTAGCAAAATTAGTACTATAGTCAAAGGAAAAAATGGTATTAAAAACCCATAATTCTTGTGTAATAAAGCTTGATGTTCTAAAAATCATCACCCACCATTGACTTTATGCTTGTTTCTTTTCTTTTCATCTTTCATTTCCTTCTTTGGAAACCTAGCAGCAATGTGACCAATTTCTTCACAAGAAAAGTAGATTAGAGGAGCTTTACCTTTGTACTTTCCTCTTCCTTTGGAATACTTTCTTGCAAGTAGGGCTTCAACAACTTCCAGATCACTGTCTGAACTTTTTTCTGATGATCCATCTTCTTCACTTCTTGATTGACTAAATTTTGACTTTTTACCCTTTTCATTGAGTGAGAGCTTAGCTCTAAATGTAGATTCCATATTCTTTAAAGAAGGAACATAGTTATCATAGTTGTCTAACTCAAAAGTTATTAATCTTCCAACTAGAGCATCCAACCCTATCTTATTGGTTGGATCACATCTCATTTCTTGAATAGAAGATACTTTAATGGCATAAATGGGAAGAAGAGTTTTGAAAAAATTACTTATAATAGTTTCCTCCTTAATGTCTCCTCCAGATGCTTTGATTGCACTTACACTGGCCTTGATTCTTTCCAAATATTTTTCAATGTTTTCATCTTCTCTCATTCTCATTTGATCAAATTTTCCTCTGAAGTTTTCTACTTTGGCTCTTCTCACATTGTCATCTCCTCCATAGATATCTTTTAGTTTGTTCCACATTGAAAAAGTAGATTTTCAATCTTTTACCTCATCAAATTTAGCATAGCTAAGAGCAGATACAATATCAATCATCATGTTATTATGATTCTTCTTTTTAGCAATATATTCAACTGATAATGTTCCAATGGGAGTGTTATCTTTAGCATCAAGATACTTGCAACTTAAATCATTAATTCTAGCTAGATGCAATCTCATAAGTCTTTGCCATGCTACAAAGTTGTCTCCATTTAGCTTGAGAATCTCTCTTTTGTAAGACATCTTGATCTTTAGCTTAAGTCATTAAACCTTTTTTGAAAGCACCAAAAGCTCTGATACCAATTGTTGGAAATACAAGAGGAGTAATTGAGAGGGGAGGGGTGAATCAATTACTACAAAAATATAATAAATTCCAGATCCCTTTTGATTTTAGTACAAAATGCAAACAAATAACTAAGTATTTCTGAAGCTCAGTAAACACACAGTTTTGTAACTTGGTAGTAACTGGATTAGCTCAGTAAAAGATTAAGATAAGAGCCATTAGATGTTATATGTGATTACCATTACTTTAACTTAGTTGCAAACACATAAAGAAAATAGCATGAACACTTTTGACACTAGGATTTAATGTAGAAACCCAATTTGGGAAAAACCACCAATAGCAAATATTTATTGATTTTCACTCTTCTGAAGTGAGCCCTATTAGGAGCCAACCCTGTTAAAGGTTACAAAACACACTATTGGGTGTGACTCTATTAAAGGATTAGTCACCCTATTAGGAGTGGCCTAGTTAGAGGCCTTGAGAACAATTCAACAAAATTGCCACCTTGTTAGAGGATTTGCAAATAGTTGTTAAGTCAACTCTATTAAGAGATTTAGATCACTACTACAATGGTTAGAGAGTAACAATCAATTGAACTTATTTGAATGCAACTTAATTATTGATTTTAGATCTTTGTTCTAACTTACATACTTGATCCTTCTTTATTGAATATGACTTTTCTACACCATAAGGATATTCTACTTATCCTTCAAATTTTCTTCTTCTTCTTACCAGTAGATTTTCAATCACATCACCATAATTTGCACATTCTCTTGCACTCACACTTGCACACTTTCTTTCACACTTTGAAATCACAACTTGACCTTATACTTATACATTCCATTTCATCAAGTTAGCTCAAATACAACTTACAATAATCAATATTTATCACCATAGTCAACTGGAATCAATAGATAGATATATTAAACTCAATACAAAAAAATATGAAAATCGTTTGCTAGCTGACCATGCTCTGTAGAAACTAATTTTGAAGTGATTTCATTTGTTAACCAACACATGCTCGGTTAACACTGCAAACTTACAAAAATCTTTTGGCAACTGAGTGAGATCGGTTAGCATTGGTTCCATCCAACTTTCCTTCATTACCTAAGTGATATTGATTAACACTTGCTTTCTACAACTTTTCCTTCAATGCTCGAGTGAATTGGGTAGACACTGAGAACTATCTCCACTACTCGAGTGAGCTTGACATATACTGATTGATAATGATTATGAAATTTGTGTAATATCAAAGACAATACACAATTAATCAATTGTATCCAACAATCTCTCTCTTTTGCATTGATGGAAACACATCATGTCATAGCGCAATGAAATTTTGGATTTGATAACTCCCTCTATTAGTATGAGCTCTTCCCTTTTACTAAATTCTATCTGCAATAGTTGTTACCAATTTCATTCAGAACATTCTCCCTCTTTCAACATACTTCATCTTTAAGAGGGCTTATCCCTCTCTATTTTCTGACTTTATTCTAGTTTCAAAAATTTCTTAGAGATATGACAGCAAACTTCTCCCTCTTTGACACCACATGGCAAAGACAATAACTCTATAAATTCCAATGTACCTTAAGTACTGATTCATTTGCAATATGCCCTTGCCAATTCTGCACCACCTAATTTATCTTCAATAGGTCCTGGTTCATGCATTCACTAAACTTCATTTAGTAAATTTTAGATAGGGGAATGACCCCTAGCTTACCTCCTAGATACAAAAATGCATCCTTAGGTAATGGCTTGGTGAATATGTCTATAATCTATTCCTTTGTATTCACATATTCCAATCTAACTTCTTTATCTTGCACCAATTCTCTTAAGAAGTGATATTTTATAGAAATATGATTTGTTTTAGAATGCATTACAAGATTCTTTGATAGGTTGATTGCACTGGTGTTATTAATATATATAACAACTAGATCTTTAATTTCTACCTTAATTCCTTCCAATAGTTGATTGAACCAAACAATGTTAGAGTAGTTGACTACTGTTGTTACATATTCTACCTCTACTATGGATTGAGAAGTACAAATTTTCTTCTTATTTGTCCAAAATATTGGTCTTTTACCAAGAAAGAATGCTCCATCACTAGTGCTTTTTTTTTCATCAAGACTTCCTGCCCAATTAGCATCAGTAAATACTTTTAATTTCAAATTGTCTCCATGTTTGTACCATAAACCATAGTATTTAGTACATTTGAGATACATCATGATTCTCTTAATTTCCATCATGTGATTTTCTTTGAGAATTTCTGAGAATCTTCCCACTATTTTGACCACTAGAGCAATATTAGGCCTTGTGTGAACTACATACTACAATTTTCCAATCATTGATTTATAAGTAGTCTTATCTACTACTTTGGAATAATCATTTTTGGAAAGCTTATTTTCAATAGACATAGGTGTTCCAACTGATCTTGAATCTTCCATTCCAAATTTCTTTAGTATCTCCTTGATATACTTAGATTGACTGATGTAGATACCATTCTTGTTCTACTATATTTGCAATCCATCAAAGAATTTTATTTCACCAAACATGGACAACTCTAATTCTTTACTCATTTCCTCTGAGAATGCTTTGCATAGATCATCATTTCCTGCAAATAAAGTATCATCAACAAATATTTATGCCTTTTTCCTTCCTTGATATATAGACTACTATTATTATTAGTCCTTTAAAAACCAATCTATACCAAGTAATTATGGAGTCTTTGATACCAAGCTCTAGGAGTTTGCTTGAGACCATATAAAGCTTTGTGTAGTTTGCAAACCATGTCTACTTTTCTAGGATCTAGAAAACCTTCTGGTTTCTCAATGTAAACTTCCTCATCAAGGATTCTATTCAAGAATGTAGATTTAACATCCATTTGATAAACTTTAAATCCTCAATTTGCTGCATATGCTAGTAAAGTTCTAACACCTTCAAGTTTTGCTATAGGAGAAAAAGGTTAACTATAGTCAATACCTTCTTTTTGAGAGTAACCTTTGCATACCAACCTTGCTTTGTTTCTTGATACCTTTCCATCTTCATTCAGCTTATTTCTAAACACCCATTTTGTACCAATTAGATTTTTATCCTTGGGTCTAGGAACAAGAGTCCAAGTTTTTTTCTTCTCTATCTATTCTATCTCTTCATTCATTGCTTCAATCCAAATTTCATTTTCTAGAGCATCTTTAACACTTCTAGGTTCAAATTCAGCAAGTAAACATGTACCTTTTAATTTTCTTCTTGTCATTGTTCCATCTGATTTATCTCCAATGATTTGATCAAGCGCATGATGTCTTCTAAGATATCTTGCTAATATAGGCTTCTTGGTCTTTGAATAAGTTCCATCATCTTCTTCTTGAATTTTAGTTTCAAGCTTGAGTCCTTCTATCTATGAATCGGGTCCATTAGGCTTAGTTTGAAGTAGCTCAGTAGATTCTATTTGTGACATGGGTCCTTGCAGCTTGGGTTGCACTATCTGTAACTATGTAGATATTGGAGTTTTTGAGAACTTGGGAGTTTAAGAATCTTTTCTCTCAGATAGATTAGGAAGGGTATCAAGTTCATAGTAAATGAATCTTCTAGAGTCTTTAAGTTCCTTATTGCTTTCTTCTTCCCTCTTTTCTATATATTCATCAATTTTGACATGTGCACTTTCTATAATTTTGTGAGTAGATAAATTCAAACATCTATATGCTTTGTTTCTACATGAGTATCTTAGAATTATGCCTTCATCACCTTTTACATCAAATTTTCATTTTCTAGATTCCTTTAATATGTAACATTTATTGCCAAATACCTTGAAGTAACTAACATTAGGTTTGTAGCCATGCCATAGCTGATAAGGTGTCTTGTTTGAATCTTTCTTCAACTAAACTCTATTCAAGGTATCAACTACAGTGTTGATAGCTTCCTTCTAGTATTTGAGATCAACATTCTTTTCAAGTGTCAAGGTTTTTGCACAATCCATGATAGATCTATTTCTTATTTCTGTTATATCATTCTGTTGTGGTATACCAGGAGTAGATCTTTGTCTTTTGATTCCTTTTTCAATGCAAAATTTTTCAAATTCATGGGAAATGAATGCACCACCTTTGTCTAATCTTAGGCATTTCAACTTCTTTTCAGTTTCTTTTTCTACTCTTGCTAGATACCACTTGAATTTTTGAAAAGCTTTTGATTTTTATTTTATGTACATTATTGTCATCATTCTAGAGTAGTCATCAACAAAGAGAATGAAAATTTTTTCTCCACTATAACTCTCTATTCCAATAGGTCCACATAAGTTGTAATGTCCCGTTTCAGGATATTAAATAATTTCCTCTTGAATAGTATAAATTTTATAATATTTCGTATGATGATTACCTTAGCCTGAGATATACCATATATATATATATATATATATATATATCAATATATTTTATAGAGGTGTGTCTATTCAAATATTAATTATATATGATTACATATTAGTAATATATATTAATATAAATTATATGTGATTATAATAATATATGATTATATTATATTATATTAATTAATTATTATTATATATTATATATGAATCACTTTAATTATTTATAATAATATTATTTTAATATAGGCATAATGTCATATACTATAGCACATAAAATAGTTGATGTATATATTAATTATATATATATAATAATAATATTCACATATTCATATATATATAATTAATATTTATAATTATATAATATATAACATTTTATATTTGTAACTTACAATAATTATAATTTATTCTATATAAATTATCAATTATTAATATTATACCCTTTATATATAATTAATTTATATACTAAAATGGGGATATCACAGCCATCCCCTCTCGAATTTGCTTGTCCTCAAGCAAATTATTCATACGCAAGCTTTGTCATAGACATAAAACATACTTGCATTTAAAATACCAAAAGATTTATGAAATATACATTGAATGAAAACACAAAGCATACATGATGTAGACAGGTCATGAAAACATGAAGTAGACATGATGCAAATAGATGAATACACGGAGTAAACACAATGCAAACACATAAGACACACATCATGCATTTCCTTAATTGTGAACCTGCAACCAAGAAAAATCATTAGTACACATTATATATTAATCAATCCCCTAATAGGGTGTTTATAGTCTCAATCCATTTATTAATTCATCATTTTCTAAATATGGAAGGAGGAACCATAATAGGGTGCCCTGTTACCCAACCAATGGGTCTCACCATTCTCCCTCATTATTGTTACCTTCCTCCTATCATCATTTCAAAGAAGGCACCTTTGTATGATGTACCATAAGATGTCCCATCACCAAGGCCTTACTGATACCTGTAGGTTTTATTCGGTACCTCATGTGATGTCCCCCAGTCCATTCCACTGCAGGCCTTATCTCGACTTGGAGAATCATGATCCTAAGGTGATTCTATCAGCTATTTTCCAATAAGAAGTCTTTTAAAGCATAATCTTTGAAATATTAGATATATAATCTTATCACTCAATTATAGGAGGAGAAACCATAATGGGGTGCCCTGTTACCCAATCAGTGGGCCTCACCATTCTCCCTCATTATTGTTAACTCTCTTCGACCATCATCTCCAAGATAGCACCCTTGTATGATGTACCCTGAGATATCCTGTCACTGAGGCCTTACCCAGTACCCATAGGCTTTATTCGGTACCCCAAGTGATGTTACCCAGCCCATTCCACTGCAGGCCTTACCTTATCTTGGAAGATGATGACCTTTTTAACAACATTCTTTGATTATTATCAACTTAAAAATCAATGTCATTTCCTTATTTGATTAGAATTATTGATAGTAAATATTTAAACTATTCAATATTCATCAAAATATCCAAATGTCTAAATAATAACAAGGACAGTAACAATTATTTCATAATATATGAAAAAAACATATAATTTACCTCATTACTTCTTCTTTTTTACCTTGTTTTCTTGTGTTGACTTCATCCTTATCAATGTGAAGTGGTCTTCAAGAGACATCAACAATGTATCTCTCTCCTTTGTTTTATGTATTACCATGTGGTGATCCATTTTCAAATAGCGATACAGGCAAAATGATAAAACTAGTGAATCTTTTTTCTTTACATATAAATGTCTGATGAATGTGGTTCAGGTTCTAGCACCTCAAAAATTTTAGTATCCATTCCTCAACTATCATTATAATAATTAAGTATATGACTTGGTAATATACTCATCTCCACTTGTCCATGCATGTGAGGATAGTTATTTTGAATTGAAGTCATTTGTATTTGTCATCAATGACCATTGTCATAGTTTTGTTGTCATTGCATTCATATATATAAGAATTGGTTTGAATTCTTCTAGTTATTTTTTCCTTGAGCATTTGTTGACTAAAGGTGCATTTTCATCTATTCTTCATTTCAATCATTTCTGATTCTATGGAAATGAATGATTAATAGCTAACAAACTCACCCTTGTGTCAGTGCATTCACATCTAATGTTAACATTTGTCATCATCTTCTCAGATTTTAGCTTCTATTTCTCATTTTTTATTGTTTCTCTTTATATAAGAGGTGTTCTTTCTTCTTGTTATTAATAGTTATTGTATGCGAAAGCTTGTCCTTAATTCATGGTATTAGCTCCATTCATTGTGTAATATCATTGAGTGTGGTGACCATGTCTCTATCAATATCATGATGAATTCCTAGTTTATTGTGTGATTAGCATATCCCATTATAATCTTTCAATATGATCATTCTTTTCATCCCATTTACGGAGGTAATTTTAGTCTTCAAATGTGAGCATGGATTGGGCATCTCATCCTGGTCAATTCTAGTCTTCTTCTTAATCTACTAATTCTCGGCTTCCCTCCTAAGATAGATGTCCCCATTTTATCCTAAATGGATTGTATCAATATCGATGATGATCCTCCCTTATATGTGTGGTGCTATTCCTTTACTAACTATAAGATCTATCTACCGATGGACTTTTGTACTTGCAGATATTGGTCCCGGGGGTTATCACGTGCATGCTCTGATATTCAACAATTTCCTTACACACGATACTTTCTCTGTCTATAACAAGGATGTGTTCCTACTCAAGCAAGTTGGATGGTTAGTGTTGGTTACTCTATGTATCTATGCTTTCTATATCCACTTAGTCCCTTTTGAGTTTTTCATTCTTGAATACCTTTATCCGCATGCTCAGTATATATGCTTTTATCACACTAAATTGGATGTCTAACATTGTCTGTTGGTGTTCTTCTCATTCACAATTGTCCTTTCTCTAATTTTAATGTTCCTCCAATACTTTTCCCTTGGTAAAATATCAGATGCTCCCATGGCTACTGTAACCTGATAATTATTCCTTTATCTACATATGATATCCTCTCTTAATTCTTTTATGATGATAGCAATTTTAGGGGTTCAATATCTTTGACAACTGTGCATTAAAAATATTTTGTTCTTTGCTTCGATGCCTTCTATTCTTAATCTTCCATATATTATTGGAATCCATCAAAGGTAATAATATTGGTTTAATGTCTTATGCCAACGTGTATTTAGCAGAGTCCGTGACTGAATGGTCATATGATGGGGAGGATCGTGAACAAGGTTCTAGCCTCAACTACTAGAACTCACTTTAGGATTTCTCCTAGCCTCTTAGGGTATTTATCCTATACCCTACTCCAAGGGAATCTTCTCTCTATTCCCTTATTACACTAATCCTCACCAATCAACTCAAAACTCTATTTCACCATGGGGTCTCCCTAGTGCTCTCATTGCACCGTTCTTGACAACTGGCTTCCAAGAGTGCATTATTGGCTATATTGAATTCCAAGGCTTGTATTAGGTCTCATTCAATAGTTTTTAGGATCACTAATTGAATTGGAGTATTGGGTTTCCAATCGATTTGAAGATTGCATAGTTAAGAGGGCTACCAAGACTAATAACAAAATTAGGCCTCCAAAACTGATTTTTGGCTTATATCTCCTCAAAACCTTAATAAGTACTCAAAAAAATTTATGATTTGGATACCCTTTTGGCTCCCCTTGAAGATTTTTTAGGTCTGCAACACCCAGGTCATCCGTACAAGGGATTTCCAAAAATATGTCTATTTACAAGGGTTTCTTGTTTGTATGAACAGGAATATAGAGAGTTCTTCCTTCCACCACTCAAATGGACTCTAAGTGACTAAACTCCTAGAATTAACTCCCTTCACTCACCACTCTTTCCTTCCATGAATTTTTATTGCACCCAACACCCCATTTTATGCCCCTTTCAAACACTTATTTGCTGATTTCATTGCCTAGCCAGGTATACAAACTCGCCTAGGGCCTCTTGGAAAAAACAACAAACCTCTACAAAAAAAGACAAAAATACATATTTACATTGTTTATACAGTCTAGTAGTTGATTCCAAAAGGCCATCATGGTTCCACCATTGGAATTCAAGTTATAGAGATTTCTTTGCTGATTGCTGTGTACAGACCAGCGAACTAGCAACTTTAAAAAGATTTTTCAAACTAGTAATGAAACTGATAAAAAAAACTCCTAATCTTTACCAAAGCATCTACATTCCATACACTATAAAATCACATGAAAACAGCAACCCTATCAATCCATTAAAGGTGTGGATGAAGGGTGAAATCAGAAAACTGTCATCAAAATGCTCAGTTTGCTCTTCATTCCAATGTCAAAATTCGTACAAAAGCATATGCCAATCCTCAAACTAACTTGGATTGGTCTTAAATACCTCTTAACCACATGAATCAACAGATCCCATAGGTTTCCAACTGATTCTTGAAGCCCTTATAAAGTTTTAGCACTTTTTGTCAATGTTGTCAAGCAACTTTGCAAAGTTGCAAAGTTGCCAAGTGCAACTTTTGCACTATTGTGCATTTAATGGCTCCATGACCTCAAACATGGTTAAATGAACCTATTTCCATGTAATTACAACTTTTAACATATTTTCCATGTTTCCCATCCTCCTGGGGTCTTGGTCAGTGTTTGACCATTCTAGGCTCTAACAAGCAATTTAAGCAATTTTGCCAACATAGAAGCAACTTGGAAACTCAAACACAACAAAAACCTATTTACAAACACAACTCACACACTTGGGGCATTATCCCATAGCCCTTATTCATGTGGTCTAGCCAAGACCACTACAAGCCAAAAATGATTTAGGAAACTTGGCATATTTCCTAGGTGCTCCTACACCATTCTCCCCCTATGACAAAAAAAAACTTAAGGTGGGTCAGTATTCAAGAGATCTTGACTGATACCTCTCTTTTTGAATTCATGCTCAGCTACCCATGTCGCTTTAGATTCAGGCTAGTTCTTCCATTTTACTAAATGCTCCATATAAATTCCATGCCTAGTCTTCTTCTTTACTCTTGAATCTAGAACTTTTTCAGCTTGAGGCTTGGTTTGGAGAGGAATACTAATTTTTGGAATATTCTTATCTACCTCTATGATGTGTTCCTCTTCCATGACATTAGGACCCTTGTATTTAACCAAATCTTGAATGTTGAAGATGGGAGAGATGGCTAGATTATTTGGCAACTCAATCTTGTAGGCATTTGGGCCATACTTAGCTAGAACCTTACAAGGCCCTATCCTCCTCATTTGAAGCTTGCTTGGAACACCTTTTTGAAGTCTAGCCTTGTTCAAGTGTACCATCACTAAATCTCCTACTTCAAATTGTAAATCTCTCCTCCTTTCATCTACTTTAGTCTTTAACCTTTGAGTAGCCTCTATCAAGAACTTCTTGACCTGCTCATGTACCTCTCTCATGGACTGGGAAAAATCATCTGCATGTCCACTAATCTCTTCTTGATTCTTTAATTCTCGTAGCTCACAAACTCCTCTTGGGTGATAACCATAAACAACTTGAGAAGGGCTCTTACCGGTAGTTCTATTTGTGCTATCATTGTAGGCAAACTCAGCTTGTGGTAGGACTTGATCCCACACTTGACCATACTCCTTTGTTAAACACCTTAGAAGGTTTCCAAGCACCCTATTAATTACCTCAGTTTGACCATCAGTTTGGGTATGGTAAGCTGAACTATGTGCCAAGTTAGTACCTAGCCTTCTCCACAAGGTCTTCCAAAAGTGCCCCATGAATTTAACATCTCTATCTGAAACTATACTGATTGGTAAGCCATGAATCCTTATAACTTCTTTGAAAAATAAGTGAGCAATATAGCTAGCATCATGAGTAGTCTTACAAGGAATAAAGTGACTCATTTTGCTAAATTTGTCCACAACTACAAACACACTATCCAAACCTGATGTTGTTCTTGGTAAGCCCACTATGAAGTCCATGCTGATGCATTCCCATGGCCTATTTGGAATGGGTAAGGGCTGGTACAATCCTGCATTTGTAGAAGTTCCCTTGGCCTTTTGACAAATCATGCATTGTTCAACATACTTCCGGATATCTCTTTGCATCCTAGGCCAATAGTAGAATCTTTCCACCAACTCCAATGTTTTGTTCAAACCAAAGTGTCGACTAAGGCTTCCATTATGCTTCTCTTGGATCAGATTTTCTCTCATTGGTCCTCTAGGCACACATAATTGATTTCCCCTAAACAACAACCCATTTTGCAAAGTGTAATCAGCAAACTTGCTATGAAAATGATTGTTAAACTCTACACATACCTTGTAGGCCTCTGAGAAGTCTTCATCATCAGCATATAGGTCTTTGAAACCTTCAACTCCAATACTCTCTAACTGTATTTCTTGGATAGTAAGCAGCCTTCTACTTAATGCATCAGCTACTTTATTTATCTGCCCTTTCTTGTGCTTGATGGTGAATGTGTAGGATTGTAGGAACTCCATCCATTTGATGTGTCTTAGGCTCAACTTCTCTTGAGTGTTGATGTAACTCAATGCTTGGTTATCAGTGTATACAAAAAACTCTTTAGGTAAAAGATAGTGCCTCCACTTCCTAAGTGCTTGCACCAATGCATACAATTCTAAGTCATAGGATGAGTACCTAGATTTGGATTCATTTAGCCTTTCACTAAAGAATGCTACTGGCCTTCCTTCTTGGCTTAATACAGCCCCAACAACAATATTACTTGCATCACATTCTACAATAAACAACTTGTCAAAACTAGGTAAAACCAAAATGGGTTTAGTAGCTACCTCTTTCTTCAACCTTTCAAACCCTTCATTGGCTTCTTTGGTCCACAAGAACTTAGTTTTTAGTCCTCCCTTGATGGTGTCTAATACTGGTGCACATATCTCACTAAAACCCCTTATAAACTTCCTGTAGAATTGTGCCAAACCATGGATACTTCTTACTGCAGCCCCTGTTTTAGGTGTAGGCCAGTTTAGAATGGTTTCTATTTTACTTTCATCCATCTTCAAGTTACCTTGTGAAACTACAAAACCAAGGTAAACCAACTCTTGTTTCAAGAACTCACTTTTTTCAAGATTAATGGTCAATTTTTCTTCTTGTAACTTCTTTAAAACAATTGCCAAATGCTTCATGTGTTCTTCTTTAGTCTTGCTGAAAATGAGAATATCATCAAGATAAACCACTACAAAAATGCCTATGTAGTCCTTCAACACTTCATTCATTAGCCTCATGAATGTACTAGGTGCATTAGAGAGGCCAAATGGCATTACTAGCCATTCATAAAGTCCTTCCGTAGTTTTGAAGGCTGTTTTCCATTCATCACCCTCCTTCATTCTAATTTGATGGTAGCCACTCTTGAGATCTATCTTGGAGAAATACTTAGCACCCCCCAAACAATCCATTAGATCTTCTATTCTAGGAATAGGAAACATATATCTAATTGTTATCCTATTTATGGCTCTAGAATCAGTGCACATTCTCCACTTACCTCCTTTATTTGGTGCCAAAACAACCGGTACAACACATGGGCTAATACTCTTCCGAATGAGACCTTGGTCAAGTAGCTGTTGTACTTGTCTTGCAATTTCTTTATTCTGATCTGGAGTCATCTTGTAAGCAGCCTTGTTGGGCAATGAGGATCCAGGAACAAAGTCTATTTGATGACTAATAGATCTTTGTGGAGGGAGTGTGGCAAGTTCTCCATCACTTATGATGTCTTTGAACTGATCCAATAGTTCTTTTACCTCTCTTGGCAATGGTGTTTGTTTGACAACATCTTTCTCCTTTGGTTTCACAACTATGGCAAACCCAACTTCATTGTTCGCCTTGAAATCATGTAAGAATTCTTTTCCACTCATGAGTAGAACACGCTGATCTGTTGCTGCATCTATGCCTTCCTCAACAAGTGATTGGATTTTGTATGTCACTCCTCCTTTCTTGAATGTATACAAGTTCTTCTTCCCATGATAGACAACATCCCTATCATATTGCCATGGTCTACCCAAGAGTAGATGACAAGCATCCATGGGCAACACATCACAAAGAATTTTGTCTTGATATCCTCCAATTGAAAAATCTACCCAAACTTGTTCATTTACCAACACATTCTGCTCTTTATTCAGCCATGTGACTCTATATGGATGATCATGAGGAATCTTTGTTAGCTTGAGCTTTTGGACAGCCTCTTCAGAGATGATATTATCAGTTGATCCTGAGTCAACAATAACTTTGCAAACCTTACCAAGTATCTTGCATTTTATTCTAAAAAGTGCCCTTCTTTGTTTAGGCTCTTCTTTGCTAGGCTCCTTGATCAAAACTCTTCTAAACATCAATTTTTCTCCCTTCTCAGAATCAAGATTCACTTCTGAAGTTATATTGTTGCTGCATTCTTCTTGAACATATGTTATCTTCTTATCCCCTTGGGAAGATGATGCCTTCTCAGGACATCTATAGGCTGGATGACCAAGTTGTCCACAATGGTAACATTTCATGTTTGCAAAATGTGAACCCCTATTGAAATTGTTTGATCTGCCTCTAGCTCCACCACCAAATCCTCTTCCTCTAGTGAAATTACCTCTTCCACTTGTTTCCCCACTTTGCTCAATCAACTTGGAGTCTCCTGTGGCCTTGGGTTCATTGCTTCTTCCCCCATAACCACCTCTATGTCCTCTAGAGTCTCTCCCTCTTCCTCTACCCCTAGAGTTAGAGTCTTGTTTCCTTCTATTCTTATCTTCCACTTTGAGTGCCAATTGAAAACACTTATGAACAGTAGTAGGAGTCCAAAGGCCGATCTCCTCTTGAATACTCCATTTCAAACCACCTAAATATCTAGCCACCTTGATGCTCTCCTCCTCTTGGACCTTGGATCTCAAGCAAAGTTTTTGAAACTCTTCAGTATAGGAGGCCACATCCAAATCTTTTTGCTTCAATCTTTGTCTCTTCTTGTGTAGCTGGATTTCATAGTCTTCAGGCAAATAGTTATCTCTGATTTTTGCCACCATAGCTTTCCAATTAGAGATAGGTTTCTTGCCTTCTCTTTCCCTCTCTTCTTGAATGAACTTCCACCATGTTAGGGCTGGTCCCCTTAATCTTGCTTTGGCAACCTTCACCTTTTGTGCCTCTGATATGCCTTCACATTCAAAATGGTTCTCCATCCCTTCAATCCATTCCATGACCAACTCTGAATTCATCTTACCAGTAAATAGGGGTATCCCCTCAAGAGATTTACCACCCAATGCCTTGATGGCTTTAAGGAAAGGTTCCTCTTGTAATGGAGGATCAGGTTCAGGTACATAGTCCTCTTCATTCTCTTCCTTTCCCTTTTCTTCATTAATTTCCAACTTCTCTTTCATTTTTCCAGCTGTCTCTACCACTTCATCAAGCTTATCTTTCATAGCTTCTAAGGCTTCCTCAAGGAGCATATTTTTCTCCCTTTGTTCTGTCACTTCCTTTGCCAACTCAGCATTTGTTACCATGGTGGTTTCTCCCACTGACTCACTTCCAAAATAAGACATACACAATGTCTTGTCCCAAACCTTTCAAGGCTCTGATACCAATTTGATGGGGAGGATCTTGAACAAGGTTCTAGCCTCAACTACTAGAACTCACTTAAGGCTTTCTCCTAGCCTCTTAGGGTATTTATCCTATACCCTAATCCAAGGGAATCTTCTCTCTATTCCCTTATTACACTAATCCTCACCAATCAACTCAAAACTCTATTTCACCATGGGGTCTCCCTAGTGCTCTCATTGCACTGTTCTTGACAACTGGCTTCCAGGAGTGCATTCTTGGCTATATTGAATTCCAAGGCTTGTATTAGGTCTCATTCAATAGTTTTTAGGATCACTAAGTGAATTGGAGTATTGGGTTTCAAATCGATTTGAAGATTGCATAGTTAAGAGGGCTACCAAGACTAATAACAAAATTAGGCCTCCAAAACTGATTTTTGGCTTATATCTCCTCAAACCCTTAACAAGTACTCAAAAAAATTTATGATTTGGATACCCTTTTGGCTCCCCTTGAAGATTTTTTAGGTCTGCAACACCCAGGTCATCCGTACAAGGGATTTCCAAAAATATGTCTATTTACAAGGGTTTCTTGTTTGTATGAACAGGAATATAGAGAGTTCTTCCTTCCACCACTCAAATGGACTCTAAATGACTAAACTCCTAGAATTAACTTCCTTCACTCACCACTCTTTCCTTCCATGAATTTGTATTGCACCCAACACCCCATTCTATGCCCCTTTCAAACACTTATTTGCTGATTTCATTGCCTAGCCGGGTATGCAAACTCGCCTAGGGCCTCTTGGAAAAAACAAAAAACCTCTACAAAACAAGACAAAAATACATATTTACATTTTTTATGCAGTCTAGTAGTTGATTCCAAAAGGCTATCATGGTTCCACCATTGGAATTCAAGTTATAGAGATTTCTTTGCTTATTGCTGTGTACAGACCAGCGAACTGGCAACTTTAAAAAGATTTTTCAAACTAGTAATGAAACTGATCAAAAAAAACTCCTAATCTTTACCAAAGCATCTACATTCCATACACTATAAAATCATATAAAAATAGAAACCCTATCAATCCATTAAAGGTGTGGATGAAGGGTGAAATTAGAAAACTGTCATCAAAATGCTCAGTTTGCTCTTCATTCCAATGTCAAAATTTGTACAAAAGCATATGCCAACCCTCAAACTAACTTGGATTGGTCTTAAATACCTCTTACCCACGTGAATCAACAGATCCCATAGGTTTCCAACTGATTCTTGAAGCCCTTATAAAGTTTTAGCACTTTTTGTCAATGTTGTCAAGCAACTTTGCAAAGTTGCAAAGTTGCCAAGTGTAACTTTTGCACTATTGTGCATTTAATGGCTCCATGACCTCAAACATGGTTAAATGAACCTATTTCCATGTAATTACAACTTTTAACATATTTTCCATGTTTCCCATCCTCCTGGGGTCTTGGTCAGTGTTTGACCATTCTAGGCTCTAACAAGCAATTTAAGCAATTTTGCCAACATAGAAGCAACTTGGAAACTCAAACACAAAAAAAACCTATTTACAAACACAACTCAAACACTTGGGGATTTATCCCATAGCCCTTATTCATGTGGTCTAGCCAAGACCACTACAAGCCAAAAATGATTTAGGAAACTTGGCATATTTCCTAGGTGCTCCTGCACCATCATAGCTTTTCAATCATTTTCGCATGGTAGATCCAATCATGTTTAATAGTAACTGTACCAATCTATAGAATCAGTAAATTTAATTTTTAATTTCTTCACCACTAATTTGTTTGTATTATTATTTAGAGGATGGCAGGAACTAGGGCTCTGATACCACTTGTAATGTCCCATTTCAGGACATTAAATAATTTCCTCTTGAATAGTATACATTTTATAATATTTCGTATGATGATTACCTTAGCTTGAGATATACCATATATATATCAATATATTTTATAGAGGTGTGTCTATTAAAATATGAATTATAAATGATTACATATTAATAATATATATTAATATCAATTATATGTGATTATAATAATATATGATTATATATGATTATATTAATTAATTATTATCATATATTATATATTATATATGAATCACTTTAATTATTTATAATAATATTATTTTAATATAGGCATAATTTCATATACTATAGCACATAAAATAGTTGATGTATATATTAATTATATATATAATAATAATATTCACATATTCATATATATAATTAATATTTATAATTATATAATATATAACATTTTATATAACTTACAATAATTATAATTTATTCTATATAAATTATCGATTATTAATATTATACCCTTTATATATAATTAATTTATATACTAAAATGGGGATATCACATAAGTCTCTATGAATAATTTCCAAGACTTCTTCTGACTGATAGTCTTTTCTTTTGAAGCTTGTCTTTCCCATCTTACCAATTTGACAATTCTTGCATAGACCCATGTTAGGCTTCTTCAAACTAGGAATACCTCTTACTCTTTTTATGTTTTCTTATCTTAACCAAATTATCAAAGTTTACATGACATAGTCTTTTGTGCCATAACCAACTTTCTTCTACTTGAGAAATAAAACATGAACAATCACTAAGATCAAGATAAAATAGATTACATTTTGTTTTTTTTCCAGAACCAATGAAATTTCCTTTCCCATCTAGCAATTTTGCATGTCCATTCATTAATTCTATCTTGAATCCAATGTTATTCAGCTATGCCACACTTAGTAGATTATTCTTTATTCCTTCAACCCAATAAGCATTATCACACACAAGTTCTTTAGTTAACAAGATACATCCTTTCCCTTTTATACTACAAGGTTCATTATTTCCAAATCTTACACTACCTCCATCATAATATTCCATATGATCAAATTTTGTTTTGTTACTAGTCATATGATGTGAGCAGCCACTATCAATAATCCATATATCATTTTTTTCTAACATGAGAGATATGTGTCATCTTATCTACTTCATCATCATATTCATCTTTCATAGTAATATAAACCATTTCATCTTCATTGTTATCAGAATCTTTAGCTATCAAACAAGATTTCTTACCTTTTTCCTTGAAGTTCTTGTAGTTCTTGTAGTTTTTGGAGTCCTTCTTGACTTTATACTTGTTGCTTTTCTTTTCATCCTTCATTTCCTTGTTTGGACACCTAGCAACAATGTGACCAATTTCTTCACAGGAAAAGTAGATCAGACAAACTTTACCTTTGTACTTCCCTCTTCCTTTGGAATACTTTCTTGCAAGAAAGGCTTCAACAACTTCAAGGTCATTGTCTGGACTTTCTTTTGATGATCCATCTTCTTCACTTCCTAATTAACTAGATTTTGACCTTTTACCCTTTTCTTTGAGTGATGACATTAGCTTTAAATGTAGATTCAATATTCTTTGAAGAAGGATCATAGTTATCATAATTGTTTAACTCAAAAGTTGTTAATCTTCCAATTAGATCATCTAACCCTATCTTATTAGTTGGATCACATCTCATTTCCTCAATAGTAGATACTCTAATTGAATAAAGAGAAAGAAGAGTTCTGAGTACTTTACTTACAATAGTTTCCTCCTTGATGTCTCCTCCAGATGCTTTGATTACACTTGCACTAGCCTTGATTCTTTCCACATATTTTTTAATGTTTTCATCTTCTCTCATTCTCATTCGATCAAATTGTCCTCTAAGATTTTCTACTTTGGCTCTTCCCACATTGTCATATCCTCCATAGATCTTTTAGTTTGTTCCACATTGCAAAAATAGTTTTGCAATATTTTACCTCATCAAATTCAGCATAATTGAGAGTAGATGCAATATCAATCATCATAATATTATAATTCTTCTTTTCAACAATATCTTCAATTCATAATGTTCTAATGGGAGTCTTATATTCAGCATCAAGAGACTTCCAACCTAAATCACTGATGGTATCTAGATGCAATCTCATAAGTGCTTGCCATGTTGCAAAATTGTCTCTATTCAGCTTAAAAATCTCTCTTTTGTAAGACATCTTGATCTTTAGCTTAGGTCCTTGAAACCTTCTCTGCAAGCACCAAAAGCTCTAATATCAATTGTTGGAAATATAAGAGGAGTAACTAAGAGGGGAGGGGTGAATGATTTACTTTAAAAATAAATATCATATCCCTTTTGATGTCAGTACAAAATGGAAACAAATAACTAAATACTTTTGAAGCTCACTAAACACACAAAATGTTGTAACTTGGTAGTAACTAGATTAGCTCGATAAAAGATAAATATAAAAAACATTAAGTGGTATCTGTGATTAATATTACTTTAAATTAGTTTCAAACACATAAATAAAATTGCATGAATACATTTGACACTAGGATTTAATGTGGAAACCCAATTTGGGAAAAACCACCAATAGCAACTAGTTGATTTTCACTCTTCTCAAGTGAGCCCTGTTAGGAGCCAACCCTGCTATAGGTTACAAAGCATTTTTAGGTGTGACCCTATTAAAGGATTAGTCACCCTATTAGGAGTGGCCTAGTTAGAGGTTTTGAGAATAATTCAATGGAATTGCCACCTTGTTAGAGGATTTGCAAATAGTTGTTAAGCCAACTCTGTTAAGAGATTTAGATCACTGCTATAATGGTTAGAGAGTAGTAATAAAATGACCTTATTTGAATGCAACTTAATTGCTGATTTTATATCTTTTTTCTAGCTTTTACTTGATCTTTCTTGATTGAATATAACTTTGTTGCATCACAAGGATATTCTGCTTACCAATAGATCTTCAATTGCATCACCATAATTTTCACATTCTCTTGCACTCACACTTGAACACTTTCTTTCTCACTTTGAAATCACAACTTGACATTATTCTTATACCTTCAATTTTTTCAAATCATCTCAAATACAACTTACAATAATCAATATTTATCACCTTAGTTAGCTGGAATCAATAGATAGATCAATTAAACTCAATATAATAATTAATGAAAATCCTTTGCTAGCCGACCTTGCTTGGTAGAAACTAATTCTAAAGAAATTTCTTTTTTTAACCAATAGATGCTCAATTAATAATGCAAACTTATGAAAATCCTTTGGTAATCAAGTGAGCTCAGTTAGCACTAGTTTCATCTAACTTTTCATCATTACCCAAGTGAGCTAAATTAGCACTCACTTTCTACAAGTTTTCTTTCGATGCCTGAGTGAACTCAATAGACAACGCCTTTTGAACTAGGTAAACACAAGAATGCTTGGTAGATAGTAAAAACTATCTCCCCTACCTGAGTGAGCTTGACATATACTAACTGATAATGATAATTGTAGACACCTAAATTTGATTACACTATTTTAGTAATCCTATTTTAGTTATCTAAAAAGGCATTATTAATTAAATTTCTATTTAATTAATCCTTTGTCATCCCCTAGTTGATTAATTTAATTAATCATCTATAGTCCTAATTGATAAATCAAATAATCTATTATTTATCAATTAAATCCTATTCTTCTATCTAATTCCAAAAATCCCCATTTATTAAATAAATCTATTTGATAAATGAAATCCTCAAATTCAAAAACCCCTAACCTATCTCTAATCCTCCATTTAGCCTAATCCACCCCATCCACCCATGCTAACCAAGCTTAGCCACTAACTCACCCACCCTCATTAATGCCATCCACTTGCACATCTCTAACATCCCTAATCTAATCCTAAACCCAAGCCTAATCCACCCCCTAATGTTGTCACATTCCTTAAACAAGTTTAAGACTTTCCTAATCCAAACTAAAGTCTTCCCTCAAAAAACCCAACCACTAAGTCATGAGTGCTCTTACAAAACATAAAGACTCTTACAAGCCCACTCATGACTCTTACACCCATCTTCCACACTCTTCCCTCTTCCACACTCATTCCTCTTACATCCCTCTTACATACTCAACCCCACTCATCATGACTTTAACCAACCCTTAACCCTACCCTCTCACACTCATCCTCCTTGTGACAAGTGTCACCTTCCCATTGGTGCTAAACAAGCACAATCCATGTGCTCCCCTTTGAGTGCATCTTAGCCCTCCTTAAGCCTTCATCCATCCTTGCATCTAAGCCCTCCATCCCTCTACCCCTTAGCCTATAAATTGAATCCCATCCCAAGCCATTTCATCAACAATCTTTGAGCTAAAGTTACCATGATATTTTGAGAACCAAAGCCATCAACCATACCCTTATAATGCCAAATTGAGAGCTCACAAAGCTACCAATTTGCCATTACCCATCTCCATTGAAGCAGCTTTTAAGCATCTTGAGCATACATCCACAGCAAAAGGACACATCTACAGAATCAAGAAAGCATGGAGTGTTTTCTCTTGTGAGGTTTTGCACTTCTTATTTTCTTTCTTAGTCTAAGCATATATGTGAATTTAGTTTTTGGTTTGTGATTGTTTACTTCATTTGTTAATGTTCTTTGCATACTGATTCTGGTTCTACAATAATGACATTTGTGTAACATCAAAGACAACACATAATTAATCAGTTGTATCCAATAGTGCCAATCCTATTAGGAGTTGTAGAAGGCAGAAGGACCCACTGTCCAAATAACTTTTGGGGAAATACCATTGAACTTCATTGTCCAACTAATTTCTCAACTATTCCTTGTAGAATTATTGTTGGTATTGTGCTTTATCCTCTTTCCTATGTTCTATCTATAGACACCTAAAAACTTTTAGAAAATAAAGTATTTTTATTTTTTGAAAAATTCCTGATGACATCATCATTTATTAATTATTTATTTATTTAATTAATTAATTTATTTTTATGCCATTAAATCCCTTTATCTTAATTAAAAATATTTAATTAAGGAATCCCTCCCAAAAATGTTTAAATCTTATTTAAACATTATTTTCTTATTTATTAATTATTTAATTAATAAATTGACCAAAAAACTCAAAAAAAAAAAAAAAAATTCTTGCCCAAAACTTGGCCAATTTCCTTGAGACCACTAACCTCTTCCAAAATCTTCTAATCCTTCTTTAATTTTGATTAAAGGCTAATCCCATCATTTTCTACCCCTAATCCCAACTCAAAATATTTAATTAAGATTAAATATTAATCCTCATGTTTATTAAAAAAGTTTTAATAAATATCTCCTCAACCCAAACCCTTGAAATAAATAAAACTTTATTTATTTCCTAAAAATCTAATTTATCTTCATCCTAAGAAGTTCTAGAGTCTTCTAGAAAGTCTTCATCCTCATCCTAGGAAGTTCTAGACTATTCTAGAAAGTCTTTATCCTCATCCAAAGTCTAGACTCTTCTAGAAGATGTCTTTAAGCCTAATCCTAATCCTCTCCTAACCTTGTCACATTCCCTAAACATGAGTTAAAACTTACTAACCCAAGCCAAAGTTAACAAATATCTCCTCCTTCAACCACCCTCATTAAATGCCATCCACTTGCCTATCCCTAAGCTAATCCTAAACCATCCTAATCCATCCTCTAATCATTTGCACAAGCCTAAGCAAGCTTAAAGCCTTCCTAATCAAGTCCAATTCGAAATTTCTCTCATCTCCCTCAAAATATCCCAACCATAAAACTTTATGAAGCCCACTAGGCCATAAATGACTCTTCCAAGCCCTTTTATTGCTCTTACAAGCCATTATGAGGGTCTTTATGAAGATTTTATCCCTTGAGCCTCCTTTGTTGAGTCATCCTTTCCATTTCCTCCATCCTCTCACCCTGTGACATGTGTCACTCCCTGATTGGCTGTAAGGAAGCACAATCCATGTGCTCTCCTCTCATGCAATTTGAGCCCTCCATGAGTTTTTTCCCATCCTTGCATCTTAGCCCTCAATCCCTCAAGCCTCTTGCCTATAAATTGGATCCTTCCCTTTTGCAAAACAAGACAATCCATGAAGTAAAGTCATAATGCCATTTTAAGAAGCCATTTTACATTAAAACCATACACTCACACCCAAATTCCAACTCCATTTGAAGCCCTTTTTGAAGCATAAAGCTTGAGCATACATCCTATCTATTTAGACGAAGCTACTCAACAAGAGAGCTTCTCATTTAGAGAGCCCATTAATGGCTCATATTCTCAATTGAGAGTTCATCTTAGTCTATCTTGAAGTTTATGAATTTTTTTTAGTTTTTAGAAGCTTTATTTAAATTTGGTTTCTATTAGCATACTAACATTGCTCATATACACTATCAACTATACTAGAAACTATCAAACCTTGTAGAATAGGTCACAAACTTTGGATCCAATATCAAACCTCAAATCTCAAAATAAAACTATTGATCTTAGAATTGTTTTGACAATTGAGTGTCAACACACTTAAGTAATTTATTAATTTCATGCCAAACTAGTAATATATGCCAAGTGTGATATGTATATACAAGACTATGTTGAGTTATAATGAGTGCCGAGTCACTCATGTGTTGAGTCATTCAAGTGTCAAGTAGACAATACATGCCAAGTGATTCAAGTGTCAGGCAAATAGTAGATGTTGAGTAGTTTAGGTGCTAAGTTAGAAATAGAATTAGAGTATGTGCCAAGCATCAGTAACTTCAAGTGTCTAGCATCATAGATTAGACATATTTATTTGTGATTGCACAAACAACTATGTAAACCATTTTTCAGCCAACCTAAGGGTACAATATGATCTTTTCAAGATAAGGATGAATGTGTATGAAAATTCCCTATGCAATAACATGTAGCAAATCAGAAAAAGGGAAGGATTAAGTGGCAAAAAGGATGAATCTTTTGAAAATAATCAAGACTAGCTAGGTTACTAAGAGGGGAGGGGTAAATCAGTAACCTCAAAATTTTTATCAAATTTAGCACTTAATCAACATAATCCATTACCCATTTAATCATCTAAACTACTGCATGCATGAGAAATTAAAATATAAACACTCATAGCACATGACCACAATATTTGGTGACTCAAAAACCTTCCAAATAGAAAGTAAAATTGGGTTTCCCACAAAACTTTGATATTGTAGTATAAAGTTGGCCTGTTAAGGCTTAAAATGATCACTTCTAATGATCTTCCCTATTAGGAGCAAATAGGACTGCTAGGTCCACCTTGTTAGAGGTTTTATAGACATACAATGAAGTATGCACTCTGTTAAGAGATTTAGAGAAAAGACTATTAAGTCTACCTTGTTAAAGTATTTAAAAACTAATTCACCTATTAGGATGAAATAGTAGATCTAACTTACAACTTTATTGTTGATTAGATCCTTGAAGTACAAATCACCTCTTATGATAGATATAACTTTACTAGTCCTTATAGACCTTGTTGAATACTTTTCTTTGTTGCTAATTCACATTCACTCTTCTCAAAACATTGCTTCTCATTACATACATGCATGCATTGGGTATGATATAATACATTACATATATACCATTCCAATTCTCATAGTTATAAGGTTGGCCAAAACACAAGTTAACACAAATATTACTGAGTTTGGCCAAATGTGGAAACTTGGGTTTTGAATAGCTAACTTGGTGACCTTCTGATACTTGGCATCCACTACATTACTCAACATCATCATGCATTTGGTAGAAGTAGAGGCTCGGTCCATACTAGTCACTTAATGTAGCTTCACACTCGGTGAACATTGGAGACTCGAAAAATATAGTGTAACTCGGTAGAAACTAAACACTTGCTTTCACTCAGTAAACACTCCTCATCCCATCACTTAGTAGATACTAGCTTCACATATTAGGAACTTATGACTTGGTAAATACTATGAAGCTTGGTAACCACTAACTGCTCGGTGATAACTACTAGACTACACACTTTTTGTTTTCACTTGGTAACCTTTGGAATCCTTAATGTCAACTAATAAACTGCTAAACTTACTTGGCAACCACTAAATGCTCAGTATACACTGGAGACTGAGTGATGAACTCAGTAACCATACAAAATTATGAATAAGTTTTTTCACTAATGGAAAATATAACTTAATGACAACAATCTTCCCCTTTGGCATTGGTGACAAAAACACTTATTAGCCAAAAAAAAAGTACAGTGACATGTTGATTTATGATTTTTCAAAATTTGTCTTTGTAATCTTGCTATATATATAGTTGCACATATCTCCCCCATACAATCTACATATTATATAAGGCATGGTAACATACTATATATATCTGCTTAATTTTGTACCATACATATGTTTCTCCACAAATATCTCTTTCTCTCCCCCTTTTTGACAATAATACCAAACACTTATACACACCATACTTTACATAGAGACACTAAAATGTGAGAGAAACTTAGAATGTACCTTGAGAATAAGAGTTAATGTCTTATTCCAGTTCTCTTGCAAAATTTTGTAGGTGTGAAGTGCCACTTGAACCTCTACTGACAGTTCAATCATATGGTTTGCAATATAAAAATTGTTATCGTGAATCAATGTTTTTGAATATGCAATATGTTTTTGCATTGTGTCCATGATTGGTAGGATCATGTTTTGGATGTCTATTAATGTGGACCTAATCCTTGCTTCTTCTCTTAACAATTTAGCCTACATTTCTAACAAAAATTTGACTTTTATGTGATGTGAAAAGCTTGAACTGGGGTCAAGTTGAAACTTTTGGGCAGTGACCTTCAAATCCTCATCAATTTTATTTAGTTTTACCTTTATTTCCTTGGTGTACTCGATAACATGACAAAGTTTAGCAAAAAGAGATGTTACATTTGTAAAAGAATTTTAAAGATTGCCCAAAATTGAGGAAAGCTCTACCTGATGAATAGTAATGTACTAAGCAATGTGCTCAAGTACCTTATTGTCAAACTTTTTCTCATCTTTCTCTAACAACTTTTCTTGACCAATAGAGTCCTCATTAAATTTATTCGTTACTTTCTCTAACTGTAGCAAAATGTGTTGAGATGAATCAACATCAACACCTATGGCCTATGTCAAAATGTTCTTTGCACTCTCAATTATTTTGAATTCTTTGTCCCTTTCCTCTCTGAGCTACTTCTATCTAGCCTTCTATTCTAGAAGTTGGCTCCAATCTCATTTGTTCCATAGTGGCATTGTCAAGATCCAACTTAGGAATTATAATCTCTTTGTCCAAGTTAGTAAGCAAACGTTTAATGGGTGTCCTTGGTTCTACTTCTAATATTATTGCCTTGGACTTAGAAATAGAAAAAATTATAGAAATAGTAGGGCTTAATATGAAAACTTGAATAGGGCCTATTGGAGGAATATTGATAGGAGTGCTAACAGAATCCAAAACTAAAGTTATAGTAGGTGGAACACTGACTGAAGTACATACAATAGGAGCACTGGTAGAAGTATTTACAAATGAAGTACTTACAAGAGCATGCAAAATTGAAGTTGACAAAATTATAGAACTTGATGTTGAATACACTACTGATGTCCCTAACATTGGAGCTAAAACAAAGGAGGTATGTAGCTCAATGGATGAATTTTTAGACACTTCCATTAGAGATGTCTAGAGCTAAGAGAGAGAAAAGAGTGATTGGGTAGATGATGTATCTATGGTAGTTGCAATCACACTTGCTAAAGTTGTCTCCATGCCAGATGATGTAGTATTCTTTGATGGAGAGTGAGGAAGGGAGGCTATAACTTGTGTAGCTATCCTCACTGGATCATTCTCTTCATCTCCTTCCTTATCTTCCTCATCAAATTCTTCCTCTTTCTCTTATTCACCATCCTTCAATGCCTGATAATCCTCAGCATTAAAAGTGACACATGGTGTATTAACTTCTTCATTGTCACTATCATCATCATCATCATTTATTTCAACAAGTTCCTCACTAGGTTTATGCAAATAATAAACATTTTTCCACATAGACGTAGCATCCTTGACTACATGCTCAATTTTCTTTACCAAATTTAAACAAGTATGAAATCTCATCATCATCTTTTCTTCATTTTTTCTTCATTGCTTCCTTAACTTCAGCAGTAGTAAGATTTGGTAGAAACTTTCTCAGAGTTTTCTCAAATATATCTTTGGATGTATGCATAGCTACTTCCCATCTAACCTTGACTTTGTCTAACAAGACTATAGGGATTTGTGAAGAAAACTGATCAGAAGAGAATTTCCATCTTCCTAACTTGTCCATGATTAGATCTTCAACCTCCTTTTGTTCCGTTGGAGTCCTAGTTTCATATTTAAGTGCTTTGAATTTATTGATTACAACACCTACTCTTAACTAATTGAGTCTTTCTTGAAAAGTGAGAGGAGGCTTAATAAGAACAACTTCATTATCTCCTTTCTTCTTAGATCTCCTAGTAAACATAGTTGTGGAGGTCTTAGTTGGCTTGGTGATAATTGTATATGAGCAATGTTAGTATGCTAATAGAAACCAAATTTAAATAAAGCTTCTACAAACTAAACAAAATTCATAAACTTCAAGATAGACTAAGATGAACTCTCAATTGAGAATATGAGCCATTAATGGGCTCTCTCAATGAGAAGCTCTTTTTTTGAATAGCTTTGTCTAAATAGATAGGATGTATATTCAAGATTTATGCTTCAAAAAGGGCTTCAAATGGAGTTGGAATTTGGGTGTGAGTGTATGGTTTTGATGTAAAAAGGCTTCTCAAAATGGCATTATGACTTTACTTCATGGATTGTGTCATTTTAAAAAGGGGAAGGATCCAATTTATAGGCAAGAGGCTTGAGGGATTGAGGGCTAAGATGCAAGGATGGGAAAAAGCTCATGGAGGGCTCAGATTGCATGAGAAGAGAGCACATGGATTGTGCTTCCTTACAGCCAATCAAGGAGTGACACATGTCACATGGTGAGAGGATGGAGGAAAGGGGAAGGATGAGTCAACAAAGGAGGATCAAGGGATAAAATCTTCATAAAGACCCTCATAATGACTTGTAAGAGCAATAAAAGGCCTTGGAAGAGTCATTTATGGCCTAGTGGGCTTCATAAAGTTTTATGGTTGAGATATTTTGAGGGAGATGAGAGCAATTTCGACTTGGACTTGATTAAGAAGGTTTTAAGCTTTCTTAGGATTGTGCAAATGATTAGAGGATGGATTAGGATGGTTTAGGATTAGCTTAGGGATAGGCAAGTGGATGGCATTTAATGAGGGCAGGTGAAGGAGGAGATATTTGTTAACTTTGGCTTGGGTTAGTAATTCCTAACCCATGTTTAGGGAATGTGACAAGGTTAGGAGGGGATTAGGATTAGGTTTAAAGACATCTTCTAGAAGAGTCTAGACTTTGGATGAGGATAAAGACTTTCTAGAATAGTCTAGAATTTCCTAGGATGAGGATGAAGACTTTCTAGAAGAGTCTAGAACTTCTTAGGATGAGAATAAATTAGATTTTCAGGAAATAAATAAAGTTTTATTTATTTCAAGGGTTTGGGTTGAGGAGATAGTTATTAAAACTTTTTTAATAAACATGAGGATTAATATGTAATCTTAATTAAATATTTTGAGTTGGGATTAGGAGTTGGAAATGATGGGATTAGCCTTTAATCGAAATTAAAGAGGGATTAGAAGATTTTGGAAGAGGTTATTGGTCTCAAGGAGATTGGCCAAGTTTTGGGCAAAAAATAAAGTTTTTATTTATTTTGGGTTTTTTGGTCAATTTATTAATTAAATAATTAATAAATACGGAAATAATGTTTAAATAAGATTTAAACATTTTTGGGAGGGATTCCTTAATTAAATATTTTTAATTAAGATAAAGGGATTTAATGGCATAAAAATAAATAAATAAATTAAATAAATAATTAATTAATAAATGATGATGTCATCAGCACTTTTTCAAAAAATAAAAATACTTTATTTTCTAAAGGTTTTTAGGTGTCTACAATAATCACCCTGCCTTTCTTTTTCATAGGCTCTTCCTCCTTTCTAGATTCTTGCTCTTCATCTTCAGACTCTTCTTTGTCCTTTACTTTTCTCTCGGTAAGCATAAGAGGGGTACTTGTAGTTTTTAGCTTTGCTATCTTCCTCTTTCCTTTGCTTAGTGCTTGAGGTAGCTTGATCTCAAGCTCTATTCTGGCCTTAGCATCATCATATGTTCCAAATATAGGTAACTTTGGATCTACTAGCTCATTGACTAGGGCTTCAATTATATCCTTGGTTTCATCAATATTGACCTCATAGGGAAGAGGTTTCACCCATACAATTTTTGGCCTAACTACCTAAATATATACTCTGTCATAGTCAAAGATGAAACAAACATCATCCTTGTAGTCTTAACTAGTTTAGGTGGAATCTAAAACCTACTATTTATTTTCTCCTTAAAAACTTCAATATTTGTCCATTCTACTATCAAAATTCTCACCCATTTCTACAATAAACTCATTGATTTGGTACAAAACTGAGGTATCCTTTCTCCCTACCACTGATCCTTTGGATGGTAAAAAATTTTGTACATAAAAGAACAAACAAGTTAACAAAGAGCCAAATTTGCATGGATTATTCTTTGAAGTCCTGATACTTTCCATGTTTTTGTTAAATTGTTTCAACATCAAATCTGCCAAATCATACTCCAAATTCTTCTTCACAACTTCGTATGTTAAGTCCACAGCCTCACACAACACACTATTCAATCTATTGGAGCTATATATCTTATGGGCAATGATATTAATACCAAACCTTAGTTCTACATCAAATACATTACTAATTTTTAGTCCTCTACCATCCCATTTAGCTAGGGTTTTCTTTTGTAGCTCATCCAAACCTAGGGTTTTGGTAACCTTAACCTTGTTGAGCATAGGGAAACTAGTAATTATATGAATCATCTTCTTTGTTATCAAGATGGTTTTTTCTAACCACAACTGACCATTGTGCACTCAGCTCAAAATATACCTAATCCACTTAATTTGAAAGTTCTTTGGTAGGTGCAGAATGTGGGTCAAGCCTTTCTCCTCTGAGTTTTTATTCTCAATTTTTAGGGTTCCATCCACACACAATTCTCCATTAATTCCCAGTACAAAGAGAGCCATAATGGCATAGTGATTGATAGGCTATCATCTACTATCTATCTAGATAACTCGATAGAACCTTGTAACTCAATGACCAAACAAAACTTGTTACTCCTGACCTCACTCGGTATGATCTAGCCTCACTCGGTTAATATTGATGTTGAACTTCCTATGACCCCTCTGTATCTATAATACTAATTTGGAACTTTTTCTTTCATTCATTGGAACTACTTATGATGTCACCCTGAGAATGCAGTTCTAGTTCTTCCTTAAGAACTCAATTGGAAATGGTGGAGTCACCCACTTCTTGAGTGACATGGCCATCAGTTGAACTAACTTGCTTGGTAGATTTGGGAATCCACTGCTATCTCATCTACTTTCTGATGTTATCAGCTTCGGCTTTCTTTTCATCTTCAACTCTACCTATATTCATGCAATTCTTATCTATATGACCAAGTACAGTGCATGTATAACATCTTATTGTAGTATCCTTCTTTCTCAAGTGATGCCTTCCATAGTTTATGCCAATGTGTCCATATTCTCCACATTAATGACATCTACACCAATTATTGTAGTCCCAACAAAATATTGCCTATACAAACTATTCAACTAAATTGAATGGTTTAGATTTGCATTCAGATGCCTTGTGACCTTGTTTCCTACATTTGTGGCATTTACCTTAAAATTTTGGTTTCTCCTTGCATTCATTAGCTTTATGACCATGTTGACTACAATTTTAGTATTTTTCATTGAATTTTTCCTTTCCATTGCTCCCACATTTGTTTGATGTATGACCTATCTTACCATAGTGATTGCAAGTAGGTCTTTGATTCCTTTTAGCACCTTGTTTGGAGGATTCGCCTTCTTCTTTATATCCCAATCCTGATTTAGCTTTTTGTCTATACAAATTTTTCTCACTTTGCTAATTCAATTGATCCATGTTTGCTTGGGATTTCATTATTCTTCATTGAGTTACTTCTCAAAATTTAGGTCAACTTTCAATCTTTCATTGATTTGTCTTTTAGTGCTTGATCTTAGATTTATGATTTCCTCATTTACATTGGAGAGTTGTTTGATAAGACTTTCTTGCTCAAGGGATTGATTTTGAGTTTCATTGTTTGTTACCTCCAAGTCTTCATTTTCATTATTCCTTTGTTCCAAGATTTCACACATTTTTATTGACTGAATTTCTTGTTCTCTTTTCAATTTTCTTGCTTCTTCTTACAGGGAGCCATTCTTATCTAGGAGTTCTTTGATTGTCTCATTTGCTTCATTTGAACTACTTGAAAGGAAAAATCCTCAATCTTTTCTTCAACATACTAGTGATCATTCATCTATTTTGCAAGTTCCTTCCTTCTTTTTAGGGATTGTGAAAGATTCTCTTTTTCTTCCTTGAGTTGAGCTATGGCCATCTCTAGATCTAGCTTCTCATTGTCAATAGCTTTGTCAAGTCTAAATATCTCCATTGTCCTTGATCTTTTTTCAAGTTGTCAAGCTTTATCCTGAGAACCACAAGGCTTAGATACCAATAGTTGGAAATAATCAAGACTAGCTAGATTACCTGAAGGGGAGGGGTGAATCAGTAACCTCAAAACTTTTATTAAATTCAGCACTTAATCAACATAATCCATTCACCATTTAATCATCTAAACTACTGCATGCATAAGAAACTGAAAGATAAACATTCATAGCACATGAACACAATATTTAGTTACCCGAAAACCTACCAAATAGAAAATAAAACTAGGCTAGGGATGATACCCACAAAACTTTGATATTATAGTATAAAGTTGGCCTATTAAGGCTTACAATGATCACTTCTGATTATCTGCCCTATTAGGAGCAAATAGGACTATTAGGTCCACCTTGTTAGAGGTTTTACAAAAATACAATGAAGTATGAACTCTATTAAGAGATTTACAAAAAAGACTGTTAAGTCTACCCTGTTAAAGGATTTAAAAACTAATTCACATGTTAGGATGAAATAGTAGATCTAACTTACAACTCAATTTCTGATTAGATCCTTGAAGTACAGATCACCTCTTGTGATAGATATAACTTTACTACTCCTTACAAACCTTGTTGAATACTCTGCTCTACTATTGATTCACATTCACTCTTCTTAAAACATTGCTTCTCATTACATACATACATGCATTGGGTATGATTTAATACATTACATATATACCATTCTAGTTCTCATATTTACAAGGTTAGACAAAACACAAGTTAACACAAATATTATTGATTTGGCCCAAATGTGGAAACTCAGGATTTGAATAGCTGACTTGGTGATCTTCTAATACTTGGTGTCCACTACATTACTCGACATTATCATGCATTCAGTAAAAGTAAAGGCTTAATCCATACTAGTCACTCAATGTAGCTTCAAACTCAGTGAACATTAGAGTCTCGATAGATATAGTGTAACTTGGTAGAAACTAAACACTTGCTTTCACTCGATAAACACTGCTCATCCATCACTTGGTAGATACTAGATTCACATCTTAGCAACTGATGACTCGATAAATACTACAAAGCTCAGTAACCACTAATTGCTTGGTGATAACTGCTAGACTACACATTGTCTCTTTTCACTTGGTAACCTCTAGAATACTTGGTGTGAACTACTAAACTGCCAAAATTACTTGAAAACCATGCAATGCTCGGTCTACACTAGAGACTAAGTGATGAACTCAGTAACCATACAAAATTATGAATAAGTGTTGTCACTAATGGAAAACATAACTTAAAGCCAATAGAATCTCAACCATAGATTCATACCTAACCCTAAGTCTTATTGTCTTCTTAAGGAGGATAGAACCCTAAACTTCATAATGATCATGTAAGGAATTGAAGGAGGAGAATAGTGAAGTTTTCATGCAAGAAATAGAGTATTCATGGAGACTTAGAAGACATAGAGAGTGAATTGCAGAATTAGTTTGAGAAGAACAAAGAATAGAGGACATAATGTTGATATATTAGATCAGAGAGGATCAAGAACAATACTGTATGGATTTGATCTTTAATCAAGCTACTAGAGCGAATCACAAGATCTATGCTAAAACATCCTAATAGGTGATTTTAGTTAAATCTCCTAGGTGGAGTAGTCCTAATATACTATTGTAAATCCTTTAACAGGGTGACATTCCAAGTGGATGTTCTAAAGTCCTTTAGCTAGACACACTTCCAACAAGGTGTTGAAATCCTCTAATAAGGTGGGACTTAAAAGTTCTTACAAGCCTTTAATAGGGAAGATCATGCTTCATGGTCAAATCATTGTAACCTTAATTGGCTACACTTTATTGTTGTAGTAGTGAAGAATTGTGGGTGTCATCCCCACCCCAGTTTTACCTTTGCTTTGGAGTGTTTTTGGGTAATTGTATCTGTGTTGCATAAAAATGTAACTAAGGAAATAACACTAAGCAACTAATGCACATTCTTACATTATCATGCAAAACCTCAAAATATGAAAGAAGACATGTAAATAAGCAATATGAAACAAAAAAGAGCATAAAAGCATTCAAAATATCACTGTGCAAACCTTATGAAACTATCAAGTGGAGATGATTTCATCACTCATGGGATGTGGTTGCTCACAAATCTAGTAGCATAACAATGAGGTAGATAGTTCTTGTGTAAAATGAGTAGAGGGCTCTCCATTTATAGGAAAATAGATGCAACAGATGGTTGAGATTGTGTTGATTTGACTTTTTGTGTAACAGAAGTTTTTGTTCAATTGTAGAAAAGTCAGAATTTTTATTTCTAAGTGAAACATAGGGTTTCTGGATAATCCATCCATAAAGAAAAAACTCATGAAAACCCTATGTTCAAAAATTCATAAATTGTCGGGCACAAAACTTTTGAATTTTCAAGTGAGATGAATATTCTGTCCCTTTGTACTTTTTGTTCTCCCGAGATACCCTTTTTCTCATTTTTTCCAGCCGTCAGATCCAAGTAAATCTACCGCTGTCGTTACCTCGCTATGAAAAATTGCATGCTTTTTAAGTATGGTGAGGTAGCGAATGCTGAGTATTTTATGAGGCAAGACCGTAAAGTGAAGATACGATGGTTAGAGCTTTGTTTCCTGAATGATTTATTGTGTAGGTACACGTTGCAACTACCATCCAAATAGGAAAGGGGGCCCAATAGAGTATCTGAAATAAGAGTCAGAATGATGATTTTTTTCGATGCTTCACCACCTCGCTATCAGAAAAATTAGACACTTCGCCGTTAGCAAAATAGCGACGCCCCGTGAAATCAAGAGGCGGTGACATTGCATTTTGCCGGTACCATGACTACACAAGGTGGCATGCCAAGTAATAAATCTTGTTGTCAGAAGTAGTTTCAATAACAGAAATAATTATCTACTGTCCCTTGCATTTTACAGTTTGGAATTCATTAAAGTGTTGGAGCTCGCTACCTCGCTATCAAAAAAATCAGATACTTCGCCGTTAGTGAAGTAGCGAGGCCTCGTGAATTTTGAAGATCAACAGGACCTTGGTGACGTGGAGTGATAATTAGGACTACAGTAAATTTTTGTAAGGCGCCAACTATGCAGAGATCCTTTTTTCATTAATGCCCTTCTGACCGAATGTACAAAGAGATCCTGAATGTTAGATTGGAACGGAATCAATGGTCCTCGCTACCTCACTATGCAAAATTGCATGCTTTTTAAGCCATGCAACATAGCGAATATGAATCAAAAGACCCCATGCAGTTTCCTCACCCTTGATTGAGTATATGATCAATGGCTGTCATCTTCTCACTATGAAGAGTTTTGAGGGAGATAATTATAGCGACATAGCGAATAGGGCCCACCGCCTTCTTTCTGAGCAAACTCAGTAACATATCATTTGACTAATTCTGGATCAGATCGATGATTGTTGCTACTTCACTATGACAAGGTGCTCGTTCTTTATGCATAACAAAGTAGTGACATGCTGACACGTGTCCTCAGTTGTCAATGGGTCCAGATACAAGTGCCATCAAGGAAAGAATTATATACGTGGTAAGTTCTCATTGGGTAAATTGACTGACATGTCAAATACAACTTCTAGTTGTTCTCTCCATATCACATGATTGTAGGATCTTTGAAAATCGACAAGAAACAAAATCGTAGGTAATGAATGAAAAGAAACAAGAATTGCTGATAAAATTTGTTGTAAGGCAACAAATTAGATCTTAGATTTTGCTGTAGACTCTGAACCCCCAATGGATTAGGCATTGATCAAGTTGTTTCAGCTGAAGGAGAAATATCTTACAAATGGTTTTTTAAATGCATCATCAAATCAAATTTTACTTTTATTTCCTGTAGATCTTCAAAGTTGGCCAGCACTTGTCTACATGAAATCTTTTTAGCTTCAGTTAGCCATTGTTGTTGAAAACGTCTGCAGATCTATAGAAGACTTCTTGGCCATATCTATTTATGGGATGTGTTTAGCAAGTTAGTAAGAATTATGTATATATTTGAGGATTTTGAAATGAGAATCAGAATGAAACTAAGAATAATCTTCATATAGTCGTTTCAGATTTGAACCATCCCTGGGTATACCCACCCTAGTTGTGCAGAGCCAAAAGAGTAGAAAACCATTTGTGGTTTTGTTGAAGTTGGGTCCAAATACCTTACATATGCAATTTTTGATAAGAATAGGCTAGTCTTTAGATTGTGTATGTACTGTCATTCTGGTATGAAGCTTTTTGTCGCTTAGTAGTTTTAGTACCATTTAAAACACGAACAAAATGGTGACTCTACTGGGGAGTTGTCCAACACCTCTGTGAAAAGTATTGTAGTTTTTTTGGTCCTTCTGTGTACGTGTGTATCATGTGATCTATGCCTTGCCCGTGGTTATAAGGGAATCTTTTAGTGTCAAACCTTGAGAATTTAAAGAAGATAGGGCACAAGTACCATTGCTACACACTAACGTATCTAGCCTATCCAAGTGTCTTATCTAAATAAGCAAGAGTTGTAGTCTTACGACATTAGTGATTGGTCTATCTATTCCATATATTTTTGTTCCTACTTGTGTATCAATTTCTTTTGATCAGCTAAAAGTGCCATTATATATTGTCCCGAAATAGGGTGGCAACTCAGTCAAGGTTTTGAAGCTAGTGCTTATTGTAACAAAAAGGTAAATATGGCTGACAAGAGGAAAAATACAAGAGCTTAGATGAGAGCCAATCCTGATGTATCAATGTATACTGATTTACCCCAAGGTGGTAGGAAGAACCAAAATAAGGAAAAGACAGATCCAAATCCTACTTGGAAACCCAGAGGTAATGAATCTGTTAATTCTTGTTATCAACCAGTAATAGGAAGAGAGTCTTCTTCGCTTAGCTCTGAATCTGAAACTACAAGACTCTTAGGAGGCATTTTCAGCACCCCATTACGAGATGAGAGAGTTTTTCAAGATAAGGATGTGTCTACTATGGGAGATGCTTCATTAAGACCAGATCCTGTAGCCAATATAAATTATAGGCTAGGATTTAGGAGTTCATTTAGATAATCCTTTTAATCCCAGAGTAGCCCCATATGTAGAACCAAACCTTATAGATCTGGATGACCCTACTGATTTTGAGGCAACTTCTACAGATCCTAAAGAAGTACACTCTGAGATAGAATTTTTGAAGAAATGGATTGCTGAGGAAGAAGCCAAACGCATTCGTCTTGAAAAAGAGAAGGAGCAAGCCACCTTAGATGCCATAATAGAAAGAGATGCTCTGTTAAGAAGGATGGTTACTTTGAAAGAGCAAAATAAAAAATTAGAAGAGAATACCACAACTCTCCATAAGGATATTTTTGGAGATGTTGATAATCTGAGATATAAAGTGCAAGAACAGGAGAAACACCTAAATCGAAGGCAAGAACCAGTTATTGCTCAAGTTCAATCCTATAAACCTGTTCAAATTGATCCTATAGAGCCCACTACAAAAGCTCCAGATAAAGGGAAAGGCAAGGCTATAGGAATCCAAATAAATGAGCCTCAAGCTATACTAAGCAAACCTATACAACCCTCCATGTAAGTTAGATCTAGATCTTGAGAAGGCTCGAAAAGAGAGGGAAGATCTTGCAAAAGAACTTGAGAAGGTTGAAAATGAAGCTCAAGCTATAGAAACTAGAAGGAAAATCCAATTCATAAAGTCTAATTCTGCATTGGCTTCATGGCCCAATTTGTCTATCCCACCTACAAATCTTGCACCAGTTAGTGCTCCCACAATTTCAACTCAGGGAATACCCCAATCAGCCCCTACCTCATCCTCAAATATTGGCACCCAAGTCCCATTTGTCCCACCACAACAGTCCCAAACCGCTCCACTAAGTCAAGCTAATATAGCTAGTACCTCAAATGTTCCTGGTTTCCAGAAGAAACCTATATACCTAGAAAAATATAGACAGATATCATTTGTTGGTATTCTTGGTGCCCCCCATCCCATATCTTTTGATTTAAGGGATATAGTGGTTAAGTTTTCTGGAAATAACGTTGTTACTGGTGAAGAACATTTGAGGACTTTCATTGAAATGTTGAATGATTATAAAGTTGAACACGAAGACATGGTAATGAAATTGTTTGTGCATTCATTAACAGAGGATGCAAGGGATTGGTTCAAGAGGTTTCCTGATGACAGTATTACCTCGTGGAGTGATATGGAAAAGTTGTTTAAAGAGCAGTATGGGGACAATACCAATGCAGGATTCATGTTGAACGAGTTCAACAATATCAAGAAGAATCCAAATGAGTCCACATTTGATTTCAATGTGAGATTCCAAAAAGGTATGTACAAACTTTTTCAATTCATGAGGTTAAATGAAGACGTTTGTCTCACAACCTATTTCAATGCTTTTGATAGCAAAATGACTTATCAATTGAGGGATAAAGATCCTAAAACTTTGAGAGATGCCTATAGAGTTGCAGTAAATATAGAGAATAATAGAAAGGCATCTGGAAAACTAGGTAGGAGGGATGATCCTAAACTTTTTAATTCTAAGAACAATAATAAAAGGGAGGGTGACAAAACCCCTATAGGAAAAAAGCCCGAAGAACCTACTATAAGCCAGGTTTTAGAAATGCTCAAGAAGATGAATCCCACTAGTTTCAATAAGCCAAATGTTGCTGAAAGACCCCCTATGAATAACAAAAACTTCAATAGATAGCCTAGGATGCAGAATTACCCTTATACTACTCAGTGGAAAGATGGTAAACCAATTCCCAACCAGACCCAAAATGTGAAGGATAAGGGTACTCCGGACCCCCTGCAAAGGAACATTGTAAATATGAATGATGATGTACCATGGTGCATTATATGCCAATCACCTCATTTTTCTGATTATTGTGTTGTTGCTCAGTCATTTGCCCAAGCCCAAGGAGTGCAAGTTGAAGAAGAAACTGAAGAGAAAAGCCATGACGATATAAGCTGCAATATGGTGAGCATGTATGATGATTTGATAGATTCTGATTCAGAAGAGCCTGAAAATGATGTTACTAGCCAAAGAATTGCTTACCAGCTACATCATCAGTAAGTACTCTCAGATGATGAAGGGTATGATGCAGATAAGGTATGCAGTACATTTTTTGATGTAGGTCTCACAAGTCTAAGAATGCCCTCTAAGGAGGAAATTGACAGAATTACAGCTGAAATGATTTCACAAGTCCATAGCAATTATAATTTGAGAAACTAGAGCAATAAAAAATGATGTAGGAAAGTCATCTAGTGTCTTCATCAAGGATATCACTCATAAGATAAATGATCAAGACAAGAAATTCCATGTAGATGTGCCTAAAATCAAGGAGAACAAGGGTAAGAAATGGGAACCAAAGAAGAAGGTTCAATTTCAGATAAGTGAAGCAACAAAACCAGTTGTGCAACCAAAGAAATTAGAACCGGATGTTGTAAAGAAAAATGTGGTGCCTACTATTCAAAAGACTCCAACTCCAGGTACTATTGTAAAACCTACTATGGTTGAACTTGTTGATATGATATCCATGTTATCTCAAATTACTGTAAAAGTGCCCCTGTCTGAACTTTTTAGAATTGAAGAACATAAGAATAAGGCTTTGTCATGGTTGGGTGGAATAGCAAACAATAATATTATTGTTGACCAAACTATGCCCCAACAGACCCCATTAGTAATAGAGGACAGTGGTATCATATCCCAGATTCCTCAAATGTTTCTAGATGATTCCTCAGTGGCATTCATAGAAGATATTGATCCTTTTTTTCTCAGTCTAATCATAAAAGGGAAGACCCTAAAAAATTGCATGATAGACTCAGGAGCTTCCAACACTATAATGCCTTTCAAGGTAATGGAAGCCTTAGGATTGAAGGTAGATACCAAGCAAGGTAGATGCAAAGGGATGGATGCTAGAGAAGTCCTAGTCATAGGTACTATAAATGCCCTACCATTCAAATTGGCTGCATATCCTAAAGTAGAATTAACCATGTCTGTCCTTGTGGTAGATATACCTCCACATTATGAAATGTTACTCTCTAGAAAATGGAGTGATGCCATGGGGGGAAGCCTACAATGTGATCTTACTTATGCCACTTTTCATATAGGGGACAAAGCTGTCAGGGTAAATAGGGAACCAAGGGTTAACCACGTCTTAGGTGAAGAAATTGACAAAGATACCACTTGTTTCCTAGATACTGGGATTAATGCTTTCAGGGCTGAATTAATTATTCAGGAAGTTGAAAATTTACCTGCTATCATCAAAAATGAGGTTGAATGTTGTATGAATTCACCAAAATTATGGACAATGTTCTTTGATGGGGCTAGTTCTAAAGAGGGTGCAAGGGTAGGTGTAGTCTTTGTGTCCCCTAAAAATAACACTTTTAGGTATTCATTCACCTTGAATTTTGCCTGCACTAATAATATTGCAGAATATGAAGCACTGCTGCAAGGACTCAAAGTTGCCATACATCATAAAATTAAGAAATTATGTGTCATAGGGGATTCTAAACTAATTATCTCTCAAATCAAAGGAACCTACTCATCCAAGAATAAGAGATTGAAACAATATAGAAATGTAGTCTGGGATCAGATAGAACTCTTTGATGCATTTGGGATCTCATGGAGAGATAGGACCCAAAATAAGATGGCTGATCTTTTGGAAAATTTAGCAATCAAGCCAAAAGAAATATCATTTGCAGGAATCTCCCAGATTGAGGTGCAAAACAGGCCTTCCATACCTGACAACATTGAAAATTGGCAGGTTTTTGAAGATGACAAAGATATTACAAATTTTTTGTTAAATTTTTTGTTAAACCATTTTTGGTCAAGAAATAATGCAATTAAAAAAAAATAAGATCCCAAAGGGGTTAGTAGTCTTGGAAAATATTTTTGATAATCAAGACAGAGTAAAATCTGGAGTAAATGACCTCAAACCCCAGGAGTTAGAAGAAATAAACTTGGGTACTGATGAAGTTCCTAAAAGGGTTTATATTGGCCAACATTTGCCTATTGAAATTAGGAAAACATTGATTGACCTACTTAGAAAATACAAACATGTTTTTGCTTGGTCATATGATGACCTTAAGGCTTACAGGGAGGATCTTTTCTAGCATGTCATACCATTGAAGGAAAATGTAAGACCTTTTAGGCAAAAACAGAGACCAATCAATCCTACCCTTGCCCCAAAAATGCAAGAAGAACTGACAAAACTGAGAGATGGTGGAATAATCAAACCAATCAGGCATTCTACCTGGGTTTCAAACCTAGTTCCTGTTAGGAAGAAGAATGGAGATATTAGGCTTTGTGTTGATTTTAGAAATTTAAACATTGCATCTCTGAAAGACAATTATGGCTTACCTAATATGGAAGCCATGTTACAACAAGTGACTGGCTCTGAATTGATGTCAATGATGGATGGTTTTTCTGGATATAATCAAGTTCTAGTAAAAGAGAGTGAACAGTTCAAGACAGCCTTCACAAGCCCTTGGGGAACATATGTGTATGTGAGGATGCCTTTTGGCTTGATTAATGCAGGAGCTACCTTCCAAAGAGCCATGGACATAGCATTTCATGAGTATATTGACAAATTTATGGTTGTGTATCAGGATGATCTCACAACATATTCTAATAAGGCTGAAGATCACTACAAACATTTGGAAAAAATCTTTATAAAAGCCTTGGAATATGGAGTATCCTTAAACCCAAAGAAATGCACATTCGGGGTCACAAAAGGAAAATTATTAGGACACATAGTGTCTAAGGATGGGGTAAAAATAGATCCTGAAAGGGTAGTAGCTATTGGCAAAGTCCCCAAACCAAAAAATGTGAAAGGAATTCAGTCCTTTTTTGGCCAGGTCAATTTTCTAAGGAGATTTGTTACCAATTTTTCTGAAATCAGTAGACCCATCTCAAAGATGCTCAAGAAAGGAGCCATTATAGATTGGAATGCTGAACCCTCACAAGCATTCCAAGATATAAAAACTATAATAAAGAATGCTCCAGTATTAAGGACCCCAAATTATGCAAAGCCCATGCATATTTTCTCTTTTGCATCATTCCATACTGTAGCAGTAGTCTTATTGCAGAAGAATCAAGAAGGGTATGAACAGCCGATTGCCTTTTTCAGCAAATCACTACAGCCTGCTGAACTGAAGTATGAGATAAATGAAAAGCAAGCATATGCTTTGATAAAGGTTGTAAAAGCTTTCAAAAGTTACTTGGTAGGTGCTACTGTTATCACTTTTGTACCTAGTGCTGCAGTCAAGGATATATTCTCTCAGCAGGAAGTTTCAGGCAAGAGGTGTAGGTGGATCAATAGAATCTAGGAATTTAACATTGATATACAAATAATAAAATTAGTAAGAGGTCAAGATTTGGCCAAACTCATGGCTGAAACTAATCTAGAGGCAAATCAGATAAATCTAGTAAATGATGATCTCAGAACTGACTTATGTGACATGGACCAATGTGATTGGTACACCAATGTCATATATTATTTGCAACATATGGAAGCTCCTCCCCATCTGCCTGATAATGAAAAGAGGAATACTAAATTGCAAGCCATCAGGTATGTAATTGTCCAAAATAACCTATGGTGGAGAAATTTTGAGGGAATTCTGTTGAAGTGTGTTGATAAAGAAAAGGCAGAAGAGATTTTGAAAGAAATGCATGCTAGAGTATGTGGAGGACACTACATGCCCAAAACTACTACACATAAGATAATGAGGGCTAGATTCTGGTGGCCTTCTCTATTCAAGGATGCTCAAGTTATGGTTAGAAAATGTGATCCTTGTCAGAGGTTTTCTGGAAAGCTGAAATTCTCAGGAAATACTCCATTAAAGCCAGTTGAGAATCAAACACCTTTTCAACAATGGGGTCTAGACTTCATAGGAGAGATTTTCCCCAAGTCTAGCACTGGCTATTCTTGGATTCTAGTTGCTACTGACTACTTTACAAAATGGGTAGAGGCTATCCCCACAAGAAATGCGACAAGTAAAGTGGTAAATAATTTCTTGTTGAATAATATTATTTCTAGATTTGGATGTCCACAGAGAATTGTCACAGATAATGCTATGTGTTTCAAATCTAAGGAGTTCATCAAATTTTGTGATAAATATGGAATGACAAGATCATCATCTGCTCCATATCATCCATAAGGGAATGGACAAGCTGAGTCCACAAATAAGAGCCTGTTGAAGGTCATTAAGAGAACCTTGGATGATAATAAAAAGGCATGGGATTCCAAGTTACAGTTGGCAATATGGGCTAACAGAGTAATTGTAAAGAAAGCAATTGGTGTAGCTCCATTTGATTTAGCGTATGGAATTCAAGCCAGAATGCCTCAGAACAACTTGATGGGACTATACAATTACATCCAATTATATGATGAAGATACTATAGATTAAATGCAAGAAAGAATGGATGAATTGGTAGGATTGACCGAAACCAGAAGAGAAGCATCTTTGAGGAACCAAAAGTTGCAATTGCAAGTCAAGACACTCTATGATAAAAGAACTGTAAGCAAAAAATTTGAAAATGGAGATCTAGTCTTGATGTGGAATGCCAGAATTGAAGATAAAGGAAAACATGGAAAATTTGATCCTATCTGGTTAGGCCCATATCTCATTGAGAATACTTGGGGTGAAGATTCTTATATAATCAAAGATATATCTGACAATATTCTTGAATTGCCAGTTCATGGACAATTCTTAAAGAGGTATTTTTCTTAAGAAATACTTATTTTCTTCCATGAACAGTAGTTTTAGGGTTTCCTATCATTTTTCTTTTTCTGTAAATCCTTGTAAATATCCTTGTGCAGTTTGGTTCTTTGTTTTTGTGTGTTTCTTTGTGCTGTCTGAAGAAGTTGTCATCTTGCCAAATGTGTGGTCTGCTCTCCCATAGATTCTGAATTCTTGCATAGACTCAAATAGTCTATCATCCCCAGACAGAGCCACTGTTGATTTGACTTTTTGTGTAACAGAAGTTTTTGTTCAATTGTAGAAAAGTCAGAATTTTTATTTCTAAGTGAAACATAGGGTTTCTGGATAATCCATCCATAAAGAAAAAACTCATGAAAACCCTATGTTCTCTTTATTCATAAATTGTCGCGCGCGAAACTATTGAATTTTCAAGTGAGATGAATATTCTGTCCCTTTCTATTTTCTATTCCCCCAAGATACCCTTTTTCTCATTTTTTCCAGCCGTCAGATCCAAGTAAATCTACCGCTGTTGTTACCTCGCTGCGCAAAATTGCATGCCTTTTAAGTATGGCGAGGTAGCAAATGTTGAGTATTTTATGAGGCAAGACCACAAAGTGAAGATATGGTGGTCGAAGCTTTGTTTCTTGAATGATTTATTGTGCAGGTACACGTTGCAACTACCGTCCAAATAGGAAAGGGGACCCAGTAGAGTATCTGAAATAAGAGCCAGAATGATGATTTTTTTCGATGCTTCACCACCTCGCTATCAGAAAAATCAGACACTTCTCCGTTACCAAAATAGCGAGGCCCCGTGAAATCAAGAGGCGGTGACATTGCATTTTGCCGGTACCATGACTACACCAGGTGGTGTGCCAAGTAATAAATCTCGTTGTCAGAAGCAGTTTCAATAATAGAAATAATTATCTGCTGCCCCTTGCATTTTACGGTTTGGAATTCATTAAAGTGTCGGAGCTTGCTACCTCGCTATCAAAAAAATTAGATACTTCGCCGTTAGCGAAGTAGCGAGGCCCCGTGAATTTTGAAGGTTGGCAGGACCTTGGTGACGTGGAGTGATAATTAGGACTACAGTAAATTTTTGTACGGCGCCAACTATGCAGAGATCCTATTTTCATTAATACCCTTCTGACCAAATGTATAAAGAGATCTTGAACTCAGATTGGAACGTAATCAACAGTCCTCGCTACCTCACTATGAAAAATTGCATGCTTTTTAAGCCATGCGACATAGCGAATATGAATCAGAAGACCCCGTGCAATTTCCTCACCCTTGATTGAGTATATGATCAATGACTGTCATCTTCTCATTATGAAGAGTTGCGAGGGAGATAATTATAGTGACATAGCAAATAGGGCCCACGTCTTTCTTTCTGAGCAAACCCAGTAACATATCATTTGATCGATTCTGGATTAGATCGACGATTGTCGCTGCTTCGCTATGACAAGGTGCTCGTTCTTTATGCATAACAAAGTAGCGACATGTTGACACATGTCCTCAGTTGTTAATGGGTCTAGATACAAGCACCATCAAGGAAAGAATTATATACGTGGTAAGTTCTCATTGGGTAAATTGACTAACATGTCAAATACAACTCCCAGTTGTTCTCTCCATATCACATGATCGTAGGATCTTTGAAAATTGACGACTCAATTTTAAACACAGAATGCAGTGCCACTCCCTATATTAATTAGACCTGAAAGCATTGTCCATGAGAAAAAATAGAGTATAATACAGAGAGATTTCATCGGTTTCATCTTACGCGAGCAAAGATTTGGAGCCATTCTTGTGTAGAAGTAATTACTGAAGGAAAGTGTGCCAAAGCCTAGTAGAAATTGTGAAGTTGTCTATTCACGAAAAGTTTGCGGAAATATAGAGGAAAACAAAGACAAAATTCAAGTAAGTAGTACTACCATAATCCTCGTAGGCTTTTCAGTTCTGAAAAAAATAAGTCCAAGATGCCTCCAAAGAAGGGATTTTCAGGTGCAGTAAATTATTTGGATAGGAATGTGCATGATGATTTGCTTGAGTTGCTTCTTGAGTCTACTGTAGAGACAGTACAAGTTAAAAGGTTAACCTCATTGAACCCTAGGCTAAGGATAACTGATGGATTGTATGATAAGGGTAATTGGGTTCAGGATGCTCAGACTTCTCAAACTGGTTTGAGTTTGTTCAAAAAATGGTTCGCAGAAAGGAAATTATATGCCCCTCATGCCAATATATGGAATTTTGATCTTGGAAAGCTTGTTGTTCCCAGTGTGTTTATGGATTATGACCTGCTTGAAACTGTAACTAAAAGTTATGATCAAGCCACTAAGGTAGTGAGAAGAATGGATGGTGAGGTTTTAATTACCATCAGTCCAGAAGAAATTAGGAAGGTTTTTAGTTTGGCACCTCTCACCATGTATCATGTGCCCATTAATTTGATAGAGTTAGAAAAAGAATATATGTCCAAAAGGGATGTAGTTAGACAAGGTGCATTGAAAGCCCACATAGGTAGAATTGGAAACCTACCAGCAATAACATCATCTTCTAAAGAACCTTTCAAGAAATCATGCTTTAATGCCAGGGCAGTAGAAATATACAGGACCCTGTGCAGAGTCTTCAGAGAGGGTGAAGAAGATTTTATTCCGGTGAGCTTCATGTATATGATCACCCAAATCTCTTCTTTCGATGTAGAAATATTTTTTGATTGTGCATCTTACCTGGCTAATGAGATTCACAATGGATTGGTGGGGATTGCAAAGGGCAAGGTGGAAAAGGTTTGGGGTTAGTACTCCCTATTGATGCATATGTTTCTTTTTAAAGGGGTTACATATTTTGGTAAAGAAATGGTTTTAAGAAGGGGAGGCACTACCAGCTCAATTATGGAGTGTAGACATGACTTGGGAAGTAGAAAATGCTAGTTTTGTTAGATTTGATAGGCACTTTTCTTCTAAACTAAGATGTCTCATATTAAGTGACAATCCCAAAATTTTTAAGGCACTAATGCATCTTGTTAGGCCTATGGATAGACCCCATAGTTTAAAAGTTTCACATAATTGGGGAGATATCATCCCATATCCAGTCTCAACTTTTGTTAGGGTCTATGGGTTCAAAGGGACACCCCATGTACTACCCTATCAAGTACCTTTAAAGGTAGGGGTAGCTGAATTTTATGGCAGTTGGGAGGAGTGGAGGAGACCTTTTTGCACAAAAGGGGAATAGGATCAATTTTTCCTACTTGCACTGTAGCTCACCAGTTTGTAATAACTAAAGAAGGGTGGATCTTCCTCTACAAATTTTTGGATCGGTATAAGATGGGAGTATCTCATGCTCATTTTTGTGACATAGAAGACTTCTTTAATTCTACTCTTAGATATAGGATAAAGCTTCATCCAAGTCAGCATGAATTCTACTTCCCTGAAGATATAATAAGGAATGAATATTGTCTCTAGGAGCAAGAAACAAAGAAAGAAAAATGAAGAGTCTATTCAAAAGTTTTGGAGTTTATTAATTGTTTTGACAAAGATTGTAGTCCTCTTAGTAATGTTGCAACTAATGCAAATAGGATAAATAAGCTCATGAGTACATTCTCGAAAATAATGGAGGTAATGAATGAAAAGAAACAACATTTTATTGATTCTTTTCTAGATAAAGCCAGAGAAGTTATGAGGAAATTGGGTTTCACACCTAACACAGGAGTAGGTCCACTGGTTGTCTGAAAGAGGACATGATATACTATTATTCGGGAGTAGATGCCCATTGTAAACAAAGAAAAACAAGTAATTGAATCTACTAATACTGTCCTTGAAGAAAGACCCACTGAACCTTCTCCCAAAAGAAGAAAAATAATAAGGGAAGAGGAATCCCATGATGAAGGTTACTCACCTTCCCAAACTCCAATGTGAATTGAGGAAGAGCAGCTCACCAATGAGAAAATTGAACAAATTGGGTCGCAAGGAGGAGTCTTTGTTACTCAAACATAAATTGATGAAGGGAAACCCCAGGAGCCTCCTGTGCCAAGTTTTGAATTAACTGTAGCAGATTTCAGAGGAATGGAATTAGACCCTATTTTGGAACAAGCCAGTCATCAATTTTTGTCTAATAACAGTTTTGTAAAATCTAGGGCTTTCCATCAGTTTGCATGGAGGGAAAACATGCACATTTTTGAACAAAGGTGTAGGAATATGAAAACAGAGCATCCAGAAATAGATGAAGCCTCCATTCAAAATCAAATAAAAGAAAAAATGATACAAGAATTCCAGAATATAACCCCTGACAAGGGTAGACAGATGGTGAAAAATGCAAATATTTTATTACTGCCCAATTGGGATATAGTTGATGCCTTAATTTTTAATTCTGTGTGAAATAATTTAGGATTATAGGATCCAGATAAGAAGGAATTCTTGGGAACAGCATTCAGTAATGATCAAGCTACCCTTGTTATGTGGTCACTAAGAAGAGGATCCAGGACTACTCCATTACAGCCTCATGATTCAGGACTAACAGGGAATATCATTGTGAGGAGGGTCACTGATACTTCAAATGTATAGGCAGCCTACATGAATGTGGACTATTCTAAATTTTCCTTGGCCACTGTAGAAAGAGAAGAAAAGGAAATGACTGATTTGCAGAGTAAGTATGAAATAGTGGTGGATGCCTACATTCAAGAAGTAAAAAAGGGAATTGAGCTGGAAAATAGGGTATCTCAATTGGAGAAGATACTTGGGAAAAGAAAGGTGGGAGAATCTAGTACATTTAGAATTGCGTACCCTTCACAGTCATTTGTTGGATCAACCCCTATCATTGAAATACCTGACACCCCTGAAAGGCCCCAATTCTATACTTCAGAGGAATTTGAAGTAGAAAAAATCAAATTACATGAGTTGCAGATAGAATTTAGAAATGAACAGGAAGAAATATTGAAGCAGTGTGTAGTATATTTGAGGGATAAAATACAATGGTCAACTTTTTATGATCAGTTGACTAGAATTATAACCCTCATGGATGAGTTGAATAAAGAAAAGGATAGACTGACTCCTCTTGCACAGAAATGGAGGGAGAGAAATAATGATATTACAATCATATGTATATCTACAATCCAAATGCCTTATCATCAAGTTGAGAAGATTTTTGATTTGTTAAATAAGCTAGAGAATTTTGGTGATGAAAGAGATTCTTTACAGAGAAGATTAACACTCTGTTTTTCCAAATATATTGCTGAAAAATTCACCCTATTTTCTTGTGCTTTAGAATCTGTTGATACAGTAAAGGAAAAGGAAAAGTGGAAAAGGGAAATGGATGAATTATTCAATGAAAGAATAATAAACATCATGAGTGAGACTGGCCACTAGTTCTGGGCAAAGACAAATGAAGAGCTAGAAAAAATATAGTTGTTTTATATTGCTATGAGAAAAGAATTTGATGATTTAGAAGAAAGTGCAAATTCTTTAATAAAGATACAAAGGGAAGCTCTAAGTTTTGATTGGCCAGATGATGACATTTTTAATAAATGGAAAAATTAGTTTATGGAACAGATGTTAGGAGACAATGAGGAGGAAGATGCAAAAGTAACAGTTACCCTTGTAATTGGTAATGAAGACATGGAAGATCCCCAGATTAAAGTGAGTTTGCAGGTAACTGAAGATGATACATCACTTTTAGACCTCATGGCTATGTACTCCGAAGATGAAGAGTGATTGTAAGATCAGATCATATTTTCTTGTCTCAACAAATGAGAAGCATAACAGAAAGGGACCCACCAAGGAATGTTTGTTGTAATTAGCCTTTCTGTTATTTTGTTCTTGTCTTTAAAGGGACACCTGTCATTTGTTTTTAGCCTGAAGCTTGTTGCATCTCACACTATTTAAGTGAGATCCCAAGGCTAAAGAAAGGTTTGAATTCTTTTTCTTCTAAGTATTGTGCTTAGTCTAGTTTTTGGTCCAAATTTTGAAGGCAAGTTTGTAATATATTTTTCTGTCAAATTTTCTGAAAATACATGAAGATAGAATAAACTGTGTTTCTTTCTGAAGGCTCTTTTGAGTTTATTGTAAAAGATGTACCATTTTCAAAGGAAATAAATACAAACTATGAACTATCCCCATATCAGTTCTTTCTGAATTTTGTCTCCTTCTCAATACTTAGTTACCTTGATGTTGTATGAGTAAAAGCCTGTACAATTGAATGCAATCTAAGTAGGTTGTATATCCATCTATCATTGTTGTTAATTCAATGGATTAAATAAAATCTTTGATGAATATGATAAGATGCCTTAAGTATTGAAAAGGATTTTGAATGATAAATTCTGACAAGAATTACTGATAAAATTTGTTGTAAGGCAACAAATTAGATCTTAGATTTTGCTGTAGACTCTGAACCCCCAATGGATTAGGCACTGATCAAGTTGTTTCAATTGAAGGAGAAATATCTTACAAATTGTTTTTCAAATGCATCATCAAATCAAATTTTACTTTTATTTCCTGTAGATCTTCAAAGTTGGCTAGCACTTGTCTGCATGAAATCTTTTTAGCTTCAGTTAGCCATTGTTGTTGAAAACATTTGCAGATCTATAGAAGACTTCTTGGCCATATCTGTTTATGGGATGTGTTTAGCAAGTTAGTAAGAATTATGTATATATTTGAGGATTTTGAAATGAGAATCAGAATGAAACTAAGAATAATCCTCATACAGTCATTTTAGATTTGAACTATCCTTGGGTATACCCACCCTGGTTGTGCAGAGCCAAAAGAGTAGAAAACCATTTGTGGTTTTGTTGAAGTTGGGTCCAAATACCTTACATATGCAATTTTTGATAAGAATAGGCTAGTCTTTAGATTGTGTATGTACTATCATTTTGGTATTAAGCTTTTTGTCGCTTAGTAGTTTTAGTACCATTTAAAATACCAATAGATTAAATGCAAGATGGAGGGCTAGGATCTCTCAGGATCGATGAGGTGTCAATGAGGTGGAGGACAGGTCGAATCCACATGGATTAGAGTTTTGACTATTCAAAAGGGTCAATATGCTCACACATGTGTGAGAAACCTTTGATGGTGACATGATCAATGAGGTGTGAGAAGCATGGCTTCTCACACATGTGTGAGACAACTTGACTCTCATGCAAGAGGACAAGTGTGCAAGAGGTGTGAGAAGGCATGGCTTCTCACACATGTGTGAGACACCTTGATTCTCATGCAAGAGGACAAGTGTGCAAGAGGTGTGAGAAGGCATGGCTTCTCACACATGTGTGAGACACCTTGACTCTCATGCAAGAGGACAAGTGTGCAAGAGACATGCAAGACATGAGGGATGAGGAAAGTGTGAACATCTCTTACACATGTGTGAGCACACACTTAGGATTAAGAGGTGATTAGCTAGGATGATTATGAAAAGCAAGCATGATTAGGAAGTGGGTAGGTTTAGCATGATGGGTTAGGTAGGCTAGTGAAGTTAGGTGAGGGTTAAAAGTAGGAGCCATGTGCTCAAAGAGGATTAAATGTAACATTTAATTCCAAAGGGGTTTAGACAAGGAGTTAATTAAGTAAATGAAGTACTTAATTAAAGTGAAAGGGTTGGATTTAAATAAACCTTAGCTTATTTAAATCAAAGAAAGGCTAGGATTTAGATAAACCTTAGTTTATTTAAACCAAGGTAAGGTGAACATAATTAAATAAATATAAAATTTATTTAATTAAGGTAGGGGAACTAAATAAATAATGAATATTTATTTAATTGGCTAGGAACGGGTTTTGGACAAATTTAGGTGTCTACATTTTACCCCTCTTTGATATAACATTAGTAATGTTATATCAAAGAAGAATAAAATATAGTGGTTGAAAGGATAAGACTAGTAGCATGATGCCCCAGTCATGGAAGGATGAGGAAGGATGACGAGGGTGGAAGGGTATGCCCCCTCGAGAGGACATGCGGGTTAGGAGAACATGGATGTTCTCTCAAAATGGAAGGGAGTTAGGCTGGAATGGTGTGAACAACCTAAATTTGATATTGTATTTAACACTATGCATCAAGGTATGAGGAACCAAGATGACAATGTGTCAAGTACGTGAAAACAAGGGTCTAATACAACCAGATGCCTTGTGAAACCATGATATGGAAGACCATGATTCCTGGGATAGTAGGATGCAAAGACCATGATACATGCAAAAAATACTAATGCAGACAAGTAACAAGCAATCATGCACAATAAACCAAAAGCAAACCAACATTATGCCCCTAGTCAGGCTGAAAACCCATTAACAGATTGATTGATGATGATTGATTAAGGATGGCAAAGCTAATGCTAAGCATAATGCACATCCAAGAATTGGGAAGGATTCATCCCATGATAATGATGTTTGAATATGGTTAATGGATGATCAGCCGATTGGGTCAAATTGATGAATTGATTAAGGATTGATGTACAAGATTACGAGATTGGATTGATTGAATTAGTATTGATTGCACAAGTGATTTAGATTTTTTTATTTTATGGTGGATAGAAGAATGAACATGGATGAGATTGGAAGAATAGATATTGATAGGATGAAAAATGATTAGAGTAGGATCGATTTGATGTGAAAGAATTAGAAGGGAAAATTGATTGAATTAGAGGATAAATGAATTTGATTGAAGTGAGTTGGAAGAATTAGATTGAATGAATGTGAGAAGAATGGAATGGAACTAATGACAAGGGAGAGTCAAGGTAGGGTAAATGGAGGAGAAGCAACATGAGGTGGTGGATGAAAGGAATGGTGAAAGGATAGGAGGGAAAATGCAGAGTCAAGGACCATGTTTTGAAGGAGTCCAAATGCCCCATAAAAAGGATAGGAAAATGGAAGAAAATATGGTGGGAAGGGTGCATGAAAATGGAAAGATGGTATGAAGGCTAGCGTATGAAGGAAGAGAAGGCATATGTGCATCCAAAGCATGTATTAGCATTGTGTTGTTGTGCCTCTAGTATTAATTATGAGCATAGGCATGAAAGTGTAATGAATAAGGAAAATGTGAGGGAGGGTATGAAATAGGGATAATGATATGGAGGGTATGGATGAAATGTGGGATATGTAATGGATGAAATGAATGGGATGACCAAGATCAAGGACATATGAAAGGGGGATGAAAATATGTAAGAGTATGGATGGAAAAGGGATGAAATGAACATGATAGGGACTATGGAATGCAAGATATGGAAGGATGATGGAAGTATGTAGGATGAATGTGTGGATAATGCGCAAGGGATATGGAAAGTGCATGGATGGATGGAAGGAAAGTGAAAGTCAAGATCAAAGATGGAAAAGGATGATGAATGGTAGATGGAAGTATGGAAGATATGTAAGTGAAAATGGTATAGATGAAGCTTGCCCTCAATGTAGAGTGCAAGTGGAAGAAGGAAAAGTGAATGGATGGATAAGCAGATGTGAAAGACTATGGATACATGATAGGAAGATGAAGGGAGGACTCAAGCATCTAGATATATGGATGGTATCCCTTAATATGTTAGTCCTTTCTTTTTTATTTTCAAGGAATTTTTACTATTTGCTCATAGATGTTGGTAGGATAAAAAAAAGAAGGATGAGGTGGAGTGGGGAATGGAGACTAAGGACTTATGAAAAGGTTTGGATTAAGGGGGTGGAGTGGGTGGGAGGATGATACAATTGATGGATGCTAGGTTGGAAGACTTGTGAATGAGTGGATGAAGGAGGCAAAAATATCATCATTGGAACACACCTTGAAGGGTGATGGAAAGGAGGAAATTGGGGGGGATAGGTAGGAGAAAGTTTGAATTTTGGGATATAGGGACCCAAAAATAGATGAAGGAGATGATGGGTTTGGGATGGTGGATTTGGGTACATAAGGACCCAAAATGGATGTGGAAGCCTTTGGATTAGCAAAATTGGATGTCATTTTGAATCTTTCTTCGAGATTCATTAGTACAATAAGTAGCCTTCGAATCCACATAATCTTCACATTTTTTATTTTCAGCCTTTGTGGCCTTTTGATTTTTCTTTGGATCATATTTTTCTTTTCTTGAACATGTCGTTTAGAAGGGACATGTTGATCCTTGGGCTTTTGTGGATTTTTTCCATTATTTGCTTTTTCTTTAGCATCCAATTTGCTTCCATTGGCTATGGTAGGGGTGCATGAAGGAGAGCATATGGATGGTGAACGTTGGAAGGAATTCAAGGATATGTGCCTTTTTTGATCTTGACTAGGAGCATGAGAGGATGAAGTGGGAAACATGGATATGGTGGATGAATGTATGTAAGGGCCCAAAATGGAAGGAAGGGATGAAGGGTTTGGATGTGGAATATAAGGACCTAGAATGGATGGAAGTGAGGAAGGAATAGGGATATGGATATAAGGTACTAAAATGGACTTGGAAGATGAATGATGGTAGTGTTTAGGTTTGTATGGAGGAATTGTGGAAGGTGTACCAACATCTTGAGATGTTATTTATTCAATGGGATACTTAGAATTTTCAACACAAGATGCAAGTCCAGGTAGATGGGATGTATGAGTGGATTGGATATAGGGTCATGTGGAGGATTAGGATTATGAGGGCTAATAGGATCATGAGATGGAGTGGTATCATGAAAGGAAAATGGATGGGTGCTTTGATCTTGACTTGAAAGAGGATCATGTGGCAGAATGCATGGATCATGAGATGGAATAGGATCATTGAATGGAGTGGAGGGAATGGAGGCATTAGATAGGGTGATTTAATATTGACATGGAGGAATATTAATGGATGGAGTGGAAGGAACTTCTACATGAAGGGGAGGATCTATGGATGCTAACTTGTGAGATGGAGTGGAAGCAGTAATATGCATGGTACATGGAATGCCTTGATCTTGATTAGGAAGGGGATCATGAGATGGACTAGGAGGGATAAATGGATCTTGAGGGATAGGGGAAGGATGGGATGGAGAAATGCTTGGATCTAGATGAGAAGAGGAATCTATAGTGACATGCTTTGGAGGAAGGTCATGAGATGGAATTGGGTGTATGACTGTGGGTGATTGGCTCTCTTCATTTTGTATTTTATACTTAGCCAAGAATGATGAGAAATACCCCTTACGAGGTGGAGATGATGTGGATTTTGGAGGATGAGGATGAGGATTGTGGGAAGGTGTAACTATGGGTGGGGGATTGCATGGAGGGTTGGGGTTGGATGGGACATGAGGACTATGATCTTAAAAAAATGGGGGAAGAGGACACATGGGATGGAAGGTGGCCTCTTGCTGTTGGCTTGCCAAGAGATAATTCTTTAATTGTTCCATTTCCATGGCAAGGGCATTTGTGTTGGAGGAATTGTGTGAGCTATAAATGGAAATGCATGGAGTTGAAGGATAATGAGGTGGGTTTCCCTTGTCAAATGTAGAAGAATAATGAACATTAGATGGATGAAAGTTGGATATGAAGTAGTGAGGATGGATTTGATATGCTGGTTCAACAGGAGGTATAAATCCATATTGTCTTTGAATATTGTTAACCATTTGATTAAGAAAATTCAAATCCATGGATGTTAGAAGAAGAGTGATGAAAGATTTGATGATGAAGGAAATATGAACTTGGGACTAGGAGTGAAAGTTGGACTTTGTGTTGATTTGATTTGAATTTGATATTGATTGAATTTGATTTGATTTGATTAGGATTTGATTTGATTTGATAAAAAACCCTATTAGATTGCAAACAAGTGAATGTTAGATTTGAATTAAAGTCCAATTTTTGATAAAATGCTCCTATGGCCAAAGTAGAAGATGTGATGCAAAGTTGAATTAGGAGACATGAATGGATGAAATTAGAAAGATTGATTATGGATGAAGAGGTAAATGGATTGAATTAGGAGTTGATTAGAAAAGAATGAATTTGACAAGGGATTGGATTAGAAGAATGATGATGTGGAGGATTGAATTAAGAATGCATTATGAGATTGGTGGAGGAAATTGAAGTTGAATGATGATGAAGCATGACTAGGATGAAGATTAGGAAGTAGATTGAATGACAAGGAAATGATTTGGACAAATGGAGATGGTTAAGACATCCAACAATGATGTGAAAGATGAAGATCAAGAGATGTATGAGTGTGATGACTGTGATGGAAAGAAGTGATGTTGAAGTGATGTGGATTGCTTGACTAAGAGGACCTAAACCAAGACTTGTTTTGTTGTTTTTGAAATTGTTTTGATTATTTTGGATTTTTGAAATTTTACAAGTTTTTTTGGGTTTTTATGTTTTAAGATGTTTTTTGATTTTCAAATTTGAGATGCAAAATATATACAATGAAATATGTACAAGGAAAGTGTGTTTCAAACACTCAAGAATGTCAAGCACACCAACAATCCTATAAGGTTTTGACTAGGATGTACAAGGATCAACTAGAGGGTGTCCTCGATATACACAAGGTACATGAGGCCCAAATCTATAGATGAAAGAAAATACTGCCACATAGCCGAGGGGAGATGGTAACCCAAATCTCCTCCTTCACTTCCCCAAGGTATAAATTTCTTTGGGGTTTAGCCAAAAGTGACAATATTATGCTTCCAAGAGAGGTGTCTTTCGATTCACCTCCCAATTTTTATACTTTGCTAGAACAATGGAGTTGAGGTCATCCCAAGGGGTGATGAAATTCCCAAGCAGGCCTCCTAAAAAAGAAAAACAAGACCACTTATTTCTTGTGCACCCAAGATCACCCAAAGGCACGAGGGGAGAGAATACGTAAGTGGCCCTGAGGTTCAAGAGACATGCATTCATTCCTAATGAAACTTTAGGTTATGTAATCTACTTGAAGACACACGTGTTTAAAGCATATAATGTTCTTTCCAACTTGAAATAGTCATCAACATAAATGAAAAGCGCGGATTTGTGAATAAGAAAGTAAATCAAGCATGTGTAAACAAAAATGCTAAAAATGAAATCAATTTCCCTTAAGGAATTCAAGATTGTGTGAGTTTGTTTTAAGCACCAATTCAAAATGTTTGCTAGCTTAAGCATACATGTCCATTTCCCTTAAGGCATTCAAGATTGAATTTGATTGTTTTAACATTTAACCATGCATTCAAAGATGAGTGTTTAAGCATACAAGTTCATTTCAAAATTAAATTAAGGTAACAACTTGCAAGCAATATGGTTAGTGAGAAAATATCCCTGCAAAATCACAAGTTAGTGTATCAAAAACCCTACAAGGAAAGTGGAAACACAAACTTTAGACTTTGACATAAAAAACATAGATCTAAACATAATCAAAATCTAGTAAAACTAGCACCATCACGATGGGCTCGGAATCAACTTTTCGGCAATATTTCATTTTTCAAAAATGGAGTCTGTATGCTCAAGTTATGAGCAAAAACTGGAAAACTACTCCTTATGGCTTAGAAAGGCATGTGGACTGCTGATGCAGTGCTGACATCAATGACCTTCGAGCAAAAATTTGATGGTTAAGAGAATGTCAAGAAATTTTTTTTTTTTTGTTTTTGAATGTTTTTGAGATCACAAGGATACATAGAAATTTACATTGTACATGAAAGACGAATTTTTTTTGTTTGTTTTTGCATGCAAGAAATAAAGAGTCTAAAATATATATATATTTTTTAAAAAGGTAGAATGGTTTATTTTTTCACCAAAAGAGGGTGGAGGTCGGTGGTGTTTGGGCGGCCGAGGGCAGTGGTAGAGGCCGCAGGTAGTGATGGTTAGGGTTTGAATGGGGCAACGGAGATTGGGAAAGCCGAGGGTAGGAGGTGGGCGAAGGAGGCTGAGTGCAGAGGTGGAGGGATGGTCTATAGAGAAGGCGACTGCTTGACTAGCTGCGGGTGAAGGTCGAAGCTACGAAGAGGAGCGATAGAGAAACCGCGAGCGGAGGGAGCAAGGAAGAGTAGAGAGTGGAGGAGCAGAGTCGAGTGGCTGCAACGTGGAGTAGAGCAGGAGGGTTTGAGTGGGGTTGTGCATTATTTGCAGGTGACCGCGAGATGGGGGATAGCCGCAGGTGGCAGAGGAAAGAAGGTAGAGGTGGAGATGAGCGCGGGCGGTGGGGGTTTCAGCTGGTGAAAGTGGCAGTGACAGTGGTGGGAGGTGTTGGGAATGGTGGCAGGTTTGACAGTGAATGGGGCAGAGGAGCCACGGCGGCAGATGGGATAGAGTCATGGGGTTGCAAAGCCAATAGCAGTAGTGGAGGTCGCGATGGATGATTGGAGGCGGGTTTGCAAGGTGGAGGCACAAATTTCGCAACCGAGGCAGCAAGTTGCAGCGAGTTTCGACGAACTGTAGCTAGGGTTTTGATGTACTGCGATAGGGCAGAGACGCATTGTAGGGGAAGGGGAATGGGGGTCGCGACAGTAGTTACATTGCTCGCAGGTGCTGCCTATGGGTGGTGTCGCGGCCGACCTGTGGCCCAACTAAAAATATAGTTTTTTTTTTTGATTTTTTAAAAATTTTATTTTTATTTTATTTTAATTTATATAAAAAAGCCAACAAACAATGCTAAACCAAACCCCCCCCGCCCCTTTTTTTTTTTTAATAAAAAATTTACATATATGTTCAAAAATGCACAAAGAAGATATAAAAGAAACTGAATAAGCCTCCCTTTTAAAAAAATAATAATAATTTATAAGTAAATTAAATTTTATTTTTTTAAAACTAATTTATTAACCAAGAGGGGGTATTTTTTTTTTTTTTTAAATTTCCTAATAACGAAGAGTATATTTAATGCATATGTACCTCTACCACTTGGAAATAAAGTAATAAGAAAACATAGAGTGTTTTATGTCAAAAAACTTCCCTTATGTCCTTCAAACACAATGATGGGCTTTATAGCTCGATTAGACGCTTCTCATGAAATTTGATCTCCAAATGCAAGTCTTCAACCTACAAGCTTGAACACTCACAAAACATTCAAAAACACATTAGATGGTTAGTTCAAACCCGTGAAGTGGGTCCCACCAGGCGTGCCAAAATGTGTTGCATAAAAATGTAACTAAGGAAATAACACTAAGCAAGTAATGCACATTCCTACATTATCATGCAAAACCTCAAAATATGAAAGAAGACATGTAAATAAGCAACATGAAACAAAAAAGAGCGTAAAAGCATTCAAAATATCACTATGCAAACCTCATGAAACCATCAAGTGGAGATGATCTCATCACTCATGGGATGTGGTTGCTCACAAATCTAGCAGCATAACAATGAGGTAGATAGTGCTTGTGTAAAATTAGTAGAGGGCTCTCCATTTATAGGAAAATGGATGCAACAGATGGTTGAGATTGAATGCAAGATGGAAAGCTAGGATCTCTCAGGATTGATGAGGTGTCAATGAGGTGGAGGACAAGTAGACTCCACGTGGATTAGGGTTTTGACCATTCAAAGGGGGCAATATGCTCACACATGTGTGAGCAACCTTTGATGGTGACATGATCAATGAGGTGTGAGAAGCATGGCTTCTCACACATGTGTGAGACAACTTGACTCTCATGCAAGAGGACAAGTGTGCAAGAGGTGTGAGAAACCTTGATTCTCATACAAGAGGACAAGTGTGCAAGAGGTGTGGGAAGGCATGGCTTCTCACACATGTGTGAGACACCTTGACTCTCATGAAAGAGGACAAGTGTACAAGAGACATGCAAGACATGAGGGATGAGGAAAGTATGAACATCTCTCACACATGTGTGAGGATTCCTCACACATGTGTGAGCACACACTTAGGATTAAGAGGTGATTAGCTAGGATGATTATGCAAAGTAAGCATGATTAGGAAGTGAGTAGGTTTAGCATGATGGGTTAGGTAGGCTAGTGAAGTTAGGTGAGGGTTAAAAGTAAAAGCCATGTGCTCAAATAGGATTAAATGTAATATTTAATTCTAAAGGGGTTTAGGTAAGGAGTTAATTAAGTAAATGAAGTACTTAATTAAAGTGAAAGGGTTGGATTTAAATAAACCTTAGCTTATTTAAATCAAGGAAAGGCTAGGATTTAGATAAACCTTAGTTTATTTAAATCAAGGTAAGGTGAACATAATTAAATAAATGTAAAATTTATTTAATTAAAGTAGGGGAATTAAATAAATAATGAAAATTTATTTAATTGGCTAAGAACAAGTTTTGGAGAAATTTAGGTGTCTACAATATCATGTGTCAAATTTGTGATTAATTATGTGTTTACATGTTTTAAATGTATGTGCTTTATATGTTATTGCTTTACATGTTTTAAATGTATGTGCTTTCAAGTTTATCTATTGAATGCATGAGATGGATGAGTGGTGAAAATTTTTATGAGTTCATGTTTTAACTACTAATTCACCACCCCCCCCCCCCCCCCCCCCCCCCTTAGTAGTTTACCTTTCCTACTTGTAATTCTAACAATTGGTGTCAAAGCCAAGTTCTCAGAAGAAGAAGCTTTGTATCTTAGAGGAAATATCTTTAAATAGAAGTCTATAAGCTAGGAAAGACCATTGAGAACTAGGAGATTGAAATACATCTCATATTACATCAACTAAATGAAGCTAGAGATGATTTGAAGAGTTCCCTAAAGAGAAGGAAAGAGATTGTTGTAGCATAAAATGAAACACAATACAAAGAGATTAACACCACAAAGCTATTTGCAGATGGTAACTCTAGTGAATTTGATATAACAATTGCAAAGCTGATGGAAAAGAATAGAGTACAAGCTGAAGAGATCAAAAATCTTAAGTTGGAGCAAGAATCACAAGCTATACTATTGTGTGAGGTGATTGAACAAAGGAAGAAAGCTATAGAAGACAAGGCCGTGATTGAAGAAGACAAAAGAGTTTTGGCAAATAGATTGGAAGAAAAGTCAAGAAAGCTATCTAGGATCTCAAACATGAAATTTGATACCTTAAGCCAAATGATGAATGCTCATCATGAGTTGAATGTGAAGGACATTGAGATAACTACTTTGAATTTGCAAAATGAACAACTATTAAATGACCTAAAAAGAGAAAAGGAATTTGTTGAAAGTTTCAACAAGCCAAATGAAGCCATCAAGTACTTCGAGAAACTACTAAAATCCCCTAGATCTAGGAGAGATACATCAAGATTGGGCTACGCAAGCACTAAAGAAGGAGAATCATCGAAAGCTATTGAGGAAAGGAACAATAAAGGTAAGAACTCTAAACCTACTTGTCATCATTGTGGTAAGAAAGTAAATATAGTTAATGTGTGCAGGAGCAAGAATGAAAGTTAGAATTCTAAGCCTAAGAACATGACTCATTGTCACAAGTGTAACAAACAAGGTCATCAGGCACATGAATGCAGAACCAAAATCATACATGCATCAAAATTTGAAAGACACTACTACAATTGTCAAAAGTATGGGCATAGAGCCTTTGAATGAAGATCCAAGTCCGCATGGTCATCAAGCAAGCCAACAAAGGTAAGAATCTATGAAAACTCCTATAACTAGAATTACAATACAAGATATAGTTGTCAATATTGTCAAGAATATGGACATGTACCTAAAAACTAAATTAGGACTCACTTCAATGGTAACTATAAGAGATGGTTGAGTCAAACCACATGGTTTAGTTATCACAAGACTGGTCACATCAGCAAGCATTATCCAACTAGGTCTAAGGCACTAAGTTGTGAATTTGATAAAGGTAAAGGCAAGGTAGATGAATGAGATGAAAAATACATGGAAGAATAAAGATGTTGGTAGTACATCTAATGGAGAAGGGATCACACTTCACCTAATGGGTCAAGTGGTCACACTTCATCAAACTAAGCAAACAAGAGGTATGTGGGACTGATACATAAAGTGTTGCATTATACATCAGTTCCAAAAGAAACTAGCATTGAAATGATTACATTAGCATGAATTAAGATGCAAGAAGTTATGGAAAATTCAAGGTTAAATCTTCGATTTTTCATGTTGTTGTTGAGCATGAAAAGTCTTTTGTGTATGTTGAGTGAAAAACTAGTTAATGCCAAGCTTCTAATCAAAGATAGTTAGAGCTAAATTTTTAGTAGCTCCTAAGTGAAGGAAGTCTCTATAGATGTCGAGTGAAACACTAATTGTGTTGATGCCTAGTTTTATAGTTGTACACGTACCAAGCATTAAATGCATAGTTTCGAAGGGTATAAGGTTGATTTTTGACTTTTTTTTCATCATTACAAATTCAAGCGAAAATAAGTAGAGTGAAGAAGAAATTCACAAACCAATTCAAAGCATTTGCAAAGATTCTAGTGACAATCAAGCACCAGTTCATTGAATTTATAAGGTATTCTTCATAAGCCAAGTTGCATAGTTTAAATTTAATAAAGCATAGTTTGAAAAAATGGCCTCTAGTTCAAAGAATGCAAAGGAAAAAGAAGCTTTTGAGGCTCAATTAGTTAGCAATGAGGTCAACCAACCCAATTTTAAGGCCATCCTAGACATTACCTCTAAACAAGATCTGTCAAGTGCATTATCCATGATTCCTCCTAAAGTCATAATGGTACAAGATGTGAGAAAATGTTACAACTGTAAAGTAGGAGGCATAGGTGACATGGAGATAAGAAAAGCATATGATAAATTGTGCAAAAATGGAGTCTTGAAGGAAGAATTTAAGATTATGAAGAGAAAGGGTTTGACCTATGTACTAGATTTTCCCATAGTTTTCAAAACTAAATGGATAAAAGTAGTTCTAAGTAGAATTCATCATCAATGTTTGTGGTTAAAGGATGGACCTATCAAGATTTCAAAAAGAATTGTCCATAAGCTGACTGGTTATCCAACCCTAGATCAGCCAAAGACACTATGAAGTGACTCAAAGGAGGCAATTGAGAAGAACATAGGCGCAAAATGGAATAAGCATGGAATGACAATAGATACCATCACTAACACATTACTTGATTTTTTTGTTAGGGTTATTTCTCATTAATTTTATTAGTCAATTAGATTAAATAGTGTGCCATGCATTGTACTAGATGTTGGTTACAAAATTGTCAAGAACAATCATACTTATAATCTTGCAAAACTTCAATTATAGTAGATAAATGAGAACCTAGGTGCCATTAGGAAGACAAAAAGTGCACAATGTAAATTTGGATCAACACTTGTGTGCATATTCTTCTATGTAAAAAATAAATTCTCATCTTTTGGCAAAGTTGGATGGAAGACAAATAGATCAATGGCTATCCAAATTAATGAGTATATTGAGCAAATGGGAGAGAAATTTGAGTTAGTTATGGCAAGTTATTTTGAGGACTTCAAGAATTCTATGAAGTAGAGGTTGAGGATACCTATTTCCTTACTATAACAACACTACAATGACATATATTTTCTTGTGCATATTAATTACACTTACATTTTAGAAGTAGTATCCAAGGTAAGATGGTTTAGACCCCTATGCAATGAAATCAATGTTGATGAAGCCTTGGCTGCCATTACTACACTCGTAATAGAGGAGATCGACAAAAGATCTTAAATATTTTGTAAACATGATGCAATGAAATCCAAAGTTGAGATGGAGTTGAAGACAACCTCCACACTAAAGAAGAAAGACAAACTGGTAAGGAAAATTGTAAGAATTTTCCTTAGGAAAAATTCACCCAAGATCAAGGAACTCAAACACAAGCACAACAATAGACCAACAAGGTATGATTCAAAATAACAATATCCACAATTGATTTATTAATATTGAATTGATGTGAAGTCAATTACACTAGGAATGCTTTTATATAAAAGCATCTGGAATGCTTCTAGAATGCCTAAGAATCAACATATTGGTAAGTCTTACAATAAGGCATATGTCCACTAGAAGTGGACTACCCTCCATTAAGCACAGAAGTAAGTGTGATGATGAGAGGATAAGCCTACAAAGGTGAGAGTATACCATGTGCTAAATTAGATTTTCTTACTTTTATGTTTTCAACATGAAAACTCATAAAAGTGTGAAAAATCCTAAGTGTCTCACCTAAGAAATAATAAAATAATTCGTTAAACTAAGTAAACTTAAGTAAAGTGTAAAAATTAAATACATATTCACACCTACAAAAATCAAGGCCTAATTTGGTGAAGAAGAAGAAGAGGATGAAGAGGAAGAGAAATGACAAGCCCAAGAACCTCTTGAATTGAGCCAAGGCATGGGTGAGGACATTGAAGAAGAAGGTGCTGAGGAAGTAGAGGAATCACCAGCCCAAACAACACCCAAGAAGAGAAAAGCCAAGGCACAACCTATGGCTAAACCAAAAGAAAAGAAGAATGTCAAGCCCAACCCAACAAAGCCAACAACACCAACAACTAGGGAAAGTACATGGGCTACTACTCAAAAGGCCAAAGAGCAAGCTAAAGAGAAAAAAAAGGCTACTAAATAGAAGGGCCTAGTGTAGAAGTAACAGAGAAGAAAATACATTGCACAACTAGAAATAGATGATGAAAGAATAGAGTCTAAAGATACAAGTCAGTTTAGAGTGGTAAGTCATTTACCTAAATCTAATCTTGAGAATTTTTTGATAATGTTAATAATAATGTAGACTTAATAGGATTAAAAAGTATTCACTTTGAAAAGCTTAGTAGAGAAGAGTAGAACCAAGTAGAAGAGTTAGTTTATGCAATGATGTCTAAGTTCAAGGACATTCCACTTGAATTAGACAATACAATGCCATAGGAGTTGTATACAATTGTAGAAAATAAGTGGCATTACTACCTAAACCTGGAGAAACAAATAGGGGAATCAACACTAGCCCAAGTGATGCCAAACCTAAAAAAAGGGAAAATTTTCAAGGCAAATAAGAAGTATGGTAGCATATTTGCACCTAAATATGGGGCATTCATCATACTTTAGAACAATATTGAAGATGTTGTGAAGAAATCCACTCAAATGTGGAAATTAATATATGGTCTAACAATAGTTAAAGAAGGAGAAGTGGATCCATTTGAGTGAAAAAACACGGGAGATGAAGAGGAAGACAAGATGAAATAGTAAAAGGAAAAGAGGATACTACTATGGAGGAGACAAAAAAGAAGATAGATGAGATGGATATAGCTGAAGAGCAGTAGGAAGAACAGAGTGTGCAAGACACACAAATGCTAAGCATGAGCCCTCCACATGACAAAAGCATGTGTACACAAACTATAATTGTTAAAGATGTCCTTGATAATTTAGCTCAGAACATCAATCCTTTAACTGCATAAGACCTTAAGAAGATTCTTGACCAATCCACACTACAAGCCAAATTGTGTGAGAATCTAGTATTGGTCAGTGTTGATGAACTTCAAAAGGTAGTTACTAACATTACAAGGGATAAGATGAACACACAAGAACCACCTTCTACCATCCCTTTAGCTACTAGTGCTCAACCTTTAACACAAACATTAGTAGATACATCAACAAAGGTTGACACAACTGATAAAGTTGATTTGATTGAATAGCAACAAATTGAAAGAAAAGAGGTAAAAGAAACCACAACAAAACAAATAGGATAGAAAGACACTTCTGCACCTACAACACAAACAAAAGGTGCAAGTCAAATAATTACGATTGGTGGAAGTAGATCTAAAGAAATTAAGGACATACCAAAGGAGAAGGAGCAAGAGATTGCTCAAGCATTGGTAACACTACCAACACCTGGCACTCCTACAAAAGTCCTTCAGGAGCTAAGCACTGAAGCTATACCATTATAGATATTAGCACTAGGCTCAAGTTCCTCCAAGGTTGCTAAGGTAATTCACTATGGAGATGTAACTCTAGATGAAGAAATAGTGATACCTAAATATGATTATGCAACCATAACATTAGAGCATATAGGCATAATGCAACAAGCCTTGGAGAAGAAGAAAAATCAAGAAATATATAGAAAGGAATATAGATAGAGGCAAGCATTATAGGAAATCAAAGACATCTTCTTAGATGCATTTAGCTTGCAAACACTTGAAGAGTCAAAGCCACTATTAGAATAGTTATCAAAAATTGTACAATAGGTGAATAATAAAGACCAAGGCACCAATGCAAAAATTTTGGAATGGTCTGAAAGGAAATTTCAAGGAAAAGTGTATGAAAAGATGTCTTGTGATATAGCACTGCAACAAGTTGAATGGGCTACAAAAATTGAGAAAGTGAAGAAGGTACTTGAGAACATTTTCTCATTGTACACTAAACTGTGTGATCCCACACTCTTCACACAAGAAACAAGCCATAAAATTATGAGGTTGGAGAGAAGTTTAAAAGTATCAGGTATGCAACTACCTTAGAACCTAGCTTAGAGTGAGAAGCATGTTCACTCATTACTTCAATCACAAAGTTGACTAGCTATATTGATAGAAGAAGAGGCTAATATAAGAGCCAAGTTGATTAATATTCAAGCCTCCCTTACCCCTCATATGGAGATACTCCATAAAGAACTAGGATTTGTAGAAACATTATTGAAGAAAGATCCTAATCTTTCTACATCTGATGGACTAGTTCACCATGTAGTAGAGATATCGATCCAAATAAAGTCACTAGGTGTTGCTTATTATGATTGGGACACTACTCTAAAAATAATCATGGAGGTCCACAAGTCTTTCTTGGATAGATACACCATCAGTGTATAGATCCTTTGACATAAGTGTTAAAAAGGGGGAGATAATAAGTTAAGTGCAAGGGGAAGTAAATAAGAAAGGGGGAGTTAAACAAAAGGAAAATAAATCAAAGGGGAAACAAATAGCACAAAGAATAATAGAGCAATAGAGCATAAAAAATAAAGAGCATCAGCATATTGAAGACAAAGAGTATTAGCAAGAGACAAATCTACTCACAATGGAGAACACATTTTTGATACAAAACAAGCACATTAACTCAGGGGGAGTTATAACTTTTGAGATACATAGTCTATTATAGAATTTTGAAAATTTTGAAGTTTGTATATAAGCTGAATTGTGAATATATTATACTTGAGAAGGTTAGATTTATTATGTAAATTTAAGTGTTTTTGACACTCATTTCAAAGGGGGGGATTATTGATCTCAAATTGGTTTTGACAATTGAGTCTCAACACACTTAAGTCATTTACTAAGTTCATGCCAAACTAGTAATAGATGTTGAGTGTGATATGTATATACAAGATTGTGCCAAGTTCCAATGAGTGTCAAGTCACTCATGTGCCAACCCATTCAAGTGTCAAGCAGACAATACATGTTGAGTGATTCAAGTGTTAAGGAAATAGTAGATGTTGAGAAGTTCAAGTGCTGAGTTAGAAACAAAATTATAGTATGCATCGAGCATCAGTAACTTCAAGTGCTGAGCAGTACAGATTGGACATATTTATTTGTGATTGCACAAACAACTATGTAAACCATTTTTCAGCCAACCTAAGGATAGAATACAATCTTTTAAAGATAAGGACAAATATGTATGCAGATTCCCTATGCAATAACATGTATCCAATCAAAAAAAGGGAAGGATTAAGTGGAAAAAAGGATGAATCTTAGTCATGGATTCATACCTAACCCTAAGTCTTCTAGTCTTCTTAAGGAGGATGGAACCCTAAACTTCATAATGAGTGTGTTGAAGTTTTCTTGCGAAAAATAGAGAATTCATGGAGAATTAGAAGATATAAAGAGTGAATTGCACACTTAGTTTGAGAAGAACAAAGGATAGAGGATACAACATTGATATGTTAGATAAGAGAGGATCATGAAGGACACTATACATATTTGATCTTTAATCAGGCTACTAGAGCTTATCACAAGATCTATGCTAAAACATCTTGCAAGTGATTTTATTTAAATCTCCTAGGCAGTGTAGTCCTAATAGACTATTATAAATCTTTTAATAGGGTGACATTCTAAGTGGATTTTCTAAAGTTCGTTAGCGAGGCACACTTCTAGCAGGGTGTTGAAGTCCTCTAACAAGGTGGGACTTAATAGTCCTTGTAAGCCTTTAATAGGGTAGGCCTTTCATAGGGTAGATCATGTTTCATGGCCAAATCATTGTAACTTTAATTGGCTACACTTTATTGTTGTAGTAGTGAAGAATTGTGGGTGTCATCGCCCCAATTTTACCTTCACTTTGGAGGGTTTTTGGGTAGTCATATCATGTGTCAAATGTGTGATTGTTTATGTGTTTACATATTTTAAATGTATGTGCTTTACATGTTATTTCAATTTTATCTATTGAATGCATGAGATGGATGAGTGGTGAAAAGTTTTATGGGTTCATGTTTTAACTGTTGATTCATCCCCCCCCACTCTCAGTAGTTTATCTTTCCTACTTGAAATTCCAACAATAACTTCAGTAATAAAATTTTATCCAACTTCGCTCTACTCTACTTATCCTCACATATCAACTTGTTTCTCTTCTATTCCTCTCTTCATGCTTACTACTTTATTTCATACATAACAAAGGAAAATTTCCTTCCTTTATTCTAAGTCCACAAAATATTTACCTTGAGTCAGCTATTACACCTTCTCAATTAATTGTTATAAGCCCTCATTAAGAACATGTTTTACTTAGCGACAACATCAATTAGTCACCTTGTAATTTGAATAAATTTTTGTATGTATAATGTTATGATGAGTGAGCTTAGTCATGTAATATCCAACATGTCTTCTACATGCCTTTAACCTTGCTTCTTAGAATAACAACTCTGCTAAGAGATATGCCAAGTTTACCAGAACATGCTTCTATAAACTCTATCTCATAATAGTCTTCACCAAAACTTGCATAACTTCTTCCAAACTTAATATCTAATGTACCCAAAGTTAGATACATGTGCTAGATACTTAGTAGTATCTCCCATTAACCTCACTTGTGAAAATACTCAACAATCTATCTATACCAACTTGATCTTTACTATTGTTCTTCTATTAGATACCACAGAAAATTGCTATGTCAACATCAATGACAAACATAATCACAAATGTAACATATCATCATGATAATGATCTAATCATGTTTCTACAATATTCCCACATAGGAATATTGACATTAATGCTTCCAACAATAGCCCTCTTTGGCATTGATGGCAACATAGATGAAAAACATCTAGTTCCAAGAATACCAACTATTAAAGACTGTTCTCCTTTCTTTTCAAATCCTCTTCATCAATCATTGATATACCTCAATGTGATCTATATCAAAAAATTTCTCATGTTTTAATCTCTCCCCCATTGAAAATAATGTCAAAGGTTTTAGTAACCATCTATCACTATAACAACTATGTCTTACTTACTCAAGTGTCCAAAGGTACTATTCAAAACAACATCCATCAAGAGTCCTAGATGAATCTATCCATCATAGATACTCCCCCATATAGGAAGCATCATTATTTAGTCCAAATAAACAATAGTGCTCTGTATCACTGGATTGATGCACTCTTGCATCATCTACTCTAATGTAGCTAGGGGCATAATCCCTAGCACACCTCACAAATACTCAAAAGTCTCTTTAACAAGAGGCTTGGTGAAAATATCTACAATCTTCTCTTTGGTGCTTACATACTCCACTCTAATTTCCTTTTGTGCAACTTTCTCTCTCAACATGTGATATTTGATATAAATGTGTTTATTCTTAGATTGCAAGACTAGATTCTTAGCATATTGCTTGTGTTATCACAATGTATGACAACATGCTTACTAAATTCTATCCTTATATCCTTTAGTATCTACTTCATCCAAACAATTTGATTACAATTGTTTGTTGCTGCAACATATTCTACCTTTGTTTTACTCTATGAGATACAATCTTGTTTCTTGCTTAACAAGGGACCAATCTTCCTCCAAGAAAAAATGCTCCACCACTGGTGCTCTTTCTGTCATCCATATTACTTGCCCAATCAACATCAATATAAGAATATAAAGTGAAATCATTAGATCTATCATACCACAATCCAAACTCTAGTGTTACCTTTAGATATCTAAATATGCTTTTCACCACTACACAATGTGATTCTCTAGGATCAACTTTAAATATTTCAACAATTCCAACTACATTCACTATATTTGGCCTTATGTGAGCTAGATATTGCAATCCTCCTATTAGCTCCTAATTTAACAATGTTTTAATAAAAAACTATATAGGGTAAGATTGCATCTATGGGCAGCTATCTCCAATAATGGACACAATTCACCAAGAACTTGGGCTAAATATAAGGTTTCACTCCTTCTTCACTTCAAGCTCTGCAAAACCTAGGCAAGTGAACCTCTTAAGATCTAACTATATGACCAGTGCAATAAGCATAATCAAGATCTAGAATATCATATGAAACCCCCAAATCTTCTATTCTTAACCAAGAAATCACAAGCATGAAACAGCTAATAACATGACTCATGAAACTAGTAAGCTAAGTGAGGGTTAAACTTTGAATAGTTTTCAACATGAAAGGGAAAATGTTTGATAAACGATGTTGATATCAGCAAGACCTAGGTATAAGCAACAAAACCTAATGATCCTATCTCTGATTAGTGCCTTATTTATTGGGAAATTAAATGAGTTACAACTATACATCTCATTGAAATCTTGGACATAAGTCCTACATCAAGATCCCTGATCTATCTTTCACCTTGTGAATAGATATTTGCATCAAAATGAATCTCATACTTAGACTATCCTTTCATGAAATCTGAAAATTCTATGATAAACATGAAGCAATTACATGGTTCTTTGTTCCATCAGCAAGACACTTCAATCACATACACTTCAAAATGAAATGCAATCTAATTTATGCTCTTGGTTCACAAATTAGAAAAGATTACAGATCCACAAACAAGAGACATAATTCAAACTGAATTTAAATCCCTTTACTGCTCTTTATTTTTTTTCTTTGAAACCAAATACATGAAATATGTACAGAAATTACTCACAAATCACCTAACAAGTAAGAACTATCTACATATAAACTTAAATGTTGTTCATACAAGAAGAAATGGTGTCTCAGCAGTGAATGATTTTTTCTCAAAATTGGAACCCTACTGGTTCATAAATAAAACTACCCACCCTTACAATGAAAGAGAGAAAGAATGATATAGGAAAGAAAGAATTCCTAGATCTATTCTATGTCTGACATCTGTCCACTTGAAATTCCCTCCTTTACAATGAAAATAATCTCTCTTATCTCTCTTTGTAATTAATCAATCAAATCCTTGATCTTTTTTTGCTTTCTAACTGAAAATTGGAACCAAATTATACCAAAATGGTATAATATCCTCAAAATTGATCCAATAGGTCTTTTACCAAGTGTTTTTACCAAACCTATAACTACATTTCCAATTTTCACTCATTTCACTAAGGAGGCCCAAATTTTATATTTTTGGCTATATCTCGAACAAATGAATTCCTATGCAAAAATGAACTCCATAATTGGAAAGTTCGTCTTCTCATGATTTTGACGATATATAACAATGCATATTTAGCCTACTAGAAAACCCCTGAAAGCCAGTTTGAGAATGTCCCCCTCTGGTATAAGAACTTGGTCTACAACTTTAGAATTTAATTTTTTCAAAAATTTAAATTAATCTAAAGTTCAAACTTTAGATTAAATGCCTTTCTAAATTTAAAAGCCTGCACGTATACCAATTTTGAAAAACTATTTTAAAAGTCACTTAAAAATCATTTTACTTTTTCCCCTTATGCCTCCATTTGGGTCAACCAGGTTTGACCACTGCCATGTGTTGCTTCCTAATTGGTTGACTCCTACCAATGAGTGCCACATCTCATCGTTTGACTAGTTGATCTCTATATTTACCACCTCATCGCCACATCATCAGTTGAGTGAGCCCACTAACATGTGTCAACATCTCACAATCCCACATTACTTAACTAGTGTGCATCTCTATTTTATTGAATTGCACAAGCCATTAGATAGTGACATGTGTCACGATCTGGTGCATCCATGTAGGTCTGAATCTATGATGCCACCTCATTGCCAACTGGGACCCATGCCACATGGTGACATCTTGCAACCCCATATTACTTAACATTCAAGCATTTTGCTTTTGTAGGCATGTGCCCACCGCTAGATCGAGACACATGTCATGATCTGAGCATATCTCTGCCATATCAGTACACTTGTTTCTTTGTTCAAAATTTTCTTCTACTGACCTCTAGCTATCGACCACATGCATGCGGGTCCCTCCACACAAGAGCCAATGGTTTACAAAAGCCACAAGTCTTAGACACAAGTCATTGTGTGTATAATGTTATTTAAACATTTAAATATTCATCCACTCAGTGAATGTGGGACAATTATTTTTCAATGTTTTCCTTTTCTCTGTGTGAACGAACTTCATTCTGTGGTTCACTTTGCATGCGGCTAATGCTTGGAAAATTTTTCCTTTGACAATGGCTTCATCCTGTGTTTCCTTTCTCATGCCAACATTTCTCGATCCTATATATGCCATCATAATGAACATCATTTTTTGGGGCATAAGATGAAAGTTTTTCCTTATAAGACCTAGCAACACGAATCAAATAGCCCATCTTGCAACTAACTCGCAAAGCTTCATTATATTTGTCAAATGTTTGATCAAAGGATTGGTCTTTATTCATTCACTTGCAAACTCCTCCTTTTTGCTTTGACTGTGGCCTATTTGCACTTTAATTGTGGCTTCCTCCATCACTGGCTACGTGGGTTTACTTCTTTAGTTCGCAGATTCTCCTAAATTGTCAAAACATTTTGAATGCTACTATTTTTTTTTGGGATGAGGATTCCCTTGTTAGTGTGGATCTTTTTTTTAAAATGGTGTGATATTTCCTTAAACACATGCTTGGAGCCCCCTTTTCAAACACCATGGTTGCTTCTTGTTTTGGGCAGCTTCATTTTTGCTTGCCATGACTTCCAAATTGCTTGGCATCTCCTTTCATTCAATGTAAGCAGCTTGATAGACATCTTAGACTCCTCTTTGTAGGTGTTAACATTGTCAGATTGTGAGGAGGTCTTCTTCAATACTAAGCACCATGGGCTACATTCTTTAAAACTTCAAATTTTCCTTATTTAAAAACCATGGCTCCCTTATAATTTGTGTGACTGCTCCCCTACTTATTGTGTGAGCTTCTGTTGTAGGTGATCTCTAATCATTGGCATGGTGTTCCTTTTAAAAAGGTGTGGGCTGCTTGTTTTATGCATTGACATTTGGTCTCTATTTGTTGCGGATTGGCTTGTGTGAATGCTTCAGTTGATATGGGATGACTCTCCTATGCCTAACATGCCAAGAAAAAAGATGTAAGAGCTAGGAGACTCCAATATATCTGCAAAAGTTTGGAACATTTCCTTGGTGACCCTCACATGTCTACGAGTAGGTCTTCAAAGCTTGCTCTTCTTCATATTGAGTCATGGGCTTTGGCCTTTCTCTAACAGCTTAAGTCAACTAGCATCCAATCTTTGGTTGCTATCTGGGATTATACCTATTCATTTTAGAAATGTAGTTGACCAAGCAGTTGAGGGTAGAGGAGATTTAAATGGACAAGGGGCTGCATCTTCTCCTTGGCGTGCTACTGTTAGTTTAATTATTATGCATGAACTCTTGAACTCTTCTACCATGCTTGAGTTCTCTTCATCCTCATAACTCCTCTAATCTCTCATACCCCTAGAATTCTACTTATTTTTTACCCTTCCTTTTATCAAGCTGCACATACATACACTTACCACCATAATCATATTGCAAGGATTTGATAACATTGCCTCTCATCTTGATAGGTCTACCCTCTACAATAAACATGATATTCCCCATAGCAACACCCTTCCTCTTATCAAGTCACATTATTTATAGCCTATATCTTCTTTTTATTCCAAAAAGAAGAATGTGGTTAATTTTCAACCAATAAAAATATTGTAACTCTGAATGTGACTTTCAATGCCCAAACACTTAATAATTTGACATCAGTTAGTCAGGCCCCAAAGTGGGTCCAGCTAAAAAAAATTCATTTTCAGACAACATTTATCTGCAAACTATCATTTTTGCACCAAGATCCTTTGACTGGCCTTAAAACCTGATCCAAACTTTTGACAAGGCTCTGAAAGCTGGCACACTAAATATTTGTTTTGCATACTCTTACCTTGTTGAATTTTGACTCATGAAGAAGTCAAGGTCAAAATATATTCATTGTCAAAGTTGACCTCTGAGAACTACCTACAAGAAAACATGTCAGAAAATAATAAATTGGGTTCTGAACATGCTTTTAAAACTAGGCAAATGGGCACTTAGGGAGATGAAAACTAGGAAATTAGTTCATTTTCATGAGGAGAGTATGGATCTATGATTTGGGCTTATGAAAAATAATAGGGCGCAAATGGTTAGTGGTCAAAGTGGGCCACTTAGATTTTACGAACTAGAAACACTGTCTGAAAAGTGATTTTTGCAAATGGAATTGACTTGGAAAAGAGTGCAAATGGATTCGTCAAGATGTGAAAATTGGCACACTTTTAGTATTCTTAGAGAAAAAAAATAATGGTACAATCCAGTTGATCTAGGAAATCACGGATTTCAAGTTATAATGCCATGAATAGGGGTACTGATCAATATGTATTTTATGACATCAATAAAAAGATAGAAATCCCATTTGGAATTGCGTTTGAAAACTGATCAAACAGATTTGTCATGAGTTGAAACTTGAAACATAACAAGTCTCTGATGTCTATAATACAATATAATAGGAATTTCATCATTTAGGTCAACTGGTCCAAACTTATAACTCGTCAAACAGGGCTTACCAGAATTGTGTGCAAAGTGCAAAAGCATGAAAATAATAAACTACCAAATTTGAGGGGTTCAAAACCTAGTGAAACAGACTTGAAATGACTCAAAATCTAAAACATAGGTTCTTAGGTATGGATACTAAACATTCCAAAAGTAGTGAGTCATGAAACATTTCTGGGTGCAAGACATTCAATGGAAAACATGGCCTCCTATCACTATTTCACACTTAGGTGAAAACGCAAATTTGACACTAGCTCAAAATGGTACTTCACAAAATAGCTTAGAATGGCAATTTAACTTCATGGAACACATAGATAGGCTGAATGGAGGGTGTTAGAAACATTAAAAACCTCACAAAGGTCAAAGGTATAGCTAGGTACATACTCATCAAAAGCTTTTATGGGTCTTGATTTTCTCAATGATACTCAAAATTGACCATGTAATTTTTAGTCCCAACACCTCCAATCATAGATTTTTACTTCTTCTGCACAATAGTAGGTGTCTCATCCTTTGTAGATAACTTGTGTGCAATTATCATAGGTATTCCAACTAGTTTACATGTTTCCAAAACAAACCTTTTTGATATGTGTTTCAAATAATTAGTCTAAGAAATAAATATTCCTTCTTTATCCTGCACAATCTATAATCCTAGTTAGTATTTCATTTCCCCCATCATACTCATTTGAAATTCCTTCTTCATTTCTTCTGAAAACTTGTCACCTTCATTATCATCTCCTCCAAATATGATATCATCAACAAATATTACCAAAATCATCAATCCATCATCTATTTCTTTCCAGTATATTAACTTGTTTCTCTTCCATTTCACTTTTCATGCTTACTGCTTTCTTCCATACATAACAAAGGAAAATCTCCTTCCTTTATACCAAGTCCATAAAATAATTACCTTGAGTTAGCTATTACACCTTCTCAATTAATTATTATAGAACCTCATTAAGAACACATTTTACCTAGTGATAACATCAATCAGTTGCCTTGTAACTTGAATAACTTTTTGTATGTAATATTATGACAAGAAAGTTTAGCCACATCATATCCAACATATCTTCTACATTCCTTTAACCTTTCTTCTTAGAATAACAACTCTACTAAGAGATATGACAAGTTTACTAGAACATGCTTCTGTAAACTCTATCTCATAATAGTCTTCACCAAAACTTGCATATCTTATGCACCCAAGGCTAGCTACATATGCTAGATACTTAGTAGCATCTCCCATTAACCTCACCAATGAAAATACTCAACAATATATCCATACCAACTTTATCTTTATCTTTGTTCTTCTGTTAGATACCATAGAAAATTGCTATGTTGACATCAATGACAAACATAGTCATGAATGTAATATATCATCATGATAATGATCTAAGCATGTTTTCACAATACTCTCCTATAGGAATATCATCAACATTCATGCTTCTAATAGATTCATGCTTACAATGCCAAGTTCTACCTAGGAACAATATCAATAACATGGAACTAAATGAAAGTTTCCATTGATGCCATCCATGAATCATAATTCAATTGTTTGGTTTCAACTATACTTCCAAATCTACTTCTTATCAACAATTTTTCACCATGATACATTTCTCATCGCATTCTCAATAAGTCCACTCGTGGCTCTAGAAACTTGAATGATAGGAGTTAGTCCTTGTGTGCATATTGTTAATGGCTAGAAATTATTTAGTAGTGTTATGGTATGAAAGTTGGGCGAGCTTGACATCATCCATGACATACAATAAGTTTTTCCATGTCAAATAATTAATAAAAAATGTGGGGCAGAGTTAACAGGTGATTTGCAAAATGCTTCTCTTCTTGTCAATTTCCATGTAACAAAACCCTTTAAGGATGTATAACAAGTGAAACTAGCCCCTTCTTTAATTGTAACCATGGTGTAAAGGGAAAGTAAATAGGTAGGGAAGGTAGTCATCCAATTTAAAATTGAGCACCCAACTATTAATACCTTTAAACATTAATAAATACAAATAATTTCTTGGTAGAATAAATGAGTTGAAATAATGGATACAATGGATACACTAAAATTGGTACTAAAAAATGGTAATTAAAATTTAAAAGACCATAGTTTTCAAATGAAAAAGTTCCTAAAGTTGTACATGGCTACAAAGTACATGAAAATTTCATTTGAGTTACAAGAAAAATGCATGCTAAAGGAATAAGTAAAATAGGTTTAGAGCTGCAAAGTACATGGAAAATTTGTCTGAGTTACAAGGATAATGATGAAGCAAATTTGACTAGTTTTCCATCCTATCAACCTAGACAATGTTGCCAACTCATGGCAGAAAACATGTTAATAATTCATAAGGAACTTTTCAATCTTCATTGCTACAAAAAAGAACTGATAATCTTCTCATATCTACCTTTCTCATTCCTTCCTCTTTTTGCAACACAGGCTCTACTTTTCCACCTACTGTGCTACTAACATTATCAAATTCTATCATGTATGCAAACCCTATACTCATTGTTTACCTTTTCTTAGAAATCCTCTCTTCCACTATCCATCTCAAATCAAGGTTGCTCTCACTCTAAGATCATTAATGATAATATGAAAATCTTAAGTCTTTATACATGAGACTTATCGCATATAACCTTCTATCCCCAACCAACCCTTTACCGAACCATGTTGACGAGAAAAGTTGGAAATTCTTTTAAGTAAAGAAATTGGACCATATATATCCGGGAAACATAAAAAAATATAATGTATGAGTTGCAAACATCAATGGACTCTACAAAAATATTCTCTAGCATAATAAGCTATGCTCTTCTTTTTTCCATAGCAAAGATATAATATTTTTTTAATTCGTAAGTTCTTTTGTTATGTCCCAAATTCAAAAGGTGAGCATTAAAATTACAACTTTATATTTCTAAAATATTTGATAGTTATTATGAAGTGTTTCATACATTCTCTTTTGTTGATCAGTACTATGTCTTTAGTTTCAAAGTAAGTCTTTCAATAATTAGTCATTTCTTTTCTTATTTAGGTTGTGATCAAGGCTTTAAGTGCTCAAATTTCTCCACTCAATAATTTAGAATTGTTTGATGCAATGATTTAAATAAACAAATAATATTATATCCTCTTTTCAAAAAATGGAAGAATGTTTAATGAGTTGGGTGCATGTTCTTGTAGGATATTACAAAAATATTAGGGTTTAAGCTTTGGATTTAACCACAGAAGAAACTTCATAGTTAAGCACACTTAGGCTGGAGTAGTACTAGGATGGGTGACTTCCCAAGAAGTCCTAGTGCTTCACCCCTATGAGCATCACCTAGATATAATGAGTGCTAAGTGTTCCATTTATTCTCATGAGAGATGGACTCATGTTGAATAAAAAATCACATAGTTAAATCCTAATAGTAATATCATAATATTATATGTATAAAAATATTATAGAAACACTTAGTTTATACATGTAGAACTCTAGAAATGATGCTATGATTCATAATTCAATTTCTTTTACAAAATTGTTTAATGAACTAGGTACATGATCTTATTGGTTGTTACAATTATAGTATAATGGTATAGCTATTATAGAAATGCTCAATTTATATGTGAAACTATAGAAATGATGTTAAATTTTATAATTTAATGACTTGTGTAAACTTTGTGCTAGAAAAAATGTATGGTATGCATGTAAAAGGACCAACATATCCTTCAAAACTAATAGAGAAACCAAAACCAGTAAAAGGACCTCATTGAACAAGCATCAATTTTTTTCATAATTTGACCACATTTCATAATTATGATGACCTAGTCTAACAAATAGCCATCACAACCCCAATCACAATTATGATGACATGTTCCAATGGATAGCAATCTCTCCCCCAACACAGTTGTCACAAAAATGTCAAAATTGTGACAAAAGATGGAAATGTTAAGATGGTGTAACTGTGACAATTTACTATAAAAATTGAGATGACATCAAGATGAATTCTTTCCCCTTCCTTCTTCTAAGTTATGAAAATTATATTCCTCACAATTGTGACAAAAACCTTTACTATCATAATTTGTGAGAGAAAAATTATGATGCCAATCTGATGAGATCCAATTCATGGTTTTGTCACTTGGACAATGGGTGGCCATCACAATTTGAGCCCAAATGTAGTAGTGTTGGTTTGTTTTTATTTGGTTATCTTAAGGAGAAGTTATGAGGAGTAAAACAATAGAGGAGAAGTGTGAAGAGATTAGTGAATTATTATTTCATGAAGGGATGCCAAGAAGATTAGTGATGGAGATGATAATAGAGGCCTGTCAATGAACCAATAGATGAGAAAATGGAGATCTGAATTTGCATAGTGAGTTGTGTTTTATAGATCAAACCTATTGTTACACTCTAACTATTGTGATAGTCAAAATCCTTTAATCAAGAATATTGACCTAACATTCATTTTGTAAATCATTTAATAAATGTGAAATTCTAATGGAATGATCCAAAGTACTCTAACAAGGCCACTCCTAACATGGAGATTAAATATTTTAACATGGTCACATTTGATAGTGTGTTGTATAACCTTTAACAAGGTTGGCCCTTAACCAAGCTCACTTAAGAAGAGTAAAAAATTGGTGAAAAATGTAAAATATTAATAGTAAAATATCTCAAATAACATATGCACAAGTATGACACCAAGATTTAATGTGCAAACCCTATTTAGGAAAAATCACCAATAACATGTCACTAATATTTCACTCTTCTGAAGCGAGCTCTATTAGGAGCCAACCTTGTTAAAAGATACAAAACACACTATTGCATGTGACCTTGTTTAAGGATTTAATCACCCTATTAGGAGTGGCTTGGCTAGAGGTACTTAGAAAATTCCATTAGACCTTGATCGAAGGATTTACAAATAACTATTAGGTTAACCTTGATTAAAAGATTTCAAACTAATACAATTCTTAGAAAGTAACAATAGGTTGATCTAAATAAATATAGCTCACTTTAAAAATATAGATCATAATGTAAATTATATGTTGATCCACTAATTGGTCTCCATTACCATCTCTAACTTTGATATAATTGGTAATCCCTCAAGTGATCACACTTCACCTCTTCATAACTCTTCTTAGCCTCCTACTTAGGTTTACAAGTCAATAGCATCAACAAAATATCTACTTTTAAATCTTTATTAGGTTACCCTTATGCCTCCTTCAATAGGTAGTCTAGATAATTTTTTACTTAAACATCATTGTAGATCTTAGGGTTTCATTAGATTCATTGAATGCTTCCATCATTTCATTCTTCTTCTCACCTTCTAGCTACTTCTACAAACTTCTCTTCAAATCCATGCATAGAAGTACCCAAATATGGTCCCTTGGATTAAATTCTCTAAGTCATCCATTCTTGTATTCAACACATTTCACATATTCCAAGAATTCAATTGTGTTGATTAGAAATCAAGATTTTTACACAAACTATCAAATGTTGACACTTGACCAATACTATGTTCTAACACTCAATCATAACTAAATTAGTCAACCAATACTAACTATTTTTCTTGCAACACTTTTTGATATATGATGGATACTAATGCTCAGTTGATATAGTATTCTACTTGGCATATACCATCCCTTGGTTAACACTAGCATCACTTAGCATATACTTCTAGTTCCTTAATCTTCTACTCTCTTACTTAATCAAGCCTATACATTTGGTTTTTTATTGGCTATTTCTTCTAGGTTTCAATAAAACTATCTTCTCCACTTAGGTTATGACTAAATAATCACATTATCTTGTCAAGATCTAACTAATAAAATACCCATTGTAGTCTCTCATAACTCAAGCTTTCCTCTAGGTTCTTTTGTTATCTCTTCTTCTCAAATCCTCTTCATCAATCATCTTGATATGACACTCTACTTAGATACCAACTATCTTATCAATAAGGTTTGACATCAATGACAACATAACAATTGTTCTACTTGTAGTTCCAACATAATATTTAAAAGTTGTACCAATTTTCTCTAAGAGTAGAGGAAAAACAAAACAAGAAGTTTGAGATCATGCAAAAAGGAAGAGCTTGTGGTGGATGATTCAATAGATGACCTTATGGAGGCCAAAATAAAGATAGATAGAAGTTGAATGAGGCCAATAATAATAGTGATCAAAACTAGAAGGGAAAAAATTTCAATCATTTAGATGATTAGAATAATAGAGATCAAAGGGGAAGAGGAAGATGACAAGTACCTAAAAGAGGATGTTTTTGGGAAACATGTTTTTCACTATAGAGATGAAGGTCATAGTGAATTTCAAATGTCCTCAATGGAGAGGAAGGACATATAGGAGAAAAAAAGACTATACAAGAGTTTCACATATGTTATCACATTCTGAAGATGTTGAAAGAGAAGAAGTCCTAGTTAACATAAGAGTCTTGTTGAGTAGTGAGAATGAACTTTATCAAAGGAATCTTGTTAAGTACTAGTTGCAAGTATGAGGGAAAGTTTTTTCATTTGATAATTTATAGTGAAAGAACCAATAATTTGGTGCAAAAGAGATGAGAAGTAGAAACACCTGTACCCATGCCAAATGGCCTAGGTACAGGATGACCACAAGGTCATAATCAATGAATAGTGCCAAGTGAAGTTCAAGATTAGGATCTAACATACTAAGGTACTATGTAATATCATACCCATGAATGTGTTAGCATGAATGCCAATGGTATTCCTTTGAGGGAGTATTCTAAGCATTGGAGAGCATGTGGTAGTATTGACATCTTGCATTGATGGCTATGTTTGTAATTGATATCAACGTAACACTAATTCTATGAAGATTGGAAAAGTAGCGAACATAGATCATGATCATACAAAAAACATTTTGATGGTCAGGTGATGTGTAATTGAGGAATTGTTCCACAATGTGTCATCATGACAAGGTTAAGTGCATGCAATGTAAGTCAAATGGATACAAAATATATATGTGATTTACAAAGAGAAATACAGAAACATAGTACCTAAGAAGCAATTTCTGATGATTGTATTGTATCTCTTAATAGAGACATAATTAGGGTAAATGAAGTTATACAATGATAGAGGATAGTATGATGATGGCATCAATGAGTTCACAAGTCTTGAAATCACACATGTGAGAAGTTGTATAGATTGTAAGCTGATAGTGCTATGTGGTTGTGAAATAATCAATTATCTTATTGTGGTCCTATTATAATTATTGGGAAAGCCTCAAGGCCAAATCAAGGAATTTTTTTGAGGACTTGGTATAAAGGAAAGTATTTTCCTTGATTGTAAAGTATGATTGGATGCAAAGTGTTCAAGCAAGTGCGAGCAAGAACAAAGTATTTGGTAAATGTGAGTAAGAGATCCAAGGGATTTTGGATGCAATTTTTTTGATCTGGTATTGAGAAAGAGGAAGGAGATGTATAGTTCAATTCTATTATTCTTCAAGGAATAATACATAGATCATTTGGAGAGTGGGTTCATTGGTCTTTCCCCTAAAGATGTTTGGATAGTGGGTCCATTTTCCTTCTACATCTCCTCACAAGGTTGGCACAACTCCTAATAAGATTGGAATCTCCTAACATGGGTTCAAAGTCTCCTAACAGGGACTTATATGTACTGAATGTTTTTATAAACACTTAATAGGGTGTGTCCTCTAACAAGGAATATTTATATTAGTACATCATCTTGTGGGCACCATCCCCACTTGGGCTTTCCCTTTGATTAAGGGTTTCCCTAGTTAACATATCTTGTGTTACTGTGCATGAGTATCTTGTTGTGGTTTCTAATTATATTTCTCATATGGTTAATATTTAATAAGATTGAAAATTATGATAATAGTTGGATAATTGATTCACCCACCCACCCCCCTCTTCTCTTAGTTATATTGGTGGACTATATATTCTAACAATTGGTATTAGAGAATTGGGTCCTTAAAGTAAAAGCTTCACAACTTTGGGAGATCTATGGTGAGTCATTTCAGAAAGCAGAGTTCTAAGTTTGATGCAGTTAACTATGACAAAAGGAAAGAGAAGCTGAAGACTCATCTGCTAGGTATGGGTCCAAGATATTGGCTATTGACAAAGGATGAATAAATGATTGTGGAAGAAGAAAAAGTTGAAGAATGAGTCAAGTAGAAATAGATCTATTCATGTGCAATATGAGAGACATAGAAGCCTTACTATTAGATCTTCCTAAGAATGAATAAAATCAAGTAAAGTCACTATGAAAACATCTCATGAGATTTAGAAATCTTTAGAATCTAATTTTGAAGGGGATACACATGCAAAAGGATAAGATTTTAGAATTGGATATGTTTGTTTCAAGATGCCAAAATGATAAAAGATGAATTTGTAAGAGGTTATGTTGGTAGGATATCTAAGATTCTTTTAGGAATCATGTTATATCATGGATCCAAGGAAGAAGATGAGGTTGCATGAAGATCTTGAAAAATCTGACACCACCATTCAAGAAAGTAGCATAGATGATTGAGCTTTTGATACCCTCTACTAATAAGTTCACCAAGGAAACTTCTCTTCAAATACTAGAAGAAATAGAAGTTGGTTTGACACAATCTAGAGAGATGAAAAGTGTAGAGACAACCTTTAGTGCCTTAAGTGTTCATCCATGTCTATCTAGAAGTGCAAGTACTCATGGAGATTTTGCTAGCAGCTGTAGAACTAGATATGATGAAGATAGGAAGATTGAAGAAGGTATATGATCTAGGGGATATTTTCACCAAAAATTAAAGTATCTCCAAAACTCCAATAAATGGCATAAGTTTTAAGTCCTCAAAATTCTGGATCCAATGCAATTCGAACAGATGAAAAAGGAGTTCATACGCAAAATTTATAGCCAATAAAAGTTTGGTCAAACTAGGTACAGAGGTCATCAAAAGGTGAAAAAAATAATCATCTCGAAAGTGTTCAACAATGGGTTTCAAATTGAAGATCTCATCAAGAGCTTTCCAGCAATGTTCGTTTCATCAAAAATGGAGCTCGTATTCAAAAGATATGCTCGATTGAAGTTTGAGGTGGAAAAAAATAATAAAAAAATAATAAAAAATAATAAATAATAAATAATAAAAAATAATAAATATTTGGTAGCGGCGCTGGGTTTTGAACCCATGACCATCAGCCCCTAAAATCTAGCCGATGGCCATTACACCATTGATGACCATTGAAACATGTCACCGATGTTTAATTTATAGTTTTAAACACCACTAAATTGGGCTAAAAGCCAAAGGCCAGTGTGGTGGTTGGAACCACCGACCTCCCTCTATTACATGCATTTTCAAAATCTCCTTTTCCATTGTGCCACATGAGTGGCTTGCGATATTATTAGCGCAGATTTTATTTAAAGTGTATCAAGCCCGATTCCCTCTTGTCTAATTAAAGGCAATTAGTAAATAAGGACAAATTTATAAAATAGAAACAAGTCTCATTCCGAGGAGAGACTATTATAAGGGTCTAAATATATGTTTCCCTATTATTATACATTTTTTTGTATAAAAAGAGGGGTTAGCGGCCTTTCAAGGCATGAAAATGAAGGGAGAAATAATGCAAATGTTGAGAGAGAGTTTGTCTATGTGGAGACTTAGTGTTTTTTCCTGCACATAGAGGAATTTTTCTATGTGTGCTTGAAGGGAATTGTCACAAATCACTTGTATTGATTTATTGGAATTAATCAGATCGGTCCCCCTATTGGAGCTGGACCTGGAGACGTAGTCCTTCCCAAACGAACTCTGAAATCCAACGTGTTGTCTCTCTATCTCTCTTTCTATCATCTCATTCTGTGTTTTCTTATTTGCAATTACGTTAATTTTTCTTTATTAAAGCTTTAAAATTAACTTTATGTAATTGGTTTAACATTATCTGTAATAGTCCTAGATCCTAGAAATTAGTTCAAATTTGGTATCAAAGCTTTTCTGGACTAGTACTGCAGATTTGAATGTTAACAAGATCCAGGTTGAATCAAGACAAAGGTGATCTTGAAGAATATAATCCTGAGATCAGAAAATGAAGAACTAATCCACTGTTCTAGATGGAAGATAAAGGTGGTGGACAAGGTTCAGAACATCAAAATTTCCAGAAGACTCTCCAGAGTTTGCAAACAATGGTAAAACTATTGTTACAAGAAAGAGAAGAGAAGATGCGAAGGCGTGCAGCTCGTGATGACAAAGGGAAAAAGAAAGGCACTGATGATGATCCTGATTGTGAGCCTCCATCTCCTCCCTCTTCTCCTTCTCCCCCTTCTTCTCCTTCTTCTACACATTCTGAGTCTTCTAATATTTTTAAAGGCAGACATAAGCCTCGAATTAAGTTGGATGTAAAGTTTGACTTGCCAAAATATTATGGGGAGTTAAATGCTGAGAAAGTAGATGATTGGATTCAACAAGTAGAAGTGTAGTGTAGAGTCCAAAACCTTGTAGATGATGTTGATAGAATTCAGTTAGCCACTCTTCGGTTAGGCGGTGTAGCTCTTACTTGGTGGGAGAGTAGGACCCAACATGAAACTTCAAAACATGGTAAGTTAAATATGTCTTGGTCAGAATTTGTTAGTGCTTTAAAGAAGAAATTCTATCCCCTAGGCCATATGCAGCAGTTAATGATGAGCTAGCAACATTTTAGGCAAGGGAAAGGTCAAACTATCCAAGAGTACACCCATGAGTTTCATAAAAGGGCTATTTCATTAAATGTCCCATTGTATACCTAGGACACTTTACTCAAGTATATAGGTGGTCTTCATTCTTACCTAAGGCACTTTATTCTCATCCTAAATCCTTGTAATTTGAATGAAGTATGTGTCCAGGAAACACATTTAGAATCAAGAGGTAAGGGTAACTTCATTGATAAGTCTGATAAAAAGATGTCTAAGTCTGAGGAAAAGTCCAAAGGAAAAGGGAAGGGTAAAAAGAGATCTACAATAAAGAAAGAGGGTGAGAAACCCACATGCTCACATTGCAAGAAAGAAGGGCATGATGATTCTAAGTGCTAGATGCTACATCCTGAAAAGAGGTCGAAGCGATTTGGTGGAAATAAAGGTAAACAAAAGACTGCTACTGTAGCTCAATAGGATCTTGGATCTGAGTTTGGAGATGAAACAAAGATCACTGCTACCAGGATCCAAGGTAAAGGAAAAGGTATTTCTCTTTCATAAGCTACCAGTATAAGTGCAAGTACAAGTGAAGATTCTTCTCCTAAGAATGATAAGAAAAGGAATGAATTGTTTCACATTCGAGTTGTCATCAAGAAAAATAAGGTTGATACATTATTTGATATGGGTTCTCAAGTTAACTTGATATTTGAGGAAATTGTTAAGAAGCTCAATCTAACTACAACACCTCATCCAAAGCCATATCCTCTTGGATGGGTTTGCAATGATGCACAATTACAGGTAACCAAACAATGTAAGTTAAGATTTGCTATCACTACAAACTTTGTAGATGAGGTAGAAGCTAATGTAGTCCCTCTAGATATTTGTGGTCTTGTACTTGGGAGTCCCTATTTATATGATCGACAGGCTATCTTCTGTAGGGGGGAAAATAAGTATCATCAATTTAAAGATAAAATTGAATACATTGTATGGGCACATAAGGTTAAGACTAATCTAGCACTAGTTAATGCTAGTTAGATGAAAAGTTTGGTCAACTCTAGAAAGAATTTTGTGTTGATGATTGTAAAAGCCAAAGAAGATGAAACATTTGAGGCATTTAAGGGATGTGATCCAAAACATAAAAATGAAATGGTCAAAGTTTTTTCCACCTATGATGACTTGTTTTAGGCACTGAAAGGATTGCCTCCTAAGAGAGAGATACAACATGAGATTCAGTTGCAGCAAGATGCACCACTTCCTAATATTAGCATGTACCATTTATCAGTCTTGCACAATGAAGAAATCAAGAAGAAAGTTTAGGAGCTTGTGGAGAAAGGAGTTATCCATCCTAGTACTTCTCCTTGTGGTTCTCCTATTGTGTTGGTTCCAAAGAAAGATGGGACTTGGAGAATGTGCATTGACTACAGGGCTTTGAACAAGATAATGGTAAAGAACAGGTACCCTCTTCCCAAAATTGATGATTTACTTGATTAGTTGAAACATGCAATTTATTTCACTAAGCTAGACTTACGTAGTAGATATCATCAAATAAGAATTGCAGAAAGTGATATTTGGAAAACTACGTTTAAGAAAAAATAGGGACTTTATGAGTGGTTGGTTATGCCATTTGGGCTTTGTAATGCACCAGCTACATTCATGAGAGTCATGAATGATGTCTTTCATCCTTTTATTGATGATTTTTTCATTTTCTATTTAGATGATATTCTTGTATTTAGTAAGTCTTGTGATGATCATGTAATTCATGTAAAAAAAGTACTTGATGTATTGAGAAAAGAAAAACTCTATCTAAAGATTTCAAAATGCAAATTTGCAAAGACATCCTTAGTGTACTTAGGCTATGTCATAGGAAATGGTCAATTGAAAGTAGACCCTGCAAAGGTCAAATGTATTGTAAAATGGCTTAAGCCAAGTACAGTTACAGAAGTCAAGAGCTTTTTAGGCACAACTCAGTACTGGAGAAAGTTCATTGCAAACTTCTCTTATATTGCATCACTGTTGCATGCATTGACCAATACCAAGGCAACTTTTCAGTGGGGAGGTCCACAACAAAAGGCTTTCAACACATTGAAGGAAAAGTTGAGCACCGCACCAATTCTGGCTTTACCAAATTTACATCAACCATTTGAGATTGAGACAGATGCTAGTGGGTTTGCCATGGGAGCTGTACTCATGCAAGGAGGTAAACCAGTCTGCTACCACTCTGAAACTTTTTCAGGAGCAGTAAGTAACTATCCTACTTATGATAAGGAAATTTATGCTTTAGTTTAGAGTGTTAAAAAATGGAAGCACTACTTAATGGGAAAGCAGACTATAATCCACACTGATCACCAGCCACTACAACATTTGCACTCACAATCTAAGTTGCAGCAAAGTAGGCACTTTAGGTGGATGGGTTTTCTACAATAGTTTCATTTGGTAATTAAGTATAAAAAGGGTTCCCATAACAAAGTAGCAGATATGCTCTCTAGGCCTCCTGTTAAGAATGCTTTGATAATCCTTCAGAATAGTTCTATGGTTCATGAAATTTTTTAGGAACAATATGCTAATGATGAGGACTTTAAGGATATCAATGCAGCTTTAATCTAAGGTAAACATGTGGAAGAGAAAGATTACTATGTGCAGGATAATTTGTTGTACCACTCGGGAAAAGTATGCATTCCTAAAGATGAATAGGCACATGTAATCCGTAAAGCACACACCTCTTTGATTGCAAGGAATTTTGAGGTAAGTAAGACATTAACTCAATTGCAAAAATATTCTTATTGGCCTCATATGCAGGAAACTGTCACCAAGTATATAAAAGGATGTGTAATGTGTGCAAACAGCAAACCAAGTAACATGAAATTGGGTTTGTACACACCATTACCTATACCATCATGACCATGGGAAAGTGTGTCTATGGACTTTGTGGGGGGTTTTCCTATGTCTAGGAAGGTTCATGATTATTTGTATGTAGTAGTTGATCGGTTCAGTAAAATGTGTATTTTAATGCCTTGTAAAAAGCAAGTCATTGCTGAACTAACTGCTCATTTGTACTTTCAAAATGTATGGGTTGATTTTGGGTTACCCACTTCCATTGTATCAGATTAAGATTCTCTATTCTTAGGAGAATTTTGGTCATCTTTGTGGGGACTCATGGATACCAAACTGAAGAAGAGTACAACCTTCCATCCACAGATTGATGGATAGATAAAGGTAGTCAACAGGACAGTGGTTCATCTACTTAGAGGTTACTGCAGCAAGCATCCTAAGTTGTGGGATGAAAGTCTTCACTATGTGCAACACGCTTACAACCATGTAGCACACTCTTCTACAAAGAGGTCTCCTTTTGAGACTTGCTTCAAATATTTTCCAAAAACACCAATGGATTTTGCTTTTGAAAAGGACGATATCATTGATGGATGCCATGATGCAGAAAGAGCTTTGAAGTTCATCTAGAAGGTCCAAGCAATCCATCAAGCAGTAGAAGCACAGTTGGAGTAGAGCCAAGCAAAATAAAAGGCTCGCCATGATAAGCATCACATTGATCATCAGTTCCAAGTTGGTGATAGAGTTTGGTTACATATCAGTAAGGAAAGAATGCAAGGTGAAGGAAGGAAGCTCCAGCCTATCAGGTATGATCCTTTTGAAATCTTGGAAAAGATTGGTACCAATGCCTTCCACCTTAATCTTCCTCCATACATGAAAATTTACCCCATTGTCAGTGTTGAGAATCTGAAGTTGTATGAGCCTCCAATGGTCTTGGATGAAGACATCAATGTTCAGGTTCCATCAGTTGATGATATTTCACCAGAGTATATGGCAGAATTGCCAGAAGATGTCATCCTTGACAGGAATGTCAGAACTTCTCGAAGAGGACAAGTTGAATACCTCTGAGTGGGATTGAAGGGGATGCATCCAAGCAAAGAAAGATGGATGGAGATTGGTAAAGTGAGGGAGAAATACCCTCACCTATTTTCTGAGTAATCAAATTTTCGGTGGTCTGAAAGCTTCTCAAAGGGGAGGCTTGATCTGGGGGATATTTTCACCAAAAATTAAAGTATCTCCAAAACTCCAATAAATGGCATAATTTTTAAGTCCTCAAAATTTTGGATCCAATGCAATTCGAATAGATGAAAAAGGAGTTCATACGCAAAAGTTATAGCCAGTCAAAGTTTGGTCAAACTAGGTACAAAGGTCGTTAAAAGGTGAAAAAATATCTTGAAAGTGGTCAACAATGGGTTTCAAATTGAAGATCTCATCAAGAGCTTTCCAGCGACATTCGTTTCATCAAAAATAGAGCTCGTATGCAAAAGATATGCCCGATTGAAGTTTGAGGTGAAAAATAATAATAAAATAATAGTAATAATAATAAATTTTAAATAATAATAATAATAATAAATATTTGGTAGTGGTGCTGGGTTTTGAACCCATGACCATCAGCCCTAAAATCTGGTCGGTGGCCGTTACACCACCAACAACCATTGAAACATATGTCACCGATGTTTAATTTATAGTTTTAAACGCCACTAAATTGGGCTAAAAGCCAAAGGCTGGTGTGGTGGTTGGAACCACTGACCTCCCTTTATTACATGCATTTTTAAAATCTCCTTTGCCATTGTGCCACGTGAGTGGCTTGTGATATTATTAGTGTAGATTTTATTTAAAGTGTATCAAGCCCGATTCCCTCTTGTCTAAGTAAAGGCAATTAGTAAATAAGGACAAATTTATAAAATAGAAACAAGTCTCATTCTGAGGAGAGACTGTTGTAAGGGTCTAAATATATTTTTCCCTATTATTAGACATTGTTTTGTATAAAAAGAGGGGTTAGGGGCCTTTCAAGGCATGAAAATGAAGGGAGAAATAATGCAAATGTTGAGAGAGAGTTTGTCTATGTGGAGACTTAGTGATTTTTCCTACACATAGAGGAATTTTGGCTGCGTGTGCTTGAAGGGAATTGTCACAAATCACTTGTATTGATTTATTGGAGTTAATCGGATTGGTCCTCCTATTGGAGCTAGACCTGGAGACGTAGTCCTTCCCGAATGAACTCCGAAATCAAAAGTGTTGTCTCTCTATCTCTCTTTCTATCATCTCATTCTGTGTTTTCTTATTTGCAATTACGTTAATTTTGCTTTAATAAAGCTTTAAAATTAACTTTATGTAATTGGTTAACATTATCTGTAATAGTCCTAGATCCTAGAAATCAGTTTAGTATAGCCCTCTTGTAAGAAGAGAACTAGATGGCAAGAATATCTTTAAATGTTGGAATTGTAATGAATTTGGTCATTATGCATCTAAATGTCCTAAAAGAGAGAAAAAATATAAAGGAAAGTCTAAGCCTAGAAGGCCTAGAAATTGTTTATATGCAAATGAAGATTAGGATTTAGAGGAAAGATTTTAGAGTGAAAGAGATGATGAGCTAGGATTTTTAGCCATAAAAGAAGATGAGCTTGATAAATAAATTAGAGAAGAAAAGGCTCTAGTTTTCTCAGTTGAAAGAAATTTGATTCAATAATAGACTGTGGATGTTCACATCACATGACTAGTGATATGAATAAGTTTGTTAAATTCAAGAATTGTGATGGAGGTATTGTTAGATTTGGTAACAATGAAACACATCACATTATAGGGATAGGATTTATTACTCTTGATGGAAAAACTAACACTAATGATGTTTAATTTTTTGATGGTTTAAAGCATAACTTGTTGAGTGTTGGACAGTTCGTAGATAAAGGTTATTAGTTAAAATTAACAGAAAAGACTTGCACTATCAAAGATAAAGATGGTAAGTTTATTGGAACATGTATAAGATCTAGAGGTAATGTATTTCAGTTGAATCCCACTGAGATGACATGTATAGTTGCAAACTTTAACAGTTGATTATGACATAGAAGGTTTTGTCATATAAACTTTGATAACATTGTGAAAGTTAGTATCACATTTTCAATTAGAGATTTTCCTAAGATAATGAAGCCTACAAATTTTGTTTGAAAAGAATGTATTATGGATAAGTAGAAGAAGGCATCATTTCTCAACAAGAAGTTCACTACTATAGAGAAGTTAGAGATCATTCACATAGATTTGAGTGGCCCTTCTAGGACAAGAGGATTATATGGAAAAAGGCATTTCATGATTTTTGTTGATGATTTCACTAGAATGATGTGGGTAGAATTTCTTAAAGATAAATATGAAGCATTTGAGTCTTAGGATAAAATGTTTGAGATCAAATAGAGAAGGAAAACTTACCTCTAGAGAGTTTAATATGTTTTGTGAGGAGAATGGAATCAAGAGATAGTTATCATCACCTAAGACCCCCAAGAAGAATAAATTAGAAGAAAAGAGAAACAAACTAGTATCAAAGGAAACAAGAGAAATAATGTGTCCAAGACATTTTGGAGAGAAGAAGCCAATACAACAGTATACACCATGAATAGAGTATAGATCAAAAAAGGTATGAATAAGACACCTTATAAATTATGGTTTGGTCATACACCTTTACTAAAGTATTTCAAAATCTTTGGAAGCAAGTGTTACATAAAGAGAGATGATGATGTTGGTAAGTTTGATCCAAGAAGTAATGAAGGTATGTTTCTTGGTTATTCATTGAAAAGAAAAGCTTATAGATGTTTTAATCATAGAACCAAGATAATAGTTGAATCTGACAATGTAAAAGTTAATGAAAAGTTTGAAATTAATGAAAAGATGATGGATTACAATTTTGATGAAGAAGAAGAAAATACTAGAATTGTTAGAGAGAATGTAGATGTTTTCTTTGAGACTGGCAATGATCTATAGAATGATGTATAAATTTTTGAGCAAAGAGAAGAATAGAGTGTTGGAAATATAAGAGGAGTAAATGAGAGGGGAGGGGTGAATTAGTTACCACAAAAATAATTCCAATCCCTTAGATGTAAACAAAAACTTCTCACTAAGCCAAATCCTTGCATTGTAACTCAGTTAATGAAGCAGTCTTAGGATATTAATGTGAATTAGCCTTTAGTAAATTAGTTATAGAAACATAAAGCATTAAGATAATAACATAAAAATATGAGACACCAATATTTAATATGGGAACCCAATTTGGAAAAATCACCCATGCAACTAGTCACAACTTTTCACTCTTCTGAAGTGAGGCTTGTTAGGAGCTAACCCTGTTAAAGCTTACAAAACACATGGTAAAATGTGATCCTATTAGAGGATTTGAATCAACCTATTAGGAGTGTCCTTGTTAGAGGTCTTAAGACAATTTAATATAGAAATGCCACCTTGTTAGAGTATATACAAAATTACTAATAAGCCAACTCTGTTAAGAGATTTCTTCACTACTATAATTGTTAGCTAGTAACAATCCTTGATGTGATTGATAAAGCAACTAAAGTTGTAGATTTTAGATAACAATTATGGTTTATCCACTTGATCCTTCTTGATTAGAATATTCTTTTTAGCTCCTTGGATGTTTTTTCTTCAATTAGATATCCTCTTTTTTTTTCATTCTTTCTTTTTCACATTTCAATCCACAACTTGACCTTTCATATATATGAATCCCAATGTCAATTTGACTTGAATACCCTTTCAAACAAATAATTAACATCCACTAGGTCATCTTGAATTAACCATTTAATTTTAAAAAGTTGTCTTCTATTAATCAAATAATACTAAAAATGAATCACTCGATTTATACTATCTATGCTTGGTTTAGAGTGTGACATTTGTGTAATGACAATGACAATATACAATTGAGTAAATAATTTCTATTAGTGTAACTTATTATTTACACTTTACTTAAGTTTACTTAGGATAAATGCATTATTTATTAGTTGTCATCTAGCAGTTAACATACTTTTACATATTAACTTGTTGAAAACATAGGAGTTTGTTCCCACTTTGTCATTCTTATCCTCTCATCTATGTGGAGGATAATCCACCTTTTGTGGACATATGCTTAGTTGTCATACTTATCTCCTAGTTCTTTCTAGCTCATTCTAAAAGCTTCCTAATGGCCTTTATAAATAGGCTCTCCTAGTGTATTTTGGTATAGCAATTTACATGTTATCTAACAATACAATTTTCTTATTTTCAGACCAAACCCCTGCATCTTCTTGTCTTTTTCTTCTCTATGACAAGTTTTCTACATGCAAGTGATTTAAGGACTTTTGGATTTGATTTGTGTATTTTCTCAAATCCAACATGGTATTAGATCTACATCTGTTGTAGTTTGTTGAGTATTTGGAGAAAAATGAGAAAGAGGGTTTGACATAATAGATTTGAAATTTTTTTGGCTTTTTTCTTTATTTTTTGAAGGTGCAATGACAACAATTCAAAAAAAAAAACTACAGAGGTGATTTTCAAATAGAAATATCTCCCTCATATGGAATCCTTTTTTCAAGCTTTTTTTTTGGGGGGTAGGAGTTCATGATCTATAGATTGGTAAAAGTTGTTCGAGATCTATGTCCCTAGATTTTTCTGCAAATCACAAATCCTACTTTTTGCACCTACAAATTTTTCATTCGAGCTCATATGGACACATATTTTAATGCTATTTTTTAAGAAGTGCATGATTTATTGTCTACTTTCTAGATCTAGAATCAGTTTTGAGTAATATTTAGCTCTTATTTTTGGTGTTGAAGTAGAGGCTTTAGTTTTCTCCCTCTCTGCATCTGGCATCTAGGTTTTTTTCTCTAATTTTGTGCTTTCAATAGTTGTTTATTTGGTTTTTGAGTGATATATTTCTACATTGTGGGGGAGCATTTTATTTTCTATAATTTACTTTAGAATTGTCCCTTCTATTGCCATCTTTTTCTCTCAAAGTCGGACCCCTCGATGGCCCGGCTAACACTACATAACTATCACACTTGGAAAGCACAAATGACTCAGCTTCTTACGTCATGAGGCTTATGGTCATGTCTGGATGAGAACCAACCTATCTTGCAGTGCCCTTTTTAGGTTCTTCAACATAGGAAAAAAATGGATGAAGTCATGTCTTCTTATGTCATGAGGCTTATGGTCATGTCTGGATGAGAACCAACCTATCTTGCAGTGCCCTTTTTATGTTCTTCATCATAGAAACAAAATGGATGGAGTCATGTGATTGATTGCACTAAACATTTTAGATAGTCTACTATTTCACTTGGATGGTTTGACCACTCCACAAGCTATTTTGACCAAGTTTTACAACTTATTTGGCACAGTGAATGAGTTTTAGGCATTATAGCTTGATGCAAAGTTGACTTCTTTGTCACCAGCTAGCTTCCCCACCATTGAGGACTTCTTGATGAAGTTAAAATCTTTCCATATAATTTTGCAGGGATTTGGGAAAAACAAAATAGATGATGAGTGTATCATTTTGATACTCTCAAAGTTTTGAGGATAGTATTAGATCTTCTCTTCCACTTTATACTCCACTATGGATGCCTTTGGTACCAAAGATCAAATGCCTTCTTTTGAGATATTTTGTGATAGGTTAACTCATTAGCAGTCCAAGATCATTTAGATGGATTCACTTATAGGTTCATAGTAACAAGCATTTCTTGTGAAGGATACACAAGAGCGGAAGATGAAATAGATATCAGATTCCTCTTAGCACTCTATTGGTCCATCATCTTCTTCTATAAAGAAGGTGAAAAAGAAGACTAAGATTCCTACTTGTTCCTATTGTCAAAAGGGACCTCATGATGAGTCACATTGTTTTTAGAAGAGATTTGATGGCTATGAGAAATAGATTGTAGATTTGCAAGCTCTTCTTCAAAAGAGCATTCTTTCCTCTCCATCCTCTTCTACCTCATAGGGGTCTACCTTTTGGTCTTCTTCCATCTCTTCAACATCTACACTAGATTTTGGATAGGGTCATGCATTAAGAGCATCCATTTCATTCCCTTCTTAGGTCCCTTCAGTACTAGATTCAAGTGCTTCTCACCATATAACATCTTCTCACGATGTCTTCTCTACTCTTGAGGCTTCTCCCATTCATCATATTCTCATGGGGAATAACATTGCCCTACCAATTTGTGGGAAAGTTCCTATTGGAATTTAGGATGGTATATTCAATGATGTATTCTATGTTCCATCTCTATCTACAAACCTTCTCTTGATTTCTTAGATTACACATAGTGGATCAGGGAAGATAGTTGAGTTCACTATAGATTCAATCTTCATTTAGGATCATATAATAGGACAATTTATTGCTATAGGGATAGTTGATCATACCACCCATATCTACACTTTCTCACACTTTGGTCCACCATCTCCATTGACGAAGCAAAACTCTTCTCTTTTGCAAGAGCATCATGTGGTGTAGTCAAGATGTTTGAACCTTTGCATTGTTCCTAAGATCACTGCTTTGACTGCCACACTAAATCCAATTGAGGTATTTTCTCTTTAGCATGATTCTTCTTTAGCTCTGCTTGACCCTCTAGCTCCATTCATTGAGCCTCTAGGTGCACTTGTTGAGGGTTTTATAGAGGACATTCATCTCCTTTTTCATGACAATGTTAGCACACTTTCCTTGGGGATTCCCTTTTAGGATCCTCATGTTTACTCCTTTGAGCATTAGTTAGGCCTTCTAGTTTCACCTCTCATTTAGGGGTTTCCTTCCCTTGTTTCTTCTACATTGGAGTTTCATTGGTTTGATTCTTTCTACAAGGGCTTCATCATTCTAGGGGTCTTTGGTGTCTCTTCTCTATCTCATGGGGGGGCTAGTTGTACTTATGGTTTTGAGAGAGTCTCTTGAGCCATTTTAGGTCTATGATTTGGATTACAAAAGTTTTCCTTGGGAGGTCTTATTGAGGCCTTCCTTCCTTCATTTTTTTTTAGCATGTTTATACTTACCTCTTTTTGGGGGAGGGTTTTTCCCATTCAGTTTTCTCTCTTTCCTAATTTTAAAAGGTTGCATTTCTTTGCATTTGTACATGGGTACCTAATATGGCCTAGTTTTTGGGACCCATTTTGCATTTCATCTTATCTTTTGTGATCTTAAGTGCATTTCCCTAAGTTGCACTTAAGGGGGGTCTTAGTGTAAATTATTATTAACACTTTACTTAAGTTTACTTAGGATAAATGCATTATTTATTAGTTGTCATCTAGGAGTTAGCATACTTTTAGGTATTAACTTGTTGACAACATAGGCATTTGTTCCTACCTTGTCATACTTATCCTCTCATCTATGTGGAGGATAATCCACCTTTTGTGGATGTATGCTTAGTTGTCATACTTATCTCCTAGCACTTTCTAGCTCATTCTAGAAGCTTCGTAGAGGCCTTTATAAACAGGCTCTCCTATAGTATTTTTGTACAACAATTTACATTTTATCTAAGAATAAAATTTTCTTATTTTCAAACCAAACCCTTGCCTCTTATTGTCTTTTTCTTCTCTATGACAGGTTTTCTATGTGCAGGTGATTTGAGGGCTTGTGGATTTGATTTGTGTATTTGCTCAAATCCAACAATTTCAACAATCTCCCTCTTTGGAATTGATGGAAACACAACATTTCATTATGCAAAGAAATATTTGGAGAAAATATCCTTAGTTTGATTCTGATTCTTCATCCATGAGAACTCCCTATGAGACTATCCCTCTATCATCTTATCTCCAGACTCTATCTGATCAAATTCTCCTTCTTGCTCTTATGTACTAAAATCTTCCTCTGATTCTTTGACATCAAATGCCAAAAACTTTATACAATAAATTCACAATGTACTTGATGTTTTGATTCATATGCAATTTACTCTAAAATTCTTGTATCAACTTGATAGTTTATCAATGAAGCTATGTTGATGCATCACTAATCTATATTCTAGTAAGCATCAGATAGGGGAATGACCCCTAGCTTGCCTCTTAAATACAAAAATGCATCCTTAGTTATGGCTTGGTGAATATATCAGTAACCCACTCCTTTGTGTTTACATGTTCCAATCTAACTATTGGTGTAATTAAATATTCACTAATTACACTTACTTAAGCTTACTTAGGATAATGCATTGCATAGTAGTTTGTGATTGAGACACTTAGGAGTTTGCACCACAATTAAACAAATGGTCTAGGATAATTCCACTCTAGGTGGCCATAGTTGTTATCTCATTCCACTTTTAGTGTACTTATCACATTATCATCCTCATCATTACACGTACATAATTGCATAATGGAGGATGATCCACCTTTGGTGGACATGCAATTTCACCTTGTGTGGGTGATAGCTTATCTTCTCCTTATCATTGTCTCTTATTGCCTCTCCTATATAAGGAGGCCTATTATGTATAGTTTAAATAAATTCATTGGATGTCAATCAATTCCATTATCAATAATAGCATTCTTTCATCTTTGTGCAATTGTCTTTCCATTCTCTTGTGGAAGTTATCTTAGTCTTTCATTTGATCTTAGGGGTATTGTAGAGTCACCTAAAATTATAACATGGTATCAAAGTTCTCATGGTGTGAAGATTTCTTCTAAAGAAGTGCAATCTTGGCTTGACTCATTGTTGGTACAATATTTGGCACTTTGTACATCATAATTTGGAGGAGATTTTAGGATTCATATTATGTGACCTTCTATTGCAGGTGAAAATTAGAGCGTGTTGGTGTAAATAAAAGGTTGGCATCATATAGAGAAGGTCAAAAAAACCCGATAATCAATTTTTATTTCATCCAAATCAAACATCTGACGCCAAATCTAGAGCCATTTGAATTTTGAAGGTGCTATAGTAGGGATTCAAAAAAAAATTTCAGGGGCAATTTTCAAACAATGGTATCTCCCTCATATACACTCCTTTTTCTAAGATATTATTTTTGTTTTTGGGTAGAATTTTACGATCTACATAGTGGTGCAGGTGATTTTTGATCTTTGTCTTTGAATTTTTCTAAAAATCACAAATCTCATTTTTTGCAACTTTCAAGGCTATATTTGGGCACATCTAGGGTGCAATTATTTTTGAAAGTACATGATTTTTCCTCTACTTTCTAGATCTATAATCAGATTTTAGTGATTTGGAGTGTGACATGCCACTTTCAAAAATATGTCTTTTTTGGCTATATTTGCACTTGGTGAATACTTGGATTTCAATTTTCTTATTTGAATCAATAATTTGAACAATTTAGTAGTTGATTTCAGTCATTCTTTGATTCATTATGGATTTTTCAAAACTTTCATTACCCACTCCATATAACTATCATGAATGGAAACAAGTAGTTTCTAATTAGTTGATGAGTATTGGATTGCTTAGAATGATTCTTGGATAGGATCTAGAACTAGCTACAGGTGTTGCATAAAGAAGGAATTGGTTTGATATTAGGGATAAAGAACTGGGCTCTCTTAGATCTACCATCTCTATTGATTTGCTATATCATATTGCATCTTGCACACATACTCATGATGTCTGGACAACATTGGAAGGGATCTTTGATAAACTTGATAGAATAAGAAAATTCAAATTGGAGAATAAGCTTATAGGTTTAAGTCCATGTGATTTTGACAATATTCAAGACTTTTCTCTAAGTTCAATTCTATTAGATTGGAGCTTTCTAATTGTGGTATTACTAAAGATGATGAGAAATTGATATTATCTATTCTTTCCAAGCTATGCCTAGAATATTTAATCTTTGTTTGCATATTCTATGCTACTATGGATGCTCTTGGTAGTGCATACAAAATGCCTTCTCTTGATGAATTTCCAGCTCAACTCACAAAAGAACTAACAAAATTAGCACACATGGGTGAATTGAAGCCTTTAAAGCATCAAACATTGGTTGACAATGACTCCTCTCCAAAGGCTCCCAAAGGAAAGGGAAACAAATAGCACAAGGATCCTAAGAAACATAACAAAGGTGATGACTCTCCTTCACAACATAATATTGAATCCAAGTCCTCTTCAAGAAAAGAAACATCTAGAAGGAGAGATAAATGTGCTTATTGCAAAAAGCTAGGACATGATGAGCATAAATGTTTCCATAAGAAGATTGACAAACTCACTCATATTCTTCAAAAGAACAATATCTAGTTACCCTCATCAGTGTCTTCTCCTTCTTCTCAATATCAGGCAGCTTTTACATTGACATCATCATCCAGAGCCAAAGGACAAGCACTCATTGGTTCCACACATCTTGAGTAAGGTGAATAGATTCTTGATTCAGGCATATCACATGATGCAGGAGCATCTAGAGGTATAAGGGCAATCCTGTGTCACCCAAAAAAATGTACTTAGACTTAGTTTCTGTTTCATGTCTTTACATTTTTGGATACCCATTTGGCTCAAATAAAGGTTCCAACTCTCATAGTTCAACTATCAGTGCGTTTGAAAATCCCAAAAAAATAGGAGCATGTATTTGGGCCATCATTTCGGTAAACTAGAAGGTGTGTTTCAGTAAACTAAAAGGTGTGAATTGGCTAGATGAATTTAATCATGATTTAGAACATTCCAGAAAAAGAATCAGGTCAATAGGCCCCATGGTTTGAAAGTTATTGCAATTTTTTGGGTTTTGGAGACCTCCTAAGAATGCTTCAAAGTCAAGTTTGGGGCATTAAATGACCTCAAAAAGGGTCAAAAAATGAGGAATGAGTGAAGCTCCTCCATAAGGCTATAGAGCGCTTCGAGAGCTTTTCAAAAATGTAAACGGTTCGTCAATCGGAGCTACAGTTCAAAAGTTATGCCTCCCAGAAGTTCGGTTACCGTTTCTGGATTCTTCTAGATTGGCACCGACTTCTAACGCAGCTTCTGGAACCTTCTATTTCATCGGTGGATGCCTACTAGCACTTTCTAGAATTTACTCCTAGTCCTTAACCCTCCAGGGTCTATTTAAGGAGATTTCTAGCATTGTAAAAGGCAGTTCGGAGTGGAGTTTGAGAGGGGGTGCTAAAAGGAGAAATATTCTCCAGATTTATGCTATTGTAAGCCCTTAGGGCATGTTTTGAAGTTTATTTTCTCTGCACTGTTTGTACTATCTTATTTTCTTAGTTAATATAATTTTCCCTTTCTATTGGTTCCATTCTGTTCTTGGGTTGTGTCTCCACCAAGTGGTATCAGAGCGGGTTTTCCTGAGTGTGTAGACAGAGCGCCGACTGTGAGGCAGTTTGCACTAGGACTGTGTGGTTGTGGGTTCGAGTTAGAAGATGCCTCCATGAAGAGAGCATGGTGGAAGGGCCAGAGCTATTGATCCTGAGGAGGTTAGAGCCCTCCAGAGGCAGGTACAAGCATTGCAAGAGGAGCTTCGTAGAGGAGCAAATGTTGCCGCAGGTGACAATAGTGAGGATGACAATGAAGAGGAAGTAATGGGACCAGAAGAGGAAGCTGACAGGGAAGTTTTGAATCCTATAGAGGAAAGGCTTTTTAGGGCCATTACTAAGTTTGGAAAAATACCTACAATTGAAGTGGGTATATTTTCAAGAAATATGAAACCTGATGAGTTGATTGATTGGATCAATGAACTGGAAGAATACTTTGAGTATGAGGATATAAGGGACCCAGATAGGGTTAAGTTTGCAAAGGCCAAACTGAAAGGCCATGCCAAAATCTGGTGGCAAGAGGTTCAACTGGAAAGACTTAGAAGAGGAAAGGAGAAGATCACAAGATGGGATCACATGGTGGACAAATTGAAGAAGCAGTTCATTCCTATGGACTACGAGCTTGATCTGTATTTGTTTAAGAAGATGCATGGGTTAAAGCAAGCAGGAAGATCAGTCCAAGAATATATAGAGGAGTTTTACCGACTCTTGATTAGAGCGGGGCATGCAAAAGCAAATAAGTAGAAGGTTTCTCGTTATATCAGTGGGTTACAACCTAGCATCCAGGAGGAATTAAGTCTGGTAAGAATGACCAGCGTTGAAGAGGCATACCAGTTTTCTCTACGAGTTGAAGAGAAGCTGAATAAAAGGTTTGAAGGAAGACAAAGAGGGCACAGTTAAGGAGGAAGGGGAAATGGTAGATCATCTGGAGGCCGCAATGAAACCCAAAAGAAAAATGAAGATGTGGGTACTAGTAGAAACCAGAGGAATGAGGGTTTCAACCTCTCCCATGATCAAGACTTTGGAAATCAAAGAGGAAGAGGTAGACAACGTGGACAAGGAAGAGGAGGCTTTTGTGGTACCTGTTTCCATTGCAATGAAGAAGGTCATCGTGCCTTTGAATGCCCTCAACGAGAAGGAAGGATAGATAGGAGAGCTGAGGGCCAAGCTAGGGTTGCTCATGTGGATGAGGATGCACAATCATTACATTCAGAGGATGCAGAAAGAGGAGAGACCTTAGTAAATGAAAGAGTCCTACTAAGTGGTGAGAATGAACTAGGACAATGAAGGAGTTTTTTTTGTACCAAATGCAAGTGTGAGGATAAATGTTGTGACGTGATCATTGATGGTGGTAGAACTGATAACCTGGTATCAGAAGAGATGGTCTCTAAGCTAAAGCTCAAGAGGGAGAAACATTCCCAACCCTATTGGATTTCTTGGATAAAAGATGATCATAAGGTCCTGGTAAGTGAACAATGTTTAGTAAAATTCAAAATTGGGAGTTACCATGATGAAGTTCTCTGTGATGTTATTTTGATGGATGTTTGCCATCTATTGTTGGGTAGACCATGGCAATTTGATAGACATGCAATACATGATGGACATGCAAAAACATACTCTCTGAAAAAGGATGGAGTTCGCCACAAATTGAAGCCCATGAAAAAGGAAGGTGAAAAGGTATGTAGCAGTGCTAGGATTTGTCTTGTTGATGGAAGGAAGTTCTTAGATGGAATGAAACATCAGCGTATGTGCTATGCTTTGATTCCTAGGAAAGATAAAGAAGGTAGAAGTGAAATACCATTTGAAGTTTCAGATTTACTAGGGGAATTTGGAGATATTATCTCTGATAATGTTCCAGATGGGTTGCCACCAGTAAGGCAAATCAGTCATCGGATAGATCTAATTCTAGGAGCTAGTTTGCCTAACAAGGCTGCTCACAGGATGACTCCTACTGAAATAGAGGAGCTAAATAGACAGGTTCAGGAGTTGTTGAGGAAGGGATTGATTCAAGAGAGCCTAAGTCCATGTGCAGTACCTGCATTACTTGCACCAAAGAAGGATGGAGAGTGGAGGATGTGTACAGATTCTTGAGCTATAAATAGGATAACCATCAAGTATCGGTTTCCTTTACCAAGGATGGATGATCTTATGGACTACTTGAGTGGGGCTTAGTACTTCACAAAGATAGATCTGAAGAGTGGCTATCATCAGATACAGATTTGAGAAGGAGATGAGTGGAAAACAGCCTTCAAGACCAAGGAGGGTCTTTATGAGTGGTTAGTCATGCCCTTTGGATTGACGAACGCCCCAAGAACCTTCATGCGGCTCATGAATGAGGTACTTAAGAAGTTCTTGGGAAAATTTGTTATTGTCTATTTGGATGATATTTTAATTTTTAGCAAGACTTTTGAAGAACATTTACTGCATATTCATAGTGTCCTTGAAAGGCTAAGGGAAGAGAAACTGTTAATTAATCTAAAGAAGTGTGTCTTTGCAAAAAGGGAGTTAGTCTATTTGGGATTTGTTATATCACCTGAAGGTCTCAAAATGGATCCAGAGAAGGTAAAAGCCATCTTGGAATGGCCTACCCCAAGGTCTGCTACTGAGGTAAGATCATTTCATGGTCTGGTTAGTTTTTACAGGAAGTTTATTAAGAATTTCAGTGGCATATGTGCACCCCTAACTTATACAATAAGAGGGGATAGAAAAGAGTTCAAATGGACTGTAGCAGCTGCTAGAAGTTTTGAATTGCTGAAGAAGAAGGTGACAGAATAGCCTGTGTTGGCACTTCCAAATTTTAGAAAAGTATTCCAGGTGGATTGTGATGCTAGCGGTAGCATTATTGGGGCTGTATTAAGCCAAGAAGGTAAGCCTATTGCATATTTTAGTGAAAAATTGAATGATGCAAAGAAGAAGTATTCTGTTTATGGTCAAGAGTTTTGTGCAATAGTTCAGGCCTTAAAGAAATGGAGGCATTATTTATTACCAAAGGAATTTTTTTTGTATACTGATCATCAGGCATTACAGTACCTAAATAGCCAAGGTAAATTGAATTAGAGGCATATGAAGTGGGTAGAATTCTTGCAGAGTTATACATTTGTGTTGAAGCATAGAAGTGGAAAATCTAACAGGGTTGTAGATGCACTAAGTAGGAGATAGTTGTTGCTTACAACAATGCAGTTTGAAGTAGTTGGGTTTGATGAACTCAAGAATTTGTACCCCAAGGATCCTGATTTTGCTGAAGCATGGACAGCTTGTAAAGAACCTATTGCCGTAGATAGAACCAAGTGGTTAGACTATTTGATTTAGGATGGCATGTTGTTCAAAGGTAGTCAATTGTGCATTCCAAGGAGTTCCATGAGGGAAAATTTGATTAAGGAGAAACACAGTGGAGGGATGGCAGGACATTTTGGTTGGGATAAGACCATTTCCATTCTTAGAGAACATTATTTTTGGCCTCAAATTACACCGGATGTGAAGAAGTTTGTACAGAGTTGCCAGGTTTGTCAAGTTGCCAAGGGGTTTAGTCAAAATACTGGCCTATATCAGCCATTGCATGTTCCATCAAGGCCATGGGAGGACATAAGTATGGATTTTGTTCTTGGATTGCCAAGGACACAAAGGGGTAATGACTCAGTATTCGTGGTGATTGATAGGTTCTCCAAAATGGTACATTTCATTCCACGCCACAAAACTCATGATGTTGTCCATATTGCAGACTTATTTTTCAAAGAGGTGGTAAGACTACATGGTCTTCCAAGGAGTATAGTTTCTAACAGAGATACTAAATTTGTGGGGTATTTTTGGAGGACATTGTGGAAGAAGTTGAGAAAAGACTTAAAATTCAGTTCCATGCATCACCCACAGACTGATGGCCAAACAGAAGTGGTAAATAGAAGTCTGGGTAATTTGCTAAGATGTTTAGTTGGAGATAAGCCCAAGGGATGGGATTTGATTCTACCACAGGCAGAGTTTGCTTATAATAACTCTGTAAATAGGAGAACTAGAAAATCACCATTTCAAATTGTATATGGGAATAGCCCAAGGACTGCACCAGAATTGAGGAAGATAGAACAAGGGGAGAGGACAAGTGCTGAAGCTGAGGAATTCGCTGAACACATCAAGCATCTACATGAGGAGGTTCAAGCACACATTATCAAGATGAATCAAGAGTATAAAGCTAGGGCTGATCAAAGGAGAAGACATAAGGAATTCCAAGTAGGGGATCTAGTCATGGTGCACTTACGAAAAGAAAGATTTCCAATTGGTACTTACAACAAGCTGAAAATGAAGAAATTTGGCCCCTACAAAGTTTTGAAGAAACATAACTCGGGAAATGCATATGAGGTGGAGCTGCCAGATGGTATTCACATTTCTCCCATTTTCAACATTGCAGATTTAATAGAGTATCATGATGATGGTGTAGATGAGGAGCTAGTTTTAGAGCCATGTCCAATTCTTGCTTCTAAGAAGGAGGAGATAGAAGACATTCTAGATCATCGTGTGGGTAGGAGTACCAGAAACAGGCAGTATGAACAGTATTTGGTCAAATGGAAAGGATGGCCGATCGAGGACTCAACTTGGATTTCAGAAGCTAAGGTTTCCCATTTGAGATTTCCTCTAACCTCCATAAAGTGATAGGGTCACTTTTCAATCTACCCTGGGTGTCTGATGCAGGAGCATCCAGAGGTATAAGGGCAATCCTGTGTCACAAAAAAAAATGTACTTAGACTTAGTTTCTATTTCATGTCTTTACATTTTTGGATACCCATTTGGCTCAAATAAAGGTTCCAACTCTCATAGTTCAACTATCAGTGTGTTTGAAAATCTTGAAAAAATAGGAGCATGTATTTGGGCCATCATTTCGGTAAACTAGAAGGTGTGAATTGGCCAGATGAATGTAATCATGATTTAGAACATTCCAGAAAAATAATCAGGTCAATAGGCCCCACGGTTTGAAAGTTATTGCAGTTTTTTGGGTTTTGGAGACCTCCTAAGAATGCTTCAAAGTCAGGTTTGGGGCATTAAATGACCTTGAAAAGGGTCAAAAAATGGGGGAGGAGTGAAGCTCATCCATAGAGCTATAGAGCACTTTGAGAGCTTTCCAAAAATGTAAACGGTTCATCAATCAGAGCTACGGTTCAAAATTTATGCCTCCCAGAAGTTCGGTTACCGTTTCTGGATTCTTCTAGATTGGCACCGACTTCTAACGCAGCTTCTAGAACTTTCTATTTCATTGGTGGATGCCTACTAGCACTTTGTAGAATGTACTCCTAGTCCTTAACCCTCCGAGGTCTATTTAAGGAGATTTCTGGCATTGTAAAAGGCAGTTCGGAGTGGAGTTTGAGAGGGGGTGCTAAAAGGAGAAATATTCTCCAGATTTATGCTATTGTAAGCCCTTAGGGCATGTTTTGAAGTTTATTTTCTCTGCACTGTTTGTACTAGCTTATTTTCTCAGTTAATATAATTTTCCCTTTCTGTTGGTTCCATTCTATTCTTGGGTTGTGTCTTCATCATCACATCATATGACATCTTCTATGGACATGTTTTCTTCTATTGAGCCTTGTACTTCTCCACCTATATTGATGGGTAATAATACATACATGAAGGTTTGTGGGAAAGGTTATATTCCTATGAGAGAGTGTACATTTAATCATGATCTTTGTGCACCATCCTTGACCACTAATCTCCTTTCCATTTACCAAATTACTCCTAGGGCACAAGGTAAAATTGTTGAGTTCACTTGTGATCATTTCTATATTAGGTACATGGAGACTAGAGATGTCATAGCTATGGGAGTTGTTGATCATACATCATGCTTGTATTCTTTTACACATTTTTTTGATAATGATGATGATATTCATGTTATACTCAACCCTTTATCAAGGGTGAATAATTCATGTAAGGAGAACATTGAACACTTGAATCATTTTGTTCTTGAGACAAGTGTTGAAATTCCTACTCCTCCACCTCCTACTTCTTTAGACATGATTCTACTATTTAGCATAATGATCTTTATGCCTGAGATCTTGCAGTTCCTAGATGTTCTTTTAGACAAGTCTCATATTGTAAATTTGGTTAATACACTTGAGGGGGTTTCTCTTCAAGATACTTCTTCACCTTCTTTGGAGATTAGATTTCCCAACTCTTCATGTTCTCTTGTTTTTTCACATCTCATAGATCAACTTGATCATGTGACAAAGTCTTTTAGCTTGGAGACACCTATTATTCTTCAGAGATGCATACATGGGGACCTTCTTCCTCCTTGAATTTTTACATCGAGTGGCTTCTTAATCATTTGATGTATTTATATATTCCTAAGGAGAGAAATTTTTCATGTAGGTACTAGATTATATTTTTCTTGCAGGTACTCTTCATCTACATTGGAGCTTCTTCATTATGGGGGGGATATCATGTCTCTTTATTTCCTTCCTATGGGGAGATCCTTCTTTGTATATACACGATGTATGCAATTTTTAGGAGGGTCTTGAGTACTCCATCCATCCATGCATTTTTTTTGTCATCTCTCTTTTAGGGGTTGGCTTTTTCCAATGAGGTTTTCTCTCTTTCTCCACTTTATGAGAAATTACCTTTCATGTATTGTATTTCATATTGTACATTGGTACCTCAAATGGCCTAGTAGTTGGGACCCATCTTGCATTGTGAGTTTAAGTGCATTCTCCTAAGTTACACTTAAGAGGGAGTGTTGGTGTAATTAAATATTCACTAATTACACTTACTTAAGCTTACTTAGGACAATGCATTGCATAGTAGTTTGTGATTGAGATACTTAGGAGTTTGCAACTCAATTAAACACATGGTGTAGGATAATTTCACTCTAGGTGGTCATAGTTGTTATCTCATTCCACCTTTAGTGCACTTATCACATTTTCATCCTCATCATTTCACATACTTCATTGCATAATAGAGGATGATCCACCTTTGGTGGACATGTGATTCCACCTTGTGTGAGTGATATCTTATCTTATCCTTATCATTGCCTCTTAGTTCCTCTTCTATATAAGGAGGCCTATTATGTATATTTTAAATCAATCCATTGGATGTAAATCAAGTCTATTATTAATAATAGCATTATTTCATCATCATTCAATTTTCTTGCCATTCTCTTATGGAATTTATCTCGGTCTTTCATTTGATCCTAGGGGTGTTGTAGAGTCACCTAAAACTCTAACACTAACCTCTTTATCTTGAACTAATTCTCTCAAAAAATTGTACTTGATTTGAATGTGTTTTTTCTTAGTATGTATCACTTGATTCTTGTATATGTTGATTGCACTTGTGTTATCGCAATAGTACTAGGTCCTTCATTTCTTCCTTCATTCTTGATAACAATTGCTCAAACTAGATTATGTTGGAACAATTAATTATTGCAACACCATATTTTGCCTCTGTTATAGACCAGGATATGCGTTTCTTCTTCTTACTTGTCCATGATACTATCCTCTTTCCAAGAAAGAATTCTCCTCTACTGTTGATTTTCATGTCATCAATGCTTCCATCCAAATCAACATCATTAAATGATTTCAACTCAAAGCTTCCTCCTTTCTTGTACCATAGACCATAGTCTTGAGTGCCTTTTAGATATGTCATAATTCATTTGATTGTCATTATGTGATTTCCTCTAAGATTAGCAGAAAACCTTGCAGCTATACCAACTGCTAATACAATATTAGGCCTTATGTGCACCACATATTGAAGTTTCCCAATCATGGATCTATAGGTAGTCTAATTTAGCTCCTTTGAATCATCATTCTTGGATAGTTTGTGTCTAGTAGACATAGGTGTTCCAAATAGTTTGGAATCATCCATTCCAAAAGTCTTTAGTATTTACTCGATGTATTTTGACTAAGTAATGTAGATTCCCTCCTTCATTTGCTAAACTTGTAAACCAACAAAGAATTTTATCTCTCCAAACATTAACATTTCAAATTATTTCCTCATTTCTTTAGAGAATGATTTACAAAAGTCACCATGACCTATGAATAAAATATCATCTACAAATATTTCTGCTAGTAATATCTTATTATGTGGTCCTTCTTTTTATAAATACTACTATTATCATTTCTTCTTTGAAAACCAATCCTTACTAGATATCCATGTATCCTTTCATACCATGCTCTATGAGCTTGTTTCAAACCATATAAAGCTTTGTGTAGTTTTCATACCATGTCTCTTTTATTTGGATCAATGAAACCTTTAGGATGATCAATGTAGAATTCTTCTTCCAAAATTCCATTCAAGAAAGCTAATTTTACATCCATTTGATACACTTTGAATCCTTTATGTACAACATATGGAAGTAGTGTTCTAACTCCTTCAAGTCTAGCTGTAGACACCTAAAAACCTTTAGAAAATAAAGTATTTTTATTTTCTGAAAAAATTTTGATGACATCATCATTTATTAATTAATTAATTATATAATTTATTTATTTATTTTTATGCCATTAAATCCCTTTATCTTAATTAAAAATATTTAATTAAGGAATCCCTCCCAAAAATGTTTAAATCTTATTTAAACATTATTTCCTTATTTATTAATTATTTAATTAATAAATTGACCAAAAAACCCAAAATAAATAAAAAATTTATTTTTTGTCCAAAACTTGGCCAATTTCCTTAAGACCACTAACCTTTTCCAAAATCTTCTAATCCTTCTTTAATTTTGATTAAAGGCTAATCCCATCATTTCCTACCCCTAATCCCAACTCAAAATATTTAATTAAGATTAAATATTAATCCTCATGTTTATTAAAAAAGTTTTAATAAATATCTCCTCAACCCAAACTCTTGAAATAAATAAAACTTTATTTATTTCCTAAAAATCTAATTTATCCTCATCCTAAGAAGTTCTAGACTCTTCTAGAAAGTCTTCATCCTCATCCTAAGAAATTCTAGACTATTCTAGAAAGTCTTTATCCTCATCCAAAGTCTAGACTCTTCTAGAAGATGTCTTTAAAACTAATCCTAATCCCTTCCTAACCTTGTCACATTCCCTAAACATGGGTTAAGACTTACTAACCCAAGCCAAAGTTAATAAATATCTCCTCCTTCACCCACCCTCATTAAATGACATCCACTTGCCTATCCCTAAGCTAATCCTAAATCATCCTAATCCATCATCTAATCATTTGCACAATCCTAAGCAAGCTTAAAACCTTCCTAATCAAGTCCAAGTCAAAATTTCTCTCATCTCCCTCAAAATATCTCAACCATAAAACTTTATGAAGCCCACTAGGCCATAAATGACTCGTCCAAGCCCTTTTATTGCTCTTACAAGCCATTATGAGGGTCTTTATGAAAATTTTATCCCTTGAGCCTCCTTTTTTGACTCATCCTTCCCATTTCCTCCATCCTCTCACCATGTGACATGTGTCACTCCTTGATTGGCTATAAGGAAGCACAATCCATGTGCTCTCCTCTCATGCAATTTGAGCCCTCCATGAGCTTTTTTCCATCCTTGCATCTTAGCCCTCAATCCCTCAAGCCTCTTGCCTATAAATTGGATCCTTCCCCTTTGCAAAATAACACAATCCATTAAGTAAAGTCATAATGCCATTTTGAGAAGCCATTTTACATCAAAACCATACACTCACACCCAAATTCCAACTCCATTTGAAGCATAAAGCTTGAGCATACATCCTATCTATTTAGACAAAGCTACTCAACAAGAGAGCTTCTCATTGAGAGAGCCCATTAATGGCTCATATTCTCAATTGAGAGCTCATCTTAGTCTATCTTGAAGTTTATGAATTTTGTTTAGTTTGTAGAAGCTTTATTTAAATTTGGTTTCTATTAGCATACTAACATTTCTCATATACACTAGCAATAGGAGAAAATGTCTCCATAGTCTATACCTTCTTCTTGAGCATATCCTTTACACACTAGCCTTGCTGTATTACTTGATGCTTTACCAATTTCATTCAATTTGTCTCTAAAAACCATCTTTGTACCATTTACACTTTTGTCCTTGGGTCTTGGAACAAGAGTCTAGGTTTTGTTCCTTTCAATATGCTAAATCCTTTATTCATTGCCTCTAGCCAACTTTCATTATTCAAAGAATCTTTTATAGTTATAGGTTCAAATTCAGTAAGAAAACATGTACCTTTTAGTTTATTCCTTCTTAGGATGGCTCATGTCTAATAGCCAATTATTTCTTTAGGTGCATTATTCCTTTTGACATATCTAGGAAATATGGGTTCCTTCCTTCTAGATTCTAGACTTGTTTCACTTGGTCCACCATTCTCAAAGGATGAACTTTTTATCTTTGTTCAGCTCCCACTATCTATGACAAGTCCCTTTGGCTATGACTTGGGTTCCTCTATCGAAGACTCAACTTTCACTAACTATTGCTCAGGTTGCACTAGCTGAAACTTGGGTTGCATTACAGACTTAGTTATCTTGGGTGGCATTGATTGCTAGGGTGATGATGTCTATTGTTGCCCAACTACATTTGCTTGAAGCTTGGATAAAGTCTCAGGCTCATAGTAAACAAAGTTTATGTAGTCTTCAGGTTCTTTGGTTCTTTGTTCTTCACTCTTTTTTCCAAACTCATTGAATTCATTAGAGATGAATTACGTCCTCTATCTAACCTTGGGCATTTAAAATTCTTTCCTATTTCCTTTTCAGCTCTAGCTAGATACCATTTGAACTTTTGAAAAGCTTCATATTTTTCTTTTAAATACATCACTATCATCATTCTAAAATAATCATCAACAAACAAAATGAAGTATTTATCTCCACTGTAACTATCCGTACCTATTGGTCCACAAGGATCTATATGAACTAGTTCCAAAACTTCTTTAGTATTATTATTCTTACTTTTGAAACTACTTTTTCCCATTGTTCCAATCTAACATTGTTTGTATATGACTATTTCAGGTTTCTTTAGATTTGGTATAACTCTTACTCTTTTATTCTTGCTTTGGTAGCTAGATTATCAAATTTTACATGACACGTTATTTTATGCCATATCCAACTTTCTTTTACTTGTTCCAAAAAAAAAAAAAGTTTTAGTAAGATCTAGATAGAATAGATTACCTTTAGTCTAACTACCAATCCCAACTAGGTTTCCTTACCATCCAACAACTTAGATTTCTCATTCATGAATTCTACCCTATATCCAATATTTTTCAATTGTGCCACACTTAGAAGATTATGTCTTAGTACTTGAACCTAGTAAGAATTGTCACATTTAAGTCCATTAGTTAACATAATGCATCATTTTCCTTTCACATAACATAGTTCATTGTTTCCAAATCTAACACTTCCACCATCATAGTGCTCCAAATGTTCAAACATAGTATTTTCACCAGTCATGTGATGAGAACACCCACTATCTATTATCCATGTGTCATTCTTGCTAACATGAGAAATAAGTGTCATCTTTTTATTATCATTATCTCTTATTAATCACTAATAACAATATATACCATTTCATCTTTATCATCACTGTCAGAATCTTTAGCATTATAACGATATTTCTTACCTTTATCTTTGTAGTAATTGTAGCTTTTGGAATCTTTCTTGCCTTTAAACTTGTTGAATTTGTTGTCATCTTTGTTTTCTTTGTTTTGACACCTTGCAAGAATGTGGCCAACTTCTTCACAAGAGAAACAAATCAATGGTATTTTACCTTTATATTTACCCTTTCCTTTTGGTAACCTTCTTGTAAGTAGGGCTTCAATAGCTTCAAGGTCATCTTTAGAATCATCATCATCTTCATTGTCAATCTATTTTCCTTTCGAGTTTCCTCCATTTCTGCCAAGAGTTAGTTTGTATTTGAATGTTGATTCTATGTTACGAGAGCTAGGAAGATAGTTATCAAAATTATCCAAATCAAAAGCTATTAATCTTCCCACTAGTGCATCCAAAGTTATATCTTTTTTGGGATCACATATCATCTCTTTAATAGCTGAAACTTTAATTGCATAAATAGGAAGAAGAGTTCTTAATAACTTTCTAACTACTATTGTATCATCTATTTTTCTTCCTATAGCTCTAATTGCACTTACACTTTCTTTGATTCTTTTGCTGTATTTTGCAATGTTTTCATCTTCTTTCATCTTCATCTGATCAAAATAACCTCTTAGAATTTATTCTTTGGCTCTTTTCACATTATCCTCTCCTCCATAGATCTTTCCTAGCTTATTCTACATATCATAGTAGGCAAATCTTTGACTTCATCAAATTTAGAATAGTTGAGAGAAGAAGTAATATCATCATCATTGTGTTGTGAATCTTCATGTCTACCATCTGATACATAGTTAAAGGCCTTGGAGGTGCCACATATTGATTCTCTAAGAAGTGCAGATCTATATCTCCAATGGTTCTTAGATGTAGCTTCATCAGTTCCTACAATGTTGAAAAGTTATCTCTATTATGCTTAGGGATCTCTCTTCTATAAGACATCTTGATTTTTAGCTTAGGTCTTTGAAACCTTTCTTGTGAGCACCAACACCTTTGATATCAATTGTTTCAAATATAAGAGGAGTAACTACGAGGGGAGGGGTGAATCAATTACCACAAAAAAAATTCCAAATCCCTTAGATGTCAATACAAACATCTCACTAAGCCAAATCTATGCACTTCTTAGTTTGAAATTGATATGCACTATAACTCAGTTAACAAAGTAGTCTTAAGATATTAATGTGAATTAAAATTTAGTAACTTACTTGAATAAACACTAAGCATTAAGTAAATAACATGAAAACATGAGACACCAATTTTTTAACTGGAAACCCAATTTTGGAAAACCACTAATGCAACTAGTTACAATTTTTAACTCTTCTGAAGTGAGCCTTGTTAGGAGCCAACTCTATTAAAGGTTACAAAAAATATAGTTAAGTGTGACCTTGTTAGAGGATTTAAATCACCCTATTAGGAGTGGCCTTGTTAGAGGTCTTAAAACAATTTAATATATAAATGTCACCTTATTAGAGGATTTACAAAATGACTACCAAGCCAAGTCTGTTAAGAGATTTCTTCATTGCTACAATTGGTAGAGAGTAACAATGATTGACTTGTTTGATGAAGCAACTAACTTTGTAGATATTAGATCATTGTTCCAATTTATCCTCTTAATCCTTCTTGGTCAAAATATTCTTTGAAGCTCCTTAGATGTTTTGTCTTCAATCAGATATCATTCTTATTTTTGCATCTTTTTCATTCTTTCTTTTTCACATTTTAGTCAACAACTTGACCTTTTATATATATGAATCCAAATGTCAAGTTAGTTTGAATATCTTTTCAAACAAATAATTAACATCCACTAGGTTGGCTTGCATTGACCATTTAATTACCAAAAGTACTATGTTGTTAGTAGGCTAATACTGAAAATCAATCACTTAGTTCATACTCAATTCCTTTGGTAATTGACTTGACTCAATTTACACTGAATTCCTTTAGTAACCCATCTAACTCAATTTACACTGACACCATTGATTGACTTACCTAACTTAGTTTACACTTATTCTCTTTGATGACCAACTGAACTTGGTTCCTTGTGAATTATGCTCGGTTGATAGTAGAGTCTTCTTCACTAATTGACTAAGCTCAGTTAATACCAGTTGTGATCGGTTTAGAGTGTGCCATTTGTGTAACATCAATAGAAATATACAATTGAATAATTGATTTCAACACAAATACCTAAACCAAGAGAAGAGATAATTGTTGAGTTAGAAACTATTGGAACCATTAATGTTGATGATATTCCTATAGGGGAGTATTGTAGAAATATGATTAGATCATTATCATGATGTTATGTTACATTCATGATTGTGTTTGTCACTAATGTCAATATAGCAGTTTTCAGTGGTATCTAAAAGAAGAAGAACAGAAAGACCAAGTTGATATGGATAAATCATTGAGTACTTTTAATAGCAAGGTTAAAGGGAGATAATACTATATGTCTAGTATATGTAGCTAACCTCAAAAGTATAAGATATTAAGTCTAGAAAAAGTTATGCAAGTTTCAGTGAAGATTGTTATGAGATAGGGTTTATAGAGGCATGTTCTGGTAAACTTGTTATATCTCTTAGCATAGTTATTCTTCTAAGAAGCCAAAGTTACAAATGTGCATAAGACATGTTGTCAATGACATGGCAAATATTTCTCATCATAATGTTACATGTACAAAAATTTATTTGAGTTGCAAGGTGAAAGATTAATATTATTGCTAATTATAATTTGTTCTTAATGTGGTCCTATAATAATTAATTGAGAAGGTATAATAGCTGACTTAGGAAATTATTTTATGGACTTGATATAAAGAAATGCCACTTTCCTTTATCATTGATGTGATGTAAAAAGTATGAATGGATGAATTTGAATGATAGAAGAGCGGAATGTGAAGATAAGAAAAGCTAAGTAGAAGTAAAGGAAACTTCATTGTTGAGTTTTTATTGTGTGATCCAAAGCTGGATACTTGGATCTAAGGTTTGTGACCTACTCTACAAGGTCTGACATTGATTGGTTTGGTTGAAAAGATAGAGGAAAGAAGTGTGAAGTATAGCACACACAATTATTTTACAAGGAATAGTTGAGAGATCAGTTGGACAATGAGTTCAGTGGTCTTGCCCCAGTAGCTATTTGGACAACGGGTCCTTCTATCTTCTACAACTCCTAACAGGGTTGGTACAACTCCTAATAGGGTTAGAATCTTCTAACAAGGATTCATAGTCTCCTAATAGGGGCTCTTATGTACTAAATGTTGTAATTGACTCCTAACATGGTTCATCCTCTAACAAGGAATATTTATGTTAGTGCATCATCTTGTGGGCATCATTCTCACTAGGGTTTTCCCTCTGATCAAGGATTTTCCTATTTAACATATTTGGTGTAATTGGCTATGTGCATCTTGTTATGGTTACTATTTAGTTTGGTTGAATGGATAAGATTATTTAAATTTTTTAATTATTGGATAAATAATTCACTCCCCCTCCATCTTAGTTATCTTGGTGGACTATTATTTCTAACAATTGGTATCAGAGCATTAGGTTTTTGAAGATAAAATTTAACTACTTTGGGAGATCCATGGCAAGCATGTTCAGGAAAGATAGTCCTAAGTCTAGTAGAGGAAATTTTGACACCCAGATGGTGGAAATTCTTGGCGACTTATCAAATTTATGTAAAGAATAGAGCATTGAGTTTTCATATCTAGAATTCTTCTATTGCATTCAAAAGAATAGAAGCTCAAGAAAAGATAAGTCCAACTCCAAAGAGGTCTTAAAGATAAAAGAAGGTATTGATCTACTTACGAAAAAAAAGTCAGAAGGTATGAGAATTTTCATTTGTTGGACATGTAGAGAGTTTGGTAATTTTTTATCTAGATGTCCTAAGAGATTAAGGAAAACAAGAAAGAGTTTATTTTCTAATCAAGTTGAAGAATTTAAAAAAATTATGGAAAGATTCTTGAATGAATATGATAATGAGCCTAGATTGGTTAATGATGAGGAAGTAATAGAAAAGATAGCTTTGGTAACTATTATGGAAAGCATAAATGTGAGATTTGATGAGAAATTTAGGGTACAAGAAAGGATAGTTTATTAAAATTTAGATGATGATATTGCTATTAAATCGAGGAATGATGAAGTATTTCTTGAGACTAACAATCATTTGTAGAATAAAAGAGAGCTAAGGTAGGAACACAACTCAAAACCTTTAGTAGAGCCAAGAGTTGAGATAAGAACTCCTACTTCAGATAAGAATATGACAAAGAATCATCCACCTAAGTAGATCATTAGAAGAAAAGATAAAGTTGTGATGAAAAGAAGTAGATTCAATGAATAACTATGTTTGATATCTCAAGTTGAACCTAAGAATGTATATGCAGCATGTAAAGATGACTATTGGAAACAAGTTGTGAAAGAGGAATCGGATCAGATAGTAAAGAATGAGACATGGGAATCGGTCCCCAAACCAACAAACAAAAATGTGATAGGAACTAAATGGGTATTTAGGAACAAGATGAAAGAACAAGGTGAAGTGGTAAGGAACAAGGAAAGATTGGTATGTAAAAGTTACTCATAGGAAGAAGGAATCTTTATTCTGTAGACTAAGTATTTGAAGGATTTACTAAAAAGGTTTGGTTTGGAAACATGTAAAACTATTGGAACACCTATGGTAACTAGACACAATTTATCTATAAAGGATGAGACACCTACTATTGAGTAGAAGAAGTACAGATCTATGATTGAAATTTTGTAATATCTGAATCACACAAGGTTAGATATAGAAAATGTAGTTGGAATTATTGCAATATTCCAAGCTAATCCCAAAGAAGCACATCATGTATTAGTCAAAAGGATATTTAGATACCTCAAAGGAACACTAGAGTTTGTATTGAGGTATGATAAGTCTAATGATTTCACACTATGTGCTTATACTTATGTTGATTGGGTGGGTAGTGTGGATGACAGAAAGAGCACTAGTGGTGGAGCCTTATTTCTTGGAGGAAGATCGATTTCTTGGCTAAGAAAGAAGCAAGATTGTACCTCACAAAGTACAATAGAAATAGAATATGTTTCAGCAGCAAACAATTGTAATCAAATTGTTTTGATGAAGAAAATTCTAAAGGATATAATGATAGAATTTAGTGAACATATTGTCATACATTGTGACAATACAAGAATAGTAAATATTTCTAAAAATCTAGTGTTGCAATCTAAGACCAAGCACATTTCTATCAAGTATCACATGTTGATAGAGAAAGTTGTAGAAAAGGATATTAGATTGGAGTATGTGAGCACTAAAGAGCATATTGTAGATATTTTCACTAAGCCTCTTCTCAAAGAGACTTTTGAGTATTTGCAAGGTATGATAGGGGTTATGCCCCTTCCTACATCAGAGTAGAAGATGCAAGAATGCACTAGTCCAATGTAATAGACCACCAGTGTTTGTCTAGACTAAATGCTAATGCTTAATGTTTGGGAGAAGTTTAGTAATTTGGAAGAAACAGTTTGGGAGAATGATTGGTGAAGAGGATTTGAAAAGAAAGGTTAACAATCTTTTGTAGTTGGTATTCTTGGAACTAGATGTTTTTCATCTATGTTGCCATCAATGCCAAAGGGGGAGATTGTTGGAAGTATGAATGCTAATGATATTCCTATGGGGGAGTATTGTACAAACATGTTTAGATCATTATCATGATGATATGTTACATTCATGACTGTATTTGTCATTGATGTCAACATAGCATTTTTCTATGGTATTTGATAGAAGAACAATGGAAAGATCAAGTTGGTACAAATAGATCCTTGAGTACTTTTAGTAGAAAGGTTGAAGGAAGATTATACTATATGTCTAGTATACATAGCTAACCTTGGAAGCATAAGATATTAATTTTGGAAGAAGTTATGCAAGTTTCAGTGAAGACTGCTATGAGATAGAGTTTATAGAGGCATGTTCTAGTAACTTGTTATATCTCTTAGTAGATTTATTATTCTAAGAAGCCAAAGTTATAGATGTGAAGAACACATATTGGTGATGATGTGGCTAATCTCGCTCATCATAATGTTATGTGTATGAAAAGTTATTTGAGTTGCAATGTGAAAAATTAATGTTATCATTAAGTGTAATGTGTACTTAATGTGGTCCTATTATAATTAATTGAGAAGGTATAACAACTAACTTAGGGAATTGTTTTATAGACTTTGTATAAAGGAATGGCATTTTCCTTTATCATTGATGTCATGTATGAGGTATGAATGGATGAATGTGAATGATAGTAGAGCAGAATGTGAAGATAAGAAGAGCTAAGTGGAAGTGAAGGAAACTTCATTTCCAAGGTTTGATTGTGTGATTCAAAGTTGGATACTTGGATCTAAGGTTCATGACTTGGTCTACAAGGTCTAATAGTGACTAGTCTAATTGATAGGACAGAGAAAAGAAGTTTGAAGTATAGTACACACAATTATTCTGCAAGGAATAGTTGAGAGATTAGTTGGAGACTGGGTTTTTTGGTCTTGTCCGAAAAGCTATTTGGATATCAGGTCTAGTTGTCTTCTACAACTCCTAATAGGGTTGGCACAAAGCCTAACAGGGTTGGAATCTTCTAACAAGGATCCAAAGTCTCCTATCAAGGACTCTTATGCACTAAATTTTGTAATTGACTCCTAATAGGGTCCATCCTCTAAAAAGGAATATTTATATTAGTACATCATCTTGTGGGCATAATTCCCACTAGGGTTTTCCCTCTGATCAAGGGTTTCACTAGTTAACAGGTCTAGTGTAATTGTCTATGTGCATCTTGTTATGGTTACTATTTACTTTGGTTGAATGAATAAGATTGTTTAAGGTTGATAAATGTTTTGATTATTGGATAACTAATTCACACCCCCCCTAGTTATTTTGGTGGATTATTATTCATAATAGCAACTCCTACCTCTAATAGGAATCTAATAAATAATCACCCTCCAGTGCAGATAATTGGAAGAAAAGACAAAGCAGTGGTGAGAAGAAATGGAGTAAATAAGGAATTATGTTTGATTTATCAAGTTGAAACTAAGAGTGAAAATGAAGCATATAAAGATGATCATTGGATTCAAGAAATGAAGGAAGAATTAGATCATAGTGTGAAGAGTGACACATGGGAATTAGTTTCTAGGCCTAAAGACAAGAATATTAAACGAACTAAATGGGTATTTAGAAACAAGATGAGCAAGGCAAAGTCGTAAGAAACAAGGCTAGATTGGTATGCAAAGATTATTCACAACAAGAAGGAATAGACTATGAGGAAACATATACCCCTATAGAAATGATGGATGTAGTAAGAATTTTCTTAGCTTATATAGAAAATAAGAAGTTCAAAGTGTATTAGATGGATGTCAAATCAGCCTTCTTGAATGGAGAACTTGAAGAAGTATATGTTGAGCAGCCTAAAGGTTTACCTTAGACACAAGATAAATATATGGTACGAAGATTGAAGAAATCTCTATATGGGTTAAAGAAAGCACCTAGAACTTGATATGTAGGGTTAGACAAGTATTTGGAAAAGCTTGAATTTGCCAAAGGTACAATAAATAGTAACCTATACTTGAAAGAAATTGAGAATGGTTTGATGATAATAGTGATCTTTGTTGATGAGATAATTTTTGGAGGTAATGATGAAGCCAGTGATAAGTTTATTGAAGAAATGAAGAATGATTTTGAAATGAGTATGATCAGGAGGGGTAAAGTTATTTCTAGGTTTATAGATTGTGCAAAATAGTGATTGCATTTTCATTTCACAAGCTAAATATTTAAAAGATTTGTTAAAAAGAATTAAATTGAAAAATCATAAGCCTATCAGTACACCAATGATAGCTAGTCATAATTTATGAAACACCTACTATTGAGTAAAATAATTTTCAATCCATGATTGGAGGTTTGCGATATCTAACTCACACTAGACTAGATATAGAAAATGCAATTGGTATTGTTGCTAGATTTCGAGATGATCCTAATGAGTATCATTATGTAGTAGTAAAGAGGATACTCAAATATTTAAAGGAAACATCTATTTATGGGATATGGTATGACAGAATGAGTGATTTCACTATATGTTCTTATACTGTTGTGGACTGGGTAGTGAGCATTCTTTCTTGGAGGAAGATTGGTTTCTTGGCTAAGCAAGAAACAAGATTTTATCTCACAAAGTGAAACTAAGGTAGAGTATGTAGCAATAGAAAATAATTTTAATAAAATCATGTGGATGAAGCATATGCTGAAGGATATAAAGATAATTTTTTTAGAAGTTTTTATCATTAATTGTGACAACACAGGTATAGTAAGTATGTCTAAGAATCATGTATTGAAAATTAATATTAAGAATATATTTATTAAGTATCATGTATTGAGAGAGAAGGTAGCCAAGAAAGAGACTAGATTGGAGTATGTCAGTACTAAATATTAGATTGTAGATATCTTTACAATGCCCTTGCCAAAAGATACATTTGAGTACTTGAGAGGTATGCTTGGAGTTATGCCCCTACATACATCAAAGTAGATGATGTAGAGATTGCATCAGCCTAGTGGTACAAAGTACTATTGTTTGACTAGATTGAGTGTTGATGCTTCCTATATGGGGGAGTATCTGTGATTAGAAGAGTTATTAAAGACTCTTGGTAATTGGTTTTAACTAGTGTCATTGGACACTTGAGCTGGTTAAAGACTTTGAGCAAAGGATTGACATAATGAGGCCTTTGTCATTGATGTCAATAGGGGAGAGAATCTATGAAAACATCTTTATATCTCACAAATATGAGGGAGAGAAGCATGAAAACATCTCCCAAGTATGAATGGGGGAGAATAGAGTGTGCATGGAAAAACATCTCTACTTTATTAGGAGAAGGAACATCTCTATAGGAGAGATATACAACATGAAGAGTTATGTATGGGGTAGAAGTTAAGAGTTGTTTATTGTGTGAACAACTGAAGCCAATCCTAAGAGATGTAGAAAAGAGAAGTGTTTGCAGAGTATTGTTCAGTATTCTTAGAACCTAGATGTTTTTCGTCTTTATTTCCATCACTACCAAAGGGGGATATTGTTAGCATAAATTCTAATGGTATTCCTTTGGGGGAGTATCCTAAGAATTCTAGAGCATGTGGTAATATTGACATGTTGCATTCATGACTATGTTTGCCATTGATGCCAACATAGTAGTAATTCTATGAAGATTAGCAAAGTAGAAGAAAGAGATCATGATCATATAGACAATGTCTTGATGGTTAAGTGATATGTGGTTGAGGACATTTTCCAAACTATGTCATGATGACAAGATTACGTGTGTGTAACATAATTTGAAGAGATATAGAAGATATACATGATTTACAAAAGTTAGTACAAAAATAAAGTACTTGAGAAGCAGGTTCTAATGATTGTATTTTATCTCTTAATAGATATATAAGTAGGGTACATGAAGTTATATAGTGATAGAGCATAGACTGATGATGACATCAGTGAGTATGCAAGTCTTGAAGTCATAAATGTGATGTTGTATAGACTATGAGCCGATAGTGCTATGTTGTAAAATAATTAATTATCTAATTTTGGTCCTATTATAATTAATTGGGAAAGCCTCAAGGCTAACTCAAGGATTTTTTTTGAGGACTTGGTATAAAGGAAAGTATTTTCATTCATTGTAAAGTGTGATTGGATGTGAAATGTTCAAGCAAGTGCGAACAAGAACATAGTGTTTGGTAAATGTGAGTAAGTGATCCAAGGGATTATTGGATGTAAAGTTTTTGATCAAATATCAAGATCATAAGGAGTAGAAGTTTGGTTGACTAGATAAGTAAATAGGAAGGAGAAGTACAACTTAATTATATTATTCTACAAGGAATATTACAAAGATCATTTGGATAATGAGTTCATTGGTCTATCCCCTAAACTTTTTTGGACAATGAGTCCATCTACCTTCTACAACTCCTATCAGGGTTGGCATAACTCCTAACATGGTTGGAATCTCCTAACATGAATTCAAAGTCTCCTAATAGGGATTGATATGTACTAAATGTTTTTATAGACTCTTAACAAGGTCCATCATCTAGCAAGGAATACTTATATTAGTACATCATCTTATAGGTACCATCCCCACTAGGGTTTTCCCTCTTACCAAGGGTTTCCCTAGTTAACATATCTAGTGTTACTATACATGAGTATCTTGTTGTGGTTTCTTATTAATAAGGTTGATAATTATGATAATAGTTGGATAAATGATTCACCCCCTCCCCCCCCCCATCTTAGTTATATTGGTGGGCTCTATATTCTAATAGAATGCATGCCTTATGTTGTTAGATAGGTCATGGAAGTTTCATAGGTATATTGTATAAATGGTCATGTGAACACCTATTCCCTAACAAAGGATGGAGTGAGAGACAAGCTAAAGCCATCGAAGGACATAAAAGATAAGGTATGTAGTAATTCTAGAATAAGTTTTATGGATGGAAGGAAGTTCATAGAAGGTATGAGACATGATCACATGTATTTTTTTATAATTCCAAAGTTGATAAAGAAGAAGAAAATGTACTTGTAGAAGATATAGATTTATTGAATTAGTTTTAGGATATTATATCCATTAATGTGCCTGATGGATTACCACTGGTAAAGAAAATCAAGCATTATATTGACTTAATTCCAAGAGCTAGTTTTCCAAATAAGGAAGTATAGAGGATGACACCAATAGAAAGTAAAGAGTTGAAAAAATAAGTATAGGAGTTATTGCAAAAGAAGTTGATTAGAGAGAGTTTGAGACCATGTATTGTATCAACAATATTATCACTAAAGAAGAATGGATAATGGAGAATGTGTATGGATTCTAGGGCTATCAATAAGATCATAATCATTTACAGATTTTCATTGTTGCAAATGGATGATATTATGGACTATTTAAGTAGAGTTGTGTATTTCAAAAAGATAGATTTGAAGAGAAGATGTCATTAGAATAAAATTAGAGAAGGAGATTAAATGAATACTACCTTCAAGAAAAATATAGGATTGTATGGGTGGTTAGTTGTATCTTTTGGGCTAATCAATGCATCGAGTATTTTCAAGCAACTCATGAATGAGATATTGAAAGAGTTTTTGGATAATTTTACCATCATTTTCCTAGATGATATTTTGATCTTTAGTAAGACATTAGAGGAGCATATAATGTATATTGATAGGGTGTTTGAGAAGTTGAGAGAAACTAAAATTATGATTAATTTGAAGAAGTACAGTTTTGTGAAGAACAAATTAGTGTATCTCACATTTGTAGTTTCAATAGAAGGTCTAAAAATAGACCTTGAGAAAGTGAAGGATATCCTTGAAAGACCTACTCCAAGGAGTGCTACTAAGGTAAGATATTTTTATGTTTTGATTATATTGTATAGAAATTTTATAAGAAGGTTTAACAACTTTTATGAACCCTTGACTAAAATAATGAGAAGGCATAGAAAATAGTTTAAGTGGACTACATGAGTAGATATGAGTTTTAATTTGCTGAAATAGAAAGTTATAGAACAACCTATTTTATTGCTTCCATATTTTAATAAGTTTATTCAAGTAGACTATGATTCTAGTGGTACTACAATAGGAGTTTATTTGAGCCAAGAAGCTAGACATGTTTCTTATTTCAGTGAGAAGTTACATGATGTCAAGAGGAAATATTTTATTTATGATCATAAATTTTACACTATAGTTTAGGCTTTGAAGAAGATGACACACTATCTTCTTCCTAAGGAGTTTATTTTGTATACTGATCATCAAGCTTTATAACATGTTAATAGTTAAAGAAATTTGAATCAAAGGCATTTGAAATGGTTTTTTTTTTTTTTCGAGTTGCACATTTATTTTGAGACATAGGAGTGGGAAGTTTAATAGGGTTGTAAATACTATTAGTTGGAGACAACATTTTCTGACAAAGATAAAGATTGAAGTGGTTGACTTCAAGGAACTCAAGAGTTTGTATACAAAGGATCTTGTTTTTAGTGAATCTTGGAAAATATGTATATAACATGTTACACTAGACATAAAAAGTGGTTGGATTTCATCATCTAGGGTGGAATGTTATTTATAGGAAGCCATTTATGTATTCCAAGGAGTTTTATGAGTGAGAATATCATCAAGGAGAAGCATAGAAAATGACTATTTGGACATATTAGTCAAGATTTTTCTAGTTATTGAGAATTATTACTAGAAATAGTTCCAACAAGATGTCAAGAATTTTGTATAGAGTTGCAAATTATGTCACATGAAAAAAGGAGAAAAACAAAATTTAGGGTTCCATCAGCCATTACCTATACCAAATAAGTCGTGGAACCATGGCAACATGGACTTTGTTCTTGATTTACTAAGGACTCAATATAGGCATGACTCAATTTTTGTAGTGGTTGACATGTTTTTTAAAATGACACATTCCATTCCCTAGAAGAAGACTAGTGATGTTGTTCATGTGGCATAATTCTTTTCAAAGAAATAGTGAGATTGCATGGTCTACCAAAGAACATAGTTTTAGATTGACACACCAAGTTTTTTGTGTATTTATGGTGCATGTTGTGAAAGAAATTGAAGATAGATTTGAAGTGCAGCTCATCACATCATCCATAGAATGATGGACAAGCATAGGCGGTAAATAGGAGTTTGGAAAATTTGTTGAGATATTTGTTTGGATATAAGCCAATGGGATGGGATGTAATTTTACCATATGTATAATTTTCATATTATAATTCTATCAACATAAATATTAGTTTGTGGTGACTAGTTAGGGGAGTACTGTACATACTTCATAAAAAAAATTGGGTCATGGTCGATGCTGTGGCCGATGTATGGCTGACATATGGCCGACATGTTGTAACCCTAAAGTGGCATTAAACTACTTGTATAAAAGGGCTTAGGGTTAGGGATTGTTTCATAGTGATGATGCAAAAATTGGTTCTTGTGGCAGTATTGAGTTGTAAGGGATTAGAAATCATAATTAGGTTGTAATCACTGGATTGTAATAATATTGGACTTGTTGTTTGGTGGACATAGCCTAGGGATTGGGTGAACCATGTTAAATCTTGGTGCCTTGTGTTCTTTTCCGTGTGATCTATTATTTTTTGTTATTAGTTATATTTACATGTAATTGTTATTTATGTCTGTGGTTTTATCCTAACAAGAGTAATTTTACCATATGTAGAATTTTCATATTATAATTCTATCAACATAACCAATGGTAATTCACCATTCCATAATATATATATGGAACTAGTCCTGGATGCTTCAAATTTGAGGATGTTTGATAAAGGAGAGATAAGCATACTGAGGCTAAGGATTTTATAGAACACATAAAGAACATCCATGAGAAAATGAAGAAGCACGTCAACTAGATGAATACATAGTACAAGGCTACTTGGTAGATGAGAAAAGAAAGAATAAGGAATTTTAGGTTGGTAATGAAGACATGCTTCATTTGAAGCAGTGATTTCAAATAGATATATATAATAGGTTAAAATGAAGAATTTAGGGCCATGTAACATACTAAAGAAGCAATATTCAAGAAAAGCATATGAAGTACAGTTTCCCACTAAACTAAATATTTTACCAATATTTAATAGTTTAGATCTAACAAACTATCATAAAGGTGTTGAAGATGAGTTCATATAAGTGTAGAGGAGTATCCCAGTAACAACTTCAACTATAAAGGAAATTGAGGACATATTGGAAAATTGTGATGAAGGACCACAAGAAATATGACATATGAAGAATATTTGGTCAAATGGAAATGATGACCTATAGAAGATTAATTGTGGCTAACAAGGGAGGTTAAGCATCTTTTTTCCTCTGAACATATGATATGTGACATGGTCACTTCTCAAATTATGTCGTTGTATGATTTCTTTCCCAACATTTTTACGAAGAGTTTAATTATATTAATCAATTGAACAGAGAAAATACTCAAGAAAATTTGAACTTCCTCTCTTCCCATACTTTTCTCTCTCCACGTACTAAAACTTTAGAGAGAAGTACGGGTTAAGGTTTTAAGTTTGAGTTTCCACTCTCTCTCCTCCAAGTTTTCTCTCTCCACGTACTAAAACTTTAGAGGAAAGTACGGGTTAAGGTTTTGGGTTTGAGTTTCACTTTTTCTCTATCCACGTACTAACATACTCTCTCTCCCCGTACTCCAACTTTTTAACCTAATCCTAACCCGAACTTCCCCAATGTTAGTTATTCCATGAAAACTCAAAAACATAGAAGTTTTCACTTGGGTGATTGGTCAAATATCTTGCAAGCTATAGAGGAAGAAAGTTAGAGGCAGCTTCCTAATGTTGGAGAGAATTTATCCTGTACGTGTGTGAAACAATACTTGAAGTTCTTTGATAAAAAAAATATAGCACTCACGGCATTCCTTGGGACCATAGACAAGGCATGTGCACTATTATCTTTATGACCTGTGGCCTGGCATTCATTCCATTATTAAAGTTTTTGATTAGAGACAAAGACGTTTCTATATGCAAGAGTAGTTAGTGGTTATAGAAAGTAGTGGTTGAGGAATAGACACAAAAGAAGGTGTGAAGGATGAGATTTGAAATAGTAAGAAATGTTGCAGATGCCCAGCCACCCACAGCCAGACAAGCCGCATGAAATCCATTTGACTAAATGCTCTAGCCTTTAGCCTTCTGCCGATAGTTCCCTGGTCACTTGAAAATCTATGCACTACTTATCTACCTGCTAACAAAATAAAGAAACATGCGCATAGGTGATGGAGAGAAGTATCAAACTGTTTGATTAAATGCCCAAATTAATACTCTCTGAATGTTTTAAAGTCAATCACCCACGTCTTGATATGAAGGTATCAATTTATTTCAAGATTATAGGGGTCCTTAGGCCATATGATTAGCTTCACTTTAACTCTAAAATTCTCTAACTTTGTGTTGCTAGAGTCCACAAAGAAAACATGTTCGATGCCAAAGTAAGATGAGATTTGAGTGAAGGCATAGTCACAGATAAAGGAAAGTATGAAAAATGTTTGTCTTGACACCACTTCTGATGACTTCATGGGAACGATCAAACATGGGGAGATTAATCTTTGAAATGTCTGTGGTTTCATAGTGATAATTATGGTAGCAACAGTAATAATGCATGTGAATTAATTGACATTCCTCCACCTGTGATAGCTAATGGAAGGTATGTGAGTTGTTCAAAGTAATGACAGATGCAAGAAACATGGTGAGAACATAGACGAGACATGTGTGTTGTTTTGATTGAAGGCCAGATTCATGCGACTTGTGGCCTTGAAGGAGATTAACGAACTCATTTGTAGCCCATGCTATTCACATTGAATACCATCAAAGCACAGTCAAATGATGACAACTCTTCAGCCTACAAACACGTTAACTAGATTTAAAATTGGTAATTCATTCTTGCAAGATAGTTTCAGCTCTACAAATATTTGAAGGTGGCTATTGAAAGAACTCACTTCACAATCATAGTTGCCAGCCAATCATTATCTGTGGTATCTACTCTTTGTACGCAGGATGTAAAAATTGAGGAAGCTTGCTATATGTTCGACAGAACTCCTCTAAGGATCTAATCTGAGAGATGTAATGATTGAGGTATTCACCAAATAAATTCGGTCAAAACAGAACAGTTGGTGGGGGTGATTATGTAGAGTGCTTAGATATATTGTATAAAAGGGTTTGTCAAGCAAATATGATCTCGTGGAATCTGGAGCTTGACTAAAGGTATTTTTACAATATACAATCTTAATCCAATCAGTAGAGGAAACATGAAAGAAGAATACAACCTCATAGATATGAGTAGCCTGATTGGAATCCACAACACTGAGATGGATGGCCTTCACTATCGTCTTCACTACTAATGCAACATTAAAAGTAGCCTCTATGATTGATCATCAATTTTCCTTATAAATTTGTGCTTGACCATAGCCTGATGGTTTATAATTAGGAGTGGAAACCTATGAAACTTTTTTTTTTCCAATGTTCAGACAAAATGCCAAGACAAAGGAGTGCTCATATTGTTTGACGAAATGCCTTTGCTACATCTAAAGGTTGGATTCTCAAAGTGAAGTAAAGATTTTGGTGAAGTTTTAATTAAAGAAGATATAACATCAATTTGATATAAAGAAAAGTGGCTATCGACTCCGCACAATTTTCCAGGACAGCCCTTGACAGGTGACAATATGAGGTATCAATTTCAAGGTAAGGAACCTCCTGTAATACTAAAAAGCACGCTCCCCAAAATATCTGACACAAAGATGGGGCATTTAGAAATTGTAGACTTCTAGAAGATGATGAACAAAGAAGATAAATCACCCTTGGCATGTCAAACGCTGGAAAGTGGTCTGGCCCATGCAGGAGGACATCTGCTCGCAGTTCAATGTGTGGAATTGGTTTTAGAATGTATCAAGGCATATGATCAAAATTCGAGGGACATCAAGACTGCAGGAGGTAATGTCGTAGCAAGGTTGGACCCAATATTTATATCCATCACTTTCAGATTGCCAGTAAGAGAGGAGTTCACAAAAATTTCTAAAGAAGGTGCCCAGGCTTATTTCCATCAGAATAAGAAGGCATGTCTCAATGTTATTGCTAAAAGTTGTCTCGATCAACCCAGACGAGGACAATCACAGTTGCCAAGAATGTTACACAGGAATATCTTTAATGAAGACATTTCTGATATGATAGTTCTTCTCAATAGAGTAGTGGGAAACCAGACGGCTGAAGATTTTCAAGATTGGATGTTTTTGTATATTAATACCATCACCACTGGAAAGCAATTTATAGATTGGGGAGAAATGATTAGCGATGCCCTCCATTACCAGTTGACAGGATTCAATGCAAATCAAGGATTTTACATGTCCTCATATATAATGTACGCAATTGCAAGTATGAAGTCATGGCCCGGTCTAAATCCTTATGGGGAGTATAGCTTGACCACTCAAATTTATAACTATTACCCCCAGTTGCAATTGAAACAAAGCAATACACACTTCCGCAGGGTGAATGATGCTTTTTCTATGCTCACTACCAGGGAACTACAAGGAGACATAGGACTTTGAATTTCTCCTGAAGCGACCAGTCTCATTAGTATTTATGGTAGCTTCTTCATACAATATCCTCGATTCACTTACATCCACATTGGAGGTTTCCAAGATTCTCCTCTCATGTTGCCTCGCTTTGTAGATGATAAGTTGGTACTTTCAGAAGTCTGCAGGAAAATTGGTCAAGTAAACAAAAAGTGCAGGAACAAAAGATCCATCCCTTTCCCAATTGGCATTGGACATTACAGTTGTTCATCTTCTTTGAATGCTCAAAATATTGAGAGATCCATGGTGAACATAACTCTACACTCTTTCTATAGTCGCTTTCCATTTGATAGTAGCGAGTATGTTAAAAATAACTTGGCACTTGGACCTGGCTATCTTCATTTCCCCACATTGGAAGATTATTGGGCTAATTGTGAGAATGATTTTGAAGTTAGAAAAAGGGACTGGATGAGATTTACAATACAACAAATCATTGATTACAAAATGGGATGGGATGTGACAGGCATAACGGAAGACAGGTCAGACTTGATTGATCCTTACTTCTTTGAGCGGATACAATTACTAGAATTGCCATATATCAATTGGTCACTGCCAAAACTAAAAGACCTCAAGGAAAGGACTTTCTTTGTGATTCAACAAACTGAGACTTGGTTAAAGAATAAAGTCCAAGAAGCAAATACTACTAAGTCAACAGGAAGAAGTAGTGTAAATAATAATAATACCCGTCAAGAAGGAACATCAGTTTCAACCATTCCGTCTTCTATTCCTACATCCTCAGGCTCTTTGCATAGCCCACAAGGGGGAGATGATGGTGAAGATCCAGATAAATGAGTTGATCTAGCATCAGCATGTGAACTCAACATGGTTACCAGGACGAAGAGATCAAAACCCAAGGAGAAGACCTTAAAGCCAATTCAACAAATGATTGATGAAGCTCCTGAGATGAATACTTTACCATCATTTTTAGATGAGATGATTCAATCCATAGCATCTCCTACACGTTCATTGTCTCCTGAAAGCATAGAAGCAATCCAAGAGGAGCCAGTTGTAGAAAATGTGCATAACTTGAACTTATCATCTACAGTCTTGCAGCTTCCTTCAGTAATTGGTCCATCTGCTAGTATCTCAACATCTTGGTTACAACAGAGTTTGGAGAGAAAGAAGAAAAGGGTGATTCAATTGGAAGCACCCAATCTAGATGTTGTAGCTGACTTGATGTACAGAAGTACAAAGATAAAGAAGACTAAAATGGATTCCAGACTAGCAGTGAGCCCCAGGTAATTTATTTGTTGAAATTGCACAACCAGTCACAGAAAAGGACATAAATGAGGCAAAAGAATCTAACTTTAGCATCACTAAAGTAGATCTAGGCTGGACTACCCATGAAGGGAAAGAACACCATTTTCAAGTGTCAGCTGCTGTCCTAATAGAACAATCAAGGAGAGATAAGCAAGTTAAGAATCAACTCAAGTGTCAAGTCCAAGCTCTTTCTTCATGCATCAAATTGATGGTTTGTGACTCCTTTCCAGGTCCTAGTTCATCCATAGAAATTATAAAGATCTGAAGAAGATGTTTGATGAAGAAGCCATTCGAAATGTAGGAGAATGCCAAACTTATGGTAAGATGGTGAAAGCATGGGTACAAAGCATGAAAGAACAGGCATCAGGCTTATTTCGAGATGTTCAAGGTATATTTACCAAAGCGGATCATATACAACAAAGCATTAAAAAAGAACTGACAACTCTCAAGGAACAACGAACATTCTGGAAAGAAATTGATGCCAATTTAGTAGAAATTAAGGGCATGGACAGCAATATAGTCAAGTCACTAAAGTTAATCAGCACTGGAGAAGAAGAGAAAATTGATATATGGATGGAAAATATCCGGTGGAAGAATGATAGTATGAATGAAAAATTGAGTGAAGGAGAACAATTCTTAAACTCATGCAAGTTACTGAAAAAGAAAGCCTTGGGGGATATACCGATGATTGTAGAAGGTATTCCTATTAGTGAGCACACTCCAAATCTAGACATATCTTCCATTTTGGAATGCATAGAGACAAAAATTAGCACCGAACTCGGCAGTAAACAAAGTTCAGATGCTAGTGTTATGATGAGATTGAGCTATCTCTCAGTAGCATTGAACTCCTGTACTCAAAACTTGTCAGGTTGTGTTATAGAATTGGATGAAATTAGAAAGGGACATGAGCTGTGTAAGCTGAAGATGCAGAGTTTAATCATCATTAAGAACAAAACTTTGGCTCAAGTCATCAAATCATTCAGAGCATACAAGGAAAACTTGACTCAGTTGTTGGTAGCACCTACAGATCAAGGAGCAAATTCAAAGAATTAAAAGTGATCAAGGAGCAAATTCAAAGAATTAAAAGTTAGAAGTATTTCTGTCCAAAGTTGTCTTAGAATTTTGTTGATGTATTTTGTAAAAAGGTCAACTTTAGAATTAATTCTAGTTTTCATTTTTCTAACCGTAGTTAAGCTTCAGGGGTTAGAGTTGGTTACAAATCATCTTCAAGTAGCCCAACTCCAACTTTTTGGGTAGTTACAAACCCGAGAAGTTGGTTATTCTAGATTGGCTATAAATTCCTGAAAGTCATTGTAATAAAGGACTTTTTTTTGGGGGGGGGGACTTGGATACAGGGAACACTGATGCTCTCTGATCATAAAGCAATTTTTGGAAAGTGTGTACAATTTTTGTTTTTGTGTAATTAGTTATTTCTTTCTTTCTTGGTGCAAGAAATAAGAGAAAGTACATTTAGCATTCTCTCTCCAAGGAATCTGGATTGTTAAAGTGTTGATTCATCTATGATTACTTTCATGGTATGATGTGAGTATTTGTGGATAATTGAATTAGCATTGTGTTGATGAAAGTTCTCAAGCGCAGTCCTTGATAGCTCTCATTAATAGTTTACATCATTTTTATGAAAACATTGAAGGCGTGTGGTGCATTCACTATCAATGGTTTTCCTTGCTATTTTCTAAGTTCTTCTTATCTTTATTGAAAAATCTAAAATTTCATCTTAGGAGGGAGCTGCCCCTCTAAATGCAGAGGAAGGCCGGATATCAAGGGCCTATCCAACTATTGTAAACAATTTGCCACATACACTCCGTTGGGCAATTTCTTTAGTGACAAGTCTGTTTACCAACAATGATGTAGGAGAATCATTGGTGTAAGGGCAACCTTGCATCACCCAAAATATATTTTTGTTTCTATCTTTTCAATAAGGGTTGTTTCAGTCCAAAGTTTTTATTTATGGAGTCTTAATATTTTTAGTAAGTTGGCCATATGAATAGAATTACTCACAGCCATTACCAAGCCATTTTAGCTTTCAAGAAAAGAACACAAAATCAAGAGAGCCCTAATTTCTTCATCAAAATTGATACCCATAGAAGATAACTAACTAGTATTAGTATTAAATGAATTTAAATAATTTGCAACATATCCACCTTCTGTCATTTTCATATTAAATAAATGCTTCATGAGAAATACCTTGTTTGAAGTGGAGGGATTTTCATATAGTTTCACTAAGCTTTGCATCAACTCTTCTGTCATCTTCACTTTTGTAATATTAAATACCACTAATAGTGTCAGGCATAATCGAATTCTTCCAAGTACCTTTCTATCCAGAAGATTCCAGTCATCATTTGACACGGATCCCTTTTCCATAAATCCTTCTGATAAAGATAGTCTTCCATTTGCGTTTTCCATAACTAAAAATTCTACCCATTAAACCTATCAACCCTCAGCTTACCCTTGTCTGTCATCGCTCCCACTCAATTATGAGACTTTCCTATAGAAGATAACTGAAAGAACAACCCCACTTTGATACCACTTATTTGAATTAAACCACAAATAGAAACAATAATTACATGCAAATATAAACAATTAAAAAAAATAGATCACACAGAAAAGAACACAAGACACCAAGATTTAATGTGGTTCACCCAATCCCTAGGCTATGTCCACTAAATAGAAAGTCTGATATTATTACAATCCAGTGATTACAACCTGATTACAATATATAATGCCTTATAGCTCAATACCGCCACAAGAACCAATTTTTGCATCACAACACTAAAACAATCCCTAACCCTGAACATTTTTATACAAGTATTTTTACCACTTTAGGTTTATTATTAATAATTACATGTCAGCCCAAAATCCTAATAAAATAGGGCCCACAATTTTTTTGTATGTATAGTACTTTCTTGATCAGTCATCACAAACTAACAAGACCTTCTTCCACTACTTGAGCTACTAGTAGATGGTGAGTATTCATCATCATCATATGACATAGGCTCACATGCATATCTTACTTCCTTCCCCTTTCTTAACAAAATTCATAACTAAATTCTTCATAGCCAATTTTCTTCTTGATCGCTACAATATTTTCTCCTTAAATGAACATTTTGTAGTCAGTTGATATACAATTATAGTTTTCTCTTGGCCAATCCTTTAGGTATTTTGTTGATCCTGTAGATCCACAAAATGGTTGACATCTAGATTTGGTAGAAGAATAGTATTATATCCATTTAGGGCACACTTGATGGCTATAATGTGTCAAAAGGGGCCATAAGGGGTCCTAGAGCTTTGAAATGAGCTTACATGCATCTAAAATAAAATTCCTACATGTTTATGGTCTATGTGTGTCCCAAAGGTTAAATGTGTATTCAAGAACAATGTGTGTTTAAAATGAAGTAAATTTTTCATCATGGTCTTTAGTTGAAGCAACATCAAAATCCATATTCAACACAATATGATTACTAGATAGGTATGTATGCTACTTCTATGATAGGATATTTTCTTCTTCTTTTTATGAAATTGAGTGATCCTTGGAATCCATATTGCATATATTACCATAGGTACTAGGTATCATGTGTTAAGTGCAACCAAGGTGAATGTTGACTAGGTCTTCCCAATCTCAAACATCTCAAGAATCATTATAAGATCCCTAAAAATATTGTTACTAAGTACATGTGCACTAAAGACACTCTATCACTACTTAAACTACTAGTAGATGGTGAGTATTCTTCATCATCATCTAACATCAAGGCTCATATGCATATCATGTGTTAATTGCAACCAAGGTAAATGTTAACTAGGTCTTCCTAGTCTCAACAATCTCAGGAATTGTCAAAGCCTATCAATGTATGAGACTCTTGGAGCTTGAAAACTACCACAATTAGTAGAGAAAAGGGAGGTGTTTTTTTCAATTGTCATCTATTTGCATAGGCTTCAAGTACGAGAAAGTCTGTTCAAAAAATGTTTGTAAATGATTATCCTTCGATATCTATCCTATCCATCTTTCAAATTATTGATAAATGAAAGGAATCAAATTGTTAGTGGTATTTTGAAGTCTATATCTTGTGCTTTCAATAAACCCTTTGCAATCATGTACTCTTTGACAATAATAACTGAAGATGATAAGACATAGTAGATTACCATGGCTTTACATCCCTGTGTAAAAATTTGAAAATATGAAAGAAGATTCACCTAGTTCTTTGAAGATTAAGCTAGTAATAGTGTTATTCCCTTTAGAATCATTAGATAAATAACTAGAAAGTAGTCCAAGCCTTTATCTTATGAGGATGATGTAGGATCCCTAGCTTAAAATGTTTATTGTTTTAGAAGTTCTTGGTGCTAATGAAAACTGTCAAATGGCTCCATTCAAACAAAATGTACTAGGTGATGAAGATTTAAAATTGGGGATCTAATACTATTCTTCTACTATATCTAGATTTCAACTCTTTTGTGGATCTACAGGCTCAATCATATGACTAAAGGATTGGCCAAGAGAAAACTATGATTGTACATAAATTGATTGTAAAATATTCAGTTTAGGAGAAAATATTGTAGTGATCAAGAAGAAAACTAGCTAAGGATAATTTGGTTATGAATTTTGTTAAGAATGAAACTATTAACCAATTACTCAAGATTAAGAGACAAAGACCAGGTCTAGTTAATGGAAAAGAGTGGGATGAGATTTTCAAACCCATGGCAAAAGTTTTTGATTAAGGAAAATAGGCTTTAAAAGGGCTCTGAAACCCCATACAAAGTTAAAACAGTCAACAGTTTAAACAGAAAAGGAAATCGGGTGCCTAAAAGCAAAACAATAACTTTCTAAACTAATAAACATGATAAAGCCAGGGAGAAGCACCAAAAACCTAGGAAAAGTTGCCAAAGGCCATGACACATCAGACGATATCTCTAAGCATCTTAGCAGCATTGATTTCAAGCTTGGATAGCTTACCCACTTCCTCCTTCATCTCCAAAGGCTCCTACTTAAGTGTCGGCATATCTTTCTTCCTTGTGCTAGACTTGGTTCTTTTCCTTGCACCTTCATCCAAAGGCATTTCTTTCGGGATGATGTCTTGTTCCTGTTCCTTGCCAATATTTTGATCATCCCTAAAGTGGATGAACCTTTTGACATTCTCATTATCATTGAGAATGTTAATATTTTTCTCGGCAATGCCTTGCAAGGTGTTCATTGTCTCAAGGGAATGAGTATTGGTAGTGTCTAATTTCCTCTCCATGCTAAGCTCATCCTCATTAACCTGATTCTAGAGGCTATAGGTCTCCCTTTCCAGTAGGTTGAGTCTATGTTTGAGCTCAACTATTCTTAGGATTATTCAAGACATCCATCTTCGAATTCTCCTTGGCAATGTCACTAAGGATGACCAAGGTAAGATTAATAAGTTCCTCTAGCTGGATCCTACCTTCTTCATTCTCTTTGACCTGGGTGCAAATAATCTCTCTTTTAATCCCCAAATTGGCTTTGGAGCTATCAAAGTTTCTTCAAACCACCCTCCTATCCTTCCCAATAATCGAGCACCTGTAGGTGGAAGTGCCAACCTCATCATAACCCTGGTCGAGATCCTACTCTAGCTTTTCCATAGGGTTCACCTCCATCTTCTCGCTTCCCTCCCTTTGTTTATCCTTGTTTTCTTCCAAACTATTCCTCTTTCGCTTGATAGACCCCGTGGAAACCTTTTCTCTGCTGGAGGGTACTTTGATTATAATGTGTCTTTTGCTTTTCCTTCATTATTTTCCTTCATCAGCCCTAATATTCTTCTCTGACTCGGTGCTATCTCCTCCCATCTCCATACCATCATCCTGCTCATTGTACCCCTTGTCTAAAGAGGTATCTTTCCTTGGCTTGGGGGCTCAACCAACTCCTTGCTGCTATGGGATATTTTGCCTAAACTGTGCTATGGGACTTCAGAGTCTTCAAAGTCCATATACAAGTCCATGCCTTCCTCTATTTCTAAAGGGGAGTACATTTCATTAGAGTCTTCAAAGTCCCTTTTCACCTTCTTGCCCTCTTTCCTATCTTTGATGTGCTTACTAATAGTTCTAGCCTTAAAATATTCATAAATCAACAGGAGCAACCCCTCATGGAGGTAGGGTTCCTAGTTTTCTTATCTTGGAACTCATTAATGTTCTCATTCATAGAAGAATATAGGTAAAAGGGGATGGAGATTTTAACCTTGTACCTAAAATGGTTGAGTAGCATGAAATGGTAGGTGCAAATGCAGTCGAACTTGGTATCAAGCATGATGTATTTGATGATAGCCCTTAGAACATATCTCCAAAGAGGTTTGATAGACCTCATGAGGTAGTGGGTTCCTTGCTTCACCAACCATTTTTTCTCCTCCTAGTTTTTGGTGAACTCTGTGACCGCTTGCCTAGAGATTTTACTATCTCTATAGAATTTTTTACCAATGATGGAGATAATAGTAACATGTGAAATAATTTCTTTTGTGATCCAGAACTCTGCCCCATCAATCTCCACCATGCCCTCATTCCAATTTTTGACCATTAATTTGGTAACCAAGAGTTTCCAACCATGAAGGCACTCAATGTAGCTAGTGATCTCACCTTTCTTCAGGATTTCCCAAATTTTGGTTCTCTTATGCCACTTCAGAGCCTCATCCTCTGGCTCCCATCTGTATCATTCGCCCACCATGATGTTCTCCTCTCCTTTCCCTCTAAAACTTGAAACCTTCAAAGCCTTCAATTTTTTGGCTCCCGTATTTTTCTTGTCATTGGAAATATCCTTGTCAATTTGGTTTCTTGGCTTGCGATGGAAGATATTGTTGATATGGAAAGTATAGGATAAATCATACTTCTCCTCCATAGTTTTGTGCCTTCCCAATAAAATAATAATTACCTTATTAAGAACACACATGTTTATACTACACCTGGCCTATGAACAACTAATTTTGATTATGATCATTAATAATGCCCAATCTTCTTGGGATACGATCCTTTTCAATAGCTCAATTTACTTCTAATGAAATGTCAAATCCATCTGTCCACTTGGAGACCTGATTATGTTTTATCCCCCAATGTGCTAGCCTATCCACCACCATATTGGCCTCGCGGTACTCATGTGCCATGTGTATTTTTTTGAAAGACTGGAGATCTTTAATGCTTTCCCCAATTACATTCATCGTAGTCCAAGTAGATTTATTTTTGCCCTTAAGGCAATCTACATTTTTTTTGGAGTCTCCCTCAAACCAAAGACATTTAACTCCCACTTCTTTATCCAACTTAATAATCTAGTGAGCTGCCAAGGCCCCAACATAGTGATTGGTTTGGCTCCCAATGGGAGTAGCAAAAACCACTATGACTTTACCATGTTCATTCCTAATGATTCCCCTTGGAGAGGTTAAACTCTAAGCCAAATTTCCAATGAACAAAGAGCTCCAGGATGTTAGAAGGAAAACACCAAGACATGTTGAAAAAAGATAGGAGATGAGACCAGATGGCTATAATGAAAGGGTAGAGTAAGAACAAATGATCAACACTCTCACAATTCTATTTACATAAGATACGTCTATTAGGTATCAAGTTACCTTGTTTGATGAGATTGTCCATAGTGACAGAAGTTGCATATAATGACTTGAAGATATAGAAAGGGGAAAGTAACGAAGGAAAGAAGTGAGATAAGCATGTGATCCTATATTAGATGATGATGATGTTGAATACTCACCATCTACTAGTAGTTCAAGTATTGACAAAAGGTATTAAGTGTACATGCACTTAGAAACATTTTTTTTAGATAGAGAAGTGAAAATTTCTATGGAAGTATCCATAGAGCAACATGAACTCTACTATTCCTCTCTCTCTCTCTCTCTCTCTTCCCCCCCCCCCCCCCCCCCCCCTTGCATCTCCTTCAACCCCCCTCTATTTATTTCACTCTCATTGATTCTGGTTCTTCATAACTCTATGGGGTTACAGATAACTAGAAATAATGCTTCTAGTTCTTAATATCATGATCAAATTTTTTTAACATAATGTGATTGCATTATTTTGAAGTTCAAAATTCTTAATTTTTTATTCTAGGCTCAATAACAATCCAAGATACATTTTGAAATTTTATCAAAAGTACACATAATGTAATCACATTATGTGTACCTTTTATTTATTTTTCATAGTGTCCACATTTTTGAACAACATCTTGGTGCATATGCCCCTTAGATATATCAGCATTCCAACTAACTAGCATTGCCATATCATATGTATTGGTCAAGTTATTGCAAATTTTTGGTATAAAAATTTGAGCTCAATTTTGAAGGCCTTAGATTTTTTTTAAATGAGGTCAAACCTCATTTGATGAATGCTTGTACTACTATCTAATGTATAACAAGAGCTTCTATTTCTAAAAAAGGATTATCATAGTCAATCGAGTCAACTGTTTGAATGTTATGGTCTCTAGAAGTTGGGCTACCCAAAAACCTTGGAAATATAATTTGTAATTATTTTGAGCCATTCTATGTAATAAAATAATATAATTCTATGGCTGGTTGGCCTCAAAGGTTAGGGTTAAATATCTAGAACCTTCTTGGGTAGTAGAAAATTGCCTATATAAGAAAGGCTTGTAGGATTGTCTAGAGCAGTTCTAGTGGTGGTTCACCTATCTATCTTTCTGAATATAGTAAGGAAGACACCCATGTGTCTTTGTATATTGTATTTCTAAAATTGAACTAATTTTATGCTTTTGGAAATAATAAGTCTATACTTTGTTCTTTCAAATGTGTTGTTGTTTCTCTATTTTTGTTATGTATTTGCATGACATTAAGGGGATAAACCTTCATCATAAGGTCACTAAAGGAAGGGAGCTAAAGAGTCTTGAATTATATGTGTTCAATTTTAAGATGGTACAATTAGGTGGATCCTTCAGTTGTGCAACTCCTTGGAATTTTGACTTTTAGATACATTCATAGAGAGTAGAATGAAATTGCATATTGTATAGCCAAATGAAGTTAAAATTAAATGTAGGCTTGGAATATATTGGATGGGGGACAAGTATCTCATAATATGCCACACAAGTTTGATCAATTTGTGAAAAGTGATAAAGTTTTGTAGTGCTCTTTTTGTTGAGAAACTTTTTCTCTTTTGTATCTCTCACATGTTTGAATAAAATGTTACCTTCTTTTAGTTCATATGTTAACTATTTTGTTTAAACAATCAACTTTATTTCATAATCAATTTATTTATTGAAGAAAATTGTCAATGAAATAAAAAACTCTACTATATTTATTTTAAAACAAAAAGACACTACAAATACTTTTGAACAAATTAAGAGTAGGTACTTTGTCATAAATGTGTCAGTTATTTATGATAGGGCCACCCCACCCCCCCCCCCCCCAGGAAAAAATAAATGAACAAATAAAAAAAACCCTAATATATTGATTACAATTGATATAGACATCCTCATATAACAATTTGAAAAAATGATGCCAACATACCAACTCTCCTCAAACTTTTTTTTTTGTCAAACTAATGTTCAAACTATTATAGCTTCTATTACAAAGAAATTAAAACATGAAATTTAACATGCAACACCTTCAAACACCTATCAGCATTATATCTGAACTACAAGATAAAATATATCAACATACCAAAATGCCATGAAAAAGTTCAAAACCCATTTGATAAATTGTTCATTAAAATATGCATACTTATGTGTAGGTAAAAAAAAAATCTTTAAAACTCTAAAACTATCCTAAGACACTAGATATGTAAGAATTTGCCTTATGGTAAAATCACCCAAGACCAAGAAGTTCAATAACTAGCACAAAATAGATCGAGTATGATCAGAATAACAATATGATATTCAATTAATGTTGATTGATATTGATTGATGTAATAGTACACTAGGAGTGCCTATATATAAAGGCCTCTAGAATGCTTCTAGAATGTCTAGGAGTTAGCAATATGATAAGCCTCACAACTAAACACATGTCCACCAAGAGTGGGTTATCCTCCATTAAGCATAGGAGTTAGTGCGATGATGAGAGGATAAGCCTACAAAGGTGTGTCACGTAAAATTATGTTGTAGACACCATGTTCTTAATTAAGAGTGCAAACAACTATGTTGTCAACATGACAACTCATATGAGTATGCAAACTCCTAAGTGTCTAACCTGAGAAATAATAAAATAATGCATTTATCCTAAGTAAACTTAAGTAAAGTGTAAATAATAATTATTTAAACTATTAGGAACCTGTGTGTTCCTTCTGTTTATGCTTTGTAAGTCGTCCCGTGAGTATATTTTATTATCTCACATGCATAGGTAGTATTACTTTTCTAGATCGTACTCAGTATATAAGAATAGGTTGAGGCCCTTGATGGGCACGGATGAATTTATTGTATTGAGCTTGCTCAAAGGAGGTTACCCCCTCGAAGTGGCCTGCGATCAGTAGATTCATTCTGAGTTCTGCTATCACTTTGTATTCTGTTATTTCGAGCATTCTCACGATATTGCTATAAGGAGGTTCATCACATCTGGTATTAGAGCACTCTCTTGGGCTCGCTGGGTGGAAATTACATCAAATTTTTTTTTTTCTGTCGTGGGCTTCAGGTTCCTCTCACTTCTAATATCTCTTGTTATTGCAATAACTCTTTTCAGTTGTTCTGTCTGTGAGTGAATTTTTCTAAGTCGACTGTTCAAAAAAAAAAAAAAAAAAAAAAAGAGTAAAAATTTTTCTGTTTTTTAGTTGTAGCTTCCTTGTTTGCTTTCTGTTTCTGCTCATACTTCCGCAGAACGTCTGCAATATCATTTCGCATACTTCCTTCCTTGGCGACCCAACCCCAAATTTTACATATCAAAGCCCTAAATCCCTCATTTATCTAATTTTAGGGTTTGCCCTATCTTTTTCACCTCTCATCCAATCGCCACCAAACTGAGCCACAAGATTCAATTCCTCATTTTGCTCCCTTATCCCTCTTGGACTGTTCGCCTCATTTCGCCTCCCTACCCTTGAAACCCTCATTTTTCTATTTCCCTTGTCCCTAGATAGTCTCCCACCACCCGTCGAACACCCATTTCCTATCTGAGTTTTACCCAAATCCAAGTTTGTCGTAACTAAAAAAGTTTTTGTTTCTCATCTTCTACCCATTCCAAAAAAAAAAAAAAAAAAAAAACCTTGCTTTATGGTTGTTACGCGTACAGGAGCAAAAATCATGGAAGAAGAAATGGCATCCCTCAAAACCAAACTTCAAGATCTGGATGACAAAATTCTGGGTCTTAACTTTCAGCAGTCAGCCATGAGCCGAAACCATTCAGGAGATACTAGGTCCTCTTTTGGCAATTTCCGTGGACCAAAGCTTGATTTTCCACGCTTCGATGGTTCTGATCCGACTGGATGGATCTATAGGGCAGAGCAGTATTTCAGCTTGCATAATACTTTGGATAACCACAAAGTCCCCCTTGCATCTTTTCATTTGGAACATGAAGCTCTTCAATGGTTCCGTTGGTACATCAAGGCTAATGTAGGCCCAACATGGAGAGAATTGTGCACCCTCATTTTGGAGCGCTTTGGCCCTAGTTCCTTTGATGATTTCACAGGAGCACTCACTAAACTGCGTCAAACAGGCACTGTAAGAGAATACCAGACAGAGTTTGAAAAATTAGCTAATCACACAGAGGGCTTGTCTGATGAATTCTTCCGTAGTTGTTTTGTCAGTGGTCTGAAGGATGCACTTCGCTCAGAAGTCAAAATGTTTCGACCTACTACAATGATGGAAGCCCTTGGGTTGGCTAAGTTAGCGGAAGACAAGATTAGTGCTCTACAACACTCCAGATCTAATTTTGTTCCATTCAGAAATACAGGTTCTCACAACCCTCCAGTCATACCAGCTCCCAGAACTACTCCGATCAAGCACTTGTCTGAAACAGAGATGCGAGTCAGGCGAGACAAAGGGCTTTGTTATAATTGTGATGAGAAATGGTCTCGGGGCCATAGATGTGTTCAGCAAAAGCTCTATCTCTTGGATGTGGATTCTCCACCGGAACTGGAAGAATATGTAGATGCTCAGGAAACAGTGGATGATGAGGTTGAGCCTCACCAGCCTGAACCTCCTTCACCAGAAGCTCCACCAGAGATATCTGTCCATGCTTTGGCAGGAGTCACTACTCCACAAACCATGCGGGTCCAGGGTTTCTTCAAGAAGATCCCTCTTACTATACTCATTGATTCTGGTAGCACTCATAACTTCATTGATCCACGAATAGCCAAACAGGCTGATTGCTTTATCCATCCCTGCTCTAGCTTTGAAGTCATGATTGCCAATGGGGGCACTTTACCTTGTAAAGGGAAATGTCGCAATGTGCGTCTCTCTATTGGCGATTATAACATGCGCTCTGACATGTTTGCCTTACCCTTAGGTGGCTGTGATGTGGTTTTGGGTGCCCAATGGTTACGCACTCTTGGCCCCATTCTCTGGGATTTTGCTGAACTTTGGATGCAGTTTTCAGCCGAGGGGCACCAACACACTTTGAAAGGCTTACAACCAGGGTCTCTCAGCATCATCAGTTCACACCGTATGGAAAAACTTCTTAAGAAGAATTCACATGGTGTCATCGCTCAGCTCCATTCCATTCAGATGCAGCCATCAGCAGTCTCTAGCACTCCTGCCGATCTCCAACACATTTTGGACAAGTATTCTGGTGTATTTGCTGAACCTGTGGGATTACCTCCTTCTCGTCCAGAGGACCACCGTATTCAGCTCCTTCCTGGCAGTGTTCTGCCCAACATCAGGCCCTACCGCTACCCATTTCATCAGAAGACCGAAATCGAGATACTTGTCCGTGACTTACTGAAGCAAGGTATTATTCGCCCTAGTACCAGTTCCTTTTCTTCTCCAGTTCTGCTTGTTCGCAAAAAAGATGGGTCATGGCGACTCTGCATTGATTTTCGAGCACTTAATCATCTCACTATAAAGGACAAGTTTCCCATTCCAGTTGTTGATGAACTTCTTGATGAACTTCATGGGGCTCATTTTTTCTCCAAGTTAGATCTTCGTTCTGGGTATCATCAAATTCGGGTTAATGAGGAGGATATACCTAAAACTGCCTTCCGCACACATGATGGTCACTATGAATTTTTAGTCATGCCCTTTGGCCTCACGAATGCTCCTTCAACATTTCAGGCAGTGATGAATAACATATTTCGACCATACCTCCGGAAATTCATTCTGGTCTTCTTTGATGATATCCTCATATATAGCAAAACTTGGGCTGAGCATCTCCATCATCTGGAGCTTGTCTTGCAACTTCTCTCTGAGTATCTCGGGCATATTGTTGCACACCATGGAGTGCAGGTGGATCCTACAAAAATAGATGCCATGAAAACTTGGCCGCATCCTAAAACTCTCAAGAGCCTTCGGGGTTTTTTGGGGTTGACTGGCTACTACCGCAAGTTTGTCAAAGATTACGGGAAAATTGCAGCACCATTGACAGCTCTGTTAAAAAAGGATGCCTTCTCCTGGACCCCTGTTGCTGAGACTGCATTTGAACAACTGAAACAGGCTATGTGCAGTACACCTGTTCTCGCAATGCCAGAATTTTCCAAACCCTTCACTATTGAGAGTGATGCTTGTGGCAATGGATTGGGTGCTGTTCTCCTGCAAGATGACCATCCTATTGCGTTCACTAGCAAAGCCCTCTCTGGTAAGAATCTAGCCCTCTCTACTTATGAAAAAGAAATGATGGCTATTTTGCATGTTGTACAGAAGTGGCGGCCATACCTCTTAGGGAGTCATTTTTGCATCCGAACCGATCACCAAAGTCTGAAATACTTCCTGGAACAACGGGTATCCTCTCCTACACAACAGAAATGGGTCAGCAAACTCATGGGGTATGATTATGAGATCACCTACAAGAAGGGTAAGGAGAATATTGTGGCAGATGCTCTTTCTCGCACATTTGATAATCAAGCTTCCCTTTCCGCTATTTCTATGCCCATTCCCAATTGGTTAGCGTCTGTTCAGCAGGGCTATGACAGTGACTCTTCTTTATCTCAAATCATTCACCAGCTAGCCAATAATCCTTCTGCTATACCACATTACTCTTGGGATGGTGCTTCTCTTCGATACAAGGGTCGGCTAGTGCTTCCTCAGAACCCAGCTCTACATCAGGCTATTTTTTATGAACTCCATGCTTCTCCTTCAGCAGGGCACTCAGGCTTCCTCAAAACTTATGAGCGAGCAAGGAGACACTTCTTTTGGAAAGGGATGAAACAGACGATTCAACAGATGGTGGCTGAATGTGATACTTGCCAACGCCACAAGGGTGAAACGACCCTCCTTCCTGGCTTGCTCGAACCATTGCCCATCCCTACACGGATTTGGACTGATATTTCTATGGATTTCATTGAAGGGCTTCCTAAATCCGGTGGCAAGACAGTGATCTTGGTTGTGGTTGATCGTCTCTCGAAATATAGTCATTTTTGTGCCCTCAGCCACCCCTATACTGCCTCCTCTGTTGCACAAATCTTCATGGACCAGATATTTCGTCTTCATGGACTCCCTTCTTCCATTGTCTCTGATCGTGATGCAACTTTTACCAGTCATTTTTGGACTGAACTGTTTCAGAAAACTGGCACCAAACTGAAGATGAGTTCGGGCTATCACCCACAAACTGATGGTCAAACTGAAATTGTCAATAAATGCTTGGAAACTTATCTTCGTTGCTTCACTTCCGAACAGCAACATCAGTGGGCCAAGTGGCTCCCTTTAGCTGAATGGTGGTACAATACCTCTTACCACACTGCCTCTAAAATGACTCCATATGAAGCAGTCTATGGTCAGGCACCTCTAGTGCTCCTTCCCTACACTCCCAACAGCTCACCAGTCCAGGCAGTTGACATAGTTCTCCGCAGCAGGGATCAGATTCTTCGTACCTTACAGGATAATCTTCACATGGCCCGTAATAGGATGAAACAACAAGCAGATCAACACCGTTCTGAGCGCTCATTTCAAGTTGGGGATATGGTTTTTCTTCGTCTACAGCCATACAAACAATCCTCCCTAAAGCTGAAAGGGCGTCATAAGCTGGCCCCAAAATTTTATGGGCCTTATAAGGTTCTGCAGAAGATTGGTTCAGTTGCTTATAAACTGGAACTTCCTCCTTCTTCCCGCATTCATCCAGTCTTTCATGTTTCTTGTCTAAAGAAAGTTCTGGGTACCACTGTCAGAGCACAAACTACTCTCCCTGAAATGGATACGGAAGGATCCATTATCCTAGAGCCGGTGGCAATCATTGACCAGCGCACTCGCCAGCTTCGCTCTCGCTCCATCTCTGAGGTCTTGATTCAGTGGCATGGCATGCAACCAGAGGATGCTACCTGGGAACCCCTTCTTCAGATTCAACAACAATTTCCACACCTTAAGCTTTGAGGACAAAGCTTTTTTCTAAGGGAGAGGGGATGTTAGGAACCTGTGTGTTCCTTCTGTTTATTTTGTTAGAGTAGTGTTGTTGGACGCATATGCTTTGTAAGTCGTCCCGTGAGTATATTTTATTATCCCACATGCATAGGTAGTATTACTTTTCTAGATCATACTCAATATATAAGAATAGGTTGAGGCCCTTGATGGGCACGGACAAATTTATTGTATTGAGCTTGCTCAAAGGAGGTTACCCCCTCGAAGTGGCCTGCGATCAGTAGATTCATTCTGAGTTCTGCTATCACTTTGTATTCTGTTATTTCGAGCATTCTCACGATATTGCTATAAGGAGGTTCATCACATAAACTAACACCCCCATTTAAGTGCAACTTAGGGGAATGCACTTAAGCTCACAAATGCTATGATGAAAATCCATAATGGGTCCTAGCTACTAGACCATGTTAGGTACCCAAGTACAAATGCAATGCTATACATACAATGCAAATCTCTCTGAAAATGGAGAAAAAAAAACCTCATGGAAAAAACCCTCCCCCAAAAAGAGAGATAAGTACAATAAAGAAATATGCATGTATGGATGGAGTAATCAAGTCCCCACCCCCCATTATGACATACATCATGCATATACAATGGAGAATTCCTCGATGAAATCCCCCCCCCCTTAGAGAATGATCTTGTAATGATGAGTGTTTGAAGACAAAAGTAAATCCAATGCCGAAAAACAACATTTCTCCCTTTAGGAAGAAGATACACCAAGTATAGGTACAAATATGCTTCCCACTATGGATAGGAAAATGGAAGAGGAATCCAGATGTAGTGTGTGGTGAATGTTGCCTCTGAAGTCTGCTCATATGTCGACAAGTCCTTGATGAATAAAGATGCCATGAACCAATCTAGTGAATGCCCAGAATAAGGTGGCAAACAAGGTAACATGTCCATGGATGAAGCTAAATCAAACTCCAAAGATGATGAAGCATCTTGATAAGAAAATGTAGGAAAAGAAGCAATTCCACCTTCCCTCAATAATGAATGCATGCCCATGCTAGAAGCTCCTTGATGACTGAAGAAGCTGCACCATGAAAGCTAAATGGTGCCATAGGTGTGGTAGACAATAGTCCCCAACTAATAGGAAGAATTTTCAAAAATAATAATGTCTAAGGAAACTAGAATACAGTCTCTAAAGACTGATATGACTCCTCATAAGTGCAAGAGTCATTCTCCATCTATTGTAAAGAAATGTCCACAATCAAGTCAGACTCAAAAGAAGGCTCAAGTGGTTGAGGGTTAGAGTGTTCCCTCACAATGAGTGAAGAAGTCTCCTCAACAAAGAGAATATTGATGTCATCAATGATGTCATCCACATCTTCAATGTGAGACTCCACGAATAGCCCTATAATTTCTAGAAGGAAGTAATCCCATAAAGTTGAAGTAGGAAGACATGGTATATCCTGCTACACTAAATCAAGAGCATATGTGGTTGGAACTAGATCAATAGAATCAATAGGAGTATCAGGATCTATGATCTCATCTAGAGTTGAAGGAACTATAATTGGAGTGGCTGAAGATAGAATGTCTTCTAGAAATGGAGGAACTGTGGGATCTCCATATGCTTTCCAAAGACCTATCCAAATGTCATAAGGATGATTGAACTTGTCAATGACCTCAAAGAAAGAATGAGAGACACTAAAATAAATGATATCCAAAATGATTTTGATAGGTGGATGAGTAATGGAAGAGTGTAGTTCATTGGAACATAGATAAAGAAATACTTCCTTATGCTCACTTCTTAGATGATCAATTATCAAGGCATTCCATTTTTGATAGTTCCTCTTTGTCAACCTAGGTCTTACACCAAACTGATATGTGAGACAAAACTCCATGAGATCAATGAATGTATGCACCCCCCAAAATTAAAAAATAATCAATCAACCCCCCCAATGCATGATTTGGCACTTTATAGGTAGTGCATTTACAATAGGCACTTTGCTAATTGAGACCTTAGTGAACCTCTGATTTTGTTATTTACAACCTCTTCTTGTAGTTCAAATCTAGAACTTTACAATGTAGCTTAGAAATATAATAATTTTGAAGCAATACAATGCAAAGAAAGGACCTATTTCTAAAAGTGACATTTTTTTCCACCCAAGCCTATAATCTGATTGCAGATCTGGAAAGTAGACAAAAAATTATTCACTTTAATAAAAAAGGAACCTGTTTTGGAGTCTAGATGAGCCTATACAGAGCAATTGAAGTTGCAAAATGCAGGATTGGACAAGTATAGTTACAAAAAATTTGCAATTTTCTAACAAATTCGTACATCAAAACTAAAAAATAATAGTACCACTAAAAAGTTGCCAAAAAAAAAAAAAAAAAATTGCACCTAATTTGGAGCTCAGATGACTGAGATATGGCCTCCCAAAGTCGGACTGTCAAATCAAAATTGAATCTAGAAAGGGGTTTAATTAGTAAGCTGTGAGGTTAAATTTAACATCCAAATGGCCATCACAGTAGTTCAATTTGGCTTGTTAAGCTAGTGAAATACTTCTATAAGCAAAAAATTGGTCCTCGCTAATGATGTGGCAGGTGAAGTCACTACTAATGTCAGTAGTGTATAGATTGTATGGTAGGTATAGATATGTACAGAGCCACGTGGTAGTTCTTTGCTATACACTGAGTTGGCAGATGAGTTGTATATCTATTGAGGAGGCAACTGATGTGTGGGGCCACCATCATGCCACGTGGAGGGTTGGCTATGTGAATAAGTAGTGGATGAGATATCACCATGTGGAGGGTAGACATGGCCATGAAGCTTTTTCTAGCGTTGAGTCAGTAGGGTCTACATGTTGTGTGTTTATGGATAGGTCACCAAAGTGGGGAGCCTTAGGGACAGCTAGTGGGTTTTTCAGTGGGATTTAATCCCACATGCTCACGGTAGGTAAGTGTTGAGGCATTTAAATCCAAGAGGACTTGGAGATAAAATAAATCAAGCCGCCAAGTATGGAGGAGCTTGCCGAAATTATGTGTTTCTATTCAATGGTGAGGTATGTTTTGGCTCTAAATGCTCTCAATAGTTGTGGATAATCTGGATTTGTGTTGAAGTGTCCTCAAAGAGGTGAAGCAAGATCAGTCTCCAATGGCTATGAAATGATGCCTCTATGTCTCTAATACCATGTAAGAATTTTCCTTAGGGAAAAATCATCCAAGATCAAGAAGCTCGATAACTAGTGCAAAATAGACCAATAGAATATGATCAAAATAACAATATGACATTCAATTGATGTTGATTGATATTGATTGATGTAATAGTACACTAAGGAGTGCCTTTATATAAAGGCCTCTAGAATTTCTAGGAGTTAGCAACATGATAAGCCTCACAACTAAGCACATGTCCACCAAGAGTGGGTTATCCTCCATTACGTATAACAGTTAGTGCGATGATGAGAGGATAAGCCTACAAAGGTGTGTCACATAAAATTATGTTATAGACACCATGTGCTTAATTAAGAGTGTGAACAATTGTGTTGTCAACATGAAAACTCAGTTGATTATGCAAACTCTAGTGTTATAGACACCATGTGCTAGTTTAAAATTACTTACTCCTATGTTGTCAACATGACAACTCATATGAGTACGCAAACTCCTAATTGTCTAACCTAAAAAATAATAAAATAATGCATTTATCCTAAGTAAACTTAAGTAAAGTGTAAATAATTTTTTTTTTCACTAACACCTCCCTTAAGTAAATGGAGGATAACTCACTCTTGTTGGACATGTGCTTAGTTGTGAGGCTTATCATATTGCCAACTCCTAAACATTCTAGAAGCATTCTAGAGGCTTTTATATATAGGCACTCCTAGTGTACTATTACATCTATCAATATCAATCAACATCAATTAAATATCATATTGTTATTCTAATCATACTCTGTTGGTCTATTTTGTGCTAATTATTGAGCTTCTTGGTCTTGGGTGATTTTATGAAAATTCTTACATGGTATCATAGCTATACCAAATTTTTACATGCTATCAGAGCTATAGAGGCATCATTTCATAGCCATCGGAGATTGATCTTCTTCACCTTTCTGAGGACACTTTGACATAGATCCGAAGTATCCATAGTTATTGGGTGCATCTAGAGTCAAAATAGACCTCACCATTGCATGCAGAGTGTGGATTTCGTGAAATTTGACTATAAATTTGCCTATATTGGGCCATAGTCAAATTTGAGGAAATTTTTTTTTGCAAATTGGCACCCGAAGGCCTGATTTGCAAATCTAATATCATCTATTAGATCTATGCATTTATTTTGTTTCAGATTTGCATTTTATTTTCTCTATATTTTTTAGAGCATTTTGTTTGAATTTTGTTTAGGCCATTAGACCTATAGAGAATTTTTTTTTTTGCAGGAACTGGGTGGTCAAATCCCAGCCGCTGCAGGGAATATTCTATCACATCATGGAATATTTCAACATATTTGACAACATTCACATTACAAATTTTGGCCGTAGCACACATAGTTTGGTGGCATCAAACAATCGACTTTCTACACAAAATCTAGCCTCACCAGCGTACATCAACACATAATTTCAACAAGCTCCTCCATAACCGGTGGCTTGGTTTGTTTTATCTCCAAGTCCTCTTGGTTTTAAACGCCTCAACACTTACCTACCGTGGGCATGTGGAATTAAATTCATTCATACTTTTCCAACAATCTTTGCTTATCTATGATATCATATAAATATTGCTAAAAAATGTATAGGGACATTGTATAACACAACTCTTAGACACAATACCCATCTTCTAGAGAATAAATAAACAAGTATAACATCAATGAAAACAAAACATTTATATGGGTAACATTCAAATTTTCCTAGGAAAAAGATTCATAGTGGCTTTAAAATAAAAAGTTGCGATGTGTGTGAATTCCAAGCTTGTGAAAATGTAGAGCACATGCTATAGGAAGCTAGGCCAAAGGAGGCCCTTAGACCTAAATGAGGGAAGTCCATATAATATTATGTGGGTTGAATGCAAGGTTTTTTTTGAAACTAGACCTAACTCACTATAGCCAATGTTTGACAACTTCCCACGCATTCTGAATACTCTTGGACACAAAAGTGCCTTCAATATGAACAACATATATCATAAGAAGCAAGGTTTGAAAGTTGGTCCCATTTCAAGCAGGTTTGTTAACTAGATATCCTAAAGAAATATAATGCAAGAGAAGGATTTTCCAGGCCTCATTTCCATAAATGACATGAACAATCCACTTAGCACACAAGGATAAGCCCCACTTCTAGGTAGAAATAAGCCCCAAGCCCTCACTGTCAAGAAAGAGGTGACAAAACCCCCCAAGTGACTCTGTAAAAATAATGACGATCAAGATAATAAGCACAAAAAAAACTTTTACTATTTTTTCTAGCTTGAGCACTAAGAGGCAGTTGAGGGAGCTCAACAAGATGAATAAATGCAACTACAAGGCTTTTAGGGCACACCTAAAATTTACTAACTAGAGAAAGTGAATTGGTAATCCAATATACTATCTTTTCCTAGATTCTAGCAAGGACCACATTCCAAATATCCAAAGGAAAGCCCTTGAAAGAAAATAAAATTCCTAAAAAATGAAATATTTCTCTATGTCCAATCCACTTCCACCCATATTGGAGCATCTATAATGGAGACATCAAAAAGGATTGCTAATAGCACCGAGTTTTATGCCCATGAATGGAAAACCCAAAGGCCAATAAAAAAGGGATCAAGGTAGTGAAGGACATCCTTGATGTTTTGCTCATCTTCAATCATGGTGAGAAAAAAATCACCCACAAAATAACCATTGACTAGTTATAAAGGTGGCTTAGATAGGGAAATTCCCCCTAACCACCTCATTAAAATAGATTTTGTTGGCAAATATCCAAAACCTTTAACAACCAGAACATATAAGGAAGGAGTCAAAGGACATACTTGATAAATAGAACCAAAAAAAATCCAAAACCTGAAGACTAATAGCTATCAATAATGACACTAACAAATTAATTTAAACTTGTAATCATCATTATAAAATTTAGACAAGTTAAATCTAATCATCAATAATGACACTAACAAATTAATTTAAACTTGTAATCATCATTATAAAATTTAGACAAGTTAAATCTAATCATGCATTGAGTATAGTGGTAAAAGAGTTGATTTGAATCTTTAACAAGACATTATGCTCTCTTGTTTGAACTCACACTTGCACCTTGCAAATTTCATTTGCTTGTCTAAAGCCTTTATTTGAAGTCCATGCCTCAACATCTATTTGAGTTGTGTTGCAGTCGCAAGTATAACATTTGACAAAATTCTTTGTATCTTTTATGATTCAAATGAATGAATGAAAGATTTTAATGACGAGACCACAACAGTCTATAAGACCAGCGACTAAACTCCTTACAAAATGGTATTAGATTATGAATTTGAATTCTGTAAAACATTCAATTGGAAATAAATGCCATGAAGTATTTTGAGTTAGGCCCAGAGATAGACCAGAACGTTATAGGGGAGATTATAAACCACTGGATGCTTAGGCACCCAAATATTGTTCGATGCAAGGAGGTGGTGTTAACTCCCACACATCTTGCCATAGAGATGGAGTTTTCTGCTGTTGGGGAGCTATTTGAGCATATTTATAATGTCAGCCGGTTCAACAAAGGTTGAGGTAGGGATTTATAGTTTTTTTTGCTGTAGGGTTTCCAGGTAGAACGTAAATGAATTCACAGATTAGAGAGAAACTGTAAATATGTTACTTTATCTTATCCCTTCCTATTGTGTATAACTTTTAATAATTGTTATTGAGTGAGGGCTGTAATTTTATCATGGTATAATCTCTGAAATTAATAGAAGAGTCCTGAGATCAAGCTGAGTTGGTAAAGACCGTAAGATAAGGGAATATATGATAGCATATGATTTTGGCAGTTTTCTATAATGATAAATCTTTATGTTGATGTTGGGATGGCTTAAACATCACACACTAAGTTTCATTCTAAGACTAAAAGTGTTAAATAGTCAAAATTGACTTTTTTTTTTCAATCTTAATTTTCTTCTTAATGTGTGATGCTTAAGGGTGGTCATTGATGTCTTCATGCATGAATGCAATTATTTTTGAGTTCTCAATGCTAGACAAAAAAGAATGAAGTTTTCTTTTTGCTATGTGACGAATAAGGATAATAGTTAGTTATTCACAAGTTTTCCTTTGTAACTCATATAGTGTTAGATGTCTATCTAGTTGAATTGAAATGTGGTTAGGATTAATGTACTTCTCCTTTGTGTCATTAGTGCTTTCACATGTTGAAATAGAAAATGATTCTTGATATACTTCTTGGGAACTGGAAGAATGTTTCTTTTTGTTGCTTTAATATGTACCTTGTGTAACTGGGTCTTATGACATGAGTGCAAAATAGGATGGATTTTCTTGGGATACAAACTGATTGAAAATGAGTTTCATTTGTATTAGAGAGAAGATATATTTTATTGCACACAATTCCATTACTCCCTTTAGTTTTACTTGTTTAGACTTTCTTGTTTCTAGATTGGGTATCTTTCATGTGAGGAAAGATTTTGAGGAAACTTAATAGCTTTGTGGTAGGGTGGTTACATGAAAGATTCTAAATAAGCTTACTAGGTTTGTGGTAGGGTGGTAAAACACTCCTACAATATTCTCACCCTTTTATGTTCTTTGGAAGGTTTTGGAGCTCCTACCAACTTGGTCATCATGATTCAAAACATCTTGGTATTTTGGTATCTAATAAATAGTCTCTTTGACAAATGAGACTTATAAATCTTGAAAAAATATTCCTTTTCTAAATTTAGGACTTGTCTTTTTATCTTCTTCTTCATACTTGTATATATATTCCTTTTAAAATAAATAAAAATAAATATCATTGACTACTCAATAACCTTTACTCTTGTAGATTTAGTTTTTGCTTTTTAATGGAGATTGTTGATTTGACACTTGTTTTGTGGTAGAGTCATTACATACTAGTAGTTGAGCAGGGTTCAATAATTCATCACTCTCTTGTGAATACATTATCAAGATCTTAAAAAATCTAGTCACAAATCTTATGATCAAGATTACATCCACAACGTTGGAGTCTATAAATTCTAAGAACTATATCTAGTGGAATTTAATTGTTTGGTTTTCAACAATCCAATTTTAGTGGTCTTCAGCTATAATTCCAAAATTATGATCATAATAGTAGACACCAAAAATATTAAGTGATAGGATTTCCAAGATCATGCCTATGATTTCAAGTTCAAGAATTTACTTTTAGTTGTATTTTATAGTTACCAATTTTATAGTAAACATGCATTTGGATCATTCATTTTCAAATCTAAAATTAGATTCTAGTTATTGTATCTTTGTCTCATTTAAGTTAGTCTTCTTCTTTTTGATAACAAATATACCCTTATGTCATTTATTTTGTTTGTATTTGAATTATACATACACTTGACTAATTTAAAATTGATTGTAATATAATTAAATAATTGATGTTCCTCTTTACTATTACATAGAACACAACATAAATCTCAAAAAATGTCCCTCTATAATGATTAAAAAATAATCATTATATTATTTATATTACTAAAATTCTAATATATTTGAAAATTAAAATAATTCATGAACTTTATTCATACTTGATTGTCAAGAACTTTACCAATAAAATAACTAATTTCATTATATCATATTAATTACAATGGACCCCCAAATACCAACTCTTTGAACTTAAGCCCAAAAGTTGTTCACCAAAACTCCTATCCTGAAATCTCCAATTGTATTCATTCAATGCCGAGAGAGAGATTACAATCGATTATCTCATAATGCTCTTCTTGAGAAATGGATGTTTTTTTATCTTGACTTAGACTTTCTATCAGTGGCAGCTCCAAAGGGACCCTTGACATTAATGGGTGTTCCATCTCCCTTTCACGCTTTTGATTTAATAACACATGAACAAGATGTTTAAGCTCATTGGCCTGCCAAACTCAACCACAATATACTTAAATTCCATGCATAAATGGGATTATAAGAATTCATACTGATTAACATATGCCAAGAAGAAAGACTCACGTAAAACACTTCAGAAAAAATTAGCCTTGATAAAATATGCATCAATTAGATGTTAAAATTTTAAAAATTATTATTATTATTTTTGTAGAGCCAGTAGTTTTGAACCCCACCTTCAAACTGGTCTGGGATGCACAGCTTGAAGCTAAAAAAGTGGCCACAAAAGTTTTTCCTTTGGTTTTTTGATCTTCTAACATGATTCCTCTCCTCTTCTTGTTGTGCCACACATCTTCGCTAGACATGTCCATTGCATTTTCTGGATAACCTTTGGAAAGAGGAATGTTACATTTGTTTACAACAAAACTGTCTGTGAAATTGTCATGTTGTATGGCATCTCTGTAATCTCTGGTTATACTCGGACCATTTATATCCAATGAAGGAGATGCACTAAACATTTCATTCACCACAGCATCTGATTCTTCTGACCATAATCTACAATAGGCATCCAAAACAAGTATATAAGGTTAAATATTCTGATAGAGAGAATAAAGAATACAAGTTTATGTTCTTGAGTCAAAGATAACATTTTTACAAAAAAATTGGCATCTAAAACAAGCATCTAAGGTAAAATATTCTTATGTAGAGAATATAAGTTCATGGTCTCGCTTCTTCAAAGAATAAATCACAAAGATAAACAAAAAGGAAATGGCTAATCAGCCTTTATGATATATCAATACAAGGGTTACAATATATGCATTGAGGCAAGTGATTTTCTTAATTCAAAATAGGACTTCAATCTATACCTTTGTGGTAAACTTTGACAAGCATGGTAGTGCGTGAAATGACTCTCTTTGCATCTCTGAATCTGCTGAGGTGTAAAGCTTTTGGGCTTTGACCCTGCTTTAAATGAACACAAACATATTTTAAACTTCCTTGCTTGATTGCCAATCAAACTCATTCACAAATGAAGACTGCACAACAATATTGAACTATTAACAATATATAGTCTACATTATGCCACACAATTACCATTGTTTTCTTCCTCCTCCTTGGCAGCCCGGTATATCTGGACCCAATTACCCCGAGTTAATTGTACTCAAACAAACTCAACACTACACTATGCACATATTCACACACACACACAAAAAAAAAAAAAAAATTAACAGTAAAGAATGCTAATCTATGAACCTGAAGATGGCTTTTAACATGGGAGATTGCAAGCCCTTTGACATTCATCCTTTCAAGGACTTGTTTTGGAGTTGCCCCTGCAATTAAATGAACCATTTTTTCAGCTTCTATCTAAAACTTAGAAATCTAGGAAGAATAATAATTAAGTTTAAATTTTTGTGTCTAGATTTTATAGTGTGTTTTTTAGCATCAATGTTTTGGATTACATTCTGTGATCCGTTATCAAGATCGGTGCTTGCATTCTCTCATCCTGATAATAGATCATGAAGTGCAATCTAAAAAGTTGATGCAAAAAAAACACAAAAAAATCTAAATTTCAAATGAATCGTAGGAGTATAATAAGAATAATATGTAATTTATGAATCCTATATGAGAACTTAGAAGGCTTACTATCTCTGCCTCCAAGCTCTTCCACTACATTCTCAAAGCACTGATGGAGATAAGGAGACCAGCGAAGGCGAGGAGTCATAGAGCGTTTGTATGGTCTTATTGCCAGTCCTCTTTCACAGCTCTCCATATTATTTTGATGAATGTGTATCAACTTCTATCAAATTATAAATATATATACAGATCCACATAAAGTTCACTCTTTAGATTGAACTTAATGTTTTACATAACTCTCATAACTAGATTTCTGCAACTAATATGCCCCATTTCAGTACCCATTTGAGAGCTTGGCTATCTAATGCAAAGTAAATCAGAAAAATGTGAAATTTAAACTTCAAAGTCCATTTATTGAATTATAATCTATGGCGGACTTGGGCAAAATCAAGTTCTCTATAGAATATTTGGGTTCTTGCATTGCCAACAAGATTGGAGATTAGGAAGTATTTGTAAGGAATTGTTGCAAGCATGCAGTCTAGAATGGAAGCAAAGAGAATTTCAATTAGGATAGGCTAAATTATTAGTATTCTAATTATGGTCCTTAAGTACACTTAGTTGTTGCCCAATCAAAATGTCAGAATCCATAACAGAATATATAGGCTGGCTAGCAAATGAAATGTAGAGAACAAAACTTTCATAATTTCTAACTTTTTCTTCTATCGCTTTTGACAATGAGGAGAGTACTTTGAATTTCAGACTCAATTCTCTGCTTACCTCTCAAATCAAGCGCTCCCATGAAAGCAAAATTTATAGATATATGTGCAAATACTTACAAAAAGATGAAAGTGCTGTGAAAGAATGACAGGCCAAAAGTCCACAGCACGGCACATACCAAACAATTTAATTTATATTACAGTTAAGTTTCGTTGAGTAAGATTGGAATTGTAGAGAAGCAAAGAATTTTAGAACATGGGATTCTCACATGTCAAGATTCTCAAATCTGAGATATTTCATCAACTTGATCACGTCAATCACAATTTCATTATAATCAACATCTAGAATTGAATAAATTAAACTTTTTTCAATTTTTAAAATTATTTCTGTTAAAATCAACAATCATGTGTAAATCAATAGACTTTATCGAACCTGAACATCCAATCAAAATTCTTACATTTTAAATACCAATCAAAATTCATACAATACAATGTTCCGCCCAATCAAAATTCTTATATTTTAAACACCAATCAGAGTTCATACAATTTAAAGTACTACTCAATCACAATTCCAATCAAATTTCATACTATGAAATGTTCTATTCCATTTTTTAAATCTTAAATTAGATAAGACAATAATCTAGAATGAAAACACAATCTCATCAAAATGTGTTACTATACACCAAGATCTACATTTTATATTAAAAAATAATAAAAACAATAATGTACTTTAGAAAAATGGTATATTTAAATATTTTCATGAAATTGTTTTCTCCATAAACCAATTTAAAAATATTTATATTAATTTAATATTCTTATTGTCTTCTTGTACATACTCAATCTTTTTGATTGATTGTTATAACTATAATATTTTCCTTTACAATAATTTTGATTGGTATAACTATAAAATTTTCCTTTACAATAATTTTAAGTCAAGTTTATGAACTTGTTTCAAATGAACCATATAATCTAATTGACAATCTTCTAGATTACAAATATAATTGTTTTAAATTAAAATATTATAACATTAATTATAAATTATATTACTAAAATAAAACATTTCAATAAATTGACAATATTAAATCATTTTAAGATAGAGTGAAATAAAAATATGTTCTGAAAAAATAATAAATAATATTTTAAAAATATTAATATGATTAAATAGAAAATAATTGAACTCATTAAATCAACTTCAATCATCACCAAAAGTTTAAAAGGTTACAAACAAAACTACCACCTCCAACATAGCAGCTAATTGATCAATATTGAAATGATTAATTATCTTACAAGAAATTGTTCATCGGATATTTGCACATACACATATTGTCAAACTAAGCCATAATTTCTAATTTTCTAAACATGATGCAACAATTACAATCTCTTATCTAGATCAACTCCTTGATTAGCTTACTCAATCATAAAACTATAGTACGACCTCTCTTAATATTTTAAAATACAATCACTTCAAATGTATTCACCAACTTAGGGGTTCTAGGGGTAACCATATTTGAGAACCAAGATATATATTGTGAGTCAACTATCAAGCTTGACACACTCTCTATGTTCAACTTTTTTTGCCATTTTCTTAGAACTTCTTTTGGTGGAAGGGCCTTAGCTTCTACTTAATACTTGGAATCCTTACTAATTCACACATAATTAAAAGTAATAATTTTTTCTTGGGGTGCAAATACATTATCAAGGGTCCTCGAAAACATTTATGTTCATATTTTAAAAGGGAACTAAAACCCCACTAAGATAAATAGTTGAAAAAGATAAAGCATCTTAATAAATAAATCTCAGATGAAGCTCCAACTAACCTAAAGAACAAAACACCTAGGCCAAAGCCTCACATCAAAGAAATAATCTCCCAAAGAAGGAGATCCATAGGGTTTTGGAGGGTTCCCCAAGCTTTAAGATGGGGTTTTAACATGTCTCCAAAGCTATCATCACAAATTGCCTCAAAATATAGGTCATAAAAAAACTATCTAAATCCATGGTGTGTCAAAGGGCTCTTCAAATCACATTGGATTTTGATATATGACTCCTACAATAAAATTGGGTTTTAAATGGCTACCAAAACTATTGCAGAGTTTTAAAAAGCTCAAGATTTTAACCATTATAACTAGCATCAAGAAATTGAGCAATGAAGAACCAATACAAAAAAAAAATTAATCTCTCAAACCAAGAATGTGAGAAGGAATATTTTTTACCAAGGTTCCACAAGCCTTCAAAGGGGATTAAAAAAGAGAACACAAAACCAACTAGTTGACACAATAAGGGAACTCCCAACCACGAAGACAATTTTCTCCAATGATATTCTTATCCACCACAAAAGAAAAGGATCCCACCTCTATATGATCATAAGAGATGAATATATCCATAAGGGTGATTTGACAAAACAATTCCCTTGAAACCAAGCAACCCCAATCATGGGACAACTAAGTAGAGAGACAATTAACTTCAATCCACCATTCATTCTTCATATCTATAGAAGACATCACTGCTTCTATTAGGAACACAAGAAAGGAAAAAAATCTCAGCATGTCCTAATCCCATGATAAAGACACAAATAGAATCCCCACCTAATAAGGGATATTTTCTCCATTGAATCCATTCGAGGAAGAGTCCACTAACTTGAAGAACAAAATGCCCGCACCAAAGATAAAAAAATGTGAAACATCAGGCAATAGAAGGGACAAACAAGACCCCACCAAAACCAAGCTCTGGGACAACATGTTTCCAAAAACCAAACCAAATCCTTTAAAACTTCTAGCACTAGACTAAACAACCAAAAAAAAGGAGAGAACAAAATAACACGCCCATACAAATAAGAAGGCAAGAAACAACATAGAGGAATAGAAAAAAAATTCACACAAGAAAGTGAGAAACATGAGACCTACGATAAGTAAGAAAGGAGAAGAGAGAAACCAAACAAAAACCTCAAAACAGAGGGCCTGGAAATGGATCAACAAAAGAAAAAAACCCAAAACCCTCACACCCTCACACCTAGACCCCCAGACCTCCAACACAAAAAATAAAACCCTACCTAAAGGAATAAAAAGATAAGGAAGAATAAAACCATCAAATATGACCAAAACCAAGGAAAGGCTAAAAGCTAGACAAAAAGCACAAAATTGGAAACAAACCTAGACAAAGTAGCCAAAAAAAATAGAACTAAATAAAGATGGATCAAAAAATTGAGAAGAAGAGGGTCCCTGCATGTAGGAATAACCAAACATGGGGCCAAAATACCCCCAGAAACCACATCTTGGGTGGCCAAAACACCACAAATGAGAACCTAAAGAATAAGGCAAAAATCCTTGAAGCCTAGTTGGAACAAAAAAATAACATAAAGAGCCCCTCTAAGCTCACAATACAATGAAAGGGGAAAGACCATAATGAGTCACTAAGTAGGAGGATGTCTAAAAACAACATAACATGACTTGTCAACCCTAAGAAAGACCTACACCAAAAAATCCTAGGCTTTCCATGAAATAAAATCAATAAATTTGACTCTCCATCCCCATCCAATGCCTCCCCAAACTCATTGTCACCACTAGAAATCCTTGAACCAGTCTTCCACTCTTTTTCCCATTCCTCTCATTTCAAAGGTTTACACAAATTAAAAAGGCTTTTTTAAATTTGTATAATTAGAATTAATTCAAGTCCCCCTAAGTTTTCCAACTAGCTCAAGTTTTCTTTTGGTATCTCCAACAAAGTTCATTTTGAGCTAGTAGTTCTTTAGTGGTTGTATTTGAAAATATTTTTGAAACTTGTTATAGATTATACATTAATATGTAAAAGCTTGTGTAATACTGGGACAGAGCATGTGGTAGAATATAAAAGAAAACTCATAAAGACAAACAAGATTGTGAATGGGAATGAAATATCCAATGAATCATTTTGAATAACTTCTCTTTAGGAAGATGAAATTATGGTTTTTTGCTCTGCTAGGGTTTGTATGACTTTTTTTTGAAACATTTCATTTCTGCCACTTATCATTCCGTATTTACTTTGGGATTTGTTTAAGTTATAATGGCCTTGGTCTTTTTTGGCCCAACAATTACTATTGGTGTTGGAGCTGCTACTATTGGCTCAAATGGCTACTCCAAGAAAAAAATTGTCCAAGGTGTTTCATGAGGTAATCCCTCCCCTAATGTTGTACTTAATGTGAAATTTTTTGATACTACCTCTACATGGCTTGAACAACAAACCTTCATAGGCTATTTTGTTAGCCACACTCCTTTTGAAAGTATGCTTCAAGAGTTAGTTTCCAAGGTTTGGAACCCCTTAAGAGGTTTGTTTTCAGGGGGTTCAAAGTCTCACAAAGGGTTTTTTTCTTGTTCCATTTTAGAAATCCTAGCCAGGTTGAACATTTATTCACTTTTGAGCCCTGTTATGTTAGGTCTTCCATTTTGGTTTTTCAGCTTTGGTCTCAAAACTTTACTATCTCTGACGACCACAAGCTTAAGGTCCCTTTTTGGGTTGAGCTCTCCCAATACCACACTGGTCATTTTTGTAATCTATTGTGTAAATTGTCAGCAAGGTGATTTTCCTTGAACCTAATTTTTTTTTCAATTCTTTCCCTCAACATAGAGTTTGTGTGGAGGTTGACCTCTCTCGAGACCTCAAGGAAACTATGGATATTTAGATTGGTAATACCACCTTCACCCAAAAGGTACTTTAATCAATCTTCCAAACATATGCTACTGTTGCCAATCTTTTGAGTACAAGATTAGGATTATCCCTTGTTCGAGTACAACAAGAAATTAACCAAAGAGGATAAGCCTTCTAAGGCTACAAAAATGGATGAATGGACTATGGTTGCTAGGAAGGGTAAAAGTAACACTTCTTCTAAAGCAAGTTCCTCTTAGGATAATGGTTGGGCAGTCTCTAACATAGCACTACTAGTTTCTCCAGTTCCTTTTCTTATGTTGTCATCTGTTTCAAACCCTGAGTCTTAGGTGATGGAAAGCTCTGCTGGTTAATAACCTCAGGCTACTTGGGTCCATGCACCACAAATGACTTCCATAATTTCTACATATACCCTTCACCATTCTCATTGCTTAGATGGACAAAGTGATAATTCTGATGGTAGGGAGAAAATAAGGATCATCTCCCAAGGAGACCCCTATCTTGACTCTTCCAATGTGTTTTTCATAACAATTTCTCCTCACTTGCGGACAAGGATGACATGCAATCTTTTGCATGATGAAATTTCTATCATGGAATGTGTAGGGGCTAATAAACCTCCCTCTAAAATACTCTGTTCGCGATACTAGTTGTAGGCTTGGTAACCAAGATTTCCTTTGAATTCAAGAGGTCAAAATTGTTTGGTTTCTTCTCAACACAAACTTTTGTGTGAGTTGGCTAGATAGTGGCCTATTTTCTTCCCACCATGAGGTTGGATGAGGTGTTGTTGTTACTCTTCTCTCACCTCATTTAATTTCCTCAATCATTTTGCATGGCATTGAATCCATGCAGATAATGGTTTGGATTTTCATGTCTTTTCAGAATCATCATTTTGGTATTGCCAATGTTTATGCTCCCAATGATATAGTTGATCGTTCACACTCGTAGCATTAGATGACAAATCATCTGCCACTTTTCACCTGGGTTTTATTTGGGGATTTCAACATGGTTGTGTTGGCTATTGACAAAGATAGTCTTTTATCTTTTTTATGGCTAGCTAGGGAGAGAGAAAACCGATTTTACATGTGCAATAAATTGGGCATTTTACATGTCGCCACCATCTTGGTGGGGTTTGGCATACCTAGTCCAACTTTTGAGCTAGTTTTGACAAGGTTTTTAAAAGGCCTAATCATGTCATGATCACAACTCAATCTTTCTTTTCATTCTCTAAAGATAGGGAGTTATCTATCACTCCACTAACAAATGTGACTCTATTTGACCATTTTCCCCATTTCTTTCTCCATCATTTTGCAAACAACCACCCCTATACTTGCAAGACACAATTTTTTCTAAACACATCTTTATTGGATCATGCCCCCACCTCTTCTCATATCTTGCATATCTAGACTATTAAACCTTGATCCCATACACATGTTGGGAGGATTTAATGGTTGAATGATGTCATCACCTGCACTATGAGGTTCCTTCACATTTATAGTAGACACTTTGCCAGGTACTACCAGGGATCTTATGAGGTCACCATTAAAGATCTTCATACTAACTTTGAATCCCTTTCCATTAATCCTTTTGATATGCATTTGAAAATCAGTTCTAGCACCCTTCATTACTATAAGCAAGTTGTATACAACTATGCCACCCATGGAGCTCAGATCAAGGCCCATCTCCACTAGTTGGAGGTTGGTGATCAGACTTCAAAGGAGTTTTCTAGGCTCTTTGAACTTTCCATGCATTAAGAGAATCAAGGAAGGTCAACATACTCCATGTGAGATTCTAAATATTGTCTAGGCCTTTGTGTTCCACTATGAGAAGGTTTTGACTATGTAGGGCAATTTTGTTTCATGTGACCATGCCTCGTAGACCTACATTTTAGTTAACCCTAAAAAGATTGTGCTGAGCAACATGATTTTTGTGAGAAAATGATTAAGATTTTGGATCTTAAAGAGATTAGCTTCTCTATGGAAAATGAAAATCCTTATTGGCATAATGGCTTTCTTGTGAATCTATAAGACTTTCTAGCACACCATTGGCCTTGATCTTCACAAATTCTATCTTGAAGCCTTTCAGTCACAATATCTTGGGAGTATGATTAACAAAGGTAATATTAAATTCATACTCAAGTCTGGAGACCCCAAGGATATCTATAACTAGCGGCCTATCATCCTCCTTAATGTCTCCTACAAGATCATTGCCAAGGCCCTCTCCCCTAAGATTCGACACCTATTGCCACAAATTGTAAGTCCTAAGAAGACTAGCTTTATTAAGTCCAGATATATTTTTGATAATATTGTTGCAATCTAGGAAGGCATAGAATGGGACCTTCAGTCCAAAGAGAAGGCATTGTTACTCAAAATTGACTTTGCCAAAGCTTATGACCGCATTGAATGGTCCTTCATCCTAGATATATTTCAAGATTTTGGGTTTGGCCCCATTTTTCTTCAGTTAGTGCAAATTCTTTTTGGGGATGCCTCTATGTGCATCAACATTAATGGGCATCAATCTTAGGCTTTTGGGCTCTTCAAGTCTATTCGATAGGGGTGCCCTCTTGTACCTTCCTTATATCTGCTAGTCGTTGAAGGGTTTTATTACTTGCTTGCTAATGTCATATCAATGGGGAAAGTGTGAGAAATTTATCTCCTTGACTCCTTTGAGTAGTTGTTGAATGGGTTATTTTTTGATGATTTAGTTCTCACTCTCCTTGAGGAGAAGGAAAATATTGCTAATGCCTTACAGTGCTTGTATACTTTTTGCTTTGCCTCTGGCATAGCTATTTAGTGGAACTAGAATCTATGTTACAGACAATCCTTCTTGCATGGACCTCCTTGGCTTGTCCAGTCTCAATGGAAATAGATTCAACATGGTGAAGTTTTTCAATTTCTTGGCATACCTTTTTCCTTCCAAGCTTCCTTGGTGGAGCTTTGAATTGTTGTCTTGGCGAGGATTGAGAAGAATTTGGAGTACTGGATTACCAAATAGCTTTTGCTGGTTGGAAAATTTCAAATATGCTCCAAAGTGTTGGCTTCAACTCATGTTTACTACTCCTCTTGCTGGGTGCCTTTGAAGGCCTCATATCTCAAGCTTGAGTGCTTGTTACATGATTTTCTCTAGACTTTGAATGCCTCTCATCATGGGTTCCATAGAGTGGCATGGAGTTTTTTTATCTACATAAGGAGCCAAGGAGCCTTAGTCTACTTTCCACCCAGAAGTAGGGGATTTCTTTGTGTGCCAAATGGGTCATTTGTGCCCTCACTGGCAATGAATCCAAGAAAATACTTTTTCAACACTCTATCTCTTTAGATTTTTCTAGTTAATCAGCCTACATGGAATGGGATTAGTTTTCAAACCCTTCTGTTCAGTCCCAAACTAGTTCAAGTTTGGGGGACCTTTGTTGCTAAAATTATTTGGAAAGCTTGGGAAATCATTAAGCCTTGGCTTCGTTGGCTGGAAATGGGTTCAGTGTTGGGCTAGAAATGGATTCAGAGATGACCTCTCTATGAACCAAATTTTTTTGTGGTAGTCTCCCTTATTTTATATTCAAGGGATCCTTTTGGATAAAGTCCAGGGTGCTAGTGTGCTACATTTTTCAAACATGGCATCATGAATCCTCATTGTCTCTTTTCTAGAGTCACCATAAACCTTTTCTCATGGGAAGATATGCATGTGCAATTCTATCTTTCCCATCTAGATCTGGATCTGATCTTCTAGTTTCTGCAAGGGCCCGACATTTATTAGACAAAATGGGTCTTTTATTAATTAAACCTTGGTGGAAGGCAAAGAAGTTGGAACCTTTTTCCCTTATGACCACTTATAAACCCAAATCGGGTTATCATTGGTTGGTTCCTCACTTGTCTATGGTGGATCTTCTTAACCAACACTAGCATTTGCATTCTTCTTAGTAGACTTGGAGTCATAGGTTCAACACTATGTGGCAAGCCATCACTAAGCTAGAGATTGTGCACTTTGTTTGATTTTTCCTTTTCCAAGAGTTTCCTTTGGGCCCTTAGCTCTGATATTTGGGTGTCCTCAACCCTAGATGCCCTTTTTGTGCACAACCTAAGATGATTATGATTTTTCAAATATGCCCAACATTATTGGCATTGAATTCATGATTTTTCCAAGCCTTTCCACCTAGAATATTTTTAGTGGCATATGATTTTGTTGTGGGATTCGCCCAAGCTTCCCTATAAGTACTCTCAAATTTGGCATCCTTTTAGATTGGAGATTTTATATACCATATAGAAGGATATAAATGTTGTTGTGTTTTCTTATAACTCTCTTGATATAAATGTTTCAATGCATACTAAATCTTGAGTGCCCAAAAATGTCATGATGTAAATTCAAGTACAAATTGATAAAGTGGCTCTAGAGGTGGCCCACCTACAGGAGCTTTTAGCTCATTGGGGGAATGCTCCCTATACGGTGGCTAGGGTGCCACATGATACTATTTCTAGAGATTCTATACCTCCCTGAGCCTATTAGTGGGGTCGTAGCTCTTCTGCTCGTTGCTCCCACACCCCTAGGTCATAGCCTCCTTGCTGGTCGCCCAATGGTGGTTTTGGAGGTCGTCAATGCTTAGTTTCTCCTCCCCTAAGGTATGGTTCTAGCTAGTCCCTAATGGATCCCCCTATTTCTCTTTCTCCTACGTGGCCTTCCTCCAATCTAGATCCTAAGTTGTTTTTCCCTTGGCTAGACTTGGCGATCTCACCTCCTCGGCTGGAGGGAAATATATTTAAAGAGAAGAATGATGTTGCTGCTAATGGGTTATCTCCTTGTGAACCTTCCACAAACCACATTGATGTATAGAGCCATGATGATTGTGAACCTCACATCTTGGCCAACACTACTCTTGCAACCTAAGGGGTACTTTCTCTATTTTTCTAAATTATGAATAGTTAAGTGTCTAACCTCTGGCCATTTGAACTCTTGCGGGGTGACCTTGTGAATATGTAACTTAATAATTAAATAAATAGAAAGGGACTATTCATCAATAAATAACTTCCCTTCAAATATTCCACATAAAAGGTTGAATCTTATTAATATAATGTTGAGAAAATATTTCTTTTGTTACGTACCCTTTTAAAAATAACACTTAATATATATAGTAAGCCATATTTTCCAAAATAAGCAAGTTAGGTCTTGTGGATAAATTGAAAAATAATGTCCTCTATGATGAAATGATCAAATCACATTTAATGTCAAATTAGTAAATGGAATCTCAAATGAATTAGAGGCTAAAAGATGGTTGAGACTTTTTAGGATCACAAAATGGTAGTTACTTGGCCTTCTTGAGGCCCAATCACAAATTGGGCAAATCACACTTATAATTGTTCCATGCAAGGAGGAATTAAATACTTAAAAATAAGTTTCCAATCTCTATTTGCAAGTTTATCTCCCTTTCAGCATGGGGTTTTGGGTGCCCAAATCTACCTCTTAAATGCCAATCACATTAAAACAAAAGGTTTGATTTTCATATTAATTCATTCACTCATATTTTTTTGTTCATTAATGTTGCAACAATTATGGAGAAGTAAACCAACCGATGAGAGTTTGGAGGTTCCCAAAAAGGTCATGAATGGGATCTTTAACTCCTTCTAGATATAAGCTCAATCAATGTTTTTCATCATGTAGATTTGAGTTTGATTTATTAGTTTATTTTAGTTGTTTGTGAAGGTTTTGTTGAGAATTTGTATGATTAGTGTTAGAATGCATTTCTACATTTTTTAATATTTTAATTATCACTTTAATGAAAAAATATAATCTACATTCTTGTTTTATTTCAGGTTTAAATTGGACATTTCACATTTCAGAACTTTGATCATAAGTTTCTTGGAGTTTCTTTGTAGTTTGTGTTGTTTTGGTGAGTTTTTTGGTCTTGTTTTGTTCATAGATGTTAAAGTAAATGATTGCAGAAGTATTTTCTATTTAAGATCTACTTGTCGTGATAAATTTTTTTTTTAATGTACATTCTCAGTCCAAATATTCATTCACAAATCAATTCATGTTATATTTTAAGCATTATGAGTGCTCTTTCAAGCCTTCTCCTTGACAATGTGATATCTTTTCAACTGCTAAAGAATCTTTGTTAGAGAAAGATTATGGATATCCAAAATTGATTTAAAATATTAGAAAGTGTCATCACAATTTTTTTTAACCTTAAAGATTTATATATATTTTGGATTCCACAATTACCATCCTCAAAAGACTAAGAAGTCTACTCTTCAATATTAGATGATTGTCATTTGAACTATCCCTAAGAAGCATTATTATTTTACAAGGGAAGTCTTTTCTAATATCCAATCTAATAGCTATTCTACCATAAATTTAAATGATTTATAATTTAGAGATAAACTCATCCATTATTGAGGCACATGTATGTTCTTCCCTGAAATTATGCATGCCATCTTTAGTCAAGATTTTTAAAAAAATAGAGTTTTATGTTGAGGTGTGTCTTTATTTATTTATACTAGTCATGAAAGTTATTAATTAGTCACTAGAAGCCCAAGCTTGGTACTTAAACAATACCACATGAAAATCTTAAACAAGAAATAAATAAATGACACATTCAAGAAGATCCTCATTTTCTTTCTAAAATGATTCATCATTGAACCAACATGAAACAAGAGTATTGACATATCCAAACCTCTTTATGTATGTGTGATTTTGATGGTTTGAGATATGCTTTGGGTTTAGTCACATGATTATGGGGATTTTTCACTGCTTCTCAGTTGGCCACCTGACTTCAAATTGTTCTCTCTTGCATCATAAACACCCTACTACTTGGTGAAATGATCACCTGACTATCCAACCTTTGTGTTCTTTTTCTAATGACTTGTCCTAAAATGATGACTCCTCCCTCTTTGATGTTGATGAGACTCTTGCTTCCAATGTGGCCCTCTCATGTCTTGTAGCCCTTTTTGCAGAGCCTCTTTCCACATGCTCACAACTTTATTTTCCTATTTCTCCTATTCAACTCTAACCCCTGCTTGAGGGTGTTAGCCTTTTCTTGTCTACTAAAAGGCCCTTCATAGGAGTTTTACATTTTAATTTTTCTTTTAATGGATTATTCATATGAAATAAATGGGTGACTAATGATTTATGTATCTCTATAAGTAGTCTATTAATAGACCGTATTTTCATTCCCTTTGAGCTTTTGGATAGGGCCAACTCCTTTATTTGCAACTTAATAAAAAACATGAAAGGAGTATATTATGATACTACTCAGACTTTAAGTAATTTTGATAAATTTTAACAATAATGTATTAAATAGATATCATTGTCAATTATAAGTCAAATATAGGTTGATTTGACAATAGACTATAATACCCCTTCTCCCTTAATATTTTGATACATATTCCAAAAACAAACCTTAAGAATAATGCACCCCAATCCAAAGATAACAAAGTAAAAAACATCTCTTGAAATCCTATTATTATTCAATTTAAGAAAGAATTAGAATAACAAATTAAATCTAATGAATTTACTATTATTCTATTAAAAAAATACATTTATATTATTTTAGATTTTTTCAAAAAGTTACTCAAACATCATTATATTATGATCTTTTTGTTGCATGTTAAAGTCCTTTAAATGTACAATTTACATTGACATGGTTAACAATAACAACAACAATAATTGTCGAGTTATTCAATACATTATTACTCAAGTCTTGGTGTATTTTAGTTGGTCACAATTTGGTATCTTAGCTGTCAATGTAAATTGAGAATGCCATGGTTGTCTCATATATGGAATAAGGTCACTTTGGTTGTCTTATATATGGAATAAGGTCACTCTAGGTTGAGAATAGGCTTTAACACATTCATTTGTACCAAAAAAGAAAACGTCTCTTCATAGGTAAGACAAATTAGCAAATTAGATTAAAGGTATCCTCTTAACGCTCCATTGGTAGACACATCCAATTTATTCCAATGATTGAGATAGAAAACCTATTTGAGAACGATTAAAAAAAAACACTTCCTTTTCAAATATTTACAATGGAATTAACTACGAGAACATATATTTGTGACCATTAAAATAAAATAAAATATCTCTAGCCTCCATTTTAATTTATTAATGTATCTTCGTGATGATTACACAACTCATTATTTAATGATTAGAATTTCCGTAATGAAGAATTGTGCATGCTTCTTATTAAAAAGTAGTAGGATACCAAATGGAGATGAAGTCTAAAATGATAATGAGCCATTGACAATAAAATAAATTGTTATTTGAAAATAGTGTTATTTTTGTTATAGAAAATATTTAGATTTTTCATAAAGAATTCTTCAATATCAAATAATTATATATATATTTTAAAGTGAAATAATTTTTAAATGTAGATAGAAGAAACAATTTTATAATTATAAAAAATAATCTATAGATTGAAAAAGTAGAAATAAAATAATTATTTGACTTTATAATAGATATTTGCAATAGTCTATTTATTTTTTAATAAATAGTAAATGTTCTTTTGTATTAAGAGTGTAATCTCTTATGAGTTAATATTGATCTCCACCTAATAAATAATGATACCATTTTGATCAATCAACCACTTTCTACTATTAGATGGATTGAATATATATATATATATATATATATATATAATTAGAAAAGTATAACAAATTATACCTGTCTACAATTTATAAGAAATTAAAAGTAGACAATGAAAAACTTATATTATTGACGTCATAATAATAATTAAATTATCATGGATCTAAAAAATAAAAAATAATTAAAGGGCCTTTGGTTTGTTGGTCAAGTTGAATGTCTCTCAAAGAACCCACGAAGTATCAAGTTTTGCTAAGTGTAACAACCTTGACATAAAAAATGGATGAGGCTATTAAAGAAAAATTGACTAATATCATAAAATTTATATTTTAAAAAAATTAAGAAGGATATTCACATGTAAAAATCATCTAATTTTTCTTACTATTTCTTTTCAAGAATTAAGTAATTTTTTTATTTAATTAGAAGTATGTGTTGATTTTCTTGTAGCTATGGTTCGATTCCTTGAGGTTGATATAGATGACATAAAAGTCATCATAATATAATTATTGTATTATAAATTATTATACTAGAAATATTATATGCAATTGAAAAATACAATGAATAATTATCACATCATTAATCATTATATATTTGGGTTAGAAATAGTCATATTTTATTAATATCATCAAAGGTTACATAAACCATCATTACATGGATCATCTCTTAAATGCATCCCCTTACATCATTATTATAATCTTAAACTATCAAATACATGACCATCCTCTATGCTAAATATATTTTCACTAATCTCCCTATATAAGTATATTACATAAAAACAAATAAAGAAAAGAAAGTCTATTGCTTGCAGTGTCACTCAAAGCTATGCATTGTTCCCCTATATTTGCATTCAAAGTGTTGGTTTTCATAATGGTCATAGACAGTCATGTAACAACACAACTATCAAGTTCTCCAACTCAACACACATACAATCATCCCACACAAATCCACAAACACTAATCCTAACAACCATTCCATTCCTTCAAATAATACCTCCCATCCAATAAATAGCTTTTGAAACTTTCTACCATAACCACCCAGTGAGCATTTCCATTATCTAAAAAGAAGGATAAGAAACCCTTTTGGGTAGCCAATTTTTTTCTTCAATCAAGCCCCCTTCCCTTTGAATTCCTTGAAAAGTTTGATGATTTCTCCTCCTCTACATGAATTATAATACCAGTGCCCATGCCTCCCCATGCATAATTCACTCTTGCAAAGAAGAATTCTTGTGTTCCAACTGCTCCCTCCATTCTAATTTTTCCCAGTTAAAGGACTGCAAGGTTCATGCTCATGGCCCCATGTCTGGGAGTTATCCTCTATTGATAAAGTGTGCAAAACATCTATAGCTAAAAACATTCCCAAGAATACAAGCCCAATGAAACTAAGGTCCATCACCAACACTGGCCTCTAGTGTTTCAATGTTTGGATAAACTTTAAAGGTAAGAAGTCTCAAGTTCCAACCCCTCCCCCCATCATGGTGTTTCCTGGTTGAGGGACCGCAAGGTTCATGCCCGTGGCCCCCTGTGGGGTTTATCCTCCACTGATAAAGTGTGCAAAATATCTAAAGATAAAAACATGCCCAGAAATACAAGCCCAATGAAACTAAGATCCATCACCAACATTGGCCTCTAGTGTTTTGGTGTTTGGCTAAACTTTAGAAGTAAGAAGTCTCAAGTTATTCCCTACCATGCCCCCATTATGTTCTACACATATCAAGCTTTTTCTACCTTCCCCTACCATTTTACAAATGGCACAAGGTCATATCTTTTGGCACCATCCTCACTTACAAAATACTCACAGAGCCAATGCCAAGAATCACCCATTCCAAAATGGATTTTAACACCCCAAGCATGTCATGCTCAAATAGAGCCTCTCAAATGCACCAAACTTCCTCACTCTCAACCAACTCCAGCCACCATGAAATGAATGTAGAAATCACATGTAAGTTTTCTCTCCTTAACCCTCCCCCCCCCCCCCCCCCTCCCCCCAGCATGCAGAATTGGGGGACCAAAATATAGAGCACAACTTCATCCATTTTCTCACTCTTAATATTAATTAACAAACCCTTAACACATCTCATACTAGTACGACCATTGAATCATTTCTATTGCTTATCAATATGAACTGAAAACATAGCTTCAAGCACCCTTGTTATACTTCCCACCACTTCAAAATGTACCAGAGAACAATCCCAAACCACCATTCTAAAGTGCTTCATATAATTCTCTCCAAAATAACAAGTGATGTCAAAAGTTTCTCTTCTACTAAGTGATACACAACAACATTCCTCTTTCATTAAATAGACCATAATTTCCATCTCTAGGAATTCATGACAAAATGTGCCTTGTCAATTACTCTTTTGACTATCACATCAAATCCCTCCCTAATGAAGGGTACTCTCCTTAATGCAAAAAAACATAATAGAACTACAAAAATTAACAAGAATTCCCAAGAACAGCATACGAGCTTCTTATTATCTCCATGAGTATGAATTATAAAATTCAGAAATACAATATGCAAACCCAAATCGGTGTCCTCCCTACAATAATCTACAAGATAGAGCTATGAGCTACCACCAATAATTGGCCTAGATAACCTACGAGCCTTCCTTATATAGATATTTTTCCACCACTCAAGAAGGTTCTAGACATTTAACCCTAACATAGAAAATTGTATAACATAAGGCATGAGTAGTTTATGTTGTAAAGCGAGACATAAGGTATAATATAAGGGGGAGCATATATCCAAAATATATAAATAGAAATAATCTACATTTTGTCAAATTTTGTATGGTGATGTGAAGAACTTCACATTTATGATATTGCTATCAAGATTTAATTGTGTAGTTTTTGAGTTAAACTCATTGATCCATGTTTCATGGGTAGTGATTCACACCAACCCATCTCTCATGAGAATAAATGGAACACTTGGCACTCATTAGATCTAGGTGATTCTCTCCTACTTATTAATTCATGAGCTCAAGGGAATTTCTAATGAATGGTTCATAATACACAACACAACTTGATAAAGGTTTTGCAAATGCAGTTGCAAGAAGAGTTTTTTTAACCATGGAGGACACTTTGTATTTAAATGCGCTCAACGTAGAGTAGTACTAGGATGGGTGACCTCTCGAGAAGTCTTGATGCTTCACCTCTATGAAAATCACCTAGATTTAATGAGTTCTAAGTTTTCTATTTATTCTCATGAGAGATGGGTTGGTATGAATTACTACTCATGAAACATGGGTCAATGAGTTTGATCAAAAAACTACACAATTAAATCTTGATAGCAATATCATAAATGTGAATTTCTTCACATGGCCATACAAAATTTGAGAAAATGTAGATTATTTCTATTTATACATTTTGGATACATGCTCCCCCTTACATTATACCTTATGTCTCCCTTTACAATATATACTACTCATACCTTATACAATTTTCAATGCTACTACTACCCCTTTTACATCAATGACAAATGTGAGTGCCAAAAATTATTTACAAGCCAAACTTTTGGAATTCTACCTTTCTGTCTTCAATTTGTTTGGTTTGATAGGCATGTGATGCAATCGAAAAAAAATGTCTTCAATTTGTGCACTTATTTTCCCATGTATCTTTGACTGCTCAAATATGTTGATTATTGCACATAGGCCATCAGAAGCTATCTCCACTACATTTAGATTAGAACAAAAACTTTTGATATGATAGCTTGGCTTTAAGCCATTCATCTAGCCACTTCTAAGTATGACTAATTTTTAGAGTGAGGTTCTACCTCAATAATCTCTTCATTTTTTTTGTCCCTTCTTATCTCTAACAAGCTAATATCATCATTCACCTTGCCAATTCAATTTTCCAAATCTTCAATCTTCACATCTAGAGTTTGTAGCTCATTCATAATATTTTTCAGCTCCTATTGTTTTCCCTTTAGTTCTTTTGTGATGTCTCTGATATAATTGTGTGAAAAAGTATGTTGTCCATATAAAGTCTTTCCTTCTGTTAGACATCTTCTTAACTCTTTGATACAAGATTCAAGATTTACTAAATCACCTCTAATGAATTATCACGTACTATGCTAAATAATTTTGCATCATGAATGACATGTGCATTAGCTGATGAAATTTCCATAAGAGTGGTAAATTGATTGTGTCAAATGCATTCATTACCTCTTGTTATCTCTTCACTAGGTTTGATTCATTGATCTTGATTGAGATGGTGTTCTAAAACTTATTAGTTACCTTCTCAAGAGTTTCTTAAGTCCTCATGATGCCCTTACTCTTCTTAATGGTTTTACTTGTGGAAAATATTGATAATTGACTAAAAGTTTTAATTTTTGAATCTCTTATGGCTGCCAAAGGTGTGTCAGTCATCATGTTGGCCAAGAGGGAGTCCAAGTACAATAAAAACTATCACAGTGATGACAACAACAAGAGGGAAGCTAAAATAAAATAAAATAAATTAGAAGCCCAAGATAGAGCCCATGAATAATTTTATCTTTAAAGAAGCTAATATTAAGAAATTGTTACAATATTATGACATATATCCAATCTATGAGAAAATAAATTTGGATATAACCATAATCCAATACATTATTGAGCTTTTGATTAGGAAAACAGGCTTTGAAGGGGCCCCAAAACCCTATACAAGAAAGATGCAAAGATATTACATTAAGTCCATCAGAACAACATAAAAAAAAGAGACAAAGCCTATAGCCAAAAGCTAGCTAAAAAATGGTATAAAATCAAACAAAAGATAGAACCAGAAGACACAAAGGGGACTAGAAAAATGACACCAAAAGGGACACATCCCATCTTCTTGATCAACTCAACAACCAGCTCCTCCAGTTGGTCCATCTTTTCAACTGCTTCTTTGATCTGTCTAATATCCAAGGAGGCCTCAATAGACATTTTCCTTCCCCTAGCCCTAGTTCTACTCCAAGTTCCTTCCTCATTATCAGTAGTGGTCCCCTAGTCATTAGGGACAAATAACATGGCTTTCTCCTATAGACTTCCTTCAATTTTATTGATGAGAACTCATTGGAATCTTTAAGTATTTTATAGCTTTGACCCACTATACTCATAAGGGTGCTTTCAATGCTTTTAACTCTATTATCCAACAATAGCATTTGAGTCTCGAGACTATAGAAAGTAACCATGTCTATGAGAAAGCCTATAGGAGTTTTTTCCCCCTACAATATCCCGAATGTTATCTTTCTCAATCTTCCCTACCACCATCCTCATCCTATCCTTCAAGTCAATCATCTAGTCAAACTACCATTTGAGAGACCTAAACTTGTCCAAGAGACTATTTCTAGCATTGTTCAAAAGATTGATATCCTTCTCCTTATTTTTGTCATTGAGAATGATCAAGGTAGGATCAATAAGTGTTTGGAGATCCACATTACCCAACTCCACCTCACCAACTTTTAGGTCAATCTTCTCCCTCACAATCCCCAACCTCACTTTGTCCATGCTCATATTTTTCCAAACCATCTTTCTACCTTTGGGATAGGATGATGTCCCTTCAACTATACATGATTAAGTTTAAGAAGCCTTTACATACCATTCATGGAGAACTTCCAAAAAAAATGTATGCAAAATTGAATGAAGTTGGATTGAAAACTAAGTAGGAAGAGGAAACCTTGAGAGAAGAGATTGTTAGAAAAATCTATGATGTAAAGAACACCATGTAGATAGATTAAATGATCATGCATAGAATCTCTCAACTTCTGCGAGACCTAATGAGAGTTATAAGACTCATGGGAGGTTTGAAAGAAGAGGTCACAAGGGATACTAAATAAATTTTCAATTAGATATTAAGTTAACCCATCAAAAGAGCATACATTAAAGAGGTTGGAAATGAAGTGATCACACCTTCATCAACAACAACACTACCTAGTTCATCAAAAATTGATACTTCTAGAGCATTAACACAGACTATATTAATGACAAATAGGATATTGACGATATCAACACTATCAAAAAGGTTTTTGTATCCAAACCTTTAGTGTATAGAATGTATCATTGTGTATGCATATTTGAGTAGTGGGATTAGCTTGCCACTTTTGTAATTGTAATACCAACTTCTAATAGGTTTGAGGCTTCTAACAAGGCCTAGTCCTCTAACAAGAACATATACATTATACCAATGTAATAGACTCCTAATAGGGTCAATATATTTCACAAGATATTTTTTATTAGTGGATCATTTTGTGGGTACCATCTCCACTGGGGTTTTTCCTTGGGAAAGATTTCCCTAGTTAATAAATAATGATGTTATGAGTTGAATTGTGTTACTATTATGTTTAATTTTCAGTTTGATCATATGTGCATGTTTAGATGATTATGTTTTTAACATTGGTGATGGAGGATGTGTGTAATTTGATGAGTTTATATTATATGAAGATTTTAATGTGTGTGTGATGCAGGGACTACATGGAGTATGTGCAATGTAATGACATGATGTTTTTGGTTTGCTTATGATGATTATAAACTATACAATGCAAATTTGAGTATGCATGATTATGATGTATAGAGAATGTATTTATATATATGTTTGACATGAATGTATAATAGATATTTATTAATTATAAATAGGCAATTAATTAGATATATTTTTCATGCAATTTATACGCAATTATTAATAATTAATGTGGTGAATGAATCTTAAATATGTACGTGTAATGATGTATTAATAATAGGATAATATAATTGAACCTAAATGTAGTAACTAGGTGGAAATGTATATGAAATCAAACTCATGCAATTTAATGAAATTGTAATATGGAATTTGAAGTCAATACTCAAATTTATTTTAAAAAATTGATGTATTTTAATTAATTAAGCTATTATAATAAAATTCTTACTTCAAGTTATAAGTTAATACTTTAATTCAATAATAGTAGTTATGTAATCTAAAAAATAAATCTAAAGAATGTGAAATACACATAATGACTGTCAAAAGAGTAAATGTAACTAAATCTAATGTAATAAATAGAATTTAATTAATTAAATGCAACTTCTAAATGAGACCTTATTTTGATGGGTACCAATCATAGTTGATAGTATGAGGTAACTAACTAGGAGGGGGGATAACATTTTTTACATATGTTTGTTATGAAAAGTATAATAGATATTTATTAATGATTAACAATAATTAATGAGATGTATTTGACATATAATTCATACGTAATTTTTAATAATTAATGTTATGAATGAATGTAAAATATGTATGTGTAATGATGCATTAATTTTAGGATAACAGAATTGAACCTAAATGTAGTAACTAGGTGGAAATGTATATGAAATAAACCTAATGCAATTTAATAAAATATACATAACCATAGCTAGAAATCAACAAGAATGCACTAAATTATCATCAAATAGATTATTAAATAACAAATGTGTCAATATACACCATTCAAAATATACCAAGATATTGGAGATCGAGGCAATCATGAGAAGGTCTCAACTAGCACACAAAAAAATATCAACAAAAATGCCTCATCACCAAGATGCCATTCGGTCCATAGTTCTTTCCTTGAATAATTTTTTAATGGTGGATCTAATAGTCCAACTTAGGAAGGATGCATCCCAAAGGGAATTTTTTTTTAATTTTTTAATTTTCTCAAAGTGGATATTCAATTGTAGTACTTTTAGTGGCTCAAAAATATGATCTTAGTGTTTATTTTGGTAAGCACTCATGCAGTCACTATGTATATGAAAAAATCAATTTTGTGGGGTTAAAATGAGTGTCATGGGATTGATGAAAAATTCTTATTATGAAATAATTGTAGAGTGATCATGCTCATAGACTATGTCTTTAAAAAGATAAAATCCCAAATGTAGGTGGATTAGAAAGGACTCCTACACAAACATGGGTCAAGTTGAGTAATCCACAAGTAGATGGGTGAGGGGTGTTGGTGTAAATAGGTATTTACTATTTACACTTTACTTAAGTTTACTTAAGTTAGTGCATTATTTTATTATTTATTTTTATGAGACACTTAGGAGTTTTTGCACCTTCTTGAGTTGTCATATTGACAACACAAAAGTAGGCAACTCTAATTATGCACATGGTTTCTACAACACAGGAGTTTGCATCATTCACTGAGTTGTCATGTAGACAACGCAGTTATTCACACTCCTAATTTAGCACATGTTGTCTACAACACTATTTTGTGTGTCACACCATTGTAGGCTTATCCTCTCATCATTGCACTTACTTCTGTGCTTAATGGAGGATAACCCATATCTAGTGGACATGTGCCTAGTTGTAGGAGTTATCATGATGCTGATTTTGATGCATTCTAGATGCATCCCAGAGGCCTTTATATTCAGGCACTCCTAGTGTACTTATACATTGTATTGAATACTATACAATTATTCTGATCATACTCTGGTCTAATTTGTGCTTGTGTTTTGAGTTCCTTGGTCTTGGGTGAATTCTACCCTAAGGAAGATTCTTACAAGTGGAATAAGAGTTCCTAATAGATAATAGATCCAAGTTTTTTTACATGTGGTGCCTAAGATAATTTTTCACCATGGCACTTATCCCAAGCATTTGATAGATAAGTTTTCATTATATTGGGTGATTTACTTCTCTTTATTTTTTACTTTTCTTGATTTTTTAGATTTTAATTTTACTTTTGCGATATTTTAATATTTTTGATATCACCAAGGAGCCTTTATACTAGATTTACGCCAAAGTGATGATTGTTTAGGACTTTTCTACCCTTTATACAATTTTTAGGATTAACTTGTACTATTTTTGGAGCTTTATAACTTTTTAGATTTTGTAAATTGTGATTGTACATGAAACATTTATTGAACTACACAAAGATACACTTCAGATCTTGGATGTTGATAGATCAAGGAGTGGATCTCCCTCTAAGATGGAAACCTAACACACTCCAAATTGTAATTTATTTTTAATGATAAATAGTCATAGATAATTAGGCTTTAACATTCCTTTGTTTTCTCATCTATATAGACTATTGATATTGTGTTGTAGAACTAGATCTCCGACCTCAAATTCATGAGGACCTTCTAATGAAATTATATGCACATATGATTTTGATATACATGGAGGTGGTTTAGGGAATTGGGTAGCCTATCATTTAAGAGTTGCAACTCTTACAAATTTGGAACTTTGTATTCTTCTTTAGATATTAGATTCTTCAAAGAGAGGAAAAGGAACTCCATTTCAATGGGAAGGAAAACCTTAGTACCAATCATGGCCAACATCATTGATTTGCCTTTTTGAGGATTTTCAAGGTAGTCTTACTTTTAGCATCATCTTGAAAGTTCCCTTGGGGGAAGTATTCTAAGGGACAATGTTAGATAATTTTGAATGTTTTACACAAGTTGAAAACATATTTATTCTTGAAAATGTATCCTTTGTCAGTTAATATGTCATAGGGAATGTTATGATAGATAATGTAGTTAAAAGTTAACTTTTAATTTTTTTTCTTTGTAGTATTAGTAAGAAGAATAGCCTCAACCCACCTTGTAAAATACTTAGTGGTAGTAATAATATACTTGTGACCATTTGAATAATTTGGATATATCTAGGCAATAAAGTCAAAAACTTAATAGAAAAAGAGCTAATATGTAATGGTAGGATGAATATATTGTGTGGGGGCATGTGTTAAATCACCATGTGGTTCAGAAGGAATCAATTTTTTCACAAAACAATATCTATCTTGTTTATGGAAGGCCAATAGTATCCTATTCATAGAAGATTCTTTTCCAATTTTTGTCCATTAGATTGGGTCCCATATATTCCTTGGTTTTCCTCTTAAAAAATTATCTTAGATTCCTTTGGATAAAGACATTAGAGGAGGGTTTTATCATAATGGTTTTAGATTAGAGTATCTTGAAGGATAATATAATCAAAAGTGCAAGGAATGAAGGTTTTATATTGATATGGTGAAAGAGTTATGGGAATGGTCTTATGAAAAAGGTAAGACTAAATCTTAAAGTAATAGGGGGATTTAGGAAAAAATATCTCACACTAGCTTAGGTTTTGGTTGTTCATAGGTGGGAACAAGGATATTCTCAACAAAATACTCACACTTATGATTGTACTTTGGTACTGCTATAAAAAAGCCAATAGTAGCCATTTTATCAAGCTCTTTAGTTTGTCTATGGAATATGTTGAAAGAATATATCTAGAAAATATTACTTAATATCCTTTACTATTCTATGATAGGTAAGTATATTATCATAATTAATACAAAATTCATTGGTCACTTAGATAATGACTAACTACGAGTCACCAAAGACATGGAAGTTTGTGATTTTCTAAGGGATAGCTTGATGAACTCATATGAACAAGGTTATCTACTCAGTAATGTTGTTTGTATAAGAGGATGGTTTGAAAGACTTTAGAATGAGGTCTCCTTAATGTGTATCAATAAAAAAACTTCCCTATAACCTTTATGCATGAAAGATTTTTCAAAATAGATCTTCCATTTACTAGGTGAAACATTCATTATAAATTTATCTAGAAAGTCATTGATAATTGGATGATCTTTTGGGAGAGAAGATTATACAAGTTGATCTTCTATAACTTGTCCCTTTATAGTCTTGCACTCTATAGAAAATGAGAACATTTTGAGCTCATATGAAAAACTTACTAAAATAAGAAATTTCACATAAATAGTAACCATCATATCCACTAGTCCTTATTAAAATAGAAAAGATTGAAAATAAAATATTTTTGGGTGATGCAAGATTTCTCTTACACCCAAGATGCTCCTGCATCAGACACTTGGGGTAATTTGAAAAGTGACCTTGTCATGTCTTAGGTGTTCAAAGGAAAACCAAGATGGTTAACCTCCTCCTTTGCTAGCCATGATGAATCCTAAACTAGCCTCCCTTTCTAGTTGACCAGATATTTCTCATAAGTTCTATTTCTAGTACTTTTTCCAATACGACTGTCCAGTATCTTCTCAATCTCCTTTATAGTTGAACTAGCTATTGGAATGCTCTATTGCACTTCTACAACTTCATCTCCATCACCTCTTTTATAATACTTTGTTAAATCTGAAATGTTAAATACTAGTGAAATATTAAATTTAGTAGGCAACTCTACTTCATACGCATTTCCAAAATCATGCCTTTTCACTATCTTGCATGGTCCAAACTTCTTCATCTTTAGCTTATTAGACGTACCCACTAGAAAACACTCCTTTCTCAAATGAACCATGACTTCAACTCTAACTTGGAATTCCTTATACCTCCTTTTAAAATTAGCCTTAGCCTTGTACTATGTATTCATCTTTATGATATGCTTCCTCACCTCCTTATGGATGTTCTTCAAATGTTCAACAAAATCTTTTGCTTCAATACTACTTATCCTGCCTTTATCCAACTACCTCAATTCAAAAGCATTTTTGGGACTACTCACATATATAATCTAGAATGGTGATTTACCAGTACTCTAATTGATAGAATTATTATATGAAAACTCTACCTATGGTAAAATCATATCCCATCCTTTTGGTTTGTGGTTCCAAGGGGAGCACCCCTCATTTCTATTTTCCACCGAAAATCTGCAATAACTTCTCTTATACTTAAGTTGGAGCAATGAGATTTTTATGGTAGTCTTATAACTCTAAAATGAACCTTCCTATAGAAAATGAGAACATTTTAAGCTCATATGGAAAATTTACTAAAAATAGCAAGTTCCCATAAATATTAACCACCCTGTCTACTAGTCCTTATTAAAATAGAAAAGACTGAAAATAAAATTTTTTTGGTTGATGAAAGATTTCTCTTACACCTAGGATGCTCATGCATCAGATACTCAGGGTAATTTGAGAAGTGACCCCATCAAGGCTCAAGGGTTTAGAGGAAAACCAAGATGGTTAACCTCCTCCTTTGCTTGCCATGATGAATCTTCAATTGGCCTCCCTTTCCATTTGATCACATATTCCTCACAAGTTCTATTTCTAGTATTTTTTCCAATACAACTGTCTAGTATCTCCTCAATCTCCTTTGTCACTGAACTAATTGCTGGAATGCTCCACTGCACTTTTACAACTTCATCTTCATCACCTCCTTCATAATACTCTATTAAATATAAAATTTTAAATACTGGTGAAATATTCAATTCAATAGGCAACTCCACTTCATATGCATTTCTAGAATCATGCCTCTTCACTATCTTGCATGGTCCAAACTTCTTCTTCATCTTATGATATGTACACACTAAAAAATGCTCCTTTCTCAAATGAACCATGATTTCATCTTTAATCTAAAATTCCTTATACCTCCTTTTAACATCATCCTTAGCCTTGTACAATGTATTCATATTTATGATGTGCTTCCTCACCTCCTCATGGATGTTCTTCAAATGTTCAACAAAATCTTCTACTTTAGCACTACTTATCTCACCTTTATCCAACTGCCTCAATTCAGAAGCATTTCTAGGACTACTCCCATATACAATCTAGAATGTTGATTTACCAGTACTTTGATTGATAGAATTATTATACGCAAATTTCACCTGTGGTAAAGCATATCCCATCCTTTTGGTTCATCTCCAACCAAGTATCTCAACAAGTTTCCCAAACTGGAATTCACAATTTTTGCCTATCCATCAGTCTATGGATGATGTGATGAACTAAAATTCAAATCTATCTTTAACTTCTTCCACAATGTACACCAGAAATACCCAAAAAATTTGGTATCTCAATCTAAAACTATATTCTTTGGTAGATCATGCAATCTCACCACTTCTCTCAAAAAAAAATATGCCACATGAACAACATGACTAGTCTTCTTGTAAGGAATAAAATGTGCCATCTTTAAAAACTTGTCAACCACCACAAAAATAGAATTATGTCCATGCTATCTACTCAGTAATCCAAGAACAAAATCCATCCTGACATCCTTCCATGGCTTCTTTGGTACATGTAATGGTTGATATAACCCTGTATTCTGCTTCACTCCTTTCACTATCTAACAAACTTTGCAACTTCGTACAAACTTCTTCACATCTTGTTGCAACTATGGTCAATACTAATTCTTAGAAACTAAAGCTATCACTTTATCTTTGACAAAATGTCCAACCAATCCTCCATTATGCTTCTCTTTAATGAGGTTCTCTCTCATTGAACTTCTGGAAATGCAAAACTAGCTTCCTTTAAACAACATAGTATCCTAGATCATAAAATCTATCCACTTTGTCCTATCAAGTGTAACAGGTTATGTACAAACCTTTAATGCTTTGCCAAAATTAGGATCATCAGGATACAAATTTTTGAGTTCCTTGAACCCAACCACCTCTATCTATATTTCTATCAACAAAAGTTATCTTCTACTAAGAGTATATGCAACTCTATTAGACTTCCCACTCTTGTGTTTCAAAATAAATGTATAACTCTGCAAAAACTCAACCCACTTCAAATGCCTTTGGTTCAATTTTCCTTGACTATTCAAATATTGCAAAGCTTGATGATCAGTATACAAAACAAACTCCTTAAGAAGAAGATAGTGTCTCCACTTCTTCAATACTTGAACTATAGCATAAAATTCCTAATCATAAACATAATATTTTATTTTTGCATCATTCAATTTGTCACTAAAATAAGAAACAGGTCTACCTTCTTGGCTTAAAAAAAATCCTATTGCAGTACCACTAGAATCACAGTCTACTTGAAACATGTTAAAATCTAGAAGTGCTAAAATAGGTTGCTTAGCAACTTTTTGTTTCAATAGATTAAAACTCTTATTTGCTCCTATAGTCCACTTAAATTCTTTCCTATACCCTCTCATTGTTTTAGTTAGGGGTCCACAAATACTACTAAAGCCTCTTATGAACTTTCTATAAAAATTAGCTAGTCCATGAAAAGATCTTACCTCTATTGCACTCCTTGGAGTAGGCCATTCAAGGATAGCCTTCACTTTCTCTGGGTCCATTTTTAGACCCTCTACTGAGACTACAAATCCTAGGTACACCAAATCCTTCTTTACAAAAATGCACTTCTTCAAGTTTATCAACAACTTTTCTTCCCTCAACTTATCAAACACCTTGCAAATATTAATCAAATACTCCTCTAATGTCTTACGAAAGATAAATATGTCATCTAGGTAAATAATAGAAAGCTTACCTAGAAAGTCCTTTAGTACCTCATTCACGAGCCTCATGAAAGTACTTAGTGCATTGGTTTTCTGAAAAGGCATGAATAACCACTCATATAGTCCTTCCCTTGACTTGAAAGTAGTCTTCTCCTCATCACCTTCACTAATATGACTCTGATGGTACCCACTCTTTAGATATATCTTTGTGAAATATTTAGCCTCACTCAAATAGTCCATAATATCACCCATCTTTGGAAAAGGAAATTTGTACTTGATTATGATCTTGTTGATAGCTCAAGAATCTTTGCACATCCTCCATTCTCCATTCTTCTTTGGTGCTAATATAACTAGTACTACACATGGACTCAGACTCTCTCGAATCAACCCCTTCTGCTAGAACTCATGAACTTGCCTGTTCAACTCTTTAGTTTCTGCTAGTGTCATTCTGTGCACTACCTTTTTTGGAAAACTATCTCTTGGAACCTATTGGTCTGATCTTTTCAATAACTAACCTCTCTTAAAATCATGGTATAAAAATAAAATGTGAGTCCTTTTATTAGATCCTAGGGTTTTAGATTTTGGTCTCATACTTTTGGTATCTTTCAAAATTTGTGTAAAGCCCTAGGTCTTGACCTTTTATTTTATCCTAGTGCAAAAGTTTTAAAAAAAAAGAGAATATTCTTTTCCTACCTACTTTGAGGCCATTTTTGAGTCCTTTTGAAAAATTTTTATCCCACCGTTGGATCTTATTTGAATCCATGGTTGTTGCACACTCGCTATCAAAAGTTGCAAGGTTGTTTCCTATAGCAATGTAGCGACCATTAGAGAACTATGTTGTGGTACTAAAAAATGAAGTTCGGGTCCAAAAAATGTGTGTTAATATGAAGACATTTTGATCACGTGCTATGTCCCAAGTTTGTCAGTATTAGAAAGAACGCACGAGGAGAAACTCGCAAACGGTGTCACTGGAGTTCAAGTTTCTCTGATGATTTGCTAAGTCACTATCGAAAAATCCATGTGACTTGCCAGAGCGACATAGCGAGTACCCAAATTTTGAAGAAAGTAGTAACCTTTTTAAGGTTGATGTGACTGCAAAAATTCCCATGTAGTCTCATAAATATGCATGACCACCTTCTATGACACCAATATTAATTAGTGAAGTTTCAATCAATGTATCTTTTGTTATCCATCACCAGAATTGTGAATCTGTCAGAGGTCACTACTTCACTACCCAGAAAATCACCAATCTTTTGGTAGTGACATATTAAGGGCCTAGTCATTACAAAAGATGACATTCTTTTAAAATAGGAAATTATTTTGAGGATCCCAAGGAAGATATTGTGCAAGCACTACTTTTATTTCTGTGAAGGCTTTTTCATTCATAGTTTTATTTCCTAGCATTAGTTTTGAGGGGCTACCAGAAAATTGCTATATTGCTAGCTAGAAAGTTAGTAATTTTACCGATAGCGATGTAGCAACTAATCAAAAGGTTGTGATGTAATGGAAATCTTTAAAGGTGAGCCCCAAAAAAGTGACTTGACAAAGCTGAGTTATGTAGATCAAATGAAACTATGGCATCCTACTGAGCATTTATAAGCCAAAAATTTTGAATTCTTCGAAACTCGCTATATCGCTAGCTAGAAAGTTGGTAATTTTGCCAATAGCAATGTAGTGACCCACCTGAAAATAACAAACACGACAAGGCTGAGGAAGTGTGATCTCACTAAAAGTTTAAAATAATATATATATGTGATTACATGTTAAACCAACTCAGTTCCAGGGGTAACCTAAACCCACTCCCCATGCATAAAATATGCAAAGAATTATGATCATCAGATCAAGCATGGATCAATGATACTCGCTAACTCGCTATGAAAAGATGTGTGAAGATTACGTATAGTGACTAGTGAGCAAGGGGCCCACCATTTTTTTGTTAAGAGTTGTTTCAAATGTCTTCCACATGATCAAAGCAAAATAAGTGGTTATCACTATCTCACTATAGTAATATGCTCAAAAGTTATGCATAGTGAGGTAGTGACTTGATGACACATGTCCCCAGTCATCAATGGGCCCAGATTGAAATGCTATCATTAAAGGAAACATACAAATAGAAGCAGTTTATTGGTTTGACTGCCAACATGCTAAGAAGAAAAGTGAGTTAGCCTAGTTTTCATTCCTAGATCATAGGATTTTTTGAGGATCAATGACGTAAATTTAAAAGTGTGTGTGGTACCACTCTATTTTTATATTCTGTGCATTTATGATGAATGAAAGCTTCGTGTGTGGGAAAAATAGAGTATAATATAGGAGATTTCATTAGTTCCAGTCTCACGTAAAAAAAGAGTTCACATTTTCTAAGCACAAGAGGCTATTGATCATATTATGTTTAGCCTGGCATAGACATGAAGCAATTCCTCATCTGTTCGAGAGTAATTGCAGAGGTTCAGAGAAGAACAAGTCTGGCAAGTCAAGTAAGTACTCATATACAACCTTTGTAGTATTCCAATTCCTATTATTATGGTCAAGATGCCTCCTAAGAAAGCATTTTCTGGGCAAGTTAATTATATGGATAGAAATGTCCATGATGATTTGCTAGAATTACTCCCAGAATCCACCACCAAGCTTGCACAAGTTAAAAGGTTAATTTCCTTAAACCCTAGGCTTAAGATTGATGATGGCCTATATGAAAAGGGGAACTAGGTTAGGGATGCAACAACTATGCAAACTGGTCTTGTCTTGTTTAAAATGTGGTTTTCAGAGAGGAATTTGTTTGTCCCGCATGTTAACATCTAGAATTATGATTTGGGAAAGCTAGTAGTTCCAACTATTTTCATGGATTATGATTTTCTTGAATCCATTTCCAAACATTATGACCAAGCTATTAGGGTGGTGAGAAGAAGTGATGGTGTGCCTTTGATCTCAATTAGTCCTAAAGAAATTAGAGAGGTTTTTCACCTAGAACCATTGTCAGATTACCATGTGCCAATTAATCTACTAGAACTAGAAAATGAATACAGAGAAAATAAGGATGTGATTAGGGAAGGTGCACTAAGGGCACACATTGGTACAATAGGAACTCTACCAATAATTATTTTAGCCTCTAGGGAACCTTTTAAGAAGAGTCTTTTCATTTCTTGGGCTATAGAGATATATAGGACCCTATGTCGTGTTTTTGATGAGGGTGAGTAGGATTTCATGCCCATTGGCCTTATATATATGATGGTTCAAATTGCTTCTTTCAGTGTAGATGTTATCTTTGATTTTGCCTCCTTTTTGGCTAAAGAAATTCATGCTAGTTTAGTTGGAATTGCAAAGGGCAAAGTGGAGAAAACTTTTGGCCACTATTCTCTATCGATGCATATGTTCTTGTTCAAGGGGGTGGCATATTTTGGTAATAAGATGGAATTGAATAGGGAGGAGAATGGGGAAGCACCACCAGTCTAGTTGTGGAGTGTAGATATGACCTGGGATACAAATAATGCCAGTTTTGTCAAATTTGATAGGTATTTTGCTTCTAAATTGAGATGCCTCATATTAAGTGGCAATCCCAGGATCCCTAAGGTATTAATGAACCTCCTTAGGCCTATGGACAAACCCCATAACTTGAAAGTTTCACACAATTGGGGAGATATCATTCCTTACCCTATTTCTATGGCTTTCAGAATCTATGGTTTTAAAGGGAGTCCTCATGTCTTGCCTTACCAAGTACCTTTGAAGGTAGGAATGACTGAAGTTTTGTGGCAATTAGGAGGAATAGAAGAAATATTTCTATTGAAAAGGCAACTAGGGTCAATTTTCCCTACCTACATAGTGACCCATCAATTTGTGATTACTAAAGGGGGTTGGCTCTTTTTGCATAAAATTTTGAATTAGTATATGATGGTTGTCTCCCATCCCTATTTTTGTGATTCTAAGGGATTTTTTAATCAGACCTTGAGGCATAGAATTAAGCTGGGATAGGTCAAACATGATTCATATTATCCAAAGGACATTATAAGGAATGAATTCTCATTGTAGGAATAGGAAACTAAAAAAGAAAAATGGAGAGTCTATTCCCAAGTCCTAGAATTCATTCATTGTTTTCATCAGAAATATAATCCTTTTGATAATGCTAATATAGAGGTTGAAAAAATAAATAATCTCATGAGTAACTTCCCTGAAATAATGGAAGCTATGAATGAGAAGAAACAATTTTTTATTGATTCTTATCCTGATAAGGCTAGAGAGGTCATGAGGAGGTTGGATTTCACTCCTAATATAGGAGCTAGTCAAATAATTGTACAAAAGAAGCCTAGTTACACTATAATTCAAAATAAAAGGGCTCTTGTTGATAAGGGCAAGAAAATAATGGGATCCACCAGTGCAGCCCAAGAGGAGAGGCCTGATGAACCTAGTCCCAAGAGGTAGAAGGTAATGAAAGAAGAGAGGCCTCAAGTTGAGGAATATTCACCCACTCAATCCCCTTTGAGGATTGGAGAAGAACAACTCACTGGTGAGTAGATTGAATAGATGGTATCACAGGGAGGTATCTTTATTACTCAAGTGGAATTAGATGAGGACAACCCTCTAGAACCTCCCCTACCAAGTTTGGATCTAACAATAGCTGACTATAGAGGCAAGGAATTGGACCCTATGTTAGAATAGGCAAGTCATCAATTTTTGGCTAATGACAGCTTCATGAGATCTAGGGCTTTCCAATAGTTTGCATGGAGGGAAAACATGAATATTTTTGAAGAGAGATGCAAAAAGATAAAAATAGAGCATCCAAAAATGGATGAAGCTTCCATCCAGAAACGATCGAGAGAAGAAATGATTAAAGAATTTTAGAATATAAGCCTTGAGGAGGGGAGAAAAATGGTGAAGGCATATAACATTTTATTGTTACCAAATTGGGATATTGTTGATGCCTTAGTTTTCAGTTTTGTTTCAAACAAATTGAATTTGCAAGATCATAATAAAAAGGACTTCAGGGGCACTACATTTGTTGAGGATCAAGCTGCATTGGTCAGTTGGTCATTAACAAGAGGATTTAGAGTCACACCATCATAATTAGAGGAGTCTAGACTGATGGGAAACATAATTGTAAAAAGGGTTGCTGATACCTCACATGTGCAGGCAGCACACTAGAATGTGGATTCATCCAAATTTCTTTTGGCCATTGCTAGGAAGGAAAAATAGGCTATTTTTGAGTTATAGAGTAAATAGGAAACAATTCTTGAGGCCTATAATAATGAGGTAAAAAGGAGAATTGAGCTTGAAGACAAGCTAATGGGGAAGTCCACCAAGATTAGAAAGGCTCTAATGTATTTAGTAGATAAAATTGAATGGCCCTTGTTCTATGATTAGTTGGCAAGAGTAACAAGTGTATGGGAGGATCTAAAAACCCATGATGAAACCCTCAAGCCTATTTTTAATAAGTGGGGAAAAAGGGAGAAAGAAATCACCCTTTTATGTTATTCAGTTATAAGGTCTTCCCATGACCATATTGAAAAAATGTATGATGTTGCTAATGACTTGTTAGATTTTGATAATAGGAGAATTTCTTTGAAATTGAAAATTGTTCCTTATTTAAGCAAGTACAAGAATCAAAAAATTGATTTGTTTTCTTGTGCCTTGGATAGAAAGAATAAATTGAAAAATAAGGATGAATGGAGTAAAGAATTGGATGAACTATTCTACACAAGGATAAATAGAGTTGTAAATGAAAAGGGGCATGCCTGGTGGGCCATCACGATAGAGGAATTGGTTAAAGTCCATTTATTTTTATACTCTTTGAGACAACAGTTTGTTGATTTTGATAATGAGGCTAACTATATATTAAAGAAACAAGATGATATCCTACAATTCAACTAGCCTAATGATGTACAATTTAACACCTAGATGGTAGATATTACTTCTGTTGAGCAGTTAGAAGAAGGAAGTACAGATGATGATGAAGAATAGAAAGGTGAGGTGCAGATCATTAACACATTAGCACTAGATCTGAAAGAAGAAGAAGATGAAAAAGTAATATTGTCTTTTCAAGATGAAAGAAGTGAAAATCCATGGGAAAAATTGATTTGGAGGCACCATAGGATAATCCTTCATTGGCTAGTTTGGTAGCCACATATTCTGAAGATCCAGAATAGTAGGGGACGAATCAAAAGTTGATGATTTGTGACAGTAATAGAAATAGGCCTACCCAACAAATTTTTGATGCATTTGGCACTCTTTTATACTCATTTTTGTCTCTTGTTATGGTGTTTTTGTTTCTTGTTTGGAAGGACACTTGTCAATCACAATTTCCCTTTGCTTGTTGCAACTCATGTTATATAAATGAGTTTTCAAGGCATTTTGAGTGTCCAAAAATTGATTTATTTTTTGAAGTGTCAAGAAATAGTACAGTCAGTCTTTATTTTCATGTAGTATTTTTAGATACTTTCAAACATAATTGTTGATATAGATATATGGTATAACTAGTGATTTTATGGGTTTGGTTAAGACTTTATTGGTTGATGTATTAGTCATTTGAAAAAGGATAATGCAAAGGGATGTTTACAATGTTTATGTGTCATCAATCTTTGTCTCCATTTCATGAATTTGTCTATTTTGAGGTTATTTGAATTAGGTTCATATGATTGAATGCAATCTAGATGGGTTGTGTATTGATTATCTTGTTGCTGTTAATTCAATGGATTATATAAATGCTTTACTAGAACAATAGAATTGATGTTTATGAAAAGGATATTCTGTAAAAATGGAAATGGATGATTGCTATTGATAAAATTCATTCATAAGTTGTTTGAATTAGGTTTCCCACCAATATATAAATCTTAGCCCAATGGATAAGGCACTGGTAATAAAATTTAGTGGTAATTGAGAGTTGATCTGTTTCTACATGTCAAGTCTTTTTAAAAAGAAAAAGGTTTCAAAGATTATTTTAAGGTCATAATGATGGTCAGCACTCACTTACATAATATTCTTGAGTTTTAAGTAGCTGCTAATAGTAGGAATATATGAAAGTTTTAGGATATTTGAGACTAGATTTGCTTAAAGGGATTTGTATAATTTTGAAAAAGATAAGAGAATTGGAAAGAGTGTGCATGTATTTGAAGATAAATGATGAGAATTAGAATGAAACTAAGATGATTTTCACACAATTTTACAATTGGATCATCCCGAGGTACACCCACCTTGGTCTGGCAGAGCCAAAAGAGTAGGAAACCATCATGGGTTTTGTTGAAGTTGGGTTCAAGTGATTTACACATATAATTGTTCATAGAATCTGGAAAAATTTTAGGTTATTTCGGTATTATCAATTGGGTATTGAGCATTTTGTTGTTTAGTAGTTTCAAACACCAACATAACCAAATCCATCTGGTGACTGATCTTCCTCATTAGGGGCAATCTATTAGGTATTTTATCTAATACAATATCAAAAAACTCTCCCAACATATCTACAACTTTTGCACGTACCTCCTCTACTTCTTCTTTACTATCTTTAGGAATTATAGCAACATATGCTCATGCTTCATACCTTTAAGAAACTCTTTTCCATCAACAAAACATATTCTAGAAGCACTACATACCTTTTCTTCTTTATCCTTCAATGAATTCAACTTATGTTTCACTCCATCCTTAGTTAGAGTGTAGGTATTTTCTGGCCCATCATGTATTTCATGACTGTCAAACTGCCACAACCTACCCAACAACATATGACATATGTCCATAGGTATGATATCACATAGTACCTCATCCTAGTAGCTTCCAATTTTGAACTTCACTAAGCACTACTCATTGACCATGACTTTGTGGCCATCTTGCACCCAAGCAATACGGTATGGACGTAGGTGTTTCTGCCTCTTCAACTTCAACTTGGTGACCATCATTTTTGACACTAGATTTTCATTACTTCCACCCTTAATGACCACATAACAACACTTATCTTCACATCTGCACCTTGTGTGAAATAAGCTCCTTCTTTGATCAGGTTCATCTCACCACTCATCAAGACTCTTCTGTTAACTAGGACTTCTCCTCTTTTAGTATCTTCAAAATGTGAGGACCTGATGTCTTCATCAACATATGCAACTCTAGCCTAGCCTTCTATTCTTTTATCTATCCTTCCTTGGCATTTGGAACATTAAAATTCTCCATGTCTTTCTTCTCCCTAGTGAAAACATTTCTCACAGAAGCCTCCTCTTCCAAATCCTTGTCCTCTACCTCTTCCTCTTTGATCACTATTGCTCTAATCATGGAAATGATTAGAATAGTTTCCTCTCTGGTTCTAACTACTACTTTCAACCTCTTTCTTTTTCTTTTGATCATTATTACAATGACCATAAAATCATCCACCGGATCTTCCATTGTGACCTCTTCCACCATTCTTATTGTCAAACTTCTTGCTCATTTTCTCCTCAACTTTTAAGGAAAATTGGTATGCCTCCTCAATACTGTTCATTCAAAAAAAACTCAACTTGTCCTAAATACTTTGGTTTAACCCATTAAGATAATGTGCCACTTTCTCCTTATCAGCTTTTGCATGGTTGGTTCTAATAAGAACTTGGTAGAACTCTTCGGTATAGTCTTGAATAGATCTTCCTACTTGCTTTAACCCTTGCATTTTCTTCAATAGATCAAGCTCATAATCCATGGGAATGAATTATCACTTTAGTATAGCTACCATATGTTCCCATTCGGTGATTTTGTCCTTTCCCTTTCTATTTTGCTCCAGTTGAACCTCATGCCACAAGATCTTCACATGTCCCTTCAGTTTTGCCTTCACAAACTTGACCCTATCAAGATCTTCAATACATTCATACTCAAAGTACTCCTCCAATTCATTGATCCAATTGATCAACTCCTCTGGAGTAAGATTTTGCCAAAAATGTGGGAACTTTAAACTTAGGTCTTTTTCCAATCTTGGAGATGGCCCTAAAATGGTTCTCTTCCTCTTCATTTAGAACTGCCTTTGCTCTACCATTTTCTTCTACTTTATCCTCATCCTCACTTTCATTTCTTATAGGAAGATTTATTTCTCTACGCATTTGTTCTTCCAATGCTTGTATTTTCCTTTAGAGGGCTCTAAAACCCTTAGGTATAACACTTACATGTCTTCCTCCAAGCTCTCTTCATGGAAACATTTTTGCACTTTCGCTAAAATCCTAGTGCAAACTACCCCACAATTGACAATCTATCTACACACTCAACCCAAACCACAATCCTAGTGTGAATTGCCTTATAGTTGGGAATCTATCCACACACTCAAGAACTCTAGCTTCGATACAACTTGATGAAGGATTCTCCCCTTAAAACCATAAAGTCAAAACAAAGAAACAAAGAAACAATAAAAAAATGCGAGAAAAAATATGGACTTCTTATTCCTACCACAAATGTGGAGTTATAGAAGTCATAAGTACAATATGCTAACCCACATGGGCACCTTCATTACAATAATTTTTAAGACATGTTGTGAACTATCACCCAGAGTTGTCCTAGACAATGTTTGAGCCTTTCTTAAATAGGTAGTTTAATGCCACTAGAGAAGGTTCTAGATGCTCAATCTTAATTCCTAGTGCCAACAAACTCTAACAATATATATAGAGTCAGCTAAATACATCTTTAATGAATTATTTTAGAAATTTTGGTAGCTCAACTTTGAAAGGCCATAACTCTCAAACCATTGCTCTAATTGACCATTATAACCACTTTTCAAAAATGATAGCTCTTGAGCTATAGGCTCAGAATCATGCAAGTGGCCTTCTATCGAGTTTTTGGACCTCATCCGAGCACTCTAAGGCCTCCAACAATGAACCTGAATATTTTTCTGCAATTTTTTTCATCAAAAATCCACATTAACTCCTTTGATACCTAAGCTAGAGCAATGAAATTTTTATGGTAGGCTTATAACCCTAAAATGAACCTTCTTGTTAAAAATTAGAACATTCCAAGCTTATATGAAAAACTTATTAAAAGTAGAAAGTTCTCATAAATAGTAACCACCCTGTCTACAAGTCCTTATTAAAGTAGAAAAGACTAAAAATAAAATGTTTTTGGGTGATGCAAGATTGCTTTTACATCTAGGATGCTCCTACATCACAAATCCATGAAGCCCTCAAATACCTACATGTACAAAACCTATCACAAAGGAGAAAAAGACAAGAGAAGGCAAGCAATTGCTCTGAAAATCTGCAAATTGTATTGTTAGAAAAAGAAAAGATACAAGATACTTACAAATGATCTATCCATATTGTAGGAGATTGAAACCCAAAAAGGGGAACCAAAAAGGTAAATGTTATTTAATAATTACTAAATAATTATTAAATGAGAATGCAAAAGTGCATAAAGCGAAATCCTAAGAAGGGAGAAAAGGTAATTTAATAAATTAAATTAAATTAACCTTTTTCTCTAACATCAATGATTTTTAGGAGAAGCACATAGATATTTCACATTTTTGGGATGTCCTCAATTAAAAAATTTGTAAAAAATAATACATTAAAACATTACCCAAAAAATAAGGCATAAACTAAATGATGTTAGCAAACTTATGACCAAAGTGACTAAAGTATTTCCAAAAAAAAAATTAAGATCTTAGGGAGACCACACTTCACACTATGTTATATTTTTACTAAAAAGGCAACACCATTAAAAAGTAGTAGTTTAGAAACTAGATTTGGAGGACTACAACTTTATTTTAGTCATATATTGAAATTTTTAGTGTAACTATCTTCAAATTCTTGTTGAAGTTCAAAAATCACTAATTTCATAAAAAAGTCAACATCTTATACCCACCTTTTGCTACCACAACTTTGTTCACTTACCCACTAGAGCAATAAATATATCAAAAAAATCTAGCAATGCATGCAAAAACAAAGCACATACCAACAAATTATCATTATTTAATGGAACGAGTATGAGAGAAATAAGTGAGGCTTGGACGTGAAATACAAAGAGAAAATTGAAGACATATTTACTAGTCCATTGCCTAAGGATGCTTTTGAGTATCAAAGAGGTTAATTGGGAGTCTTGCCCCTATCCAAATCTACTAGGTGAAGATGCATGTTGCATCAATTTAGGGATGAACATAAATATCTTTGTGGAGTTGATGCAAGAATCAACACTTTAGGAACATTTATGAAGTTGTGAAGAAGACTATGATGAAACTGATGTATAATGTACATGTAAGGTACAAGGATAACTACAAGGATTTATAAGCTTCATATTGAAATTTATAATGACCTTTGACATTATTTTCAAAGGGGGAGAAGATTGTCAAAGAGGGAGACTAATATCAAAGAGGGAGAAGATGACCCAAAGGGAGACATGAGATAAGTGAGAATAAGAGAATGCTATGCAAAGGGGGAGCAATTATGGAAGTATCAAAGTGAAGTTGAACTGAGATATAGGTCATATCCTAAGGGAGAGAAATGTTGATGAATATTTTTTCTACTATAGATACAAATTGAATTATAAAGAACTTTCAAATGAAGACAAAAAGCTAAAAATTTGTAATCATATGTTATGTGTTTCCATCAATACTAATGAGGGAGATTGTTAGCCCCAATTGATAATGTAATTGATGATGCTCTGAATGTATGTAAAAGAGTCATATCAGTCATTATTTTGTCATTAATGTCAAAGTCCTTGTTGGCTAGATATTATGCTAACTTAGTAAAGTGCCATATCAATTTTACTGATGAAGAGGATTTGAAGAAAGTTTGTTGAAGACAGAGTTGATAAGTATGTTATTCAATGTATATTTAAATGAGTTGGATAATGATAATGTAATATTGGTTTTATTATTCTACAATCATGGAATATTGTAATATATTGTCCTATACAAGCTAAACCAAGTGACAAGGTTAAAGAAGGAAGCTAGTATTAGTTGAGTGACTATAATGTTCACCAAGTAGTTAGAAAAGTAAAGTTGGAAGCTCAATATTGCTTGAGTAACTTTTTTTATTGACTGATTTCTCTATTACTCAAGTGAAATTTTAAGTTTACATAGTAATAGTAAGAAGAACAAATTTGAAAAGATGGAATCTAAGGCCAACTTTTGATGAAATTCAAGAATGTTCAAGAAGTTCAAAGGTGTGTATCAAAGTTTGTTACAAGACCAATAACATGGAAAATAAGAGAAAGATCTAATTATGGAGATTGAAAAAGGATAAGAATGGACAAAAAGTTTTATGAAAGTTATATTTTCTAAGTTCTAGCTTAATTTTGTTTGGTATGAATCTAAGATTGACAATTATGAATAAGAGGTATTTTAATTGGAAGAATCAAGAAGAAAAAAGATGACTATTTAAGGAGTAGATAAAGATTTTTTTGGTTGTTGATATTGTTGATAAGGTCACTACTCATGTTGTTGATCATTGGTGGAATTGTTGGAGAAAGAAGATCAAAGTGTGGAGTTGTTGTGAAAAAAAATTGAGCTAGGTGAACAAAGCAGGGTTCAAGGAACAAAGAGAGGAGTGAATTAGCTAGTCAAGATCATAACATATTAAAGAGATCAAAGGATATAGATTATAAAGAGCCGAAGAAGAAAGGAGATCTAAATGAGCAAGGTAGTCCTAGACCTAGTAGATCATTTATATTGTTACTTTCTAATCGTTGTAGTAGAAAAATATCTTAATTAAGTGGTAATAGAAAGTATTTTAAATCCTATATATTAAGATCAGTTATTGGTGTTTATAAGTCCTTTAGAGAAGGCCATTCTTTAGATGAGATCAAGGATTAATAAGGTCTAGATGATATTTTGAAGTAAACCCTCTAACGAGGTCACATTAACAATGTGTATATAAATTTTTAACAAGGTTGATTCCTCTTAGAGATCACTTTAGAAGAGTGAAAATTTTGGGTTGGTAGTCCCAGGTGGTTTTTCCCTTTATAGAATTTTCACATTAAAAATCTTGGTGTCAAATGTGTGAATGTTGTTATGTTGCAAGTTGTTTACATATTATTTTCATTTTACTGTAACTCGATAACAACTAAGTTAATGGTTAGTAATAATTAAGTTTTATTACTCTTAGTTGGTTATAATAGAACAATGAATGAACGCTTTGGAGCTAAGTAATTGAGTGAGTTAATTGTGAAGTTGAATGAGTACACTAAGTGAATGCTCATGATGATTATGAAGTTTGTTTGCTACTAATTGTTTTGAAGGGGTTGTAGGATAATTGAACACAATTGATTCACCACCACATGTCCCCCTCTTAGTTATCTAACAAAAGGATGGTATGATGATAAGGTGTGAAAACCATGAGGGGATATGATGAATCTAAGAGATGATATGAAGCCAAGGTAATCTCCAAGTGAGATCAAATTGAGTAGATCTAAATGTTGGATGTATACAATCTATATTTTATTTGGGTATTTTTCTAGATTAGATAGTAAAATCCAATATTGGGGGTCTTAGGAGTAAAATTGGGCTATAAAACTTTGGCTAGTCGCTTAATAATGTTGTTAAATAGAACTATTAAGGGACTAAAACTAGAGCTCATTGAGACCTTATCAGTAGTGTAAGAAGTTCATAATTTTGAGCACAAAGTGAAAATTTATGACCTTGGTGATTTGAACTAAAAATGCATATAGTTTTTAGTATAATTGCTATGATAATGGACCAATTAGAAGCTCAACAGTGTAATGCCTACCCCTACTTGACTTTTTTGATTGTATTGTTGGATTCGTTTAGGCCTATTTTATGTTTATGTTTATGATTATTGGTACTTGGTTACCATATTAGATTAGATGTTAGTTCATACTCAGTTGATGTATGTGATGAGTTAGTTATTTCAGTTATTTCATGTGTTCATGATTATTTTGGTGATGATATATGCATGTCCATACAATGATTTTAGTTATTTCATGATGTTAGATAGAGGAATGATTTATATGCAGTTCTGTGGTTATGCATCCCATACTTGCATGTATATGGTGTACATGTATGTTTTCTTTATGTTTGATGTTCCTGATGTGGTTGAGGGAGGGAGTTGTAATCACCTACTAGTCAATATCTACATGATGTACCACTTCCCACAATTGCCTATTTAGTTTAGAATATACGTGTTTGTACATGCATGGATTTTATGTAGATTGCAGATACCAGGAATTGACTTTCCTGAATTGCCAAGATGAGCGTACCCTATCACAATATTTCAATTGTATAAGTGGGGAGATAACTCTTGAGTCCAAATCCTAACTTAAATCAATTGTCATAGAAAATAGGATAAGTGTCTGAGTTAGTTTCACCTTTCTGAATTTGTCAAAGTATGTGAATTCGTGATTTTGACCCTAGCGTTTGTTTTGGTATTCTATACTTTATGATGAATTTTCATATTTGGTTTTGTAGGTATATTGTGATTATCTATTTTAATGAAATCAAATTAAAAGATAATTTAATGATTTAATTTAATAGAAATTTTATAAAGAAATTTGATATTTAATTATATTTAATTAATTGAAAAATTGATTAAATTAAATAATTAAATTTAAAAGATTTTATTAAAGTTTTAATTTAGGCATATTTATATTTATTTAATTTAATAATTATTATTTAGGATTTTTATTTTAATAATAAACTCTAAATAATATTATTAGTTGAATTAATAAATACATTATTAAAATGTTTCGTAATTAACTATAGAGAGAAAACATAAATTTAATAAAGTTTATTTTAATTAAATTACATAAATCTTATTCATGAAATTAAAATATAGTAAATTAATTAAAGAGAGAAAGCTAATTATTTAAATAAAGATATATTTTATAATTAAATATCTAAAAGTTTGTGCACGAAAATGTAAAAGTTAATTAAATATTAAAAGAAATTGATCAACAAGTTCCCTCTCATGACCGCAGAATTAGAGCCCCAAATCTAGAGCTCATTTTGTGAGAATTAGGTTTTGAAGGAGCAATTGGAGAGGAAGGTTTTTCAGAAAAAGGGGAATTGTTGTGTGCTTTGTGTGTCTGTCATTTTAGCATTAGATCTAGGTAGTATCTCATGGTTTTATTTGTATAGTAGTTTTCATTCTTCAAACTTCTATCTTCTCTGTGTTTGCAAATCTATTTTTAGTATTAAATTGAATTTGAAAACTCTTGTATGCGAGTTATTGTTCCTTGATCAAGAAATATTTTTTATATGCTTTGAGAAATTGAAACCCTTGTTGTTAATTTGAAGTTTTCATTTTTAGTAAGTTTCCATTTTTAGTGAATTTCTATTTTTACAAAGTTTCCATTTTTAGTAAGTTTCCTTTTTTGGAAAGATTCCATTTTGTAAGAATTTTCCTTAGAGAAAAATTTACCCAAGATCAAGGAGCACAATCACAAGCACACATTAGACTAAAGAGTATGATCAATATGAAAATGCTTTCTATTATCAAAAGCATGTAAGCATGCTGATCATACTCTTTGGTCTACTGTGTGCTTGTGATTGTGCTCCTTGATCTTGGATAAATTTTGCTCTAAGAAAAATTTCTACATGGTATCAGAGCTTAGGGAGATTCTTGTCACTAGCTATTTGAGACTATAGTTGCTTCAACACCTCGACCCAAATCCGGAGAATCTGCAGAAATTGGGAGCATCTAGAGCCAAAGCAAACCTCACCATTGCATCCAAAATGTCGATTTAGTGAATTGACTATAAATTTGCTAATATTGGGCAATAGTCAAAATTGAGACAATTTTGTTTTTGCAAACTGGCAACCCAAAAACCCAATTTACAAAATTGTTATGATCATTTCAGATCTATACATTTAATTTTTAGATATACATTTTTTTCATCTGCCTCTCTACAATTTTTTTCTAGATTTGCATTATTTTTTCCAAAAAAATTGGCCATTAGGCCTGTAGGAGAGATATTTGTAGGTGAAGATTGAAGCTTGTTGGTGCAAATTAAATATTTGCATCATATTCTGAAGGTCAAAAAACTCGCAAATTAGATTTTGTTTCATCCTAATCGAGCATCTAAGGCAAAATCTAGAGCCTTTTGATTTTTGGAGGCACAACAACAATTTAGGAAAAATAATAATAGTAGCGATTTTCAAATAGTGATATCTTCCTCATATGGATTCCTATTTTTGAGCAATTTTTTTTTTTGTTTTGGGGTAGAATTTTGTGATCTACAAATTGGTGCAGGTGGTTTGAGATCTCTATTCCGAAATTTTTCTGCAAGTCACAAATCCCAAATTTTGCCACTTCAAATGCTTGGAATGAGCATATTTGGACTCTAAATCAGGTTCTATTTTTTTTGAAAGTGCATTTTTTTGTCTACTTTCTAGATTTGTAATCAGATTATAGGTTTTTTGGACAAAAATACTACTTTAAAAAATAGGCTCTAAATTGGCATGTGGTTATTGCACTAAGTGCCAAATCATACATTGGGGGGGTTGTTTGATTATTTCTATATTTTGGGGGGCACATATATTTATTGATCTCATGGAGGCTTGTCACATATGTCAGTCTGGTATAAGACTAAAGTTGACACTGAGGAACTATCAGAAATGGAGTGCTTTGATGCTTGATCAACTAAGAGAACATTAGGAAGTGATTCCTTCTCTTTGCTCAAAGATACCACCTTCGTTCAAATATCTTTCTAAACTTCTTGGCTTTATGTATAATAGTATGAGTATAGAATCCTTTGCTCCTCTTCTTATAGAAAGTTTTTCTCATGATGTTTGGATGGCTCTTTGGGAAGCATATGGAGATCCAAATATTCCTCCATTTCTAGAAGACATTATATCTTTGGTCACTCCTGTTATGGTACCTCCAACTCCAAATGAGATCCCACCTCCTAATACTCCTAGGTGACTAATAAATAATAAAGTATATGCATTAACCTAAGTAAACTTAAGTAAGTGTAAATAGTAAATACTTATTTACACCAACACATTTTTACTAAGTTTCTTTTTTTGGAAAGATTCTATTTTTAGCAAGTTCTTATTTTTGGAAAGCTTTCATTTTAAGAAGTTTCTATTTTTGGAAAGTTTTCATTTTTAGTAAGTTTTCATTTTTGAAAAGTTTCCATTTCACAAAATTTTTCATTTTTAGCAAGTTTCCATTTCGAGAAAGTTTCTATTTTTAGTAGGTTTTCTTTTTGGGAAAGTTTTTCCAAAGTTTAAGAAATTTAAAATTATTATGGTAATAATTGATAATAATAATTATTAATAGTTTTAAGAAGTATTGTTAAATTTTTTAATTTAATTATTTAAAAATTGATTTATTACTTTATTATTTAAATAAAATTCTAAAGTAAATTAAAAATCAAAGAAAGTAATTGGGAGAATTAATGGTTATCTTTAGTAAACTTGGGTTGTGCTTGATGATTCAATTTTATATGAAAATGATTTATATTGCTAGGAAAATTTTCTTATTCGAAAACCTTAGTAATTAACATACTCTAAAAAGACAAAAATTGTGATGTGTATGTTCACTAAACTCTTATGTTTTGATAACAAATTGAACTATGAAACAATGTTTAAACAACTTTATATGAATTGTTGAATCGTCTACAATTCTAGTGAACTTGGAAACCATAGTGAATCTAGCAACTAAAGAAATAGAAATTAAAACCTTGATTGAGATCGAAAACGTTATGAACTATAATATTTGGAAATGAAAACTTGGAAACCTATAGTGAAAATTAAATATGTGTGTTTTCAAAAAACCTAATGTATTATGAAAATTTACTATTGTGTGATTTTACTGATGTTGGATTTTGGGGTTGACTTAGCTTTGACTAGTTAGAATGTTACCAAAGGCTTGGAAGTTTTGTTCTGTAATGTCATGATGATGTTTTGATTATGATCTTTTATACCCAACCATGATGATGTGTCATGTGTGTGCTATGATGAGTTTGATCAAATATTTTGATGTGCTTTGCAATTCTTGTGTAGAACTAAGGTGGATGATGTGTCTTTCCTGATATAACCTTTGAGTCTTTGATCAATTATCCTTGATTACTTCCCAGTTGCTTGTATAGGACTGAGGTGATTAATGATTTGTTTGTTTGGTGATGTCATGCTATGACATGGATTTGATTTATGTATACATAATTTTGGATCAGTCATGTTAGGACGATCATATTGGTGGAATCTATGATTATGAATAGTATTATTATAGTGATTTTCAATTGCTTGTTTAAGAACTGATGTGTGGTTTATAGTCATATGATATCTTTTTTTTTTATTGAGCTTAGGGTAGTTTATCTATTTGTCATGTTGGGAAGTGGCTTGCAATGGAGGCCAAGGCCCTAAAGAGGTTGGCAGGTAACCCATTATAGCTTATTTTAATAAGCGATAACATTTTAGTAAATGGGTTTAAAATAAATTAATAAGATATTGGTACCACAAAAAGTCACTAGGGGGTCTAGAGTATTAAAAGACTACTGTAGTAACTATTACCTATTTTTGCCCCATGCCAAAATTTGAATTCAAATACTTGACCCACCCAATGACCACTTTGCATCTTTAATATTATTTTAATGCCCAAGAAATACAAAAAATAAAACAATTAAAACTTTATTGTATTTCTTTTCTCTCCTATTTTGTTTCTGTCGGCCTGCAACTTTCTGATGTAGGAGCATCCAAAGGTATAAGGGCAATCCTGTGTCACCAAAAAAAAAAAGTTACATAGACTTAGTTTTTGTTTCATGTGTTTTCATTTTTGGATACCCATTTGGGTCAAATAAAGGTTCCAACCGTCACAGTTCCACTATCAATGTTCTAGGTTAGAGTATTTGAGCTTCTTGGGATACGTGAAAATGCCAAAAAAATAGGAGTATGTAATTGAGCCATCATTTTGGTGAACTAGAAGGTGTAAATTGATCAGATGATTGTAATTGTAACTTAGAGCATTCCAAAAAAAGAATTAGGTCAAAAGTCTCCACGGTTTGAAAGTTATTGCAATTTTTCAATTTCAGGAGACCTCCTAAGAATGCTTCAAAGTTAGGTTTAGGGCATTAAATGACCTCATACAGGGCCAAAAATGGGGGATGAGTGAAGCTAGTCCATAGGCTATAGAGTGCTTTGAGAGCTTTTCAAAAATGTAAACAGTTCATCAATTGGAGGTATGGTTCAGAAGTTATGCCTCCCAGAAGTTCGGTTACCATTTTTGGATTCTTCTAGTTTTGCGCCAACTTCTAACACGGCTTCTGGAGACTTCTATTTGGTCGGTGGATGCCAACTAGCACTTTCTAGAATGTATTCCTAATCCTTAACCCTTTGGGGTCTATTTAAGGACATTTCTGGCATTGTAAAAGGCAGTTCAAAGTGGAGTTTGAGAGGAGGTACTGAAAGGAGAAATTATCTCTAAATTTATGCTATTGTAAGCCCATAGGGCATGTGAGGAAGTATATTTTCTCTATACTAAATGTATTAGAATATTCACATAGTAAATAAAATTATCCCTTTACTATTGTGTTCATTCTATGCTTGGGTTGTGTCCCCATCAAGTGGTATCAGAGCAGGTTTTCCTAAGTGTATAGATAAAGCACTGACTGTGAGGCAGTTTGCACTAGGACTGTGTAGTTGTGGGTTTGAGTTAAGAAGATGCCTCCACGAAGAGAGCATGGTGGAAGGGCCAGAGCTATTAATCTTGAGGAGGTTAGAGCCCTCCAAAGGCAAGTCCAAGCATTTCAAGAGGAGCTCTGTAGGGGAGCAAATGTTGTTGCAGGTGATGAAAGTGAGGATGACAATGAAGAAGAATTTGGACTAGAAGGGGAAGTTGACGGGGAAGTTCTGAATCAGGAAGAGGAAAGGATTGTTAGGTCCATTACTAAGATTGGAAAAAGACCTACAATTGATGTGGGTGTATTTTAAAGAAATTTGAAACCAGATGAGTTGATCGACTGGATCAATGAACTGGAAGAGTACTTTGAATATGAGGATATCAGGGATCTAGATAGGGTTAAGTTTGCAATGGCCAAACTAAAAGGCCATGCCAAGATCTAGTGGCAAGAGGTTCAATTGGAAAGAAATAGAAGAGGAAAGGATAAGATCACAAGGTGGGATTGCATGGTGGACAAACTAAAGAAACAGTTCATTCCTATTGACTATGAGCTTGATTTGTTTAAGAAGATGCATGGGTCAAAACAAGCAGGAAAATTAGTCCAGGAATATATGGAAGAGTTTTATTGACTTTTGATTAGAGCAGGGCATGCAAAAGCAAATAAGGAGAAGGTTTCTTGTTATGTTAGTGGGTTGTGACCTAGCATCCAGGAGGAATTCAGTTTGGTAAGAATGATCAGCGTTGAAGAAGCATACTAATTTGCCCTACGAGTTGAAAAGAAACTAAATAAAAGGTTTGAAGGAAGAAAAAGAGGGCATGGTCAAGGAGGAAGGGGTAGTGGTAGGTCATCTAGATGTCAAAATGAGACCCAAAAGAAAAATGAAGATGTGGGTACCAGCAGGAACCAGAGGAATGAGGGTTTCAACCACTCCCATGATCAAGACTTTGAAAATCAGAGAGGAAGAGGTAGATGATGTGGACAAGGAAGAGGAGGCTTCTATGGTATGTGTTTTCATTTCAATGAAGGTCATCATGCCTTTGAATGCCCTCAACATCAAAGAAGGACAGATAGGAGAGGTGAAGGACAAGCTAGTGTTGCTCATGTGGATGAGGATGCACAGTCATCACATTCAAAGGATGTAGAAAGAGGAGAGAATTTAGTAAATGAAAGGGTCCTACTAAGTGGTGAGATTGAACTAGGACAAAGGAGGAGTCTATTCCATACTAGGTGCAAGTGTGAAGATAAATGTTGCGATGTGATCATTGATGGTGGTAGCACTGATAACTTGGTATCAGAGGAGATGGTCTCTAAGTTGAAGCTCAAGAGGGAGAAACACCCCCAGCCCTATTGGATCGCTTGGGTGAAGGATGATCATAATGTCCTAGTAAATGAACAATGTTTAGCTAAGTTTAAAATTGGAACTTACCATGATGAAGTTCTCTATGATGTTATTCCAATGGATGTTTTCCATCTATTGTTGGGTATACCGTGGCAATTTGATAGGCATGTAGTACATGATGGTCAAGCAAACACATACTCTCTAACAAAGGATGGAGTTCACCACAAACTAAAGCCCATGAAAAGGGAAGGCAAAAAGGTATGTAGCAGTGCTAGGATTTGTCTTGTTGATGGAAGGAAGTTTTTAGATGGCATGAAACATCAACATATGTGCTATGCTTTGATTCCTAGAAAAGATAAGGAAGGTAGTAGTGAAATACCACTTGAACTTTCAAATTTATTAGGTGAGTTTGGAGATGTCATCTCTAATAATATTCTAAAAGGATTGCCACCAGTAAGACAAATTAGTCATCAAATAGATTTAACCCCAAGAGCTAGTTTGCCTAACAGGCTGCTCACAAGATGACTGCTACCAAAACTGAGGAGCTAAATAGTTAGGCTTAGGAGCTATTGAGGAAGGGTTTGATTTAGGAGAGCCTAAGTCCATGTGCAGTACCTACAGTACTGGCACCAAAGAAGGATGGAGAGTGGAGAATGTGTATAGACTCTCGAGCTATAAACATGATAACCATCAAGTATCAGTTTCCTTTTCCAAGGATGGATGATCTTATGGATTGTTTGAGTGGAGCTCAGCACTTCACAAAGATAGATCTCAAAAGTGGCTATCACCAGATACGGATACGAGAAGGAGATCAGTGGAAAATTACCTTCAAGACCAAAGAGGGTCTTTATGAGTGGTTAGTCATGCCCTTTGGATTGACAAATGCACCAAGCACCTTTATATGGCTTATGAATGAGGTACTTAAGAAGTTTTTGGAAAAAATTGTTATTGTCTATTTGGATGATATTTTAATCTTCAGCAAGACTTTGGAAGAACATTGATTGCATATTCATAGTGTCCTTGAAAGGTTGAGGGAAGAGAAACTGTTAATTAATCTAAAGAAGTATATCTTTGCAAAAAGGGAGTTAGTCTACTTGGAGTTTGTTATATCACCTGAAGGTCTTAAAATGGATCCAGAGAAGGTAAAATCCATCTTGGAATTGCCTACTCCAAGGTGTGCTACTGAGGTAAGATCATTTCATGGTCTGGTTAGTTTCTATAGGAAATTCATTAAGAATTTCAGTGGCATATGTGCACCCCTCACTGACACAATAAGAGGGGATAGAAAAGAGTTCAAATGGACTGCAGCAGCTGTGAGAAGTTTTGAATTGATGAAGAAAAAGGTGAAAGAACAACCTATGCTGGCACTTCTAGATTCCATAAAGGTAATCCAGGTGGATTGTAATGCTAGTGGCAATGCTATTGGAGTTGTATTGAGCCAAGAAGGTAAGCCTATTGCATATTTTAGTAAAAAATTAAATGATGTGAAGAAGAAGTATTCTGTTTATGATCAAGAGTTCTATGCAATAGTTCAGGCCTTAAAGAAATGGAGACATTATTTATTGCCAAAGGAATTTGTTTTATATACTGATCACCAAGAATTACAGTACCTAAATAGCCAAGGTAAATTGAATCAGAGGCATATGAAGTGGGTAGAGTTCTTGCAGAGCTATACATTTGTGTTAAAGCATAGAAGTGGAAAATCTAACAGGGTTGTAGATGCATTAAGTAGGAGGTAGTTGTAAGAAAACTTGGCAACAAAGAATATAACCATTTCCACATAACCCATAATAGATCTGAAATAAACACATAATTAAAATCCACATGCAAGAGAATAGACAACATACCCACAAAATGTGACACAAGATATACCCTGGGAAACCCTCATTGAGGGAAAAACCCAGCCTCCAAAAGCATCCATCACCATGTATTATTTAGCAAAAAATACGATTGCCATATAACCATGGAAGCCATCATGGCCATAGCCACAACAGAGAAAACTATGTGAACAAGCATGAATCCACACATCCCATGCCATGCTTTCAACCTTCACAAATGCTCCCTTGGCTAACCTGTCAAGCCTTGTCCCACTTGACTCTTGAATTTTGTCTTCTCCTTGTCACTCTCTACAACAACTACCCTTGTGGCTGCTTATATATTAGCAAGTCCCACAAAACCACCAAGTGGTATTACATAAACCATGTGCTACCTAACCCACTGACCCCACATTTAATATTCGGCATTTAATTATTTTCCCCCAATATTAAATAATTACATGAAATATTATCACAATGTTATAATACAACTCATCAATAATATTCCATGGGAATCTTTACATGTTGCACGTCCATCTCGGCACAACATTACATAATAAAATAAAATAATAAAATAACAATATTATGCAATCTGTGCAACACCCATTATCTCAACAGTAGTTGTTGCTTACAATAATGCAGGTTGAAGTAGTTGGGTTTGATGAACTCAAGAATTTGTACCCTGAGGATCCCGATTTTGCTAAAGCATGGAAAGCTTGTAAAAAGCCTATTGTTGTAGACAGAACCAAGTGGCTAGAATATTTGATTCAAGATGGTATGCTGCTCAAGGGTAGTCAATTATGCATTCAAAGGAGTTCCATGAGGGAAAATCTGATTAAGAAGAAGCACAGTGGAGGGATGGCAGGACATTTTGGTCAAGACAAGACCATTATCATTCTTAGAGAACATTATTTTTGGCCTCAGATATCACATGATGTGAAGAAATTTGTACAAAGTTGTCAATTTTGTCAAGTGGCCAAGGAATTTAGTCACAATACTGGACTATATCAGCCATTGCCTATTCCATCAAAGCCATAAGAGGACATAAGTATGGATTTTGTTCTTGGATTACCAAGGAGACAAAGGGGTAATGACTTAGTATTTGTGGTGGTTGATAGGTTCTCCAAAATGGCACATTTCATTCCATGCCAAAAAACTCATGATGTTGTCCATATTGTAGACTTGTTTTTTAGAGAGGTAGTGAGACTACATGGTCTCCCAAGGAGCATAGTTTCTGATAGAGATACTAAATTTGTGAGGTATTTCTGGAGGACATTGTGGAAGAAGTTGAAAATAGACTTGAAATTTAGTTCCACACATCACTCACAGACTGACAGTCAAACAGAAGTGGTAAATAGAAGTCTGGGAAATTTACTAAGATGTTTAGTTGGGGATAAGCCCAAGGGATGGGATTTGACTCTACCACAAGTAGAATTTTCTTACAATAACTCTATAAATAGGAGTACTAGAAAATCACCATTCCAAATTGTATATGGAAATAGCCCAAGGACTGCACTAGAATTGAGGAAGATGGAGCAAGGGGAAAGGACAAGTGCTAAAGTAGAAGAGTTTGATGAACATATCAAGCACCTACATGAGGAGGTCTAGGCACACATTACCAAGATGAATCAAGAGTATAAAGCTAAGGCTGATCAAAGGAGAAGACATAAGGAGTTCCAAGTAGGGGATCTAGTCATGGTACAATTACGAAAGGATAGATTTCTAGTAGGTACTTACAACAAGCTGAAGATGAAGAAATTTGGCCCTTGCAAAATTCAGAAGAAACATGACTTAGGAAATGCATATGAGGTGGAGTTACTAGATGGAATTCATATTTCTCCTATTTTCAACATTGCAGACTTAACAAAGTATCATGATGATGGTGCAGATGAGGAACTGATGTTAGAGCCATGTCCAAAACCTGCTTCTAAGGAAGAGATAGAAAACATTCTAGATCATCGTGTGGCCAGGAGTACCAGAAATAGGCAGTATGAAGAGTATTTGGTTAAGTGGAAAGGCCGACCAATCAAGGACTCAACTTGGATATTAGCAGCTGAGGTTTCCCGTTTGGAATTTCCTCTACCATCCATAAAGTGACAGGGTCACTTTTCAATCTACCCTAGGTGATTGATGTAGGAGCATCCAGAGGTATAAGGGCAATCCCGTGTCACCAAAAAAAGCAATGTAATTAGACTTAGTTTTTGTTTCAAGTGTTTTCATTTCTGGATACCCATTTGGGTCAAATAAAGGTTCCAACCTTCATAGTTCCATAATCAATGTTCTAGGTTAGAGTATTTGAGCCCCTTGGGATATGTGAAAATGCCAAAAAATAGGAGTATGTAATTGAGCCATCATTTTGGTTAACTAGAAGGTGTAAATTGGTTAGATGATTGTAATTATAATTTAGAGCATTCTAGAAAATGAATCAGGTCAAAAGTTTCCACGGTTTGAAAGTTATTACAGTTTTTAAATTTTTGGAGACCTCCTAAGAATGCTTCAAAGTCAAGTTTAGGACATTAAATGACCTTATACAGGGCTGAAAAATGGAAAATGAGTGAAGCTAGTCCATAGGGCTATAGAGCGCTTCGAGAGCTTTCCAAAAATGTAAACGGTTCGTCAATCAGAGCTACGATTCAGAAGTTATGCCTCCCAAAAGTTTGGTTACCATTTTTGGATTCTTCAAGTTCTGTGCCAACTTCTAACATGACTTCTGGAGCCTTATATTTGGTCGGTAGATGCCAACTAGAACTTTCTAGAATGTATTCCTAATCCTTAACCCTTTGGGGTCTATTTAAGGACATTTCTAGCATTGTAAAAGGCAGTTCAAAGTGGAGTTTGAGAGGAGGTACTAAAAGGAGAAATTATCTCCAAATTTATGCTATTGTAAGCCCATAAGGCATGTGAGGAAGTCTATTTTCTCTGTACTGAATGTATTAGCATATTCACATAGTAAATAAAATTTTCCCTTTCCTATTGTGTCCATTTTGTGCTTGGGTTGTGTCCCCATCACTTTCCCTGCCATTGGATCTTGTTAAGATCCATAGATGTCGCATACTTGCTATGAAAAGTTGCGAGGTTGTTTCCCATAGCAAGATAGCAACCATTGGAATTTTGTTGTAGTACTAAAGATGAGGTTTGGCACCAATTTTTGATGACCCGCCAGAGCTCGCTAAATTGCTATCGAGAAGTTTATAATTTTTTCCAATAGTGAGATAGTGACATGCCTAAAAATGACAAACACGGTAGGGTCAAGAAAAAATGACGTCATTGGAAATTGCCAACATGTTAAGCTAGCTCAGTGATAGCGGTACCTAGACCCACGCCCCTTCCATAAAACATATCAAATATTTTGATTGTTAGATCAATCTCGAATCTATGATCATCACTATCTCACTATGGCAAGTTGCACAAGGGTTACAAATAGTGACATAGTGACAAGGGACCCACCATATTTCTCTTAAGTAATGTATCAATTTCTTCCACACAATCAATGAGAATCTACGATGGTCGCTATCTCGCTATGGAAAGGTACTCACTTTTTATGTATAGCGAGATAGTGATTCAATGACATGTGTCCTTGCAGGTATGGCTAAGGCATTAACAGTTAAAGGCTGACAATTGGGAGACCACCACAGTTAGGGTTCTAAGGAGGTGGCGTAGTCAATTATAAAGATGTGGTCAAACTTGGGAAGACCTTGCGAGATGGAAAAAAAATAAAAGACTATTGGCCCACGTGGCTCATCCTAGTGGCAGAGTTCTATTGATTGCTATTTTTTGCTGACTACTAAGCTAGAAATGAAGGAGATCAAATTTTCTTGTGTGATCTAATCGTTGTGATCAATGCCAACCACTCTTGAATGAATGCTAAACTTAGTGAATAAAGGAGAAAACTCCACCACCCTAGTTTATCCATCTACTTGGTCAGAATTGTTTAATGGTGCCATTCCTGTCAAGGCCCTGTTTCAACAAATATTAGGTTTCATTATATTTGAATCCATGCCTAAACCATATTTTATCCAGATCTTTTTAGAGACCTAATGGCAGTGGTTGTAGAGTAACTTTCTCCAGATATTTTTAGAGACCTAATTTCTTTTGGGTTAGCTAGCAGGGTGTTATAGAAAGTGTAACTCTAAGTCTAAAGATGATAGAAAATTTGCAAGGTATACTACTTGTATGATGGATATACTTAAGACTAATGACAAGAAAGAGGATATGATAAAGGCATAGTTGACTAGTGAAGGGTAAATACAACATGCAAGGCTTACTAGAATCGATATGGTCTAAGATAACTAATGGGATGGACACCTCAAGTTAAAATATAAATGTAAAAGCTCAAAGAGTAGATTATGATCAAGTTTTAAGATCTTCCTTTGAAAAAAAACCAAGAACACAAACAAAAAATGCCACTATATCTTGGACTAACTACCATCCTTCCCCTTCAAGATTCGTGACATGGTTTAACCACCTCCTATGTTCTATAAGTCTAGTGGTTGTATTGGGAATTAATAGGTCAATCTTTTGGTACAATGACAACTCTAGCTTGTAACAAGTGGTATCAAAGCTTAGTCACAAGCTTGAATCTCCTTTGGTAAAGCTAGGGGGAAATTGTTGGACTAACCATCAACATTCCCCTTCAGGATTCATGACACAGTTTAACCACCTCATGTGTTCTATAAATCTATTGGTTGTATTGGTCATTAATTGGTGTTGGAAATATAGATGGAGTAAGTGAGAGAGGGGGGGGGGGGAGGGGGGGTGAATCAGTTACCACAAAAATAAATCCATAGATCCCTTAGATGTCTAATAAAACTAGTTATATTGTTACTCAATAAACATATAGAAAATGTTGTAACTTGGTTAATGCAGAGTATGTATTACTTTGATAAATTTAACATCAATAGCAATACCTTGCAAACATGAGAGAAAACAAATGTACACAAGAGACATTAGATTTAATGTGGAAATCCAATATGGGAAAAATTACCAATGTAACTAGTTACTATTTTTCACTCTTTTGAAGTGAGCTCTGTTAGGAGCCTACCTAGTTAAAGGTTACAAAACACACTATTAAGTGTGACCTTGTTAGATGATTTGATCACCTTGTTAGGAGTGGCCTTGTGAGAGGTCTTTAAAACAATTCAATGGAACTATCACCTTGTTAGAGGATTTACAACTGGCTATTAAACCAACTCTATTAAAAGATTTTAGATCACTACTACAATGGTTAGAAAGTAACAATGAAATGACTTGATTGAGATGCAACTAAATTGTTGAACTAGATCTCTATTCTACTCACAAAAACTTGGACCTTCCTGATTGAACATTACTTTGCTGCTCCACAAGGATATCTACTCATTCTTCAAGTTCACTCACACACTTTCCTTCTTAATTCAATCAATAGATTTTGCATACCATTGAAAATCACAACTTGACCTTATATTTATATCATTTAGGTTGGTAAGTCAGCTCAATAAAAATTATAATGACCAATAATTATTGTCATAGTTGGCTAGAACCAATATTTGAAATAATTAAGCTTCATATCCCTAATCAAAAAAATCTTTTGGTAGCTGACCCAGCTTTATAAACATTGGTCTTGAGATAATTTCCTATGTTAACAAATAGAGGCTCAGTTAACACTGTGAACTTGCACAAATCCTTTGATAAATGAATGAAATTAGTTAATACTAACTCTGACAATCTTTCCTTTGTTAACCATGGAAACTTTGGTAAACACTGCTTTCTTCCTTTGATGCCTAAGTGAGCTCAGTAGACACTTCCTAACAACTGATATGACATTTGTGTGACATCAAAGACAACACACAATTAGATAATTGTATCCAACAATCTCCCTCTTTGGCATTGATGAAAACACAACATGTCATAGAAAAATGAAATTTGAGAACAAGACTTTCATTGACAAAAAGTTTCTCCCTCTTAGATTTTATACCATAAGCTTTTCTTTTATGCAGTAATCTCCCTCTGTGAAAGAATTACATAGCTTCTTCCTTATGAAGTGACAATTTTTTTTTTTAGAAAGATATGATAGTAAAATCTCCCTCTTTGACAACACATGCTAAAGACAACACATACCAAATTAGTATCAATGTACCTTAAGTACTGATTCATATGCAATGTTCTCTTGACTATGCAACATCAACTAATTGATCTTCAACTAGTTTCCTATTGATGCATCACTAAAACTTCACTTAGTAAGCTTCAAATAGGGGAATGACCCCTAACTTACCTCTTAGATGCAAGAATATATCCTTAGGTAATGACTTGGTAAATATGTTTGCAATATATTCTTTTGTATGGATATATTGCAATCTGATTTCTATGTCATGCACTAGTTCTCTGACAAAATGATATTTTATAGCAATATGTTTGGTTTTGGAGTGCATCGTCGGATTCTTTGATATGTTAATTGCACTTGTATTATCAAAAAACATGATAACTGGTTCCTTGATTTCAACCTTCATACCTTGGAACAATTGTTTAAACCAAACAATATTAGAACAATTCACTACTGTTGCACCATATTCTGTTTTAGTTGTGATTGGGATGTGCAATTTTGCTTCTTGCTTGTCCAAGATACCAACCTTTTACCAAGAAAGAATGCTCCACCACTTCTGCTTTTTCTGTCATCAATATTTCCTACCCAATCAGCATCAGTAAACACTTTTAGGTCTAGATTTCCTCCAAGTTTATACCATAAAACATAGTCTTCAGTGCCTTTAAAATATCTCAAGATTCTTTTGATTGCCATCATATGATTTTCTCTAGGTTTTTCCAAGAATCTTGCCACTATACTAACTGCAAGGGCAATATCGGGTCTTGTATGAATTACATACTGTAATTTTTCAATCATTGATCTATACAAGGTCTAACCTACCTCTTTTGAGTCATCATCATTGGTAAGATTTAATCCAGTACACATGGGGGTTCCAACTGGTTTTGAATCTTCCATACCAAACTTCTTGAGTATCTCTTTGATGTACTTAGATTGAGTGATGTAGATACCATTCTTTCTTTTTTGTATCTACAATTTAACAAAGAATTTAATCTCACCAAACATAGACATTTCAAACTCTTTGTTTGTTTCTCTAAAAATTCTTTGCATAGACCATCATTCCCTATAAATAAAGTATCATCCAAAAATATTTCTGCCAATATAATCTTGTTATCTGGTCCTTCTTTGATGAACAAACTATTATTATCATTAGTTCTCTAAAAACCAATATGTATAAGGTAGTTGTGTAATTTTTCATAATATGCTCTAGGAGCTTGTTTTAGACCATACAAAGTTTTGTGCAATTTGCAAACCATGTCCCTTTTATCTAGATCAACAAAACCTTCTGGTTGTTCAATGTAGACTTCTTCATCAAGAATACCATTGATAAATGCAGATTTAACATCCATCTGATATACCTTAAATCTTTTATGTGTTGCATATGCAAGTAAGGTCTTGGCACCTTCCAATCTTGCAACAAGAGAAAAAGCTTCACCATAATCAATGTTTTCTTCTTGAGAGTAGCCTTTACATACCAATCTAACTTTGTTTCTTGATACCTTTCCATCTTCATTCAACTTATTTCTTAATACCCATTTAGTTCCAATCACATTTTTACCTTTGGGCCTAGGTACAAGAGTCTAGGGTTTATTCTTCTCTATTTGTTCTATTTCTTCATTCATAGCCTCAATCCAACTTTCATTTTCCAATACATCTTTAACACTTTTAGGTTCAAATTCAACAAGTAAACAAGTACCTTTTAGCTTCCTTCTTGTCATAGTACCTTTTGATTTATCTCCAATAATCTGATCAGGTGTATGATGTCTTCTAACATATTTGGCTAATATAAGTTCCTTGCCTTTTGAATGAATTGCATTGTCTTCCTCTTGATTTTCAACTTGAGACTTAGGTTGTTCTATCTGTGGCTCGGGTGCTTCAGACTCGATAGGCATTATCTTGGTAACTTCTGATTATAACTCGGGTCCCTGTGACTTGGTATGAACTATTTGCAACTTGGTAACTATACTAGGCTTAGTAGATGAAGTCTCCTTATTATCAAATATACTTGGAAAAGTGTCAAATTCATAGTAGACAAATCTTCTGTAGTCTTCTGGTTCTTTCTTGCTTTCTTCTTCAATATTTTCTACAAACTCATCAATTCTCACATGTGCACTTTCTATGATTTTATGAGTAGACAAATTCAAACATGGATATGCCTTGCTTTTTCTGGAGTATCCTAGAAATATACCTTCATCATCTTTTACATCAAACTTTCCTTTTCTAGAATCTTTCAAGATATAACATTTACTTCCAAATACTTTTAGGTAACTTACATTAAGTTTGTAGCCATACCACAGTTCATAGGTAGTCTTGTCTAAATCCTTTTTTAACTAAACTTGGTTCAAAGTATGGATTGTAGTGTTGATATCTTCCCCCTCCAGTATTTGATGGAAACACTCTTTTAAATCATCAAAGTCCTTGCACAATCCATGATGGATCTATTCCTCCTTTCAGCTATTCCATTCTGCTCAGGAGTACTAAGGGTTGATACTTGTCTTTTGATTCCTCTCTCAATGCAAAAATTGTTCAATTCATTGGAAATGAATTCACCACCTCTGTCTAATCTTAAGCATTTTAATCTTTTCCCAATTTCTTTTTCTACTCTTTCTAAATACCATTCAAATTTCTCAAATGCTTCTGACTCCTCTCTTAGATATGTAATAGTCATCATTCTAGAGTAGTCATCAACAAAAATAATAAAGAATTTTTCTCCACTATAGCTTTCTACTCCAATGGTTCCACACAAATCAGTATGCACAATTTCCAAGATATCTTCAGATTGATAGTTTATGCTTTTAAAACTAGTTTTTCCCATTTTGCCAATTTGACAATTCTTAGATAAATGAATATCTGGTTTCTTCAAACTAGGAATACCTCTTACTTTCTTAAATTTTCTTATTTTCACCATGTTATCAAAATTTGCATGACATAACCTTCTGTGCCACAACCAAATTTCTTCAACATGAGCAATCACCAAGATCAAGATAAAATAGGTTACCTTTTGTTTGTTTCCCTAATCCAACCCATTTTCCTTTGTCATCCAGTAGTCTTTCCTTGCCATGCATGAATTCTACCTTAAATACAATGTTGATAAGCTATGCTACACTTAGTAGATTATGCTTTAGTTCTTCAACCCAATAAGTGTTATTACATAAAAGTTCATTGGTTAATAAGATACGACCCTTTCCTTTGATGCAAAAAGGTTCATTATTTCCAAATCTTACACTAACTCCATCATAATGTTCAAAATGTTCAAATTTTGTTTTGTCTCTAGTCATATGATGTGAACATCCACTATCTATGATCCATGTATCATTTTTTATAACATGAGAGATAAGTGCCATCTTATCTCCTTCATCATCAGATTCATCTTTCACAACAATGTATACTATTTCAACTTCACTATTATCAAAATCCTTAGTCATAAAAAAAAATTTCTTACCTTTGTCGTTGTGTGATTTATGACCTTTGAAATCCTTTTTGCCTTTGTATTTGTGACTCTTCTTTTCATCCTTGCTATCTTTGTTTGGGCATCTAGTAGCAATATGACTAACTTCTTTGCATGAAAAATAGATTAAGGGAATTTTACCTTTGTATTTTCCTCTACTTCTAGAATATTTTTTTGCAAGTAGATCTTCAATGACTTCAAGATGACTATCAAAGATTTCCTTAGTTTCCTCTTCACTATTTGACTAATTTTCCTTTATCTTCTTTCCTTTTTCTTTGAGTGAAAGTTTGGGCTCAAAAGCAAACTCAACATTTTTGGAAGTTGGAACAAAATTGTCAAAATTGTCTAGCTCAAAAGTTGTTAGTCTTCCTACTAGGGCATCCAAACCTATCTTGTTACTTGAATCACATTTTACTTCTTGAATAGAAGATACTCTAATTGCACTGACACTAGCTTTAACTCTCTCTACATATTTGGAAACCTTTTCATCTTCTCTCATTCTCATCTAATCAAATTGTCCTCTAAGATGTTCTGCTTTGGATCTCCTTACATTGTCATCGCCTCCATATATGTCCTTGAGTTTGTTCCACATTGCAAAAGCAGTTTTACAATCTTTGACCTCATCAAATTCTTCATAGCTAAAAGCAGATGCAATATCAATCATCATGATGTTATGATTCTTTTTCTTAGCAAGATCTTTAATAGATAATGTACTAGTAGGATTTTTGTATTCTGCATCAAGGTATTTGCATCCTGAATCACTGATGGTAGTCAGATGAAGCTTCATGAATCCCTACCATACTGAAAAGTTATCTATGTTAAGCCTTGGGATTTCTCTCTTATAAGACATCCTGATCTTTAGCTTAGGTCCTTGAAATCTTCTTGCAAGCACCAAAAGCTTTGACACCAATTGTTGGAAATATAAATGGAGTAACTGAGAGGGGGGTGGTGAATCAGTTACCACAAAAGTAAATCCATAGATCCCTTAGATTTTTGATAAAACTAGTTACTACTGTTACTTGGTAAACATATAGAAAATGTTGTAACTTAGTTAATGCAAAGTATGTCTTACTTTGATAGATTTAAAATCAATAGAAATACCTTGCAAACATGAGAGAAAACAAATGTACACAAGAGACACCAAATTTAATGTGGAAACCCAATATGGGAAAAACCACCAATGTAACTAGTTACTGTTTTTCACTTTTCTGAAGTGAGCTCTGTTAGGAGCCAACCCGGTTAAAGGTTACAAAACACACTGTTAGGTGTGATCTTGTTAGAGGATTTAATCACTCTATTAGGATTGGCCTTATGAGAGGTCTTTAAAACAATTCAATAGAATTGTCACCCTGTTAGAGGATTTACAACTGGCTATTAAACCAACTCTATTAAGGGATTTTAGATCACTGATACAATGGTTAAAAAGTAACAATGAAATGACCTTATTGAGATGCAACTGAATTTCTAAATCCACATCTCTATTGTGCTCATAAAAACTTCATCCTTTCTAATTGAATATTACTTTGCTACTCCACAAGGATATCTACTCGTCCTTCAAGTTCACTCATACATTTTCCTTCTTAATTCAATCAATCCATTTTGCATACAATTAAAAATCACAAGTTGACCTTATATTTGTTAGAGTAAATAATTAATTAATTATTTATTATTTATTCTATTACTTAAGCTTACTTAGGTTAATGCATTTATTTAATATTTAGTATTTAATATTTGTAGTGGTTAGTTGTTGACAACACGGGAGTTTGTTCCCTTCTAGCATGTTCCACCTTTTGTGGATGTGTGCTTGGTTGTCAACCTTATCTTTTACCACTTTCTAGCTTGTTCTACAAGCTTTCTTGAGGTCTTTATAAGCGACCTCTCTCTCATTGTATTTTCACAACAACACATATCACTTCTCATTGTAAATACATTTCTTATTGTGTTTGCATATTTTCTCTCTCATGTCCATTTAGGGTTTTTCCCTTGCTCCATGCTCTTCCTCTCTTTGGCTTCTCTTTCACAAGTTTTCACATGCAGGTGATCTTGGGCATCTTCGGAGTTGGCTGTCATCAACTCCAACATGGTATTAGAGACTTCCTACTGCTGCTTAGTTGAAGATTTTTGAAGCCATGATTTGAAGTCACAAACCCTAGTTTGTTTGTGCATTTTTTCTTCAAATTAGGGAATCAGTGAATTTTTGGAGCACATTGGGGCCAAATAGACATCACCATTGGATCTGGAAGGCCATTTGTAGTCAAGATTCATATAAAGCTCATCAATTTTGGACACAGGGCATTTTGGAGAATTTTTTAGGCCCCCTGGATGCTGCCGTATGGATGATCTTGGCATTTATTGTGATTTTAAAAAAAAATTATAGGGTCGTCAGGCGGCCACCGCCATGCCACCCAACAGCTACCACCCTTGCCGCTCATAGCAACCGTAGCTGGTAGCACCACCGCAGCAGCGTCACGGCCTGACTACTGCTTGTGGGACACCCCAGCGTCGCTCCGTCGGTAGAGCCGCCACTGCGGTCACGTCTGCCTCCACGCTCTACTCGGCCCACCACCACCCTACTCCATCAGCACCGTCTGCCAACTTAGCACCAGCAGGTATGACGACCCAGTCACTACCACTCACCGCGTGACACGTGGTAGGTCTGCCACATGGTACATTGCCACGTGGTCCCTGCCACATGGTACATTGCCACGTGGTCCCTGCTACATCATCTGTACTGCCATGTGGCATCCACATGGTACTGCCACGTGGCATTTTTTTACGACGATGGCCAGATGGCCGTCAAATTTAAACCAGTGAAATGCTGATGTCAGCATGAAATCAGCACTGCATCAGCCCCTTGCTTGCACATCTCCTAGGGTCATTTTGGACCTACTTGTGGTTTTTTTGACCATAACTTGAGCATACAGACATTTTTTTTGATCTAAAAGAAGTGCTAGAAAGCTAGTTTCGAGACGGAGATTTTTGTGTAGATATTTTTACATTTTGATTCTTTTTTATAACTTTGTTTTAGTTGAAGTCCAAAGTCCTATTTTTCACTCCGGCATGCATATCTTTTGTCCCATGTCAATTTTTTGAAAACTTTATATTTATGGAAAGCTGATTCTGTCGCCTTTACAAAAATGTGGTCCTTTTCTTGAATTTTTGGCCCATGCTCTTTCTATCATAGTTTTGGCATTTTTTCTATTTGGTAGATATCTTGAGTATTTTAAGCCTGAGGATCATTTTCTTGGCATGGTTTCTCCTATTTTGAGCTGTACTTTCTTTTGTATCAGCTTGTTTTCAGTTCTGGTCATTGTAGCTATCATTTTAAAGCACTTTTATGTATCACACTAAGATAAAGTGCCACTCTTTCATTCCAGGAGTCATGGACATTGTTTTGAGTCAGTTGTACATGCACTATTTTCATAAAGCACCATGGGGGGGATAGTTGTTTGTTGTTTAGGCATTCTCCCTTTATCAAGTGAGTGTCCCTTCCACGACATTAGCCCATGTAGAGTCAGTTTGACCATGTCTTTATAGGTGTATGTACCTCTTTCCCTCTTTCGTTGTTCTTGGTTCCTTTGTAGGAGACTTTGGGCCACCTTCTCAGTTGCCTGTCATCTCACCCTATCTACATTAAGGGGGGGTTATGTTGTTGTTTTAATGCATCCGTGGTTCGATGGTTCGATAGTGTGAACTATGTATTCAGTGGTTGATCCTATGTACAAGGCGATTACAGTGGCTAGCTACCTATGCATTTCAGTGAGATGGATCATCTAACATATAGACATGCTCGGTTCGTGTCTTCTTCTTCCATGTAGGTTCTTCGGATCAATAGTTTGGTAGATTTGTGGCTTCTTCATGCTTTAGTGATGCTTCTTCATGATCATTCCTTGTTCCTATTTTAGGAGACAATTTTCCATAGTTGGAGGCTTCTTCAATTCTTCACTAGGTTACCTCTTTTTGGGGCAAGGTTTTTGCCACATGGTTTTCTCTCTTTCCCCACTTATAGAGGTTGCATCTTTTGCATTGTACTTGGGTACCTAACATGGCCTTATTGCCGGGACCCATTCTGCATTTCTTAGTTTTGTGAGCTTAAGGCATTTCCCTAAGTTGCACTTAAGGGGGGGTGTTAGAGTAAATTATTAATTATTTATTCTATTACTTAAGCTTACTTAGGTTAATGCATTTATTTAATATTTAGTATTTAATATTTGTAGTGGTTAGTTGTTGAAAACAGGGGAGTTTGTTCCCTTCTAGCATGTTCCACCTTTTGTGGATGTGTGCTTGGTTGTCAACCTTATCTTCTACCACCTTCTAGCTTGTTCTACAAGCTTCCTTGAGGTCTTTATAAGCCACCTCTCTCTCATTGTATTTTCACAATAACACATATCACTTCTCACTGTAAATATATATTTTATTGTGTTTGCATATTTTCTCTCTCATGTTCGTTTAGGGTTTTTCCCTTGCTCCATGCTCTTCCTCTCCTTGGCTTCTCTTTGACAGGTTCTTGCATGTAGGTGATCTTGAGCATCTTTGGAGTTGGCGTTCATCAACTCCAACAATATTTATATCATTTAGGTTGTCAAGTCAGCTCAATACAAATTACAATGATCAATAATCATTGCCATAGTCGGCTGAAACCAATATTTGAAATAATTAACCTTCACATCCATGATCAACAAATTCCTTTGGTAGCCAACCTAGCTCGATAAACAATGGTCCTGAAACAATTTCCTATGTTAACCAATAAAGGCTCGATTAACATTGTAAACTTGCACAAATCCTTTGGTAACCGAATGAACTTGGTTAATACTAACTTTGACAATCGTTCCTTTGTTAACCATGGAAACTTTGGTTAACACTGCTTTCTTCCTTTGACGCTTGAGTGAGCTTAGTAGACACTACCTGACAGCCGATATGACATTTTTGTAACATCAAAGACAACACACAATTAGATAATTATATCCAATAATAGGTTGATCTTTCGATGCAACAACAACTCTAGCTTGTAACACTGCAGCGAATCTTTTAAAAAAATACAAAGAAAAAGTGTATGTAAGTAGTGCAAGAACCTAGTTATGTAGTTTTAGATTGATTAGAGGATGCCAAGAGTGAAAAATACAACTTTGTGATGAAAAATGTAGATATGTTGATAAAAAGCGTAGGCAGGCTAATATAAAATGAAGTTTTGCATAATTACAAATTTAGTGTAGTATCAGAGAAAAAAATGCCACTCTATGAAACAAAAACATAGGCTTACTAATTAGAAACATATGATTATCAAAATATCATAATTTGGTCTACAAATTGAAGATTAGAAAAATCTTAAGTTTTGGTCTTAAAAACATAGGCATAGACAACACAAATGCAAGTTTGTGAGCTCTGGTGATTTTAGATCTGTAAATACAAAAAATAAAATCTACCAAGAAAAAAATAATTAGAAAAGGGACAAGGGTCCCACTGGACATGTCAAAATGATGATGATTGAGAATGATATGCAAATCTATGAGTTCTCCTCAAGCTGAACTATAACAAGAAAACCATACTACATTTAATCATTACATTGCTTTAGGAAAAAACAAAAGCCATGTTGGATTAACATCAAATGAAATCAAATGCCTTCATGAAAGACTTGATTCTACTATCCTCTGATGTGTTAAGATCTTGTTTGAATGGAAATATTGACTTAATTAATGGCTATAGGAATTCTACAATGGCAGAATGGGTGGAGTGGGATGGTGTGAGCATATTAATGTTAACTTTTATTCTTCTAGGTTAAATTTGACAACCATCTACATGTCAAAAGTTTAAATCATATTATAAATAAAATATACTTTTTAAAATAATTTAATAAATACCATTTAAACTATAACATTTGGAGATATAAGTCATCCATTTTTTGAGAAATAAAAATAAAAGTCCGAAATTAGTAAAAAACTAAATAAATGGAGATAAATGAAATATAAATAATTCTAAATATAGTAAATTAAATTATAATTATTTTATAGTGGATATCTATCGACATTTCTTTAGATAGATTTATTTAAGATATCTATACTAGTCTTAATTTCATAGAACAAAGTGCAAAATGCTATGGAAAATAGAGATAGAGATGATTGATGGATAATTAAGATGATGCAAGTATGGAAACGATAATGGATGATAATGCACTCTAAAAGATAACTAGTGCACAAATATGCAAGATAGCTCAAGATCACAAGGTTTCTTAAGATTGCTCAAAATAGTCTAGGAAATTGTCAAAATGAGGAGAAGTGTCTTTTATAGAACCCTCATGAAAACCAATGGTTGAGACCAAGGGGTTCTAGAAGATTGTACCAGATGCAAGGTTAGCTAGGGATTTGAAAAGAGTGGATAAGGTTAAGAGGTATTAGAAAATGAATGGCCATGATTAAAGGTTAAGTAGAAGAGTGTTAACATTTCAAGGTACATTGAAGCTAGACATTGGTAAGTGGTACAATTAAATGACAAGACATAATCAAGTGGCACAAGGATAAAATTTAAGAGTTGATCCATGCAATTAAAGAAGATTGACAAAAGTATTATTTTTGTTTTATGAATTTATAAAATAAACAAAAGTGTTTATTTAATAAAGAGAAAAATAAGCTAACGTAAATGAATTAATTAAAGAAACATAATTTACTCAAATTTTGAAAAGAAAAAGATAATTAAATAATTAAATAAATAATAAACATATATTTTAATAATAGTCTAATTTTATAAATTTCATGGAAACACTTTTATAAATTTTCATGGAAACACTTTTATAAATATACATTATCTTTAATATTTTATATAAAATAATTAATATCAAATCTATATTAAAAAAAAAAAACTTCTGCCAAAGTTATAGAAATATGTGAAAATTTAGTCCAACTTTTATTATTAGTGAACTTTAAAGTACTCATTTTTTTGTTACACAAAAGATGATGGCACAACCAATTTTTTTTTTGAAAATTTCAAGAATTCAAAGTCTAAAACATAAAGAAAGAAGAGCTCTATGTGAGCTATAGTCCCTACCTTTTGAATTGAGATAAGGGTGTTTTGTTTTTCAGATTGCAGAGGATTGCAACTTGAAATCTATTCATGATTAGTTGTCGAGTCTTCAATACAACCACTAGTAAACAACAAAAAATTACATAGAGAAATTTACATGAAGCATATTTAGCATACAAAAACTTGTTATTTTAAAAAATTAGGAAGTGAATAGTTTTTAGAAGTCTATGACTCTTGTAATTGTAACAATCTACATTAGGGTAAAATTTCCCCAAGACCAAGGAACTCAAAACACAAGCACAAATTAGACTAGAGTATGATCAGAATAACTGTATAGTGTTCAATTCTATTGTACAAGTACACTAGGAGTGCCTCAATATAAAGGCCTCTGAGATGCATCTAGAATGCCTCAGAATCAGTACCATGATAAATCCAACAACCAGGCACATGTCCACCAGATATGGGTTATCCTCCATTATGCACAGAAGTAAGTGTAGTGATGAGAGGATAGGCCTACAAAGGTGAAACATGCATATCAGTGTTATAGACAACATGTGCTAAATTAGGAGTGTGAAAAACTGTGTTGTCTACATGAAAACTCAGTGAATGATGCAAACTCCTGTGGTGTAGAAACCATGTGCATAAATAGAGGTGCATACTTCTATGTTGTCTACATGACAATTGTAGAAGATGCATAAACTCCTAAGTGTCTCATAAAGAGAAATAATAAAATAATGCAAAATAATAAAATAATGCACTAACCTAAGTTAACTTAAGTCTAAATAGTAAATACCTATTTACACCAACAGTAATGATATCAAATTTAAATTATATTGTGCTATATCAACATGTAGAAAATATATACACAAGTCATATGTTTTGTATGCTACTTTGTGAAAAGAAAAGCTCATTTAGAAGTCAGATTTGAAACAAGGAGCATATTTTAACAGTCCACATATTTGGTAGGTTCCTTTTTCAAAAGAAAAATCCATATGCTTTGAGTTTGTATAATGTGTTGGAAGTCCTCTAAAAATTACAAAAAACATTGTTCAAAATGGTAGAATTGATAGCTTCTCTTATACACGGTTTGCCTGCATAGTAGGAAGGTGTTAGTTAGAGGTAGAAAGTAATGTAATGTGAAGGGTATAATCAAATAATCTATAGAATTGAAGAATGGAAATGTACAACTAATTGATTTGTTGTTATTTTTATGGTATGCTAATTTTACCTTGATGTTTAATGTCCAAGTATTCCAAAATTCTTTTGAAGATTATTAGTTGCCTATGTACCCTATAGTTTGTGAATATGAGTTAGTAGTGTGTTTGTGTTTGTTTGAAGTAATTTTGATTGATGATAATAGTAAACAATTATTTTTAAGTGCTTACACTTGGTGTTTCTCTTGTAATTGAATAATAGTCTAAAGTGCTTAGATCATATATGATATAAACTTGTGTAGTAAGATAAAATTATGAGTTTCTTAATAAGTTGTTTGAAGATTTAAAATCAAAAATCATTCAATGAGTATGACATCATAAACCAACCTTGTAAACACTACCAAAAAATTGTTAAGAAGATGTGTTCTCTATGGCTTACAACCAGCTAATTGTGCACCTTTGACCTACATGTATAAAAATTTTGTCATGAGAACGATTTTAAGAATAGATGACATATAAGCTGAATTCAATCAACTAAATCGACTTATGGTAATTATATTTTTCAAGAGAACTTACAATATAAGTATACTATATCAACAACAAAGCTGCTTTTAAATGCATATGAGGGTCAAATGATATATAACTTTTCTTTATAGGAAGCTTAATTAACGTATTAGAGGCAATGTAAAAGTTGTGTTGGAATATGCATGTATCACAAAAATAAATAAATAAATCATAGAGTGCAACACGTGGGTGCTAACATTTGTACACAAAGAAAGAGTTTTTGTTATGTATATATCAAAAAAAAAATCTCTATCATATATTGTTGCTTATATTTTTTCAATGATCATTTTCAAATAAGTTGTGCCTTAAAACTAGCTGCCAAAATTCATCCCTTCTCGAGATTTGAATTTTGGAAAACATAAAATTAGCTTTGGAAATGGAGATAGTTGAGACCTTGCTTGGTCAAAGACTCACAACCATATTTTCTTTTATGTTCAATAACTAATTAGTAATCAAATTTTCAAACACAAAAGAGCGAAACATCAATAATTCAAAACCAAATTAAATCATTATTATTTGAAAAGCTATTTTATATGATTGTACAAACATAAATTGTAAACATTCACTAATAATCAGAATATTATGCCCATCAAGGTTTCATATTTTGATTAAACATTACTTATCAAATATATATATAGGCCAAAAATATAGATTACAAATGCAACACTTTGGTATCGATAAAAGATAATATATATTGTTGTAGCCAAAAACTGTTTCAAATATCCAGACTATGATTCTCTATTTTGACAAAGACTCATGTTACTAAACTATGTGCAACAAGTCTATTGCCTTAAACTAAACAAATAAAAACAAATATAGTAGAGGTCCGCTATATCCATCTAGGTCATTAATGCAGTCTATGCATGTACAGTTAACATTTACATAGTGGGGGTCAAGGTCATTTATGCCAGAAAGCTTGACTGCTCATTTATGTGCTCGATAGTCCCTGATAGTTGAGTGTTGACTATAGGTAGAAAAGGAGTGGCCAGTGCCCCTATCCCTAAAAATCCCAAATTTATCTAATAATTTCATAGCCACTGATGGAAAAAGGCAGAGAAATGGAGATAAGTCCTAAGAGATGGAGAATTGTGAAATGCACTACAAAAGTGTTCACAAAAATTATCAGGTTTTGCTAGTGTAGGACAAGTTCCTATGAACTCGTAACAATAAAACACTCTACGAAGAAGCTAGAGACAGATGTAGCCATAATGATCTATACCTAAGTCACAAGGTTTGAATTTGAATTCCAGTTTAACGATAGTAAAATTCCAATGAAGTTTAGCAAGGATAAAAATTCAAAAAAAAAATTGAATTAAATTTGTCTCATATAATATTAATTATTTTTAAATATATGTAATATATCCCATAAAATAAAATTTCATTTTCATTAGAGCTCTATAAGTTAAATAGATTAATTAAATATATATCAAATGAATGATTAGTTTTAAAATCTAAAAAATCAATTACTTAAAAAATAATATATTAATACTTCTAAAACTTTTAATTTATACTTCATAAATTTAATAAAACAAAAACTTCATTTAAAATGAATAAATATAATATATGCATTACTATATTACAATGAAATAATCCTAAGCTTAAGAACATTATTTTATTTGTACTCAATAAATTTAATAAGACAAATAATTCATTTATATATTACAATAAAATAAACCTAATAAATACATTATTAGGTTAAATAATTTTAACAAAGACATTATAATGAAATAAACTTAACAAAGACATTTGATGAAAGATGTTGGAGATGACAAAGGAAAAAAGCGAAAAATTGCAGACGAGAGTTTGCGGGAGTTGAAATTTTGCCTATGCAACTCTATTGAATTTTTAAAAATAAATTAAGAAACTTACACTAAGCTAAATAAATACAAAACACAGGCAAACACATAGGTACTCTATCTCTGTAGGTCTACATTTATGGGCCACAAATAGTAGAGAAAAAATGGTTTGAAAAATTCTAACAATGTTGCCAAATGAATAATAGTTTCTAAATGTTTACAGAAGTAAAAAAAAATTCCAATTTTTGTGGGCGAACACTGCTGATTTTCATCAAATATTTTAGAAAAAATTAATATTCAAAAAAATCTGAATCTCATGCTTGGGATTCACCGAATCCTGTGAATTAGATATGTACATACATCTCATGTGGGAAATAACTCCAAGCATATAAGACCTCTGAAAATGGAGGTCATGTGTTCGACCCCACTTCTGCTAAAGCATGGAAAAATTAAACACTAGAAACATAGTGTGAAAGCACTCGCATATCTTAACATAAATTCTAGAGCTCAGGGAGTTCTGACCTCTCATTGTTGGGTTGGAGGACTTTGACCTTGAATCACAAAATAACTATGAAAATTCCCCATCACTTATAGCTTTAGAAAGTATATGTACAAAAATAATATGGGTTTCCCATCAGCCACAAAAAATGTTTTCAAAAACACCATTAGTTATTGTTAACCTACACCATGACCATTATATTTATGCTACAACTTCATCTATTTTTTAATCTGACTCAAGGTTTCTATTCAAAGAGGCTTTTATACAAATGAAAACTTTTACATGTCAATGGAAAAGGGAGAGGTCAATAGAACACAGAGAGACATGGAAAAATTATCAAGGGTTTGATTGTTCTTGAGGTGTAATTGACAATGTTTTGGCACAAATTTTCTCTTGTTACTAGCATAAAGGGCTCTGCATAGCTATAAAAAGATTTTCAGAAAGCAACAAATATTATTTGTATTTCTCATAAATGGAGAGGTAAATTGTAAATCCATCATAAGGCTCATTGCATTAATAGAAAAATGTGCATCTGAAACAAAGACATACATATCTTTTAAGAAAAGAAAACATAGCTACAAACCCTCATCTTTCACTTCAACTCCAAATTCTCAATTATGAAAATATAAATATATTAAATTTAAGCCTAAGCAAATTTAAATTACCTCAAACATAGCAACGTAGAGTTCACATGCTCCAAACCCTAAATTCTCTAATAAATTTACTGCAGAGCAGTGGATGTTCATAAGGAAAGAATAAAAAGAACCAAATGTTTTTTTCAAGCAATTACCCGGCTATCCCCAAATGGACGTGGTTATCTCCAAATCAATCCATCATCTACCACATGTGTTTCTATATGTAAGAAAAATGTGGAATTATAGACAATGTAGGTGAATCATTTTATAAATGACAGCTGGAGACCACATGCAATTTTTATTAATTTTGTCAATTTATTAGAAAAGAACTACTAGGAAAAATAGTATCAACCAATGAAAAAATCGAAATAATAGAGTGAGAAAATGACAAATATAATATAATGAGTAAAACTATAGCTTAAAGGTTTCTAGCACAGTTTTCCAAGAAATATTAATTGAGAAAAGACACATGAAAACTTTAGTCTCCTATCTTACGGCAAGAACTAATAAATTGTAATCAGTAATAATATATGCGGACTAATTGTATAATTAAATATTTTAATTAAGTGAACAGATATTCTATCACTCTCATTAAGAAATAACATAGAGAATCAAAATCTTCAAAAGAGAAATTACTTTACAAAAAGGCCTTCAAGTCAAATGGTGTATCTTTCAAACAGTTTTCTTATTTTTGTCCTACACATTTGTCTAACAAACATTCACGTGGACAAGTGGAAAGACATTTAACACAAATCGATCTCAAACACTTTCAACTTTAGGTTTTTTTTGTACTGAAAAGTAATTCATTTTGTCGTTTAATATTTTCATAAATTCTTCTCTTGGATATTTCTTTTGGATTTTGCTTTGAAAGGAATGTATGATTTGATAGAGATTTAGTGTACCAGGGGTGGCATCTCCTATTGGCTTCTCTTAAACGGTACTGACCAATAAAGTAGAACCACTATTTGCCTTATTTTTCTTGAGGGGATCACATATAATATTGCTATAAACTATTTGGAAAATTAAATCTATAATATTTAAATAGACTTTATCTTCACCATTGTTATTTCTTATATTAGGTGAGCAATATTATATAATACTAAAAACAAATAGCAACTCTTCATCGTACACCGAATCAAATTTATAAAACAATAATAAAAATACTGAAATGCTTATTACTTCTATGCTATGTTGCGTGGATGACGTATTGTGTAAAAACTTGAAACCCTAGAAAATTATTTTAAAAATCCATTAATGCAAACCATATAATACGACTTGAGAATTTAAAGATACCCTAAATCTTGGAAGGCTCCTCATACTTGTCATACTCTAATATTTAAATGAATCTTGACAAAAGTGGAATTTGAAGAATTTCGTGGAAACACACTCAAAGTTAGCTAATGCAAAGACTAAATAGGGAGTAAAAGTTTAGGAAGCAAAGGAAGAGATATGAAAAGACAAAGATGAAAGTGGCTTGCTACCAAATTCATGAATTGGATGTTGCACATGATGTGTGGAATTAACACTCGTGAGTGGTTGGAGTAGTGTGTGATTTTTGTTTTCGTAATCTTTGACTTGTAATGCAAATTGACAAATTCCACGTTGTATTTCATTTTCTTATATGACGTGTCTCATTACAAATTTACAAGTTTGTACTTGAGTTTTATCTATGATGTCCATCTCTTAATCTCTTAGTTAAATTGAAAAGGAAATTTTGTATTATTGAACTCATTTGAAAGTATCCTTTTTGAGAGATGTATGATGGATAGAAAATGATAATTAAAAGTTGTTAGTTCCTATTGTAAGGAGACTATAGTTTTTGATAGTTTTCTAAGCATTAGTTTGTTCCTCAAAAATCATGCCACATACAAAAGTCTTGCCAAATTCTATAGTCTTTTTTATGTTAATTTTTTTTTTTTTTTCCCTTTTTTCCTATTGACTATTAGCATTTTTCCTAGTAGTTTCTTTCCTTTTCCATCCAAATACTAGAAAAAACATTCTCAAACATCCAACTGGTCTAGGCTATGCTTTGACAGATGGGTGTCTTTGTTGTCTATTTCTCTGCTATGGAAGATGCTAGGTTGCCACATAGCTACCAACGTGTTGGGCATAGCTTCTCATTTTATGAAGCATAGAATTGAATCCTTCATTCCCAGTTTTGTTTTAAGTTTGTCCATAGTAATTTGTGAATATTTTACTGAATATCTCACAATTGAAGCACTCTTGAGAGAGTCTTCTTCATTTTGATTTTCTCTAGTACATGGCCATGCGAGGAGAAGGATTACACTAGACCTACAACCAAAGAACTGATGATTACAATTGGGCATTAATTTTTTTCCTTGGATGTCACCTGAATGTTGAGGTAAGAAATAGAACTATCGAAATCATTTATTGGATTCTTGTTCATTTCAAGAGAGTAAATTGACATTGCCAAAATCCCCATGCCTAAAAAATGTAATTTTTTTAGACACAAGGTTTCACAAGATTCTCTTGTGCCCAAATTAGAGTAGTGTCATTTTCCCGGTTATATATGGAATAGGAAACTTGATTTATTTAAAGAAAATGCCTATCTTTACTAAGGCTATCTAATAGTTAGACTAGAACAAAAGCATATTCACCATTCACTCCTTTTTAGCAGTTGCACTCCCCATCAATACACACACCATAGTCCCCACACTGTTGTGGATAATCCTATGCACTCAACTCCGATGTAAAATCTAGGAAATGGTCTATAAAAGACTTTCCTATTGTTGAGAGGGATGAATAAAACCTCTGGGCACTCTAATCAATTTTAGCAAAGATAGAATTTTATTATTTTAGCAAGGAACAACTATACAGTATGACCGAATGATTTATTTTGTTACTAAGTGACTTTCTTTTTTGGGTAGGTTGGAAAGGAATAAAAGCCTCTTCTCCCCTTTTTGGTTTTTATTTCATAACTTTCTATAGGACTGTATCCAAATTCCATTTGCATTATATGATTTTTGATCAATGTGTCGGTAATCACTAAGGGAGGTGTTTGGCTCAACACTATTGTTTATAGTTGCTCTGGTAGACATTTGTATAAAATAAAGAATCACAGGGAATGAACTTGAATTGCAAAATTTGAACAAAATTGAGTTGTCGAAGAGGCAATCGAAAATGAAAGCAAATGCATTTTAAAGTGGTGAAAATAAAATTCCTACAACATTTGTCATTGGCCTCTTTACCATATCTTTTTTGGATTAAGAGGCTAATTTTCATGTACAAAATGACACTATAGAAAAAACTCAAAATTCCTTCTCTTTTAATTTAATGGGGTTTAACAATAATAGAGATATAAGATAAACATCATTATTTAACCCTAAATTGTAGTAGTCTTTTCTTTCTCTATTTGAATAAAAGGTCATTGCAGATAAGATATGTAATAGGAGAATAGTAGAGATGTTAAAGGGAAAGTAAATTTTGGAACAATGACTACATAGTAGCAGCATGAGGTGTGCTGCAACAGAATAGCTAAGGTAAGATCCCTGTCTCAAAGTAAGGGGTTTGGTACCATGATGAGTTCATTTGCTTGGGTTCGTATAATGAGGAAAGTAGAAGGGATGCATAGAAGAAAAATCCTTAGGCTAGTGGGGAACCAACTATAGAACCAAGATGAAACCCTTAGTGATAGAATATTAGTAGATAGATTTGTAATGTCTCTTTTTCTATATGATCAATATGAATTATAGTTGTACATGCCACTATATTTTGTGGTTGTTCTTTTCTTTTGACATAATAGGATTGTTTTTGCGGTAATACTAATCACTATATCCAAAAATATTTTAGATTTATAGAACAAGAATTTGAAATTTATTCAAAAACTTAATGCAGGAAAGATTAAAGGGATTGCTGGTTGAGAGGACTCAGATGAAGAATAAGGCGATCATCGATGTAGTTATGGTGAAGATGAATAGGAAAAATAACGGTCTAAGAAAAATGAAAGTTGTGCAATGAATTTAGGTAATCTCTTTGTTATATAGCTTTTTCTTACTTTATTTTTCCAATTAAATTTATTGTTCTTGAGCTTTTTTAGATGTTCATTGTTTTTGGGAAATAATTGACCTTTTCCTATAATTAAAAAATGGCCCCTAGGATTCCATCTTATGAAGAACATAACTATGTTCCATGATTTGATCAATTTGTTTATGCTTGCCTTTGGAATACTTAGATGAAGGAGTTTCTTATGCTTATTACTAATTTGTTTAGTAATTAATTCATTATGAATTTGACTATCTTAGATTCATTACTAAGGACATCTCTGCTAGTTTTGATTATCTTCAAAACTCTTTGAGAGCTTGAACACTACTATGATAATTTGTGATCATTGCTCAAAAATAGTCCAAATAATGAGAAAAATTAATTTGGTTATTTTTACAAATAGTTGTGCAAATAATTAAATAAGGAAATCAATTTAAGTAGATTAAAAAGGCCTAAATGGATGTTGATTTTAAGGATATTTTCATGGATGATCTATCAAAGAAATAATTTAATGTGTAAGCTCTTGTTGAAGTAGCTTTTGATTATGTATCAGATAGTGATATATTTTACTATTATAGAAAAAGAGATTTAAGAAAAGTGGATTTTTTTGTGGTTAAGAAAAAATGTTGGAACATTGCTAGCTTCAAGCAATCTTTGTTTTAGATTGCTAGTTTGTGGGTGTTAGATAGTTGTTGATTTTGATTGTGAGAAAACAATCAATTTCAGAAATGTGGGAATGTCATCATTTACTTTGTGTGCAATCTTTTAATTTTATAGTTTGTTTGGCACTTTTCTTTGCTATAGTTCTTTCTAGTCCTTATTGTTCTTGTACATTGTAAAGGATCTAGAGCCCTTTGAAAATCACTAATTTTTTTTGAATTATAGAAATCATTTTTTTTTTAATAAGGTTTATCATGTTCTAATAATTATATTAAAAATTTTGATAATGGAATTTAAGTAATATTCCCATGTTATTGATTGATTTAAAATGTAATGTTCTTTCTACTGGAATCTACACCTTATGATATTGTACACTTGGTACACAACTTTTTGATTGTGGGTAGCATGATGTGAGGGATGATCATCATTCATAGGAAGGATCTTCAAACTAAAACATCTCTTCTTATTTATGACATAGGTAATTTCAAGTACTTGACATGAGATTTTGATATGTTTGAGCTATATTTTTCTATGCCCATGAGCTCTACATGATAAGCACCGTTATCTTCAATAAATGTCTATCATTTATATAATAATTGTATCTATAATAAGTCATCAAACTATAGTATGACATAGTTTGTAATCATAGAAAAGAAAGATTGAATAATACTTGATTCAAATTTCATCTTGTTTGATATCTAAGAAGTATTTTAAAGTAATCAATTAACAATAAAAATTAGTAATAAATGAAATTAGTACAAACATACCAACCATTTCAAGTTAGTGACCCTATATTCTATTTCATAGTTTCAAATTAGTTTAGTAGGGTTTCTTTCCTTCAATTTTCTCCATAATTAAAGGTGTACTTGAGATTATATATTAAAATAATATCATAGATCTAATGTTTGTATTTAACAAGTAGAAGGTAAATTTATTCCTTTTGCTCAATTTTCATGAGGATTGTTGTTTTAGTGTTTTGTTGTGAGGAATTTTATAGAGGATTCAAAATTATTTGGATCGAGATTGCATTCAAGTTGAGACTATGTTTTTATTCTAGTGGGGTGGATTGTTCGTGGCACTCATGTACATCTTTTTATATTATCTTATACAAAGAGTGTGAATGTTTTAATGGAGGCCAAAGGTGGTAAGAAGAAGTTCAGTAGTAATTATCCACAATACAAGACTCCCTTAATGCTACAAGATTGAAGGCATTCGACCTCATGGTGGCATTGGTATCTTCCACTTTACTACTTACTCAAATTGTAGTAAAGAAGCAGTTCATTTTATTTTTAATGAATTTGTATGCTAGGAACCCATTTGTGGCTCGACTGCATGGCTGGAAGATTATCTCCCTAGTTTTATGCACTAGCAATTTCTCCCCCAATCCTTAGAAATTTTCAATTTCTTTCTATCAATTCTCAGCATACTCTTCATAGCAAAGGAAAATTATAGTTCTTTTCAATTATAGTTCAAGATGGGTGTTTCCTATGGAGATTGTGTTGCTCCTTTTAATGTTTGCAATTGAATTTGAAGAATTTGATAAGAGACTTGAAATTTTTTTTTTTCAAACTCCATTCTTTGCTGATCCTGATGGGAGGGTCTAAGAGTCCTTAGTCATCTTCAATTGGATGGAAACTTTGAACAAAAGACTTATAGAATTTGTTATAGATAATTCTAGAAATATGTGTCTACATTGATGGACAATTTTCATATGATATTTATACATAAGTATGGTGGTGACATAAATGAATAGAAATTCTTTCCACTTAGAAAAAACTAAAATGCCAATTTATTTCTTCAATTGAATAGGGATACCTTGAGGATTTAGAAAGAAAAATTTAGTGATGACAACTTTTTTAATTGCACAAATATCTAATTTGAAGGATGTTAAATTGTATCTTGATAAGAAAGAATTTTTGACTTGAAATAATTTTTAGACTGAAACCTCACACTAAGGATCGTCCATTTTCTAGTAACTTATGCAACTTGTAGCTAGGTTAAGATAATAAAAAAAAATTAAAAAATAAGGTTTTGGATCGCTAGAAGGTTCCATAAGTTATACATTAAGATATGCAAATTTCTATGCTTGAGTGAATATTTATCATTATAATTTTGAGAATTGTAACTCCAATTAATCATATCAGTATTGTAATTGATCTTGTTCTAAGTTACTAAATTGGCATAAAAAATGTGTCTTATGCATGTAAGACTAGTTAATTGTATGTGTACTTGTATCTTAGATTTACTCCATATGTTTATTCCTATCTCTTACCACCTTAGGCAGGGAGTCCAACTATACTCAGCTCTTGTTAGGTTTATGTTCCTGGTTATGATCTAATTATTAGTTTATATTCAATCATATTATTATATTTAATTATTCTAATTGATTAAATTATACTAGGATTTAAATTTTTTATATAAATAAATAAAAGAGACAAATCTATAAGTGACATGTCATTGAAATACAAAATATAAAATATTATAAGAGTTGAAGGGAGATATAAACAATAAAATTTTAATTATTAAAACAAGAAATTAACTAGAAAGAAGGGTCCCAATCCCAAATATGAACTACTCTTTGTCTACATAAGAAAGAGGGAGAGAAGAGGAAACATGACTTCTCTCACATTCATGAACAATAGTTCATAGTCCAAGTGATGTCATCATATCATCTTAGATCCTTAACGATAGGTAGGGAGCATCCCTTCTAAGGGCATGTTATATTGAATTTGTTAATTTTTATATTCAATCATTTTTTAAAGATTTTATCTATTTCATAATAGAATGCATTTAATTCAGTCTAATTATTTTTAATCCTAGATGTGGTCATCAATTTTTTATTAATGGATATATTTATTCTCTTTGAGATATTTTTATCCTTCAAATTAAATGTCTAGAAGAAAAGAAGTATATTTGAAGGTTTAACTTTGACTTGTAAAGTAATTTGATGAAGGCACAACACAAAAGAATATGACACAAAAAGAAAGTGACTTTATATTATCTGAATAAAGAATCTTATAACATAAACATCACATTCAACAAATAACACACATACCTAATAGCCTACAATATTATAAGGTTCTAGAAATTCCTTTTCCTACAATATCTTCCTTCTTAGACAATAAACTTCCCACCCTGAAGATGACCCTTAAATAACCCATTTTTAGAGTTAGAACCCAAAAAGTAATTTATATATGTTAATTCTAAAGCTGGGTGCCAAAACAATGAATTGTAATTCAACTTTGAACCATGTGCAAAAATGGGTAGTTCTCAAAAATTGTTCCAACTTCTAGAAGACATAACTTTTGATTAGCAAATCTTGTTGATGAACCCATTTTGTTGTTGGAAAGCTTGTTGAGTTACTTACAAGGCTATGGATATCCTATGATTGACCCCCTATTTTTGGGTTTGTATGAGACCATTTAATGCTTCAAATTTGTCTCAATGATTTTTTGACAAGTTTTTGAGAACTTAAAATAAGTTTATAACTTTCAAACAATGAATGGTTTTTAATCTAATTCTTTTTCTAGATTTTGTAATTTTACATTTAAAATCTTCCTTATCATTTATGTCTCTATCTACCTTAAAATTTAGGTTCAAGCTTAATCGACACAATCAAAGCATTGACTTCAAGTGCACTATGTGGTGTGGGACCCATTTAATTGGTAACTATTACATTTACCATCTAATTGTTATTCCATGTAAATTGTACCTCATGTTTTAAAATTTAGTTGACATCTATGGAACTGACCCATCATCATATAGATGGAAAGAGGATTTTTTATTTTAATTAAAATAAATATGAATTCAACATGTATTACTTTGATTCAAGTTTATGTTGTGGGTAAAATTATTTTGAATCTATATGATATATTTATTTAGAAATTATAATATGATTTATGTATAATCATTCTAATTTTTCAATAAATGATCAATTTCAATAATTTATAAAGAATTTTTTATTCAAAGGATAATGACTAGATTCAAAGAATAATGAGTAATTTAGGGATGCTTTCCAAATAAACAATAGGTGTAACTTTAAAAACAATGCACAACATAACCCTACAAATACTAAGCATGGAAAAGGGCTTCTTAGTTGAATGAGAACTTATGTACAATCAAGGAAACTAAAAATGATATAGGATGAGATTTCAAAGCAATGAACTATGAATTTTAGGATTAATTTATCCATAATAAGTAGATCTAAATGGTAAATAAAAATTGATAATTACTAACTGAAATAATGGCTAAAATACAACACATTTGGCAGATTAGAAAAATCAATATAAGAGAAATATAGAGACATTTTTAGTCCTAATTTAATCATTTGAATATTTGGTGACTATCAAAATGTTTGGAATAGATTTCCATATTTTTTTTAGAGTGTTTGAGTCCATCTATAGCTATTCTTGATTAACTATATAAACCAACAACTAACTTCAAAGTGGAAAATAACTAGAGTCAAAGGATAATGACTTATTCAAAACTTAGAAAATATAATTTAATCGTTAAAAAACTTAGAAAATATAATTTAATCCTCAATAAACTTAGAAAATAAAATAATGAATCTATAATGATTAATGATAGACCTTTAGTAGTGTATTCTAAATAGACAAAAAAAGTTGAAAAACTACAAAACAAACATCAAAGCACATTATGCAATCTACTAAACTAAGCACAAGGAAGATGTATGATAAATTAATCAGGAAGATATAAGAAGGTACTTGTTTTTAACAAATATGAGGTATTTCCAAATTATCTATCTCGAATAATAAATGGCATTTTATAACTTCTAACGATTGGATATGGACTCAATTTTTGTCACTAACAAGGATTTGGTCTAGGTTTATTTAGTTTTGGAGGACTTATCATGCAATATGATCAATGAGTATAGAGTGGATAGAATCTAACTTGAACCGAAAGGTTGGATAGCTCATAATAAGAATCTCGATTAAAATAACTATCTTATGAATCTAAATATATAAATGCTATAAGACAAAAATAATATCTAACCAAATGAACTGAAATTATTACTCTATTTGAACAAGCTTAGTTGTAATTTCCATTTATTTAATCAAGGACTTTAGCCCCTCTCTCTCTCTCTATCTATCTATAGAAGTGAATCAAAGTATCTAATAATGTTTTATTTTATTTTATGTTATATTTAGTTATGATATATGTTTAAATGTATCAGTTTGAAATTTTAATAATTAAATAAAATTTTAATAATTAAAAAAACCATCCAAGTTAAAAGAGTGTTTTATATATAAATATCTATATTGATTTGTTTAATAGATGTAATTAATATTCTATCAAGCTAATACTTTTTTTTGTGTGGATATTATGCAATTTTCCTTTTTAGTAATAATTTTAAATTTTGGTAATTAATTAATTTAAAATTTATAAAAAAAGATAAAAATTTAATCATATTGATCGATATATATATGTATTAAAAGTATAATAATACTATTAACAAAACAAAATTTAATTTTTAATAAAAGATTAAATATGAAAAATCTTAATATATGCAAGAGCCTACAACACAACAATAAATTGTGAGCCTCTTAATTGGGAGGTCTTGGGTTCAAATCTACTCAAACTTAACTAACAATCAAAATAATTAAATCATAACATATAATAATAATTAATCTTGGCCTCGACCTCTTACTTATCTCTCTCTCTCTCTCTCTCTCTCTCTCTCACACACACACACACACACACACACACACACACACACACACAGACATAGACACAGAGAGAGTTTAATGATATTATTCATATTTTTAATCATTTTGAGAAAAACCTAGATGTACAACATTAGAATGTTTAGAATAAATAAGAGGGGGAGGGAGAGTGAATTAGTTATTCAAGGTCCATATATACCAATTGAACAATCAAACACTTAAACACTTCTATGATTTTCTTATCATGTAGCTTTGTGTCTACTATAATCTAAATAATAATATTCACTAGTAGTTCAATGTTCTAATATAAAAAATTTGTAGAATATAAACATTAAAATGTAAAACACCATAACCACTTTCAACACAAGTTTGACACTAGGATTTAATGTGGAAACCCAATTTGGGAAAAACCATCTAAAACATATCACCACTTTTTTCACTCTTGTGAAGTGAGCCCTATTAGGAGCCAACCCTATTAAAGGTTACAATACACATTGTTAAATGTGACCTAATTAAAGGATTATGTTAGGAGTGGCTTTGTCAAAAAACTTTACAACATTCCATGAGAATGTCACCCAATTTTAAAGGATTTACATAGATTGTTATGTCCTTATGACAATTAGGTAAATCTTGATTAAATTATTTTAATATATACTATTTACAATTATTAGAAAGAAACCGTGGGATTTGATCTATATGAATACAACTCACTTTTGTAGTTTCAGATCTCTATTATACTCATGTGTTGAATCTGTTATAAGCCTTTATTCCCATTTCTATCCTTGATTCACTTGGGAACCCTTCAAGAAATCACCTTTCTCTTCACAAAAAACTTAAGCCTTCTTCTTAGATTTTTTTATCAACCTCAAAAACATTATTCCAACTCACTAGAAATCTTTCTAATGTGCATATAGTCTTTGCACTTGGATACCCTTGATCACCTCTTGATCATCCTTTGCAAATATCTTCTATGTTTTTATTGTATCTCTTCACATCTTCATGCACACATAATTTTACCCACATATACTTTTGTTCAAAGTTTGTATATTTACCTCCTTAAATAGGTAATTTTTGTCCTTTGTCATTTCTCTCAATCACCATAGATCTTATGGTTTGTGATCTAGTCTAATAGATTCATTATATATGTTCATCTTCTTATCTTCTAGAAACTTCTCATGGAATCTATCCATTAGGTCATTTACTTAATCCTCTCTTAAAATTAAATGATCCAACACGTCAATCCTTATCTTCAACATGGTTTCCATATCCTAAGAAATCAACTGAGTCAACTAGAAATCATGATTTCTCACAAACATTCAAAATAATATCACTCGATCAACACTTGGTTTTGACACTTGGTCATCACTGGATCACTTAGTCATCACTAAACTTCTTGCTCGACACTTATATAGCTAACTTGGTCAATACTAATGTTTAGTCAACACTAGGTTTCACTTGGCTTGTACTAGCACTCAACTTGCTCTGTTCTAGTGCTTGGTTGACACTAGCATCCCTTAGCATAAAATTTAAGTTCCTTAATCTTCTACTTTATTCATTGGACAAGCCTATACACTTTTTCAATCTCTTCTCATGCCTTCATAATGTAAACAATCAAATTTTCTTGTCAAAGTCTAACTAATCCAATGTCCATTGTAACTTCCTTTTCATAACTCAACCTTTCCTCTAGGTGCTTTTTCTATGAGAAACTTCTCAAATTCTCTCCATCAATCAAATAGATATGACATTTAGATTAGATAGAAATATTTCTCATTAGTAGATTTGACATCAATGACAACATAATAATTGTTCTAATTGTAGTTTCCAACAATCTCCCTTTTTGGCATTAATGGCAACACCTTAAACATTTTTCAATAATCTCCCTTTTTATTTCCATACAATCTAGAAATTTAATTTCTATGAGTAGCCAATATCCTTAGTTTCATTCTAATTCTCATCATCTCATTTTAGAAACTCCATCTAAGTTTTGACTCCCTCTATCATAGATATTATGTCAACCTTTATCTATAAATTATCCCTCTTACATCATGTATACTCTCTCTTTTATATTTCTCTTCCTTTCTGTCATTCTTGTTGATCTCTAAGCCTATATTGTTGATTAGTGACCAAAAATTTTGTCATTTGTAAGTCATTTACTAGGCAAGATTGCAATGTTATCACTATGACTAAGTTATCTAGTAAAGGCCAAGTAAGTAACACTTAAACTGAGTAGAACAACAAGTGTCAAGCATTCAATAGAGAGCGAGAAGATATATGAGATAAGGAATATAGTATAAGCCAATTAATATAATGAAAACTAAGAATATTGAGAAGTTACCAAGTGTCAAACACATAGACTTATGAAGTTGAGAAACAACATACATGATCGAGCATCAGAGAATTTAGGTGTCGAGTAGTATAGTTTTGATATGTGAGTTTTTAATGCCATCAGCTCATATGAGAATCATTTTGGCCAACATTTCTATGAGATTTAATATACATAAAGATAGATCAGATTTTGATTATGTGTCATTATCATAAGATTATGATCCCTAGGCAAACACTTTAACCAATTAGAAAAAGGGACATAAATAAAAAAAACATGATAGAGTTTAAACTATTGATCAAGATCTAGAAGATTCACATGAAATATATTTAAGGAGGATTCTAACCCTAGAATAAATATGTGTGTTAGATGAACAAAATGTGGAGAGGATACATGTATATGAAAGAGTTACAAACCAAGAGAGAGAGAGCAATCAAAGCTATAAAGGAATAAACGTATTTATCAGATTAGGAGAATCAAATTAGACATAAGGGAAAGAGGAGACCCAAGATCATCTTGCAAAGCATACCAAGGGTCAGGTACTAAATCAATTATTTTTAAATTGGGATAGGAAAATCTCTTAATAGAGTGGTCCTAATAGGCCTACGTAGACCTCCTAACAGAGTCCTTACTTTAATGTAAGTGTCAAGCCCTCTAACAAGGAAAGACCTAATAATATTTTAGTCTTTAACATGACATACTTCTCACAAGGTAGATCATATCTTATGATAAATTTTTTTAACCTTAACAAGTTAATTTTATTGTTGCAATAGTGAAGATTTTTGGGTTTTATCCCTGCCCCAATTTTATCTTCATCTTGAAATGTTTCTGGCTAACCAAATTGTTGTGTTGTGTGTTGAATTGTTATTGATGTGATGAATTTTATGTTTCATAATTATAGTTTTAATGATGAATTAGGTGTGACTTAATGAAATTGATATTTATATGCCTTTCTCTCCCTCTATATATATTTCTATGCCTTTCTGAAAGTTTTAGCTATATATATTTTCCAACATTTCTCTATGCCTTTTTTTCCTTCTGTATCTCTATTTGGATATTTATTTCTCTCCCTCTTTGAAAATAATATCAAAGATACAATCTCTTTTCTTCATACATCTTGATTATGTAGATAATTACATGTTAGGGCTGAATTCTTCATATGTCATCTACATATGATTGATCTATTATTCTATTCTTCCATTTGGTACCTTAAGAACCTCCCAAAATAGAATTGTTTGCATCAATGTGTAAGACATTTTGATCAATAGATTTGATGCATAGCACCATATTTCCTTAAGCTTCTTTGCTTAGGGGAATCGCCACCAATTTACCTTAAAAATATTAATGAGCATCTTTAGGTAAGGCATTACTAAATATTTTAGCAATTCATTCTTTTGTGTGCACATATTCTAACTTCGCTCCTTTGTCTTGAGCTAGTTCTCAATATCAAGTAATGGTACTTAATTTAAATGTGTTTTTGTGTACACCACAAGATTCTTTTATATTTTGATAGAACTTGTTTTATCATAATAGATAACCACTAGATATATAATTTCTTCCTTTATTCTTGTCAATAATTGCTTGATCCACATGATATTTGAATAGTTCACTATAGCTTCGACATACTCATCCTTAGCTATTGATTGGAAAATATAGTTTTGTTTCTTCCTTTTCCATGAAATCAATCTCTTTCATAGAAAGAATGCACCTCCACTAGTCCTTTTTTGTCATCAATATGTATACCCAATCAAGCTAGTAAATACCTTCAGTTCAAATCTATAGCTCTTCTTGTAGTACAATCCATAGTCTTCTATCCCTTTGAGATACCTCAACATCCTTTTCATTGCCATCATATGGTTTTCCTTAGGATTTTCTAAAAATATAGCAACTATCCCAACAACTAATGCACTATCAGGTCTACTATGAACAACATATTGCAATTTACCAATCATTGAATTGTATTGTGTTTGGTTCACATCATAAGATTCATAATTTTTAGATAACTTATGTTCGGTAGACATGGGTATGCTCACTATTATTGATTCTTCCATTCTAGAAGTGTTCAATCTCCTTGTTATATTTAGACTAGGTAATTAAATTACCAAACTTTATTTGATATACTTACAAACCAACAAAGAATTTGATTTCACCAAACATTTCCATTTCAAATTGCTTCTTCATTTCATCAACAAGTATTTTGCATAATGCTTATTTTCCTCCAAATATGATGTCATCAATAAATATTTTAGATAATAGTACCCCATTATTATTACCATTCTTCAAATATAGATTACTATTATTATTTGTCCTTTCAAAACCACTCTTCACCAAATAAATATGAAATCTTTCATACCATGCTCTAGGAGCTTGCTTTAAACCATATAAAGCTTTGTGTAGTTTACATAATATACTATTCTTATCTAGATCCACAAATCCTTTATGTTGTTTTATGTACAAGTACTTCTTCCTCAAGTATACCATTCAAAAATTCTGATTTGACATCCATCAAATATACCTTAAATTTTTTGTAGGCTGAATATGCAAGAAGAGTTTTGACTCCTTCTAGTCATGCTGAAAGAGCACATATTTCTTGTTGAGATGTCATTTTTTTGTGATGCTTAATAGTAGGAATCCTATCAAAATTCTCTCTTGAAAAGATGATGTAGGATCAACTCCAATTTCTAGGTGATCTTGCAACCTACTAGAATCTACTTAGTTGAAGATAAATGTGTTTGTTCACAAAGAGGCCTTTGCTAGTTCAAACCAATTTTAGATAAGATGATAAATTTTCTTGTTGTTTCAAAATTAATCACAAAAGAGATATGTTTTTGATATTTTTTCTTTTTTATGATAAAAATACAATCTAATAATGCAACTATATGAATTCCTAATTTAACCAAGGGTTAGCAAAGGACATAATGAAGATAAGGTAAAGAGAGATGAAATAAAATAACATGAAAGAGAAATTCCTAATGGACATGAAACATGGTAACAACACATCTGCAAGTTAAATCATCAAAAAGATTAGGTAGGAAACTGATGAAAATAGGAGCAGTGCTTCCTCAATTCTACTAATATAATCATCAATAAAAAACTTAGTAAAATCCAAAATATGTTTAACTTCTCATTGAATCACAAGGCCATGAAAAGTACACTCATGTGAGACAAGAATCTATGTAGGAACAATAGCATGGTGATCTTTTATCCAACTTAGTACATCAATAGAATTTGTCAACATGCAACAAACACCATAACTAAAAGATCGCACAATCAAATCAACACAAAAAAAATGATTGGCTCCATTATTATCATGAACAAGAATTCACAAAAAATACCACACTCTAGCAAGAATAACTACACTTAGAATGACAACCTAGAGGAGTAGATAAAGGATAGTTTTGGAGCTGAGAGTGGGGAGGTGCTGGCCAAAGATAGGAGGAAAGCCTAGAGAAATTTTAATGTGAAGATTTTGAAAATGGGTATTTTCAAAGAAGTGACAAACCCCCAGATCCTAGTGGACAATCAGGAGGAAATGCATCTTGAAGAGCTCATTAGCCCTGCAATTGTGGCTATCTCTGATAATGCCAGGGAATTTGGGATGAACCTCTCGAACAACACCTACAATAGCATGATTGACAATTATAGGTCAATCAAGTGGATTTTTCATGAGCAAGAGGAGGTTAAGGAGAAGGTGGTTCAAATGGAAGGAGTCAAGAATCTTAAGGGCCTGGAGAAAGGGACAGATTATGATGATAGGCATAGCCTAGCGAAAAGGAGGGTCCACAATCTGGAAAATTATAATCACAATTTGTCAAGCCAGATGATCTCACTACTCAACTCGATCAATAACAACATTCTATCTTTAACTGATTGGCTTAAAGATAGAGGCATGAAGGGGGATGTTGATGGAAAAGATAGGGGTAAAGCTAGATCTAATGAAGATAATACCACTGCTATCAATTTTTCTACTCTAGACCAAGAAGAATGTAGGACTCACTAGCAGGAGGCCGAGGAGAACCAAATGGCCTAGGAGGCTACCCAGGTCATGCAAGAGCTAGAAAGAAAGATTGAGAATTAGTTCATGTCTTTCTCCTTTTTGGCTGGCTTTTCATTCTGGCTTTTGACTATTTTGGTTGTCTTGTCTTTTCTATTTGGCCTTTTCTTTGGCCTTTGTTTATTTGGCTGGGCCTAGTGCATATTATCAGCCTTTAGACTTGTTACTTTTGTGGCTAGGCTTCTAATGCTTATTTTCAACCTATTTTGTTTTAACTCTTGGGTTTCAGGATCCCTGTAAAACCTATTTATCTAATCAAAAACCACACTTAGAATGAGAGCACCAATAGAATATATTATTGCATCAAAATAATAGCCTAGAATACATGTTACATTCCTAAATTTATAAGAAATCATCTCCTCAATTTGTGTTGAGAGTGAGAGATCTCTTCATGAAAATATATTCTTAAAACTAATAAAACAAATCTAATTATGTATGGTGCTAAAATAGGACTCCAACCTAGTTGATATCAATTAATGGGTGCAAAAGCCTTTACATGTCTTAAAAAAAAGAAATAAGTAGTAGATAAGAACAAGGAAGTTGAAAGATGATCTGGGAGTCACTAGAAGCTCTAAAAATAGATGTTTGGCCTTCTCTAAATGTTTATAGAAGTTAAACTACTGTTAGAATGCATTTTTGGTGCATGGAAAGCTCTAAATTTGGAACTGGTAGTTAACTATTAGTGCACCTCTAACTTTTTCAGAATTTCTAGCGCACTTTTGGAGTAGTGCACCATTGAAGTAACTCAAAAAATCCAAAATTTTCCCAAGGGTCAAAACTGAATTTCTAGCTTCTGGGTTTTCTTCCCCTTTAACTAGAGAAATGTCTAGATGTTTTCTCTTGAATTTCATAATCTCCATCACTTGGGAAGCTTGTAAAAAATATAAAGCCTCATATTTATGCCTCAGTATTTGTCAATAATTACTAATATCCATTCGAGTTTCTACAAAATTGTCATCGAGTTTCAATAAAACCTCTTCAATCTTAAATTCTTTCCTAAAAATCTTCATCAGATGAAGCATACTTGAAAGTGTTAGAAATAAGAATTATTGGGAGGTGAAGGGGGGGGGTGTGAATTAGTAATTTACAAACATTAGTCACCAACTGGATATTATTTGTTACTTTAAACCATACATAACAAAGTAATAAAGTAATGTTGAACTATAACATTAACCATGCACACAGATAACTTATAACACCATATTTTGTTAACTAGGGAAACCCTTGTCAAGTGAAAACCTTGGTGGGGATGATACCAACTAGACAATATACTAATATATAAGTTCCTTTTTAGAGGATGGACCATGTTAGGAGTCAATGAGAAAATTCAATATAAAGAGTCCTTGTTAGGAGACTTTGAATCGCTATTAGGAGATTCCAACCCTATTAGGAGTTGTGGTACAGTAGATGCAAGATGAGCCCACTGCCCAAACTTGCACTTCCAATTACAAAAAAAGCTCACTACCAAAAAAAGTAATCAAGCTTCTAGAATGTAAGTACTGTAAATTCTTCCTTGACTAATCTCTAATTTTCAAATTAATCTCGAATCACAAAATAGCTTTTACAAAAATCTGCATATATTGCTTTCACAAAAGTTCACATATAATTGCTCAACACAATTTCTCTGACATAGCACACTTGAATTCATAATATGTCCTTTCCATAAATACCATTCCTTTTTACACAAATTTTTGCTAGGTCAGCCTAGACCACAATACACTTTTCCAACTTAGAGTAACTATCTAGGATGTCAGCCCTAATTGGACAAGTAATTATTTTGTTAACATAATAATTCCTTTCCTTCAATTCCATTGTCATGTTTCATTAAAACACAAATATCTTTTTTTGTATAGTTTGTACTGACTTTTGAGGTTATACACATTATCATCATCATGTATACTATCTCCATCTAACTTTGATAGTCATAATATGACATTAGCAACAAGTTACAATCAAAACAATACATTGCTATATACCAAATTCATACTTGGACAATTTTCAGAGTGCCAAAAGGCTAAGTATCTTTATTTATGAGGTTTCTTGTAAGCATGGACACCATTTTTCACCATAACTGAAAAAAAATTATATATCTTCATTATCCAATTGTCAAGAATCTCCCCCTTTGGTGTTGATGGCAACAAAATAGGGAAAATTAGCTAAGTGACAAAAAAATTAACAAAAATAATACAATAACATTATATCTATTACAACTTGTTCATTTTACATATGCTCCCCCTTACAATATGATTTCATACTTTATAATACTATATTTTCTTTACTTGGTTTACAATTTTTTCATGATTTTCTCCCCCTTTGACATCAGTGGCAAAGCTTAAGATGTCAAAAAAAATATTAAAAAACTATTGTAAAAAAGTTGTCCTTTTGACTTAAGATGATAGTATATTCATGCAATCATAAAAAATTTCTTTTAGACTGCCCATACCTTTTGTCCATATATCCTTGGTAGATTTAGCATATGTGAGAATTGCACATAAGACATATGATGCAATCTTGACTGCATTAAACTCTGAATACAAAAAGTTAGAATAAGTGTCCTTGGCCTTGACACATTCATTCAACTATTTCTCAATAATAGATACTTTTAGAGAAATAGACTCTTTGAAATCCAATACTCTCTTCAAAACCTTCTCCTTTTTTAGCTCTATTTTCTTGATATCATTGTGAATACTAGCCACTTGTCCTTCAAAATCATCAATCTTACTAGTTGGATGTAGCCTCTAGCTCACTCATCTTTCGTCCAATCTAACTGTCAATATCTTAGTAACTTTATATGATAGGGTATGCTTAATGTATAATATCTTTCCATCTTGTTGACACTTCCAAATTTCCTTGGTACAAGTATCAAGACTTATCAAATCATTCTTAATATTTTGACAAATGGTGCTAAACAAGTTAGCATTATGTGATATCTATGCCTTTTTTTTTGCAACACTCAACAAATTAGTGAATTCTTCATCAAATGACTTTAACACTACATGTGCCCTTTGTTTTGGATCTACCTCTATGTGCTACACTACTAGAGTATGATGTAGTCTATCAGTAACCTCCATCAAGGTTTTCTAGAAGCTCTTCACTGTTCTATTCTTTTGAATGACTTTTGACAAAGATGAGATCAAGTTCATTTGATCATCTTCATCTATTGCCAAACTTGCAAGAGAAAGAAAAGTAGAGGAATTAGAAGGTTTAGTGTCATCCTCCCTTTGTTTCTTCTCATTTTCCTCTTTGACTCTTCTTTCTTCTTCCTCTTTCTTTTCTTTTCATCTCATCCTCAAGAAATTTCTACTTGGCCTCTTCTATTTTCCTTTTCTCTTCTTCTAATAACCTCTTCTCCTCTTCAATTTGTCTCAATTTATCTTCAATATCCTTAGTATGAGGTTCATTTTGTTTAGAACCTTCAAATGGATTTGTATCATCAATGTTAATGGTAACATTGGTTTGATCTATCTGCATTGTGTCACCACTCACTAATACTTCCAAGGTTTTGGTTGTAGATGAAGATGTTGCATTGGACACTATTAACATCTAACTTATTATTGCTATAGCTTCACTTCTTAACTTTTCTTTCTCACCCACCATAAAAAAGAATGGTCTTACCTTATTTCTCAAGTAAGGTGCTAGATTATTCAACAATCTGTTGATTTTTCTTTGTCATAAGTCTTGCATATTCTTCTTAGCATAAAATTCCAAAGTTCTAAATCTTCTTCTCTAGCTAGGGACTTCTTTTCTATGAGTCTGTCATAGAACTTCTAGTTCAGTGTGCCTTCAATATCCTTCAGTCTGAGATTGTTGGCAATAATGTATCTCACAGTAGAGATATCAATCTGATCTTTCTCAAAGTTATTATAAAAATCATCAAAAATTTTCATTTGAATAAAGTTTCCTTCATTAGAAATAGCTAAGTTTATCTTCTCTATCTTTGGCTTATAGGGTTGCCAAGCTTTTCTTGCTAACTATTTTGATGTTGTCACCTTCTCTGTCTATTTGGCTTCTTGTTCTTGTTCTTCTTCACTAGACTCAACAATTTTCAACAATATTTTTTTGTCTCTTACCTGGTCCAGTGGCTTATTGCTTGACCCTTTTAGTCTTTGTGGTCATAGCTTCCATTAATCTCTTAGATTTTCCCTTCAACTCACTTGTTTTCACATCTAATACTATTGCATAGGGAATGCTTTATTATGAAGATGTCTCTACAATAGATACTGACAAAGGTTTCACATTCAGTATACCTTGCTTCATGGTTTTCCTTACTTCTTGTGGCTCACTCTCACTCATACCGGCCTTTTATAAAGCTTTCTTCATTATTTCTTCAATCTTCTTGTGAGATGCCTTCTCCAAGGATGCCTGATGAGTTGATTGGGTAATCTCATCATAAGTTCCAAATATGTATTCAACTTTTTACTTCTCTAATTTCAATAGTAAGTCAATAGATTCAACTACTATTTCATCACTCAATTCATAACCTAAGGGATCAAGAAATGTATCCCAAGGTTCTACTATTTGAATATAAGTAAAATCTATATCAACGATAATACAAATATCATCTTTAAATCTATCTACAATTGTAGGTGCAATTCTGAATCTCTATCTCATTTCACTTTGAAATGTCTTCACTATCAAATTCCCACTATCCAATATCTTATCTATTGGATGTCTTCTGCATACTTCTATGATCTTCCCTATTGTACATCTATCATTGCTTATAATCTCTAAGACTAACAAATATGGAAATTGACTAAAAAATATGGAAATTTTTTAAGCACATGAAAAAATATGTAATTGATCAATGACTAAAATCTAAACACACCATTCTTAGTCCTTTTTATCTTTTCTAGGTTATCAAGTAGTTACATTCTTAGAATTTCATTGAGGTTAACTTGTTCCTTTTTTGCTGCATAGATGAATCTAGTTGACAATTCATCACTCGTTGAACTTGCACATATAGAGCAAGTAATGATTCTACTAAGGAATCTTACATCATCTTGCTTAATGGTGCTAATCATCATGGCCTTTCCATATTATACTACTCTAGTGTAGCTCTCAACTTTCTTCTTAACCATTTTCTCACTTATAGGTACACTACTTTGTTTACTAAGACTACTTACCTTATGAATAAGATCAGTTGAAATATCAACTACACTATCTTCCATCCATAGTTTCCCATCATGTATGCTACTTAGTATGATCTATCTCCACTCATCTGTGTCCAATTCATGGTAGAAATGATATTTGAATAAGTCTAGTTCCTTCAACTGTTCAAATCCAGGCTTCATAGTCATATTGTCATCAAAAAATAATTCCATATCCTTGTTCATATATTCATTACCAATATATTCAAACTTACTAGCAAGATAACTTCCTATATCTTCCAAATATACTACATTATTCAGAGTAATAGATAATGTTGAGTTAGGGTTTCCCTCTATGGGTTTCATGGAAACAATCTTCAACTTAGGTTTGTCCTCATTCTCAAAATTATGAACTATATACATATCCATGCTTCTAACAAACATGACCTTTATCAAATAATTATGCAAAAAAATGATAAAATACCTCTTTTGAAAAATAGGGTTTGCTTCAAAATTTCCTTGACAAGTCACTTGTAATTGCAATGAAGTGGTAATCAAGTCTATACTCAATTTATTTCATCAACTTGAAATTGCATACTTTGCAAACACAAAAAAGCTATCAATTACATTTGAAATCAAATAACTACCCAAGATCATCTGTGTAATCTTTAGATTCCACCCAAGGTTTACCATAGCCTCCTTTCATCATGATAATGTTCAACAAAACTTCACTCCACAAAATTATCTGCAAAAAGATAGTTTTCATCTTCTACTATAGATTTAACTTTTTTTGTAATACTAGTAACTCTTAATTCCTTTATAACTAGTTTAGATAAGCTTCAAATTAGAAGTGAGCTTAGATACCATCTAAACTTATCTCAATACACCTTTTCAAAACTTCACTAGTTCTAATTCAATATTTGAATAAATTTTTCAAATTATAGTGATGTAAACATGCTTAATTCAACTTAATTGAATCAAACTCAATAACTAACTTTGAGCTTCCTATCTCATCATCTTCTAGCTTTTCTTTTGAGATGTCAAATCCTTTTAAAAATGCCTCATTGAGTTCTTCTCAAAGTTCATTGAATACATTTCTTTGTTCCTCATTGACTTTTTTAGTTCTAGAGTTCCTCTCATGGTTCCTACTTGTCATTTTTAATGTTTCTTCCATCATATATTCCTTCTATTTCCAAAGTTTCTTCCATTATTCTTTCTGTCTCTAAAGTTTCTACCCGTTCTGCAACACTTTGTATGTTCAAAGTTGTTGCATAATTGACATATTGGTGTTTTGATTCTAAGATGTTGCTAATCATCAGGTGCATGACAATTTTGAGATATGTGTTCAAATTTGTTACACTTATAACACATGATCTTTCTTTTATCTTCATAAGGTCTTCCTTCTCTTCATTTCCTTTCATTAGATCTTTTTCTATCTATACGGTTAGTATTTCTAGACATTCTAATATTCCTTCCATCATTATCATATTTAGGTTTCCTAAAATCAACTAGTTTATAACCCATACCATGACAAAAAATGACAATTTAAATCCTTAACATGATTAAATGACTTATTTGTACAATCTCTTTTCATATTCTCTATTTCATGACATGAAAACAACTTACCTCCAAATTCATATCTAGTTTTCTTAAGAGATTCCACTTGCTTTGGTTCATGCAAAATTTCAACTTCCTTGTCTTGTCCAACTTCTCTATGTTTATTAGAAGATTGACTAGATTCAATCTTATCATTAGATTTATCTTTTCCTTTCAGAGCTGATCTAATCTTAGATTTCTTTGTATAGATGTTAAATTTGATAATCAAGACCAATCTTAACATAAGTAGGTTTTGTTATGGATATTGAATCATCAAGCTTTTCTTTGCTAGAATAAAGCTTCTCAAATTGCTTCTTGCACTAAGTTAATTCACCTTTCACAATAGTATTGTATTTATGAATTTCTTCATGATCTTCTTTCAATCTTTCAAATTCATATGTCTTCTTTGCCAGACTTTCTCTAAGATCTATATTCTCAATCTTCAAATCAATTTTTCTTTTGCTAGGATCATTCCTCAAAGTCAACTTCAAATTCATAATCTTCAATTCATGCTTGAAGATCTTGTATTCTATCTTCAACTTTGAATAATCATCATCACTAGTTTTAGATTCATCAAATTTAGAATTAGATTTGAGATGTTCAATATTTTCCTTCAATTGTCCAATGTATACTTTGGAGTCTTCATATATGTCCTTCAGCTTATCTCTTTCTTCAGTAAGGAGACAATTTTTTCAAGTGCCTCTTCAAGGTTATTCATCAATTGTTCCATATTGATAGGGATTTTACTAAAGCTATTAAGCCTCTTCAAAGTAACTAGACTTTGATACCAATTGTTAGAAATAGGAATCACTAAGATAAGGGGGGGTGAATCAGTAATTTAAAAACTTTAGTTGCCAACTAGATATTATTTGTTACTTTAAACCATAGATAAAAAAGTAATAAATTAATGATGAACAATAATAGTAACTGTGCACAAAGATAACTCATAACACCATATTTTGTTAACTAGGGAAACCCTTGCCAATTGAAAACCTAGGTAGGGATGATCCCACTAGACAATATACTAATATATAAGTTCTTTGTTAGATGATGGACCCTGTTAGGAGTCAATGAGAAAATTTAGTATAGAAATTCCCTATTAGGAGACTTTGAATCCTTGTTAGGAGATTCTAACTCTACTAGGAGTTGTACCAACCCTGTCAGGAGTTGTTGTATAGTAGATCCAAGATGAACCCACTACCTAAACATGCACTTCCAATTAGAAGAAGAGCTCACTACACAAACAAGTAATCAGACTTCTAGAATTTAGGTACTTTGACTTCTTCCTCAACTTATCTCTAATCTTTAGCTCAATCTCAAATCACAAAATTGCTTTTACAAAACTTCACATATATTTCTTTCACAAAATTTTACATACAATTGCTCAACACAGTTTCTCCAAGATAACACACTTGAATTCAAATAATGTCCTTTACATAAATACCATGCCTTTACACAAATTGCTACTAGGTTAGCTAAGACCACAATACACTTTTCTAAATTAGAGTACCCATCTAGGATGTCGGACCTAATTGGACAAGTAATTATTCTATAAACAAATTAATTCATTTCCTTCAATTCTATTGTCTTGTCTCATTAAAACATGAATATCTCTTTTCTGTATAGTCTATACTAACTTTTGATGTTATACACATCATCATCAACATGTATACTATCTTCATCTAACTTCGCTAGTCATAATATGACATCAACAACAAGTTACAATAAAAAGAATACACTATTGTATACCAAATTCATACTTAGACAATTTTTTGAGTACCAAAGGCTAAGTATCTTTATTTCTATTGTTTCCTATAAACATGTACATCATGTGTTTCCATAAATAAAAACAATTACATCTATTCATTAGCCAATTATCAATAGAAAGTTCTTTGGAATTGTTCAAGCACTACCTGTACTAACTTGAGCTTTGTCTTTGACTCATCTTCAAAAATCTCTAAAGAAATAGCATTGTAATTGATTTGGTGGATAATTTTAGTGAAAATTGAAGCGTCTTCAAACCTCCAAATTTTTGCACCATCAAAAAGATCTCAATGTCCTAATTCCAATGCAACTTGAATGGAGCAAAAAGCAGTATGTTCGTGCAAGTTACGCTCGATCAAAGTTCTGGTCAACAAGTAGACCAGAGGGCTAGATAAGGGGTGAAATCAAACCATCTTGAAAGTGGTCAACAATGGATTTCAAAATGAAGAGCCTAATGAGAGCTTTCCAATGGTGTTTGTTTCATCAAAAATGGACTTCATATGTGAAAGTTATGGCTATTTGAACTTTGGAGGCAAAATGTAATAGTGATGATGTCATTATGATATTAGTAGCTCAAGTGATGACACATATAAAAAATATGAGCAAATAAAATAGTGCCACATGGCACCTCAAGCTCGAATTTGGTGGTTTTAAATTTTTTTGAAGAGGTTTTGAACATCCAACCTTTGATTCCCTACTTTCCCGCCTTGCCACTAGACCACATGGAGCATTTAACAACTTTGTAATGGATTTGTTATTTAACCTATGGATGCTGACAAAGAACTTGATGAGGTTTGAACCCTTGACCTTGCAGGTATGGAAAAGTAATAACTACCACTACGCCATACGTTGGACTTGAAAAGCATGTGGCAGAGTTTCTATTTAACTTTTGAAACAAACAAACCACCCACTTCTTAAATAGGATTTATTTTTTATTCTATTAATAACTAACCCCAAATATGAATGTAATGCCAAAATATAAAAATGGCAAAGGGGTTATTCTAAGGTCTCTATGGTTAAAATGCCTAATTATGGATTAATTGGTTTTGAGCCAATTTAGGCAAATTATTTTGTATAAAAAGGGGGGTAGGATGTCATTTTCAAGGCAATCAAAGTTGGAGAATTATTGTAATTCTTGAAGGAGACTTGTAGAGAGATTCGTCTTGGTGAAGTTTTGAAAGAATAGAGAGGTCTTGTAAGGAGATTTTTGAGCCATTCTTGTACGTTAGAGTTTTGTTGCTGCCAAAGTGCTTGAAGGAATGAACTTTGTGCATTTGTAATTGATTTTGGAGAATAAATGGATTAGTCTCACTCTATTGGAGTAGACCTAGAGATGTAGTCACGTTTGTGGCGAACTCCAAAATCAAACTTTGTTCGCACTTTCTATCTTCTTTTCTCTCAATTATGTTTCTCATTTTAAGTTTTGATGCTTAATTTCATTTATGTATAAATGTATTAAGACTTCTGCTAATTTGATTTTATTTAAGCATTGAATACTGCAATTAGTTTAGATCCATCCATCAGATCAGTAATACCTATTTACATCCAAAATTTGCTCTTGAGACTAGTCTTTTAACTTCTAAATTTCTTGATGAAGTTCTTCCATAACCTTATTTCTAGTAGCTATTCTCTCAATCCAATCCTCAAATTTATCAATCTCATCTATTTTGTACACTTCCATGAGTGTACAATACCTTTGACCTTTTATTGTTTGGAGTGTTTGAAGCTCTTTTTGCTAGGTATGTACCTCATCCATAAGCCCAAAATATTGGTCTACTATAGATACTAGTTTCTCTGCATTAGAATGCACTTTATGCAATAAGTTCAAATTAGCTTGTATTATCTCTACATCCTTCTTCTCTAAATTTTCATGCCATTACTAACATTCTTCCAACATTGAATCAACTTAGACACTCCCCTTATTTCTCCTTTCTAGTGCCCCAAAAAGAGTAACCTCTAGGTGGTCTTGATCTAATGGACCTATAGTTCCATGCAGATATCCTCTTAGTAGCTTATTCTCCTTGTGCAACTCTATTAATTCATTTTCATTTTCATCAAAATGCTTGAACACCTTCCTGACACCCACAATGATCATTATTTTAGTTGTGTCTATTATAGTCTTTCCAAATAGGGCTTTTGTAATATGATAGTCCTTAGTAGTCAAATCTTTAGTCTCATCATGTGGAGGAGGAATGACTATGTGAGAAAGTAGGTCCTGATCTATATTCTTCATTATGAAGGTCAATTATTGTGCATCACCCATAGGTGGCTCAGTCCTCTTGATAGCTTCTACTAGTGCATCCATATTCTCCTCTTCATTAAGGTTTAGTTGTCACTTTTGTTAGACCATAACTTCCCTCTTCAACTAGGCTAGTGTAGTGCCCATAGGAGAAAAGTATTTGGTTAAAGAGGAGGTTTTCCTAGTAGGCCCTTTTCCCTTATCCATCCTTTATGGAGTCTTCTCCTTTAGAGAGAGATCTACATTTGGTGTCCCTACATCTATTGTATCTAAAGTCCTTGTCTCTGTATCTTGAGAAGTTTGTTGAGATTCTTCAAGTATCTGTCCTTCCTTAGAAACTTCATCAACTGGCCTTTGTTCAGGCCCTTCTTCATGAACCACTCTTTCTTATTTAGTGATATGAGGGAGAGGAGTAGCTAAGCCTTTCTCCAAAAATGATAGATCCTAAAATGATGGTGGTGAGGTACCCAAAGATCCTTGTGGTAGAGGTGGAATTTGATTCCAATCCTCTCCCAAAAGTTGATTTGCGGGTGTATCTTGTATTTTATTATCCACCATTTTATTTTGTACTTGCATAAAGTCAAATATAGACATGATAAAAATATTTGTTCCTTACCTCTCTTGCTCATCTATCCACTATTGTTGCTCATCCTATGAAGTTGTAACCTCAATAGGTTTCCTGGGAATAGATTGTAGTGTGATGGTGGAGCTTCTCCTTCTCTATTCTTGGGTGGCCCTAGCCAAGCATGTTCTTTGATTTAGAGGGATATTTTCTTCTTCATCTTCTTCATCTTAGGATTAACCTTAGACATAAATAATAGTTACATGCAAATATAGCCAGTACATGCAAATATAACCAATACCAAAAAATAGTAGATCACACATAAGAGAACACAAGACACCAAGATTTAATGTGGTTCATGCAATCCCTAGGCTACATCCACCAACAACAAGTCCAATATTATTATGATCTAGTGACTACAACTTAATTACAATCTATAATCCCTTATAGCTCAATACAATCGCAAGAACCAATTTTTTCCTCACACCTTATGAAAATCCCTAACCCTAAGCCTTTTTATACAAGATTTCTTCTATTTACAAAATTAGGGCTATAAAAATAGAAAAATAGTACCCAATGCCTTTTGCAATATATGGTCATTTTTGGCTTCAGGGGTGCTACCCCTAAAAACCCTTGTGGGGGCATTACCCCACAATCCCACCCTATACTATGATAGGGAGCACACTTGGGGCACTGCCCTAGGACCTTGTAGGGGTGCTAAAACCAAAACCCCATAGAATTAATGTAGAGGGAAACTATTTTGAATAAACTTCTAAACTTGATTAGGCTCCACATCACAATGATCTCCCACTTGGAGACTGATTAGACTCCATAATGGTGGAGAAGCACCTAGGTAGGCTAAGTGTGAAACCTAGGTATTTCCTTATTTTTGGATTTTAGTGATGATAGCCATATCAATAGTCTATTAATAGGATGAACTTGGTCCTAATGTGAGTTTAGATAGGTTAGAAGAGCCCCATAATGCAATATTGTTCCTAATTGCTCAAAAATGCTCATTTGGCTCAATAGAGAATTTTTGGGTTTTGAGGGCCAAATAGGGAAAGAAAGTATTTTATGGTTCTTACTAGGAATTTTTACTCCATATTAATCCTTTTAAAAAGTTTGGTAGAAAGTAGAGCAAGTCTGGGTAGACAATTTACAAAATTGCAAAAATGCTCAATTCTTGCAAAGTTGTCATTGACAACTTTTGCAACTTTTATGCAAAAAGAGAAAATTATTTGTGGGAGAACTTCGACCACTTAAAGTAGTGGGAAAATTCCATTCCAATCCTATATAAGTTCAAACTCAATCTTTTCAAGAGGTTGGAAGAAAGAGAAATAATAGTTTATGGATTGTAACAAGCAATTTTATCTATTACAACAATTTCTTGCTTTGAGTATTTTTTTCATGCGTTGTATGGATTAGAATTAGGTTTTTCTAAGTTGGAAGTGTTAGTAGTGGTTTTACTTCATTTATATTTTTATCTTTTAGTTGTTATAGAGAATTTTGTGTGTTCAAATAAATTATTTTGTAAGTTAGCAGGTTGTTGTTCTGAACTGTGCAGCCAACAAAGAAATAGAGTCTTAGGGCCATTTCCCATCGTATAAAATGTATGGCATCTTGTAATTTGGAACCAAACTCCTTGTACATTATATAAAACAAAGGAGAACCCATGGGAAGCACACCAAGAATTTTTAAAGTGATGCCCTAGGCAAGCCAAATGTAACTTGGCTAGGAATTGCAGTTGGAAAAATGAGCTATGGAGGGGATTAAGTGTGTAAATACCTCAATCTAGCCACATGGTGCGAAAGGATAAGGTCTAACCTTTCTTTAGTCCAAAGGATATGTCTTGGAATGTTTTCCAAGGTGATTTTCCATCACAACAATGATAAAGCACATGAAACCCTCATTTTTGGCCTAAAATTGTACTTTGGTTGTATAGATAGTTTGGGGGTTGAAAAATCATAGAATATTGAAGTAATCTAAAATGGGTATCCATAAATGTAATTTTTTTGTAGGTTTGTTAGGAATTTTTCCAAGAAATCTTGGTGCCAACTATTTAGGAGGGCTAATTCCTAGTAGCCTTTTTGGAGCAATTTGGTGTATTTTCCATAGTAGATTGAATGCACCTATGAAATCAACATTATTTAGATTCATGGATGTTAGAAGGAGTCTAAAAAAGTCCTAGATAAAGAACTAGCACCCTTGGGATATAGATGGACTTGAGCATTAGTAGTGGACTAGAGCCAGCTAGTAAGAAATTTGATGTTACTTTGTTGCTATGCCCCCAACTAAAGGATTAGGATCTCTTGAGCAAGGTCCTAGTAAGCATAGGGTGTGAAGAAGCCCTAGTGGGTGTAGTGAATGACCTAAGGTAGCCATGAGAGAGCTTGGGGTTTGGAAGCAAGGTTGGGGTCTTACATCACACAATAATAACCTCCCACTTAGAGATTGATCATAGCACTACTAAACCTGTAGCTCCCACTAGAATATTAAACCACCATGGACTTTGCTATTCTTTTAGTCTTCTCAGTCTAGAAGACTAACTAAAGATAAAGAGGAGTTTAGTTTCTCCCTTGTTACTAGCTTGGTAAAAATATCAGTTGGATTATCATCTATATGTATCTTCTCCAGCTTTACCTATCCATCATTCAAAACTGACCAAATGAAATGGTACCACAACTATATGTGTTTTGTCCTTGAATGTACAATTGAATTCTTTGTAAGATGAATGACACTTTGGCTATTTGTGAGCAAATAAGTATCCCTCTATGGGTGTACCAATTCTTCCATAAAGAACTAAAGCCATATCATGCCCTTGGCTACCTCTATAGTAGCAAAATACTCTACCTTTGTATAGGATAAAGCATTAACTTGTTGTAATTGAGAAACCCATCTGACTCTTACCCCACCAATAGTAAATAATAACCTACAACACTCTACCTACTATCTATATCCCCTACCAAATCTGACAACATATACCTATAAAGTAGTAATAGAGCCCCCAAAGTGTAAACACTTATTGGATGTTCCTCTCAAATATCCAAGAATCCATTTAACTACATTCCAATGCTCACTTCTTGGATGACTCATATACCTGCTAACAACTCCCACTGCATCTGCAATATCTAGCCTAGTACATACCATAGAGCATACATTAAGCTTCCTATTGTACCTTAGACATCTTGTCCTCCTCTTCTTGTGTCTTGGGACATATCTCTTTAGTCAACTTCAAATGACCAAGTAAAGGTGTGCTGACAACTTTAGTATTCTCCATAGAGAAATGTTACAACACCTTTTCAATATAATCAACCTATGATAATGTCAATTTTTTGTTCTTTCTATCTCTACAAATCTTTATACCAAGAATTTTTTTGGCTGCCCCAAATCCTTCATAGCAAATTCATGTGCTAACTGGCATTTCAGCCCCTTAATATGATCCATGTTAGACCCAACTACAAGCATACCATCAGCATATAGATGTAAAATAATAGCTATTAGCATTCAACCTCTTAAAATAAACATAATAATTTGAATGACACCTAATATATCCATGCTCATGTATAAAGCTATCAAATTTTAGATACCATTGCCAATTTGCTTGCTTCAAGCCATATAAACTTTTCTTCAATTTGCATGCTAAGTTCTCCTTACCTTTGACCTCAAATCCCTATGGATATGCCATATCTATCTCTTCATCCAAATCACCATGAAGGAAGGCTATTTTAACATCAATCTTCTCTAAATGTAAATCTTCATTAGCCACAATACTTAAAACAGTGCAAATAGAAGTTATTTTAATAGTAAGAGAGAATATCTCATCAAAATTAATTCCTTTTTTATGCAAATACTTTTACAACTAACTTGGCTTTAAATCTTTTCTTACCTCCATCCTATTCTTTCAACCTATAAACCCACTTATTCTATAAATCCTTTTGACCTATAGGCAACTTTCATAATTCTCATGTCTTATTTTTCAATAGAGAGTCCATTTCTTCTTTCATTGTAGACTCCCACTCCTTTTTCCTATGGAGTCCTTGGAATAGTTATTTGTCTATGAATACCATCAATGGAAAAATAATCTTCAAATTCATGATTACAACACTCACCACCATTATCAGATCTAAGACATTTTAATTTCTTTCTAGTCTTATTTTCAACCAAGCATTTTCATTTCTTAAAATTTTGAAATACATCAGATTTTTGTCTAAGGAAATAAACCCATACTTTTCTAGTTGCATCATCAATAAATGTAACATAATAATGAGAGTCACCAAGGGAAAATACTTGAGCTAGTCCCCATACATCTGTATGCACAAGCTTTAATCTCTCACTTCTCTTTTCCTTCCCAGTCTTCACAAAACTCAATCTCTTTTGTTTTCCATACACACAACTTTCATAGAAATCCATATTGACACATTTTAGACCTGGTAAAATTTTCTTTGAATGAAGTACTCTCATACCTTTCTCACTCATGTGCCCAAGTTTTTTGTGCCATAGTGTTGTATCAAAATCTACAATAGCTATTTTTTCTCCTTGCTCAATTGCAGCAATTGTTCCTAAAAATTTATTTTTCTTTGAAATAATCAAAGTAGAAGGAAAAATATAACATATACAAAGATATAAGGTGGCTACTTTCACACCTTTTTCTAATATGAGAGAACCTTTTGAAACCTTTCAATTTTTATCATTAAAAGTAACTACACAACACTCATCACTGAATTGCCTAGCTAAAATTAAATTCCTACTCAGCCTTGGAGCCAATGATTCTCATTCTATAACTTAATCTTAACTTTTGCTTTCCCAAAAATTTTATAGGGTTCATTATCCCCCAAATAAACAAGCCCAAAATGCCCTTGGACATAATCAATAAAATAACCTCTATGAGGTGTAGCTTGAAATGAAGCACCAAAATCTAAAATTCATGAATCATCAACACTTTCTAAAGGTAGAAGCAAAGCATCCTCTTTAGGTTTGTTACTTACCACATTTGCCTCCTTGTTCCCTTATGGTTTATCTCCTTCATTATTCTTTTAAGTCCAACAATATTTCTTCTTATGCCTTATTTTTTTACAGTACCAACAATCTCTCAGTCCTCTAGATTGAGACCTCTTCTCCTTTGACTTTTCTCTTGATTTCCAATATTTTTGGAATCATTTCCTCTCTCAGTCATTCTGTCTCTACTTTGTTCATTCAAAGAAATTCTTGATGTAGATCCACTTGAGGATTTCTTATTAATTTCCTTACTCAAAATAACACCAATCACATCATCAAATTTTAGGGTATTAGATCTAGAAACAAAATTACTCATAGCCATTACCAAGCCATTCTAGCTTCCAGGCAAAGAACACAAAATCAAGAGAGCCCTAATTTCTTTATCAAAATTAATATTCATAGAAGATAATTGACTATTAATAGTATTAAACTCATTTAAATGATCTGCAATAGATCTACCTTTTACCATTTTCATATTAAATAAATGCTTCATGAAAAATATCTTATTTGAAGTAGAGTACATTCCATATAATTTCGCTAGGGTTTCCATAAACTTTTTCATCATCTTCTCTTTCATAATGTTAAATGTTAGTGATGGTGCAAAGGATAATCAAATGCTTCTGAGTGCCTTTCTATCTACAATCTCCCAGTCCTCATCTGACATAGTTCCTTGTTTCTTGAATTTTCCTTCCAATGGCTTCCATAAATCCTTCTGATAAAGATTTTCTTCCATTTACATCTTCCATAAATAAAAGTTTTGCCCATTAAACTTCTCTACCTTTAGCTTACCCTTGTCTACCATTGCTCCCACTCAATCATGAGACTCCCACTCAACCGTGAGACCTTCCTATAGAGGATCGCTAAATTTTTTTTTAAAATGATGATGGTCTACCAAAAAAAAAATGATAACCATTTGGATTTGATGCCACTTGTTAGGATTAACCTTAGAAAAAAATAATAGTTACATACAATTATAACCAATACCAAAAAATAGTAGATCACACATAAGAGAACACAAGACAACAAGATTTAATGTGGTTCACCCAATCCCTAGGCTACATTTACCAACAAAAAGTCCAATATTATTACGATCTAGTGATTATAAACAGATTACAATCCATAATTCCTTACAACTCAATACCACCATAAGAACCAATTTTTACTTCATCCCTTATGAAAATCCTTAACCCTAAGCCTTTTTATAGAAGATTTTTTTCCCTTACAAAATTAGGGCTAGAATAACAGAAAAATAGTAGCCAATGCCTTTTATAATATAAGGTCATTTTTGGCTTCAAGGGCTCTACTGATGTAGGAGCATCTTGGGTTTTCTTGCAATCCTACATGTTTGGAGGGATTTTGGTTAAGTGTTATGGAGCTTGGTAGATACTGGTGTTCGACATACACTAGGAACTCGACATGGTCTTTGGTTGCTCGACATGGTCTAGGGACTCAACATGGTCTTTGGTTGCTCAACATAGTCTAAGAACTTGACATGGTACTTGGTTGTTTGGCATGGTCTAGGGACTCAAAATGGTCTTTGGTTGCTCGACATGGTTTATGGACTCAACATGGTCTTTGGTTGCTTGGCATAGTTTGTGGAGCTTGGCCTTGCTTAGGAATTTGGTGCTTATTACAGGCTATGTAACTAATTTTTGACAAAGAGTTAGAAGATGAAAATTTCAGGTATTGAAGAGGGTCTAGAGTATGAACTATGGTTCAAAGTGAAATTTCTAATTCATTTAGAGCTAGGAGATATCATGATTTTACTCAGACATTGATTTTGGGCATTTAATTGCTGTTGTAGGCTGACTTGTGGCATTTAATTTATGTATTGGTATTTAATTTTTATTTTGGTCTTACTTATGGCTTTGATTGGTATAATTAGGGGTTTTGGGGAAGTCTTTAGTCATTATTCATCCATCATGGAGATGAGGAGGAGCTTGAAGAGAAAATTTGGAGAAGAGCTTGTAGTTGTGGCTTGGAAAACAAGGAGATTGCTTCATGGGCTTGCGAGCACAAGTTGAGATCTTCCTTGGGGGTTTCTACCAGAGTGTGGATCTAGAATAGCTAGGGTTTGGATTAGATCTTGAGGGATCTTATAGAACTATTATTGTAATTACTATTGTATTTGGCTATAATTGGGAAGGCCTTACAACTGGGCACATTGCATGTAATAGTTATTTCATAAATAAAGAGTTGTGATTTGGTATTAGATCTTGTGTTATTGTTTCTTGTTGTTGTGTTTCTACTATGTGGTGATATAGATGGGGGCTTGGACATATCCTTTGGGGATTCTCCTACCTTTTACTACGTCAAGTGGTATTAGAGCATAGTTGTTCTTGAGAGTGTTGACATATCACCAAAGTTGTGGTAGTGTGCACTAGGACTTGGGTTGATCTTGTGGATGATTGATCTTTTGGTTGGTGGATTTGTTGCTTTGGGTTTGCTATAATTTTGTAAGATGCCTCCAAAAATATTGGACCCTAGGGTAATTGTTGATCTTATTGATGTTGCAGAAGAATAGATTTTACAAAAGGTTAAAGAAAATTTTAGTTATGAGATGGAGGATGTTAGAGGAGAGTTTAGATCTTAAATATCATCAATGAAGAGTGACATGATTGCTGAAATTGTGAGTGCTTTAGGTGGTGTACCTAGGCATGTGGGTACTAAAGGTAGTTATGAGGAAGTTTTTGAAGACTTTGAACTTGCTGGATCTAGTGGTGAGGATAGATTTGATCATGTGGAGAGATCTATTGGAATTAGGGCTAGTCAATTTGCTTGACCCAGATCTCAGTTGAAGTTGAAGCATAAGATGGAGGTTTTTAATTTTAAAAGAAATTTGAATCTTGAAGACCTAATTGATTGGATTGGTGAATAGGAAGACTACTTTGAGCTTAAGGATATTGAGGATCCACTTAGAGTAAGGTTGGCACAAACTAAGTTGAAGGGACATGTTACTCTTTGGTGGAAAGACCTACAACAAGATAGGGAAAAAGAAGATGAAATGAAGATAACTAGATGGAGGTTGATGGTGACTAAGTTGAAGGCTAAATTCATTCTTGTTGATTATGAACTTGAGTTGTTTAAGAAGTTGTAGAATCTAAAGTAGAAGGACATGATTGTGAAAGATAATATAAAGAGGAATTCTACAAGTTGACTATTTGGTCTAGGCATCAAGAATTGTCAAAAGAGAAGGTAGCTCGATATATTAATGGTTTGATATTCAATATTCAGAGGTTGGTATGCTAAATATTTTTTTAGTTGAGGATACTTATCAATATGCCTTGAGAGAAGAGGAGAAGCTAAAGAGGAAGAATCAAGGTAGCTCCTAAGGGAAGAAAAAGTAGGATAGTTTAGCACAAGCTAAACCAAAAGCAGAAGGTGAACCAAAACCTATTGAACAAAGAAGAAAGATAGGTGGAGGTAGGTTTAGAGGTAATTATTTCTAGTGTGATCAAGAGGGGCCTAGATCTTTTGAATGTCTGATTGGTAGGATAGCTACTATTGTGAATGAGGATGAAGTCCAGAATAGTCATCCTGAGCAAGGAGAAAGTTTGATGGCTCAGTGAGTTGGTTGGTGAGAGGACATTGGATTCTTGTCAAAGGACTAGTTTGTTCAAAACTCATCATAAGTCTGGTGGTAAAGTCTATAAAGTGATTGTGGATGGTGGTAGTATGGATAACCTTGTTGCTAAAGAGATGGTTTAGAAACTTGGTTTAAAGAGAATGAGACATCCTTATCCTTATAGGATTGGCTGGTTGCAAGGTGAGCATGCTTATGAAATGAGGAAGCAATGCCTTGTTGATTTTCAGAATGAGAAGTATAAGGATCAAGTGTTGTGTGATATTGTGGATATGAATAGTTGTCATGTATAAACCATGGTAGTATGATTGTAGGGCTATGCATGATTATGTTAGGAATGTGTTTACTATTGAGAAAGGTGGTAGGAAGTTTTCCCTAATTTCTATGTAGAATGAAGAGCTCAGTAGGAGGAACTTGAGTATTGGTAGTTGAGTTGAGTTGGCAGATTTTGAGAAGGATGGAGATCAAAATGGAAAGAATACATATGGAACACTTGTGGTGGATGTAAAGAAGAAGAAAGACAAGGGAAAGAGTGTACAACTTGAAGGCTCAGAGGATATGTATGTGAAGAACTAGTTTGGGATTTATGTGTTGAATCCTAGAAGATGTTTTTCCAATTACTAGAACATCTTTTTGAACCTAGGGTGTCTAATGTAGGAGCATCTTGGGTTTACTTGCAATCCTTCATGTTTGGAGGGATTTTGGTTAAGTGTGATGGAGCTTGGCAAATACTAGTGTTTGACATACACTAGGAACTCAACATGGTGTTTGGTTGCTCAGTATGGTCTGGGGACTCAACATGGTCTTTGGTTGCTCAGCATGGTATGGAAACTTGACATGGTATTTGGTTTCTCAACATGGTTTGGGGACTCAACATGGTCTTTGGTTGCTTAGCATGGTCTATTGGCTTGACATGGTCTTTGGTTGCTTGGCATTATCTGTGGAGCTCAACCTTCCTTAGGAATTTGGTGCTTGTTGTAGGCTATGTAACTAATTTTTTAGAATCAGTTAGAGGATAAAAATTTCAAGGATTGAAGAGGGCCTAGATTAATAACTATAATTAGAAGTGTGAGTTCTATTTAATTTGGAGCTTGGAGATATCATGATTTTAGTTAGACATCAATTTTGGGAATTTAATTGTTGTTGTAGGCTAACTTGTGACATTTAATTTATGTATTGGTATTTAATTTATGTTTTGGTCAAACTTGTGGCTTAATGTAGTATAAGAAGAGGTTGTAGGGAAGTCTTTAGTCATTATTAATCCATCATGGAGAAGAGGAGGAGCTTGGAGAGAAAATTTGGAGAAGATCCAGTAGTTGCAGCTTGGAAAACAAGGAGATTGCTTGGTGGGCTTGCAAGCACAAGTTGAGATCTTCCTTGGGGGTTTCTACCAGAGTGTAGATCTAGACTAGCTAGGGATTGGATTGGATCTTGAGAGATCTTGCAAAACTATTATTTTAATTGCTATTAAATTTGGCCATAACTAGGAAGGCCTTATAGACTGACACATTGCATGTAACAATAATTTCATAAATAAAGAGTTTTCATTTAGTATTAGATCTTGTGTTATTGTTTCTTGTTGTTGTGTTTTCACTACATGGTGATATAGCTAGGGGATTGGACATCTCCTTTGGGGATTCTCCTACATTGTACTAGGTAAGATACCCCCAAAAAGGCCCCTCAACCCCACCCTATGCTATGACAAGGAGCACACCTGGGGCATTGTCCCTTGAACCCATCTTGGGGGCGCTACCCCCAAATCTCCATAGATATAATGTAGAGGGAAATTGTGCTGAATAAAATTTTGAGTCTAATTAGGCTCCACATCACAACACTTCATCCTCTTCATCCACCTTAGGGATGGTTTTTGGGACTAAAAAAATAGGTATCACATTTCTTTATATCTTCAACTTCCTAGTCCTCCTAACCATAGGTTTAATCATAGCTTTCTTAGAAGCTAACAAAGAGGCTTCTTCCTCTTGTATAGGTGGGGATACCTCCTATGCTTCCTACTCTAGTTTTTATTCCTATTGCTATTCTGGTGGAGGCACCTATAGAATATATTAAGCTTGAGCTACTTCTTCATTCTGAGGCTCTCGGTTTTTAGGTGCTTGAGCTACCTCTTGAGGTTGAGGTTCTTCAGCTATGGTTTCAGCTTGCTTTGGAGAATCTCTTTTCCTCTTATTCTTCCATTTTTCAGCTTTAAAGTAACCAAATTTCCTATCATTCTTATATATCATTTCTAGCCTAACCAAAAATTGCACAAGGAAAGCCAATACTATTACTTTTGCACCTTTACCCTTAACTAGGCATGTTGTGGCTTGAAAGATAATTGTCTAAGGAATTGGGTCTAGCTTAAAGGGCTTCTTGATCCATTCCATTGTCAATTGGATTATATGTCTCACCCTATGATTGATATCTATAGTCTCTTCCCTATCAACCTTTTCATTCATAATTAGTCTATCAAATATCTTGTCATAATTGTACAAGGGATCTAAGACATCTTGAGTGTCTTGTTTTACAACCTTTAGTGGGATTTTTATCTTTAAAGCACTTCCTTCTAGATATAAATTAATCCTACAATAATTCCTAATTTGGATATCATAGTCATCTATGATATTCATCCAATTATCTTCTATTGCATCTTCATGAACAAATTTTTTTTCTGCCAAAAGTTAAACTCTACCAATATTGTCAAAAAATAGATGAAGGGATTTGTAGTTCTCTATAAGATATTGATCCCATTATACATCAAAGGTCATGATGTCCTATTTCTACTCAACTTCAAATGGACCTATAGTGATGGGCCATACCTAGGTCTTCCTATGTTGTTCCCTCACTCTGTCATATGTAGATGTGAGTTGTCTTGCAATCTCCAATAAAATGAGCCTATCTAATAGATATCTTGAGAGTTTATTCACATTTATAATTTTATATGCTACCCTTAGGTAGGTGAATGTCTTAAACTAGATGTAATAGCCACCCATCTTTGTAATCCTTGTTGCTACCTCTATTGACATTCTCTTGGCATAATCACCCTCATTGAACTAGATGATTGTAATATAAAAGTATCATTCACTATCCTATACTCTTTTCTTTGATTCAATAGCTTATTCTTTACTAGTTGGGGATATACCACATAAGGCCAGACATTAGCATCTTGCATGCTTCCCTTATTATACAATCCTAGATAGTCATTGTCCTTGCTGCCAATAAATGCATCAAGTATGATGTCATGTAAAACTTGGGGTTAGATTTGACTCCTACCAATTTCTCATCTAAGTTTTCACTTAGTATTATAGCCCAATCAGTTGGAATTTTAGCTATTTTGATGGTCTAAATGAAATGTACCATCCAAATATTTAGGTGCCTAGCTATTGGTAAACCAATAACACTTCTCAGAAGCACAATGAAGTATCTTGTAGTCATATCTACGTTGCATGCTCTTCATCTCACTAGTGTTATATCAATAAGGAATGATGATTGTATGATCTCTTTAGCTTATTTTTATCATCCCTATACCATATTTCTACTTGATGATAAGTAATTTTCATATATTGATCAGCTCTTGGGAGATGGAAAAATTTCTCAATGTTTCTCAATCTTAAGTCTAGGACTATCTCCCCTGGTATACTCTTTATAACTCTTTCTTCTAAAACATAGTTCTCATCCAAGGCCATGATTAGCTTTGAAGATAGCACTACTATGGGATGTGAGGTTGCAATAACCAAGCTTGATCTAATAAGTGTTGAGACCATCAGGGAGCACTCTTTTGGCTTGTTGCAAAGTAATAGGAATGTATTCCAATCTATATGGCCCAATTTCATATTTCTAATCTCTAAATGTGCATCATGAAAGCATGATTTCTTAGGTGCCCCTTGAAAATTGAAAAAAACTTGTTTTAGAGTGATCTTTTCTACAAGTGAGAATGATGATGAAACTATTTTATCTGCACAAAACATAAATGTATAGTTTGGAGAGGTGAAAATTAAATCCTAACAAAACCCTAATTACTAAAAACCAAATCCAAGACCTTAAAACCCTCACAAAGCGAGTTTAATTCCCCTTTTAGCTCTATTTATGAAGTTTAGCACACCTTGCACACATTGATAGGTATACTAGGTGCACTAAATAAGCTTTACAAGGTTATTTTGTAGTGGTGCACTTGTGTAGGAGTGCACCTTTGTGCATGAGAACACCCTTGTGGAGTGTGCATATGCATATGTGCACTACTGAACACATTGCAATGTGATTTTAAGGGTTGTAAAGGGTTTGCAGGGTTAAGGGTGTGCATATGTGCACCATTACCAAGGTTCTTTAGGTACTATTATAAAAGGTGCACACATGTGCATGTTGGATAGGTACACATATGTGCACCTTTCCCTTAGGTAAGTTAGCATTTCAAGCTTTTTTAAATGACAAATAAAAGTGTGCACCTATGCACCTTGGATAGGTGTACAAGTGCACATCTTTCTTTTGTTAACCTAATGTTCAAGTGTGTGCACATAGGTGAAGATATTAGTGCACCACAAAGGGTGCAGAGATACTCTCCTTGATACTCAAAGGAAAATTATGAATAAGGGGAGGGGGTGGTCCTAGGTATTTATAGACCCAAGACCATGCACACCTTTATGTTGTGTGCACCTACATATGTTCAAAAGTGTGCACCTCAAAAGGGTGTACATGTGCTCTAGTTCATCTAGGACACTTACACACCTATGATAGGTGCACGTTTGTGCTAAGTGTGCTAGAGTGCACATTAATATAAAATTTCCCCTTTTTCCTCAAATCCATCAATTTGAGCACATGGTTTTTAAGGTAGAGGACCAGACGGGACCCAAACTCTAGGTAGAGCCCCAAAAAAGACTCAGACCCTAGACTAGGGGTCTGGGAAAGTAACAAAAGGAAAGAAATGACAAAGGTATTACTTCATCAACAAAAATTCTTCTAACATATGTTAAATACCAAATTATTCTTGAATACTACAACCGTATTTCAAGTCGCTTCATAGTCAAAACCTCAGAATCTCAAATCTCCAAGTTGAGTTTGTATCTAGTGTATTCATTTCCTTTGACATCTTAGAATGCAATATATCATGAGTTTCTAACAACTTGGAGACAATCTTCCACCTTGTCAATCCATTCATTATGAATCCCCACAAAAACTTGTTTATCAATCACTTATCTAACCAGATGGGAGAATCCATTCTGAGGGATTTTAACAGGTTATCATTTTTCATTTGAGGTCCTGGGTAATCTTCTAAATTTTTATTCATGTAGCTCTCATGTTTTCATTTGATATTTCCATGAAATAATGTTTTAGATACTAGATAGCCATTTTGGAGTGCATATCCCTATTGTCACATTACCCTTTTCATACTTTTTCAGAATCTTTCATTCTTAACACCACATTTTTCATTTTTTCTTTTCTTTCTATACATTGACCATGCTTATATTGTGTATCCAAGATATTGGTTTCATTTCTTAGATTCATTATTTAGTTGACATCCCTTGCATTCTTCTTTTAAGAACTTTTGAAAACTCTCATGCCAAATAGTAACCTTATCAATTCTTTGAAAAGGACCTTTTGTTTGAACTAGTAGGGTTTTGACTATTGCTTGCTACCATCAACCTTGGTTTAAAAATAATAAGATAGTCTATCTTTAAATTTACAAAGTGTTGAGAATTGTTTAGCAGCAATTATGAATTCAATATTGAAATTCCTCTATTACTGCAAGTAACATCTGTTCTTCAGTTGTTATAAAAAAAAAATTGAATGCTTTGAAAAAGAAATACCTCTTCCCAAAAGTCAAAATGAAAAAATGATTTATGAAATGCATCAAGATAAAATATTTATTGTACCTAACCTTGAAACTAACATAACTTTGAAAGAAAACAAACAACTAAAAGCAAACACACTTGCAGAAATAAGCACATGACTAAAAGAAAACACACACAAAAATTAAACACACATGCAAAAACGATTTTTTTTTTTTTGATTTTTTTCTGGTTTTTGGCATCAAAGTAATGTTTAAGGAACTACCCATTGACTAGTAGTGGAACCAATTCCCCTTGTAAGAAACTCAACCTAAAAGTATTTTGTCCCAAAATTTCTAGAATTTGATAAGGACCAATCCAAAAGAATTAAAACTTAGTATCACTCACTAGTACATGTGGGGGTCATTTTCTACCTAAATTTTTGACAGAAAGCCAATTTGGCTTGTCAAATTCATTTTAAAAAAAAATTATCCCAATAACATTGGAATTTTGATGAAAGTTAAGTTGGGAGTCAAAATCTCAACACCATCAAGGATATAAAAAAAAGAAAGAAAGTGAAACTTCATTTTTTTAATGTAGAAAAGTCCAGGTGTGTGGTAGGGAGGCTTGAGGAAGATTTTTATAGCAACATTTAAAGGTAAGGGTTTTCTAAACAACTTAATAGTTTGCTAGCTGAGACAAGTAGTTTCTTTTTTTAAAAAAGAAACCCTTCTTTTTGCCATTGTTGGAGTTTATATACTATTAGATTAGGAAGATATCACATCTATTTGGTTTCCTATTCCACCATGTCAATCATATTTGAATTTTGGTCAAGCATTTATCATGCAGTGTTGAGTTTTGTGCTTTGAGCATTTTATTGGTGTCATTTTTCAAAAAATTGGAGGGATAAGATTATTCATTGACAATTGTCCTATCCAAGTTACAAAAAATTTCTGGTGCTGGGAAATGACCTACAAATTTTGTGGTTCTCCTGTCATGTCCTCATCCTCACCTGCCTACTCATTCAACATCATTGTTCTATGGCATCCAATCATTACTCCCATGGTTAAGTTGATCACCCTAGGTGTCTAAAATTTCCTTTGGGCTTGTGTGACTAAATCACAAAGGATTTTCATGCCATTGAGAAGCTTTCCTAGGGCTATTGAGGACCTTCTTCACAAGAACCCTTACACTTTCTCTTTATCACCTACCCTTTGTATATGGTAGAAATTGACAATGAATAGTTCCTCTTTGTGTTTGACATTATGAATTTTCTTTTCCTCATTTTCAGCATTTTCATCAATTTTAGTAGATTAATTCATTTTTTTCCTAACAGGTATGGGATGCTTCAACCCCTATTATTTTTAGGGAAGGATTCCTTGCCTTTTAGGCTTACATGATGTTTAGTTTTGGGGAAAAGTAAGCATTTATAGGATTTCAAAATGAAGGTGAAAGAATTTATATCTTGTTATTTCTTAGATTAATGTGATAATTATACTAAAACATAGTTCTTGTCCATAAAATTGTGTTAAAAGTGATGATTGACAATGGGAAGAGAAATACAAAGGTCTTCAATATGATTGTAGTTGTGGAAGCTAGGTTGTCTAGTTCTACTTTTTGGGTTGTGGATTTTGGTTTTAAACTTTTGCTTCTATAGAATTAGAAAATACCTTGATGCACAATGACCTACAAATCCCCACTAAAATATTTGATAAGAAGCTACATTAGGTTCTATTAGTTCATTTTCAAGAGAACGATGAACTAGAACTTCAAAAACTTGACAAATTCATCATCCAAAAATATATGGTTATTCAACAACCAACAATTATCAAACAATGGTTTCCTTCTATTTATAATTTTAATTTACCCTTAAGAGATTGAACACTATTTTAAGATACAATTATCTATTATCTTTGGAAACAAAACATTTTAATTGCAAAATATTTAGGAATGCAAGTGATATACCCCTCAAAGAGACCCCAATGATAAGGATGGTGAGTTGTATTGGCTTGAAGTACTTTCTACAACTCCTCTCTATTTAGATAAATCAGTATCTTATCTCCAATGTAGAGATCAATTTCATTTATTTTTTTCAAAGCTTGATGAGAAATAGTAGCCAACCAAATTGAGGTGAAAAAATTGTGTCAAGCAAAATATATGTTAAATTCCTAATTAGGTTAGGTGCAATTAGATTATTTATGTTATCATATGTATCTCTTTTTAGCTATGCTAAGAAAAATTGTATTTGGGGTTTGATATACTTTTATTCCTATTGCTTAAATAAGATGGAGTGCAAGGTTCCTTTTGAGTTTAAAGGATGAAAAATGAGCTAGTGCCAAGAGTTTACCATGGTAAAAATCTTTTCCTTATCTCTTGATGACATTTCTTGAGTTGAAATGTCAACTAAGAATTCATGTAATGTGACATCATGTATATCTACTATATCTCCTATATCAGCTAATTATATTGTTGTTCATGTCATTACAAGCTTGTGACCATTTATCTTGGTAGTATTCTTTCAAATATTCTAAATTGTTACACACATTTTGATCCATTAAGTATGAGCTATTTGATACTAAACCATGTGACCATAAGTATTCTCCATTTTTTACACTTATCTCCAAATCCAAAATGGGATTCACTATCTACAAACATCAATTTTAGAGTCCACAGTATTATTTTATACAAAGTTGTAATCATATAGGTATCATTGAAGAAAACTAGATGAATGATTCTATAGCTTCATATATTCTCAAGAACACTACAAGTGTAACTATTGTCACAAAATCTTGCACGCTTGTCCAAATTTTTTACCTAAGGACAACCTTGTGAAACATGGAAACAACCTCCAAGCTATGGGACTCAAACTATGGGGTTGAGTTTTCGGAGAAAGCTAGCTTCCTCTACTATCAAGATGTACGTAAACTATTCTTGAAGAGAAAAGGGAGAAGGAATACATGAAAGTAACTACCTACTCTATTCCAAGGAGGTGATGCACCAAAATAGGGTGTTTAGACCAATCTCTGGCAATACATGCACAATACCATTATCATGACAATCCAAAGATATATAGATTCAGACTAGCTTTAATCTATTAGCTACATATAGATCAAACAACCAAATGAGTGGCACAAGTAAAAAGGGCATCACTTCTTATCATTCATAGGCCAAAAGAGATACAAAAATGTAGATTATAGATATCCATAGTACATCAAAGAGAGATAGACAATGCTTGCATAGTACATTAGTGGCTGAAGGAGATAAGACATGATGTCATATAATTTAGAGGTAAAGAGGGAATTTATAGTAGCATGTCAGGGAAATACTAGAGAAATAGAGAAGATTCGACCCTAAGAAGAGTACAAAATCTACCTTTATACTATAAGCACAGCTTAGATAACTTCGACCCTAACATAAAATTCAACCACTACATCAAATTTATAGAGAATAATTATTGCAAAAATTGGAAAAGGTTTGATCACAACAAAAATATAGATGCAAAATGATTATGTATTTACCAAAAAAAAATTTTGTGAGGTCAAGAGAAACAATCATTAACTTTTGACTAAATAGATGGATCAATAGATAATGATCGAGTATCCCTTTGCATTTATCAAACCTAGGGAATGATGAAAGTGGTTGTAGGAGATCAAAAAGATTAGACCCATCATCAAGTAGCTACTTCCTCTATCATCAACTTGCCAAATCAGTTGTATTATTTGATCAACTAGAGTCAACCATCAAGCCTTTCTACATGGACAAAAAATCTCTTACCATTCTACCACTATATTATCATTCAACCTTATATCTTATGTTTGGCTGCCTGTGATCACAACTTCACCACCGCCTTTCTTCAATAATAGTTCTTGCTTGCAAAATCATGACCAATTGGTTATTGCTACTTCATGACCTGGCCTTGACATCTTTTATTAACTACTATGATCTTGCAAAGAATGAGATCCTAACCATGTCTGCACCATCACCACATTGACCTAAAATTCACCTTCTAACCTTTCAATCAAGTGAAACAAGGGAAAGTGCTTGATTGCAACTCTAACCTTAGCTTATTCTTAGCTTGATGTGACCATTCACTTTCCATATATTTGAAAGATCTAAGGTGAGAAATGTATCCTTGAAACACTTAAGACATTCCCTTTTCACACTGTCATGACTTAAACCACAGTATGTTAATATAACCTTGTGACCAGGCAAAAATAATACAATTGTGCCTTTGCCACCTTGACCTTGGTTGATCCAACTAACTCTGTGATGATGTGAACACAAAGAAATCACACCTTTTCCACCTTGACCTTGGTTGATCCAACTCTATGAAGATGTGAACACAAAGCAATCATGCCTTTGCCACCTTGACTTGAGTTAGCACTTAAGCAACTGTGACTTTGTGAATCACATGGTTGCAACTTGAAATGTTCTAAGGCATAACATGAAATAAAGGATATAGCCATTGTTAAATTATTTCATAAAAAACCCTTTGTGGCTATTGAAAAAATTATCATTTGAATTTGATTTTTTGGCAAGAGGGCATTTGGCTAACATTTCTGGCCACTCAGAGGGGATACAAGCTTGCTTGGCATAAGACCAATGATTGCTAAAATATCCATTGGGCTATGGAGTCTCTACATTTGAAAAAGAAAACTTATCCATTTTTTCACATTTGCCACATTCAGAGCTATAAAACATACCCTTCTACCTCAGCAAGTCTGCAAAAAACAAGAACCAAAACTCTTTGCTACAAAAAATAACATGTGCCCATGCACTTCTTGGAAAATAGGAAAGAATAGGAAGTAAAATAACTAACTATATACATGAAAATTCATTCCTATTAGAAACAAGGCTTGAGATATATTCCATTGATTGGAATAGGTAAGATTTCACCATTAGGCTTGCTTAACTAGAAAGCATTGGCTTGCTTAAAACTGATGATTACATAGGGACCACTCCATAAGGCATCAAATTTTGAGTGTCTCCTAGCTTTTTCTCTACCTACATCCCACTTCATCATAGGATCACCCTCTTTAAAAATTATGGACTTAGCCTTCTTATCAAAGTTCCTCTTCATCTATTGTTGATGTATTTCTAATGTCTACATAGCCTAATTTCTTTTCTCCTCTAGCCCCATCAAATCTACCATTCTTATAGATGTAGCATCATTTTCAATTAGTTCTAACTGATGAGCCGACTCAAGGGTAGGGAACTCCAATGAGATAGGAAGTCTAGCTTCCTTGCCATATACTAACATAAATGGAGAATTTCCAATAGCCCTCTTAGGCATTATTCTATCAGCCCATAGGGTCATCCTCAATTTTGGCTGCCAACATCTTTGGCTATCCTCAATAGCCCTCTCGATGATTATGATCAAATCCTTATTGGATAACTCAACTAAACCATTACCTTGAGGGTAGTAATTGGAATATGTGCTCAAGTAAATACCATGATAAATTACCTATGTGCAAATATAAGCTCCTAAAAATGATTTGGCATTATATAATATTATGGTGGAAGGAGAACCAAATGTTGTAAGAATTCCATTAAAGAATTTGACAACTGAAGCTTCTATAGAATCCTTGAAGGTTACTGTCTCTGTCCACCTTGTTAAGTAATCTGTTGCAACCAAAATCCACTTGTGACCAGAGATAGAAGGTAGATTAATAGGACCAATAAAATCTATTCCCCACTTAGCAAAGGGCTGATCAACCTAGATGGGGTGAAGTGGAAGGGTTGTAAGTTTCTATTTACTTAAGAAGAAATCACAATTTTCACACTTCCTTACATGTATGTGGTAGTCATGGATAAAGGATGGTCAGTATTAATCATCTCTCATGATCTTAATTGTAGTGGTTCTTGCTAAAAAGTGGCCACCATTAGGACCATCATGAAGCTCCTTAATCATTCTCTCTTCTTGATCTACATCAATACATCTTAGCAAGGCTCCATTGAAGTCCTTCCTAAAAATAACACCATCAAATATAGTATAAGGAATAGACTACAATCTGAACTATCTTCTTTTATTTTTATTCAACTCTTGAGGATATCCATTCCTAGATAAGATAGTATTCATGTCATATATACAACTCCTTGGGTTATCATTCCTCACCTCCTACTATTCTCACAACACCAAGACAAATTTATCATTAGTTTCGCAAGATGAGATCATATATTTGCACTACCTTTTCCCTCTTACTAGTTTGGTAATCTAGATTTCCACATCATGCTCCATCACCTTAGTGATCCAACCTACCCTTTTCTCACTAGTATTTATGCTCACCAAGAAATATTTAACACTTTCATGAGGGATTAATAAGTGGATCCTATTGTGGGATAGAAGATGTCTAAATTTTTCAAAGATCTTATGACTATGAGGGATTTCTTCTCTACACAGCTATATTTAACTTCATACTCCTTCAATCCTTCACTAAAGAAAGTAATAGGTTGTTCTTCATTCTTATCATTTAATTGAGTCAAAACAATAGAAACACTCGACTAACCTCTTAAGGTGTAAAGAATGAAATCCTTATCAAAATTTGGATTGATGAGAGTAGAGGATGAAGCTATGGCTACTTTGATCTCTTCAAAAATTTCTTTCCCTTCCTTGGTCCATGAGAAGACCATATTATTTTAAAGAATGGTTATAAGAGGTTCACCATGGTAGCTAAATTAGGAATAAATCGCAACACAAAATTTATGTAGAAGTCATGAAAACCAACTTCACAGATCACTGAGACCACTTGCATGCAAATAACCCACTGAAGAGAAACTAGAGAAGGAAAGGAAATACTTGGAGAATCTCAATGATGTGAGAGAAAATATATTCCAAAAATGACAAATGAAATTTCTATAAAAAAATATGGTAGGAGAGCCTACTTATAAAGGCCTCTAGGATGCTTCTAGAATTAGCTAGAAAGATATGGCGGATAAGCATGAAATATAAGCACATGTCCAAAAAAAGTGGATTATCCTCCACATAGATGAGAGGATAAGTATGACAAGGTGTATCTCATGTAGAGATGATGTAGAAACCATGTTCTAAAATAAAGTGCTAACTCCTATGTTGTCAACAGGACAACTTGTGAGAGTATGTAAACTCCTAGGTGACAAACTAATAAATAATGCATTTATCTAAGTAAACTTAAGTAAAGTGTAAATAATAATAATTTACACTAAAAACCCACCTTAAGTGCAACTTAGGGGAATGCACTCAAGGTCACAAAGGCTATGATGAAAAAACATAATGGGTCCCAACAATTAGGCCAAGAAAGGTACCCATGTACAAATGCAAAGGAATGCAACTTCTAAAAATGGGGAAAGAGGGAAAACCTCATGGGAAAAACCCTCCCCCAAAAAGAGGTAAGTACAAACATGCTGAAAAAACATGAAGGAAGGAAGGCCTCAACAAGACCTCCTAATGACAACTTTCATAACCCCAAGAATGGACCACAACTGAAGATAGCACAATGGTGTAAAAGGTTTGGTGAAGATGTTAGCAACTTGCACGTCAGTGGGAATGTACTCAAGAGAGATAACACCATCTTGGATTAGCTGATGAATGAAGTGTATATGAAGCTCAATGTATTTAGTGCATTGATAATCCACTGGGTTGTAGGAAATATGAATAACACTCTAACTATAGCACTATAGAATAGTGGGATGATCCAGAGGAAAACCAAACTTAGTCATCAACTGATAAAGTCATAAAATCTCCTGACTAGAAAGCACTGCTACTCTATACTTGGCCTCTATAGATGAAAGTATATGAGCATGCTACTTCTTGCATGACCATGTGATAGGACTAGAGCCAAGACAAAAAACAAAGCCAAAAGTAGACTTTTGATCATTGACATCACTGGCCCAGTTTGAGTCAGTGTAGCCAACAATGTGAGGAGTCCCTGATGTGTAATGGATTCCATACATAAGTCTACCTTGAATGTATCTCAAAATGAACTTGGCATCTTGCCAACGAATCTCATGAGGCTCCTAGGAAAATTGAGAGACAAGGCCAATTGTAAAGGAGATGTCAAGATGAGTGTGTGTTAGGTCCCACAAGCTACCAACCAACTACTAATACAAAGTGGCATCCACTAAAGGAAAAGAGTAGTAGGTAGACAACGTGACACCTAACTAAAAAGGTGTTGGAACAAGCTTGTAATCAAGCATGTCAAAGTGGTGAAGCATGCCAAGATCATACTTCTACTTATAAACAAAAATCATAGTAGAGGATTGAACAATCTAGAGACCAAGAAAATAGTGTAATAGGCCAAGATCAGTCATCTCAAATTGGTCCATCAATACACACTCAACATCCTAAAGTATAGAGGATGAGCTACTTGTGAGGATTAGATCATCACTATATAGGACAAGGATCAAAACCTCAACTCCGAGATAATAAATGTATATTGTAGGATTGGAATGGTAGCGAGTGAAGCCTATATAAAGTGAAAAGGAGTCCATCTTCTCATACCAAGTCCTATGGGCCTATTTGAGACCATACAATGAGCATCAAAGTCTATAAAACAAGGAGGAATCCTACACAAATCCCAGAGGCTACTCCATGTAAATTTCCTCAGTAAGATCACCATGCAAGAAGGCACTCTTCACATCCATCTAAAAAATGGGCCATCTCTATGAAATTGTGAGGGATAAGACAATGCAAATAGAATTCATCTTGGTGACAGGAGAAAATGTCTTAGTGTAGTCAATACCCTCAACTTGTGAAAAACCATTAGAAACAAGACAAGCCTTGTGCTTATCAATTGAGCCATCAACAAAAAACTTAGTACGATATATCCATTTGCATCAAACTAACTTTCTTCCCTTAGGAAGAGTAGAAAGATCCCAAGTACCATTCTTCATCAAAGAAGAATACTCTTCCTTAGTGGCATGATCCCACTCTGATTATCTTGTTGCTACTACAAATGTCTAAGGATCATCACAAATAACATGACTAAGAAGAATAGAACCCACAGTATGAGATCAGGTGTGACAAGAAGTGGAAGGGTCACTAGCTAGAGATCTTATAGCCTCAACTATAGCCTGAGCCCATTTTGGTATTTTTGGAGGATATTATAGTGAAGGTAAATGGGGATCACCAAAATAATCATCCTCATCATCCCAAAAAAATACTAGAGAAGAGGAGGGAGTAGTGGTAACTAAAGTAGACTGTGGAGGTAGGGTATAAACTGTAGGAAGGCTCTCATCAAACTAGACATCCCATAAAAATAGGACCTCTCTAGAATTATGATCAAACAACCTGTAAGCATTAACATCCTCATAGTAGTCAAAAAAAATAAGGGGTCAACTCTTCCACTCCATTTCTCTCCTCTAAGCATTGGGTACAAATGCCCATGTTGCACTACCAAAAACTTAGAATGAAGATACATTGGGCTTGACATGAGACCAAGCCTCCTTAGGAGTCATATGTCAAATAAGCTTGTGAAGCATCCAATTCAAAATATAGGTTGCACAATTGACTACCTCTTCCCAAAAACATGAATCCATGGACCTAGACTAAATCATAATTAGCCATCTCCTGAAGTGTTCTATTCTTTCTCTATACCACATCATTCCACTAAGGGGTTTAGGGCACTAATAATTGATGTTGTAGACCATGTTCAAAGAAAAAATCTCTGAAAGCCTAGTTCACGTACTCCCCCCATTATCTGTGTGTATCTACCAAATAGAAAGACTAGACTGCTTCTCCACAAATTTCTTGAAGACTTGAAATAAATCAAAGACATCAGATTTGTACTTCAAAAAATAGAGCCATGTAAATCTGGAGAAGTCATCAATGAAAGTAAGCACATATTTGACATCAAAAAAAGGAGTGGGGAATGACATTAGGTCACTATGAATCAAGTCCAAAGGTGCCAAAGTACAAGTAGCTCATCCATGTGGAAAAGAATCCCTATGTTGCTTGCCAAGTGCACATCCCTAAAAAATAGCATCTATACAAGAGATCTATGGAAGCCAAAAAACAAGTGCCTATGTGCTCATCTGCTAAATATATTTGTAATTGACATGGCCAAAATGCTCATGCCAAAGCCTACTTACTGAATCAACATGTGCAACAAGATAGGAACCTGTGTCATCAAAAGACTCAAATCCATCAAATTTGTAGAGGCAAGATGCAAAGTTAATACTCCCAATAGCCACAATCATCTTAGAATCATGTAAGTCCAAGATAAACACATCATGTGGTGAGAACTCAATTGTCCACTTAGAAGACTAAGCAACCAGTGCTTGGTTGGAAGAGCCAAAGGCATCCACCTATTGGATCATTTTTTGTTCCCATGTCAACCAATCACAAAATGTCTCAAAAGAAGGCATTTGATGTTTGTTACCCAAGGCATCCATAGTGGAGTAGAAAGTAGAAGGAAAGAACTAATACTATCCTTGCAACTTTGAGAGAATAAAAAAAAATACACTCATCATCTATTTTATTTTTCCCACATCCCAAAAAAACTATATGTACAGATTTGAACTTCATCAAGAAGACTTCAATGGTGGGGAAGCTAATTGGTGTCAAAGAAGTCAACTCTGCATCAAGCTATAGTGCCCATAACTCATTCACTATGCCAAACAAGCTCTGAAACTTGGTCCAAATAGCCCAAGGAGTGGTTAAACCATATAAGTGAAATAGTAGACTATCAGAGATGTTCAATGCAATCAATCTCATGGCTTCATCCATTTTGTTTCTATGTTGAAGAACCTCAAAAGGGCACTGCAAAATAGGTTGGTTCTCATCCAGATATGACCATAATCCTTGTGACATAAGAAGCTAAGTCATTTGTGCTTTCTAGGTGTGATAGTTGTGTGGCATGAGCTAGGTCATAGAAGGGTCCGACATTGAGAGAAGAAGATGGAAGCAAAAGGGTTGATTCTAAAGAAAATTATAGAAAAGAAAATGCTCCCCCATTAAATGTATAAATATATTTCTCAAATACCAAAGCAACAACTATTGAAAGCACAAAAATTGAGATAAGCACCTAGATTTCAAATGTATAGAGAGAGGAAATTGAAGCCTCTACTTCAATGCCAAAAATAGGAGCCCAAATGGACTCAAAATGAAATGAAACTAGCATCATTGTCTCTATCTTAGAACCAAATTTTGACACTTCTTTTAGATGAGAAAAATACCTCCGTATGCTCAAGTTATGGCCAAAAATCTTACTCCTACTCCAAAATCAAGCTTTTTGGAAAATTAAAGTCACTAAATTTTTTTTGATGGTGATATAGCCATCAACTGCTCAATGCTAAAATAGAAATTCGTCTGCCAAAAAATGATGTTAGTAGCCGAAAAGTGATGTCACCCTACTGGAAAATGATGTTAGGAGGGGGCTGAGAAGATGATGTCAGTAAATCATGAAGTGACATTAGCAATCAAAATTTTGATGTTAGCCACCTATTTGGTGACTTTAGTAGCTATTAGAGAGTGAGTAATGGTTGAGTGGAGCTCTATGATGGTGGTGGTAGAATAGGGTGGCTTGATCAATGGAGGCAACTGTTGGGTTGGGTGGAGGTGGTCAGAGGGTAGCCTACCGGTGGCAATGAGGTGTTGGCTAAGCCATGGTTGTGCAACCAATGGTGACTAAGCCCTAGTTGGGCATGGATTGTGCTCTAGCGGTGGTGGGGTGGCCACTAGGCGAAGTAGCCCGGGTGACCAAAAAATAAGTTTTTTTTTTTTAAATTAATTTTTCATCCATATAGCCCTCCAAGAGGCTAATATTTTTTTCTAAAAGCTATAGTGGCCAAAAATTAAAAAAAATTACATGAATTTTGGTTGTACCAAGCCTTCTGAGCATGATGTCTACATCTATTTTTTCCCAAAGTGCCTACAAAAAATGCACTTCCTCCTGATTGAAGAAAAAACCTCAAAAAAGCTAAGGTTTGTGTCTCTAAATTGTAGCTTCAAAAATCTTCAAACTAGGAAGTAGTAGGGATGCTTAGATACCATGTAGAAGTTGTGAAAACTAATTTCATAGATTGCTAAGACCACCTACATGCAAATAACCTACTGAAGAGAAACTAGAGAAGGAAAGGTAGGACTTGGAGAATCTCAATGGTGTGAGAGAAAATATATTTTAACAATGAAAAATGAAATTGTTGTACAAAATAAAACTAGGAGAGCCTATTTATAAAGGCCTCTAGGATGCTCCTAGAATGAGCTAGAAAGAGCTAGGAGATAAGCATGACAACTAAGCGCATATCCATCAAAAGTGGATTATCCTCCATGTAGATGAGAGGATAAGTATGACAAGGTGTATCTCATGTAGAGATGATGTAGACACCATGTGCTAAAATAAAGTGCTAACTCTTATGTTGTTAGTAGAACAACTCATGAGAGTATGCAAAATCCTAGGTGACAAACTAATAAATAATGCATTTATCTAAGTAAACTTAATTAAAGTGTAAATAATAATAATTTACACTAATAATTTATTCTACCAAGAAAAATTTGCAGACCTTTCTTGTGACTAGGAAGGGAAATAGCAAGTATTTCCTTTTTTATTTCTATATAAATGGTTAGATCATCCTTAGATACAACATATCCTAATAATTTCCCTTGATTCTCAGATTTAAAGATACTCCATATTCTCTAAATCTTACAAGTAGTTGTCTAAGATGACCAAAATGCTTTGCAACATCTTTTGAATACACCATGATATCAGCAAAGCAGACTAACACAAACCTTTCAATCTTGTTTTTGAAGGTCATCTCTATTGCCTTTCGAAATGTGGCACTTGCATTTTTATCCCAAAAGGCATTTACTATAGTCATAGGTGCCCCATTTGGTAGTGAAAGTAGTCTTATATCTGTCAGCCTCTTTGACTAACACTTGATTATAACCCAAGAATCCATCCAAGAAAGAGAATCTCTCTGAACCACTAACCTTTGACAATATCTATTCCATGGAAGGGAGAAGATGATGATCTTTAAGGGAGGCTGGGTTAAGATCCCTAAAATCTACACATAGTCTAATTTTTGCATTCTTTTTCCTAATAGGGACAAGGTTATCCACCCAAGAGGAGTGCTTAATAGGAAAAATGATATTGCCCTCAATTAATTTGGATAGTTCATTTATCATTAGTGGCTCAATCTTGGGATTTATTGGTCTCTACTTTTGCCTAATAAGCTTGACATTGTCAACTAGATCTATGGGATGTTGAAACAAACTAGGGTCAAAACCCTTTAAAACATCATATAGCCAAGAAAATACATCATTAAATTCTTGACATAGATGAATATAATTTTCTTTCTTAGTTTTAGAACATACCTTCCCCATGTTTATCCCCTCCATTAGCAATTGCAATTGGCATATGATCTCATTTGTTTACAACAAGATCCATGCCTCTATCCCTTTCTTTAGGATTGAAGATGCTCTCTGATGTAATAAGACCCGTAAGAAACTTATTGGAGCTAAGGTTGATGATTTCATCACCATACTAGTCATGCAATCTTAGTTGATTTCTATCTAAGAACTTTGCTTCATTCTGATTGATCACCAACTCACTATCTCCATATACACTTAATGCTTGAATTTTTCTTTTTTGAACAAGTAAGAGACCTTGAATCAATGCCTCATACCTAGCCACATTATTGGCACAACTAAATTGAAGCCTAAATTTAAAAAAATACCTTTCTAATGTAGGAGAAACCAACATCACACTAGCCCCTTATTCATTTTTGTTCCTAGATCAATAAAAATTATATACTCCATGTCCCACTTATATCTTCATTGATTTTCATTAAGCTAGGAATAAGAGAATCCTTTTGTAATATACAATAAGTTCCCAAGATGGTCTCCAAGGTTTCTAGTATAGGATCAAACTAATATGCATTAGCCCATTCATCTAAGAGGAAATTAGGTATCTCTATTAGGGAAGTGGAAAAATTATTTTCTATGTCATTCTCATTTATCTCTAGAATGGTTTAGTTCATATTGATGAGATTAGGAGTGTAGGGCTCAATATGATGGAGGGCTAATGGTTCTACTCTAATTGAATCTTTGGTTCCATATCTAGTTCTGAAAAACATATATGACCAATCATAAGATATGTAACCACCTATTTGGGTAGTAAAATCTCTTGAAAGACAAATGAAAAATTGTGATTTAACCTCAACAATTGATATATCTAAAACTATAGTTCAATTAGGGAATGCATATAGGGCCATTTCAACATTCCCAAGGATTCCTATAGTCTTGATAGTACTACTATCTAACTATAATATGTCCTTAACAATGGGTTCATATTTCACTTCTAAAATGTCAGCAACACATTTGGACATTATTGAACTACTAGCCCGTAAATCAATTATACAATTGTGGACTAGTTCATCACCTATAATCGAAGAAACATAAAAAAGAGGACATCTAACCTTTTTACTTGTTTCTACCTACTTTGATGGTTGTACCAAACTCACTTCATATGTTATATCTTCTATGATGATGTATCATGTATGAAAAGTGGTTTCATTTACTTTATTGCACTTGCATCATGGATTAAAATATGATGATGTACTTTATTTCACACATGTATATTCTTTTATGTCTTTCATACCTTGTGACATGTACAGTGGTAATATTTGAGTTTAATGCTTTACAACTCCTACTATAGCAGCCTCTTTTTTGATGGTATAGTAGCAACAACATCCCACATAGAAACACAATTGTCTTCCTCATTTAATCTACCACAATAAAGAGGCATTAGATGCCTTGGTAGAATCCCTTGATGTAGAAGGTTGAGATGGAACACATGGAGGGTTCTTCACATATCCTTTACTTTTATTTTGCCTTTGTTGCTAAGGAGAATTAGCAGGTTGCTTAGCATTGTATTGTTGGGTAACTATTCTACATAAGGAACTGCACTTGATGTTGAAGCCTGATTAGGAGCAGGAGTAACCTCTTCCATAGGTCTTCTCTTTCTCCTTGTATTATAAGCACAAGAATCCTAGTTTACATTACAATTCTCTTCTACAAGATAGTTCGTGAAAGAATAACCATCTTGCTAAAAGGTATCTACATGTTGATTAGCATTGTGTTTCTAGGAAATTTCTTGCTCTAGTATAGTTATAGCTAAGTAAGATTCTATCTTTTGACACATGCAATATCCATAGGAGTAGTTACAATAAGGGTAGAAATATTGATCTTGGGAAGGATTTTTCTAAGGGACTAAAGCCCTATTTAGGTTGGTGTTTGAAGTTTGGGGGTGGTTGATAGGTCTATTTTGATTGTGATGATGGTCAATAGGTCTATTTTGATTATAGAGGAGATGACTCTAGTTTAGGGGTCTACCATAAATGGGACCTTGACTCTAGAGTTGGAGAGGCTTATTATTTGTAGACTGCTACCTCTTTATAGTCTTCAACTCATTTCTCATCTTTTTTACCATTGTGCTATTATCCTCCATCTTCTTTTCTTGATCCTAGATCCTCCTCTACACATTCTACATCAATGTCTACATCATGGCCTTAATCCTATCAGCTCCATTAGAGGATTTGGAGTCTACTGGGACCACAATGAAAGGCTAACTTGTAGAGGAAGTATGAATAGGGGCTATAGTAGGCTAATGATTGGGCATGTCGAGGAAGAAAGGCATTGGGGGCCTTGGAGCTAACTTCCCTCCCTATATCAAAATATTTTTTGCTCTTATGGAAACTTCAAAAGTATTTGGTAAAGTGTCACCTCCCATAGATTGTATACTGGTAGCAATATCACTATTCAAGGCTTTGGGATAATACAAGAATGCATTACCGGAAGAGGGCTTCATTGCAGTAGATATTTTGTCCCATGCCTTTTGAAATCTACAATTGAAATCAATTATATATTCATTGGGTACCATCTTGGTAGTTGTCAGATATTCTAAAAGTGATAGGTGATCACTTTTGTCCTCAAAATGCTTGCATAGGCCTACCCCTAACCCATCTCAATCAGCAATAGAGTTTTGAGGAAAACATCTATACCATTGTAGTGCCTTCCCTTTCAAGGATGAGGCTAGAAGATTGACTACTACATCAACATTAGGGATGCTATGAATATTATAGATGTTAGACACCTCTTGAATATGCTTGATAGGGGAAATGGAGGTTTCACCAATAAACTTAGGTGTACTTTTAAGAGCAGATACTAGTATGTCATGCCTTTGGACTAATAGGAGGGGGCTTTTGCAAATAAAGGTGGTGAAAGTATGAGCTCTAGTCATGTAAACAAGTGATCTAATGATATGAGAAGATGGTATTCTAGGCTAAGACCTAACAATATGACACAAGGAGCTCCCCTTAATACCATAAACTCATAACAGAAATAAAGAAACAACAATAAATGTGAGGAAAAAAATGGACTTCTTATTATCACCACAAAATGCGGAATTAAAAAATTCTCAATTACAATATACTAACCCAAATGGATGCCTTCAATACAGTAATCTACAAGATAGTACTACAAACTATCACCTAGAGTTGTCCTAGACAATGTTCAGGCCTTTCTTAAATAGGTAGTTGTATGCCACTCGAGAAGGTTCTAGATGCTCAAACTTAATACCTAGGGCTAACAGACCCTAATAATACACATAGATTCAACCAAATAATTTTTTGACAAATTATTTTAGAAATTTTGGTAGTCCAACTTCTGAAGGCCATAACTCATGAATTGTTCCTCTAATTGGCTATTATAACCACTTTTCAGAAATGCCAACTCATGATCTACAGGCTCAAAATGGTTCTAGTGCCCTTCCCTTGACTTTTTGAACCTCATCTAGGAACTCTAAGGTGTCCAATAGTGAGCTTAAAAAATTTTCAACAAAATTTTCCACCAAAAAACTACAATAACTTCTCCAATACTTATGATTGAGCAATGAGAATTTTATGGTAGGCTTACAAATTTAAAATGAACCTTCCTATAGAAAATGAGAACATTATAAGGTCATATGAAAAAAATATTAAAAATAGAAAGTTCCCATAAAAAGTAACCACTCTTTCTACTAGTCCTTATTAAAATAGAAAAGACTACAATACAAATATTTTTGGGTGATGCAAGATTGCTCTTACACCAGGATGCTCTTGCATTAGACACCTGAGGTAATTTGAGAAGTGATCTTGTCATGTCTTAGATGTTCAAAGGAAAACCAAGATGGTTAACCTCCTTCTATGCTAGCCATGACGAATCCTCAACTAATATCCTTTTTCATTTGACCAAATATTCCTCATAAGTTCTATTTTGGTACTTTTTCCAACATGACTATCTAGTATCTCCTCAATCTCCTTTATAGCCAAACTAGTTGTTGGAATGCTCCATTGCACTTTTGCAAATTCATCTCAATCACCTCCACAATACTCTATCAAATAAAAAATATTAAATATTAATAAAATATTCAATACAGTAGGCAACTCCACATCATGTGCATTTCTAGAATCATGCATCTTCACTATCTTGCATGGTCCAAACTTCTTCATGTTCAACTTATTATATGTACACTAGAAAATGCTCCTTTCTCAAATGAACCATGACTTTATCTCCAATCTAAAATTCCTTATATCTCCTTTTCACATTTTCCTTAGCCTTATACTATGTATTCATCTTTATGATGTGCTTCCTCACTATTGGAGTTGATGAAATCCAACTCCGAAGATGCCCAAGATCACCTGCATGCAAAAATCTGTTAAAGAGAAGCCAAGGAAAGAAGAGTGTGGAGCTAGAGAAAAACCCTAAATGAACATGAGAGAGAGAATATTGCGAAACAAGAAAAAATGTATTTACAATATGAAAGAATGAGTTGATACAATGAGGGAGCCCAAATATAAAGAGCTCCAAGAATCTCCTAGAACAAGCTAGAAGATGCTAGGAGATAAGTGTGACAACTAAGCATACATCCACATAAGGTGGAAAGTCCTCAAACAAAGTGAGAGGATAAGTATGACTTAGGAGAGAACAAAATCCCATATTGTCAACAATTTATACAAACTCCTAGACTACAACTAATTAATAAATGCATTTACCTAAGTAAGCTTAAGTAAATAGAATAAATAATTAGTAAATTAATTATTTACTCTAACACCCACCTTTAAGTGAAACTTAGGGAAATGCTTTAAGCTCACAAAACTAAGATGAAATGCAAAAATGCAGAATGGGTCCCGGTAATGAGGCCATGTTAGGTACCCATGAACAATGCAATCTCTATAACTAGAGCAAAGGAGAAAACCCAATGGGAAAAACCCCTCTCCAAAAAGAGATAAGAACCTAGTGAAAAAATGAAGAAGCCTCCAACTAGGGAATTGTCCCCTAAAATAGGAATAAGGAGTGATCATGAAGAAGCATCACTAAAGCATGAAGAAGTCACAAATCTACCAAACTATTGATCTAAAGAACCTCCATGGAAGAAGAGGGTACAAACCAAGCGTGTCTATATGGTAGATGATCCATCTCACGGAAATGCATAGGTAGCCAGCCACTGCAATCACCTTGTATATAGGATCAACCACTGAATACATAGCTCACACTAACAAAGTATCAAATCAAGGATATATTAGAACAACAACATAATGTTCCTTTAATGCAAATGGGGTGAGATGATAGGCAACTGAGAAGGTGGGCCAAATTCTCCTATAGATGAACCAAAAATGATGAGAGAGGAAGAGGTACAAACACCTATAAAGACACGGCCGCATTAATGCTACATGGGGCTAATATCATGGAAGGGAAACTCACTTGACAAAGGGAGAATGCTTAAAATAGCAAACAACTATCCCCTCTATGGTGTTTTATAAAAATAGTGCATGTACAATAGACTCAAAACAATGTTCATGACCCCCGAAATGCAAGAGTGGCACTTTATCTTAGTGCGATATATAAAAGTGCTTCAAAATGATAGCTACAATGATCAAAACCAAAAACAAGCTGATACAAAATATAGTATAGCTCAAAAAAAAGGAAACCATGCCAAAAAAATAATCCTTAGGCTTAAAACACTCAAGATATCCACCATATAGAAAAAATACAAAAAATATGATAGAAAGAGCATGGGCAAAAAACTAAGGAAAAAGACTATATTTTTGAAAAGGTGATAAGAACCAGCTTTTCAAAAATATAAAATTTTTAAAAAATTGACATGGGACACAAAAGATATGCATGCCAAAGCCAAAAATAGAACTTTGGACTTCAATAAAAAATAGGCAATTAAAAAGCATCAAAACCTAAAAATACCTACACCAATGTCTCTGCCTTGGAACCAGCTCTTTTGCACTTCTTTCAGATCAAAAAAATATGTCTATATGCTAAAGTTATGGCCAAAAAATTTAAGATAGGTCCAAAATGACCCTGAAGGAGAGGCAGGAAGGTGTTGATGTAGTGTTGACATCATGCTGACATCAGCAAGTCACGTACTTAAATTTGACAGCCTCAAGGTCATTGCCACAAAAAAAGGTACCACATGGCACACCACATGGAAAAAATGATGTGGTAGGGGTGAGATGGAAGTGGCCACATGATAATGTGCCATGTGGTGCACGTGCCACCTGTCACTCCCACGTGGTGCAAAGTGGCGGCAAACTTGTGAACTGGGTGAATGACATAGTTGACATGCGTCATTGAGTCTGCTGCTTACTGTGCAACTTCCCCACAGGCAGCGAACTTGCTAACGAGGCAGAGCTGCCAAGTGTCATGACCACAAGATCCAACTTGGGCGCAGGTGCTAATGGTGTAGACTGAGACAGGAGCAGTGTAGAGGAGGCTATTTAAAGAAGCATCGTGGTGGAGGCAGGGGAAGAAGGCTGAGCTGTCGAAGAAGTTGAGTGGCACGGTCGAGCTGGAGTACGAGGTAGTGCTACCTGTTGCAATAGCTGTGGGTCACATGCAGGCAGTGCGATGGTGGTCCCATGGTGGTGTGATGGTGGTGCATTGAAAAATATATATTTTTAAATTTTTTCGGCTCTGTGCATTTGTATAGTCCGTATGGCGGGGCTTGGACTAAATTTTTTTTTGTCCCAGAGCTCTATCTCCAAAATTGACAAATTTTATATGGATCTTAGCTAAAAAGTGCCTTCCAGATCCAATGGGAGCATCCGTTTGGGCTGAAAGTGCTCCAAAAATTTGCTGATCCCTCGATTTGATGAAAAAATGCACAAACAAACTAGGGTTTATGACTTCAAATTATGGCTTCAAAAATCCTTCAATAAAGAAGTAGTAGAGAGGCTCTAATACCATGTTGGAGTTGATGAAATCCAACTCCAAAGACACCCAAGATCATGTGCATGCAAAAAATTGTCAAACAGAAGCCAAGAAAGGAAGAGCATGGAGCCAGGGAAAAACCCTAAACATACATGAGAAAGAGAATATTGCAACACAAGAAAAAATGTATTTATAATATGCAAGAATGAGTTGATACAATGAGGGAGCTCGAATATAAAGAGCTCCAAGAATCTCCTAGAACAAGCTAGAAGATGCTAGGAGATAAGTGTGACAACTAAGCATACATCCAAATAAGGTGGAAAGTCCTCGGAAAAAGTGAGAGGATAAGTATGACTTAGGAGAGAAAAAACTCCTATATTGTCAACAACTTATACAAACTCCTAGACTACAACTAATTAATAAATGAATTTACCTAAGTAAGCTTAAGTAAATAGAGTAAATAATTAGTAAATTAATTATTTACTCTAACACTCACCTCCTCATGGATGTTCTTCAAATGTTCAGCAAAATCTTTTGCTTGAACAATACTTATATCTCCTTTATCTAACTTAATCAGTTTAGAAGCATTTTTGGGACTACTCCCATAAATAATCTAGAATGGTGATTTACTAGTACTCCTATTAACAAAATTATTATATGCAACTTTTGCCTATGGTAAAATCATATCCCATCCTTTTGGTTTATCTCCAGCCAAGCATCTCAACAAGTTTCCCAAACTGTGATTCATAGCTTCTATCTATCCATCAGTCTATGGATGATGTGATGAACTAAATTTCAAATCTATCTTCAACTTCTTCCATAATTTATGTTAGAAATATCCAAAAATTTTGGTATCTCAATCTAAAACTATACTCTTTGCTAGACCATGTAATCTCACCACTTCTCTGGAATAAAGTCTACTAGATGAACAACATCACTAGTCTTCTTGCAATGAATAAAATGTGCCATCTTTGAAAACCTATCAACCACCACAAAAATAGACTCATGCACATGTTGTGTCCTTGGTAATCTAAGAACAAAATCCATGCTGATATCCTCCTATGACTTATCTGGTACAAGTAATAGTTGATACAACCCTATATTCTGCTTCACTCCTTTTACCATCTGATATACTCTACAACTTTGTACAAATTTCATCACATCTTACTACAACTGTGGCTAGTAATAATTTTCAGCAACCAAAGCTATGGTTTTATCTCTACCAAAATGTCCAGCCAATCCTCCACTATGCTTCTCCTTGATGAGATTCTCTCTCATTGAACTTTTGGGAATCCACAACTGGCTTCCTTTGAACAACGTATTATCCTGGATCATGAAATTCAACCACTTTGTCCTATCAAGTGTAATAGGTTATGTACAAGCCTTCCATGCTTCACGAAAATCAACATCACCTAGGTACAATGCACTAAGTTCCTTGAAACCAACCACCTGTATCTACATTTTTGTCAACAAAATTTGTCTTCTTCTAAGAGAATCTACAACTTTGTTAGACTTGTTAGAATCTGATAAGATTAATAACCCAGAAAACTAGTGCAAAGAGTAAATATCTAAACTATGAATGCAAATGATACAAAATCAAAATAGCATCATAGAGTTACTCTCCAAGAGAGTAATGCAAATGCTGGAAGCAAAAATAGCATTAAGAGGACACAAAAACAAGAGATACAAATACAAGCCAGGTAGCATGCTTATAAAGGCTAGGAAGAGGGAGGAGGTGGCAACACCAACCAATGAGGAGAAACCATCTATCAGACTAAAGATAGCAAAGTATCTTCCCAAGATAGCTAATGGATGCTCACATGTAGGAAGGTGACACCTCACAACCATTCACCTAATAAGACATGCTTTATTAACCTAAGAGAGATTATTAAAAGTGTAGGAAAAACTTAGCAAAATAGAAAAAATAAAAAACTACACTAACACCCCCCCATAAGCGAAGCTTAGGTGGATGCTAACCTAGCAAAGCTATGAAAGAAAGAAAATGGGTCCCGGCAATAAGGCCTGATCAGGTACCCAATACAAGAAAAAGAACTAGATGAAGGAAACTAAGCCTCCAATCTAGGAAATGTCCCACAGAGAGGAATAAAAAAAGAGCATGAAGCTTCTCCGAAGCATGAAGCCTCAAACACTATCAGAAGAAACTACTGGAACCCCCACTGAAATAATGCATGACTAGGTAGAGAAGACAAAGTCTAAAGAGCTGATCAATTGAAGAGGTGACCTCCAAAAGTAGGAATGAATGAGTGTCTATATAGTAGATGAACCATCTCACCGAAATGCATAGGTGCCTAGCCACTACATCTACCTAGTACATAGGAATAAAAATTGAATATGTAGATCACTCAACCAAACCAAGGAAGCAATAGAGCCAACAGGTGAACCTCCCCATAATGCTAAACTGGGAGAGGGGTGACAAGAACACTGAAATGCAATGCCAAAAACATCTGCAAGAAGAAGAATCAAGAACACCAACAGTGCAATCGAAGTAAAAGCATAGGATAAAGGGTGGTGTCATCGACACACTGCATGGGCTAATGTCATGGAAGAAAAATTCACTTGACAAAGGTGGATGAGCACAAAATGGCAAAAAATCATGACCCCCCATGGCACTTTATAACTGAGTGCGAGTACAAACAAACACAAGGTGTACAAGATCCAAGATATGCAAAAGCAGGCACTTTATCTCAGTGCATTTATAGAAAAAGGAATGCAACAGAATAGAAGCATACAATGCTCAGAAGTCAGAAAGAAGAGTGAGACAAAAGAATAGAAGAAGAGATTCCAAGACCTGTAGAATCCAAGTAATCCGCTAGAGTGCAAAAGTGAAAAACTTGAAGGAGAAATAACTTGGATTAGAATCTGGATAAAAGACCTCTGCAACTGAATAACTCATAGAACCAGCTTTCCAACAATATCTGGCAAGCCCAGAAAAGAGTCTGAATGAGGGAGATATGGCTCCCGGAAGGCAAAATAGAACATCTAGCTTTGACTACAAAAATAGGCAACCAAACTATAGAAAAAATCAAAAAAACCTATACCATCATCTCTGTCTCAGAACCAGCTTTCCGACGCATTTTTTGGATCGAAAAAATACATTCGTATGCTAAAGTTACGGAAGAAAAACTAACAAGGCCTCCTCATGAAGAGCATATGCTAAAAGTGAAACTTGGGCACAATAATCAAGGAAAAAAATAGCACCACTGTGATCTACTCAAAAAATAATGCACTTTAAAAAAAGAATTGCCTCGATACGAGGTCGTATGAGAAAGTTATGATCCTTTGAAGTTTTCAAAACGAGAACTGTGCACAGTCATGGCTGAGAATCTGCAATTTTTGAAGAATTCATGCATGAAAATCAAAAAACAACTCTCCTAGTGGATAGAGCACAAAAAAAATAGCCAAGATCATAACAATAATCATCAAAATTGGAGTCCGTATGAGCAAGAATGAAACATTTGAAAACTGCATTCAAATCTGTGACTGCCAACGGAGAGGGGTATGGCTGTAGCTTTGCATGCTCGATTTTGCAAACTATACAGCTTGCATGCAAAATCTAAAAGATACCCAGATGATTTTTTGGGGCTGTAAACAAAACCTAGAAAGCGTTTTTCTTGTTGATGTATAGAAGATGTTGTTGTAGTGTAAATCAGACGCCTTTAACAGTAAAAAAATGGCTCCAAAAATCAAAAAATGATCCCAGCAACCAGAATATGACATGCAAATGCTGTATCAACTTCCTAAGTCCATCAATGGCATGCTGGAACCTGCAAAACTGATTGAAAGCTCCAAATATGCAAGTTGGTTGTCAGATTTGAGATTGAAACCCCAGAGAAAAACCATTTTTGTCAAAACTTTTCTGATTCTCAAGATCATCCAAAGATGCAAGAGAAGAGCATACTTCATTTTTCAAAAAACTACAATAAAGTTTATTTGCCTCCCCTGAATCTCTCAAATAAGGAAACTAAAATCTACCCTTGCACATAGAAAAGCTCTAATACCATGTTAGAATCTAATAAGATTAATAACCCAGAAAACTAGTGCAAAGAGTGAATATCTAAACTATGAATGCAAATGATACAAAATCAAAATAGCATCATAGAGTTAGTCTCCAAGAGAGTAATGCAAATGCTGGAAGCAAAATAGCATTAAGAGGACACAAAAACAAGAGATACAAATACAAGCCAGGTAGCATGCTTATATAGGCTAGGAAGAGGGAGGAGGTGGCAACACCAACCAATGAGGAGCAACCATCTATCGAACTAAAGATAGCAAAGTATCTTCCCAAGATAGCTAATGGATGCTCACATGTAGGAAGGTGACACCTCACAACCATTCACCTAATAAGACATGCTTTATTAACCTAAGCGAGATTATTAAAAGTGTAGGAAAAACTTAGCAAAATAGAAAAAATAAAAAACTACACTAACAAGACTTCCTACTCTTGTGCTTCAAAAAAAATGTATAACTTTGCAAAAACTCAACCCACTTTAAATGCCTTCAATTCAATTTTCCTTGACTATTCAAATATTGCAAAGCTTGATGATCAGTATAAAAAACAAAATCCTTATGAAGAAGATAGTATCTCCACTTCTTCAATGCTTAAACTATAGCATAAAATTCTTGATCATAAATACAATTTTTTTTTTGCATCATTCAACTTCTCACTAAAATAAACAACATGTCTACCTTCCTAGCTCAAAATAGCTCCTATTGTAGTACCACTAGCATTATAGTCTACTTGAAACACCTTGTTGAAATTAGGAAGTGCTAAAACAAGTTTCTTAGTAACCTTTTGTTTCAATAGATTAAAACTCTTATCTCTTCCTACAGTCCACTTAAACTATTTCCTATCCCCTCTCATTGTTTCAATCAAGGGTCCATAGATACTGCTAAAACTTCTTATGAAAATTTTGTAAAATGTATCCAGTCCATGAAAAGATCTTACCTCTGTCAAACTCCTTGGAGTAGGCCATTCAAGGATAGCCTTCACTTTCTTTGGGTCAATATTCAAACCTTCTCCTGAGACTACAAATCCCAGGCACACCAACTCTTTCTTTACAAAACTACATTTCTTCATGTTTATTAGCAACTTTTCTTCTCTCAACTTATCAAACACCTTGCAAATATGAATCAAATGCTCCTCTAATATCTTACTAAAGATCAATATATCATCTAGGTAAAAAATGACAAATCAAATCCATCTTCAACTTCTTCCATAATGTATGTCAAAAATACCCAACAAATTTGGTATCTCAATCTAAAACTATACTCTTTGCCAGACCATGTAATCTCACCACTTCTTTGAAATACAACTCTTCTACATGAATAACATCACTAGTCTTCTTGCAATGAATAAAATGTGCCATCTTTGAAAAACTATAAACCACTACAAAAATAGACTCATGCAAGTGTTGTGTCCTTAGTAATTCAAGAAAAAAATCCATGTTGATATCCTCCCATAGATTTTTTGGTATAGGTAATGGCTGATACAACCCTATATTCTAATTCACTACCTTTGCCATCTAACATACTCTCCAAATTTGTACAAATTTTATCACATCTTGCTACAACTATGGCCAATAATAATTTTCAGCAACCAAAGCTATGGTTTTATCTCTGCCAAAATGTTCAGTAAATCCTCCACTATGCTTCTCCTTCAATACTAAAGATCAATATATCATCTAGGTAAACAATGAAAAACTTACCCAAAAACTCCTTCAATACCTCATTCATGAGCCTCATGAAAGTGCCTGGTGCATTAGTTAGCCCAAAAAGAATGACTAACCACTAATATGGTCCTTCACTTGTCTTGAAAGCAATCTTCCACTCATCACCTTCTTTGGTATGAATTTGATGGTACCCACTCTTTAGATCTATCTTTGTGAAATACTTAGCTCCACTCAAATAATACATAATATCATCCATCATTGGCAATTGAAATCTATACTTTATTGTGATCTTGTTGATAGCATGAGAATCTATACACATTTTCTATTCTCAATTCTTCTTTGGTGCAAATACTATAGGTACAACATATGGACTCAGACTCTCTCGAATCAACCCCATTTGGAACAACTCATGAACTTTCCTATTCGACTCTTTACTTTTTGTTAGTATCAATCTATGCATTGCCTTGTTTGGAAAACTAGCTCCTAGAACCAAATCTATTTGGTGATTGGTCTTCCTCACCAGGGGCAATCCTTCAGGTACATTATCTAATACTATATCAAAAAACTCTCTCAACATTTTTGCAACTTTTGTAGGTACCTCTTCTAGTTCTTCTTTACTATCTTTACGAATTATAGCAAAACACATATGCTCATGCTTCATACCTTTAAGAAAATCTTTTCCATCAACAAAACATATTTTGGCAACACTATATACCTTTTCTTCTTTATCCTTCAATAGCTTCAACTTATGTCTCACTCCATCCTTAGTTAGAGTGTAGGTATTTGCTTGCCCATCATGTATGATATGCCTGTCAAACTGCTAAAACCCACCTAGCAACATATGACATATGTCCATAGGTATGATATCACATAGTACCTCATCCTGGTAGCTTCCAATCTTGAACTTCACAAAGCACTGCTCATTGACCATGACCTTATGGTCATCTTGCACCCAAGCAATACGATATGGACACAAGTGTTTCTCCCTTTTTAGCTTTAACTTGGTGACCATTATTTCTAACACTAGATTTTTATTACTTCCACCATCAATGATCACATCACAACACTTATCTTCACATCTACACCTTGTGCAAAACAAGCTCCTTCTTTGTTCAAGTTCATTCTCACCACTCAACAAAACTCTTTAGTTAACTAGGACTTCTCCTCTTTTAACATCTTCATAATGTGAGGATCTGGCATCTTCATCAACATACACAACTCTCACCTAACCTTCTATTCATCAATCTATCCTTCCTTGGTGTTGGGTACATTAAAATCGTCTATGCCCTTCTTCCACATAGTGAAAACATTTTCCATGGAAACCTCCTCTTCCAGATCCTTGTCCTTTGTCTCTTCCTTTTTGATCTCTATTGTTCTAATCATGGAAACAATTGAGATTGTTTCCCCTATGGTTCTAACAACTACTTCTAGCCTCATCCTTGTTCTTTTGATAATCATTATGACCAGCATAAGATCATTCACCAGATCTTCCATCATGACCTCTTCCACTATTCTTATTGTCAAACTTCTTGATTAGTTTCTCCTCAACTCTTAGGGAAAACTAGTATGCCTACTCAATACTTCTCATTCGAGCTAGACTTAGCTCATCCTGAATGCTTGAGCTTAACCCATTAAGATAATGGGTGACTTTCTCCTTATTAGCTTCTACATGGCCACTTCTAATGAGAACTCAGTAGAACTCTTCGATATACTCTTGAATAGATTTTCCTATTTGCTTTAACCCATACATTTTCTTGAACAAATCAAGCTCATAATCCATAGCAATGAATTGTAACTTCAATTTTGTTGTGGTCTCCACAACACATGCCCCATTCCTTACTAAGAATGGGGACCCCTACTTTTTTTGACTCCCAAACTCATAGTTCAAGAGTCGGGAGAAGAAAACTCGATTAAATAAGTTAGAAACTTGAGTCCAAAAATCACAAAAAAATCAAAAAATTGAATCAAGTATAAGTTGATGTATATTTAATTTCTTATACTTAAGATATATTTTAATATATGCGACAAATCTTTTGAGATAGGTTTCAAACCTCCCCAAGATAAGGTAAAGATTCTAGGAAATTTCAGGACTTCAAAAATCTAGACTTAGCCAAATTTCAGGGCTTCAGGAACCTTGACTTAGCCAAATTTCAGGGCTTCAAGATTTCAGACTTAGCCAAATTTTAGGATTCATCTCCAGTTTTGTTTGAGTAGCTAGTGTGTCTTAACTATGCATTGTTAACTCTACAGACTAATATTTTCTTCTTGTGTAGGTAAAAATGGCATCATCAACTTGTCAAGGTCATAACTTTTGACTCAGGCATCAGAATTTAGAACCACTTACACCGTTAGAAAGAAGAACTGAAGATCTAATTTCAATCCCTAAAATAGTGAGCCTTTGATTGCCCAATTTTAGGGACCAATGAGAGTTTCAACTTGAAATTTTGAGCAGAAGACCTCCAAAAGGGTCATTTAAAAATGCTTAGAAAATTTGTGAAAAAATATGAAAAATTTGCAAACATTTGATAGTCTTGGATAATCTAGATCACTTGGTTACTCTCTGGGAAGGATTGGATAGGTGAAGAGAAGAAAAAGGTCAAAGATACAAAGGTTGGACACATAAAGAAAATTAGGTTCCTCATCTTATGCAGCTACTGGGGACAAGATTCAACATAGGTGTCTGGAGATTTTTCGATTGAAGAAGCAGAGCGAGTGCAAGTTTATGAAAGTAATTGGCTATAAAGAGGGTGTAAATCATCAGGAAGGGGCATGGGGCATATACAAAAAGTGATCTAAAACCTCATTTGAGCAAAAGCCAAAAACTATTTTCAAAATTGAGAACTTCAATTTTTTGGCAAATTGAGCTCCGCAGGTATGTAGCTCTATAGGTATGTAGCTCCATAGATCCGTAGCTCCATAGCTCTACATTTTTGAGCTCTGCAATTCAGAGGTGCACCAACAGTTAATTGCTAGTTCCAAAAATATCACTTTTCATGCATTGGGAGCACATTCTGATGGCAAGTTAACTCTGATACATGCCTAATGAAGGGCCAGCTTCTATTTTTGGTGTCTCCATGCACTTCTACTTCAATTGATGGCTCCCTCCTATTTTCCCTCTCATGCTTTCATTTTTTTTGACATGTAAAGGTCTCATCCATCCAATTAATAAATAAAATATGGATGGAGTCCCTCTAAGCACCAGTTAGATTGTCAGTTTGTATATATTTAGTTTGTTTAAATGTTTTAAAAGCATTTTATTGCATCAAGATATCTCTCACTCTCAACATGAATTGAGGAGAAGATTTCTTATAAATACCCCATTGTAAAATGTAAAAAGGGTTGCTTTTATTAAGCAATAAAATTATGCTTTTGGTGCTAGCATTCAGAGTGTAGTTATTCTTGCCTGAATGTGTCATTGTTTTGTTGATTTTATTCATGAGATTGTGATTGAGCCAAAATTTTATTGCGTTATTTCTAGTTGTTTGATCTTTAGTTCTGGTGTTTGATACAGATATATGAATTCCGTTGACATAACGAGCTTGAGAAGAAATCACTCGATTGTGTCTACATAGCTTTTTGTGTTTCATGAGCACACTTTTCGTGGCCTTGCAATTTGATGAAGAGTGAAACATCATTTGATTTGTTAAATATTCTCATTGACGATTGCATCAGTAGATTCTAGGAAGCTCTACTCTTGTTTTCATTGGTTTCCTAGCGATTTCTTCGAAGGTTCAACTCACAACATGTTGTGTTCTATAGCTTATGTCTGTTTAGGAATTTCAATTTCAAGTTATTTGATTTCATGTTATTTGCTTTATGTTTTGTTATTTTCTTTGCTAACCCCCTTGTTAGAATAGGACCTCATAGTAGCTGCATTGTTAAAGTTGCATTCATTGAAAAATAGAAAATACACAAATATTGTTCTTTTGGTGTGATACTTTGAGACAACGAACATATTTTACTTGATTCCAAGGTAAAAGAGTTTTGGATTCAGCAAAGGCCTCGTCATGAACATTCACATTTATCTTCTACTAAGAAGATTTTGGTATCTCGCAAGACAAACACTAAACCTTGGAGTGGATCCTTAAAAAGATTTTCTTTTCAAGAGAGGAATTACATTATGGATTTCTACCATTGACCTCGTGCAAAATGAATGCCCAACAAGTTTATCTTTCTTCCAATCCCATATGGTGATTTTGTCCTTTCCCTTTCTATTTTGCTCCAACTAAACCTCTTGCCATCGGATCTTTGCATGTCCCTTTAGTTTTGCCGTTGCAAACTTGACCCTATCAGGATCATCAATATCTTCATACTCAAAGTACTCCTCTAGTTCATTGATCCAATCAATCAGCTCCTTTGGGTTAAGATTTCCTAAAAATGTGGAAACCTCAAACTTAGGTTTTTTTCCAATCTTGGAGATGGCCCTAAAAAGCCTCCCTTCCTTTGGATTTAGAACTACTTTTGCTTTGGCATTTTCTTCTACTTCATCCTCATCCTCACTTTCATCTCTTATGGCAAGTTTTATTCCTCTATGAATTTGTTCTTCTAATGCTTGCATTTGTCTTTGGAGGGCTCAAAAACCCTTAGGTGTAACACCAACAACTCTTCATGGAGGCATTTTTGTTCTTCCACTAAAACCCTAGTACAAACTACCTCACAATTAGCTATTTATCTACACACTCAGCCCAAACCATAGTCCTAGTATGAACTACTTCATAGCCAGTGATCTATCCACACACTCAAGAGCTCTAGCTCTGATACCACTTGATGCAGGGAGCTCCCCTTAATACCATAAACTCATAATAGAAATTAAAAAACAACAAAAAATGTGAGAAAAAAATATGGACTTCTTATTATCATCGCAAATGCAAAATTATAGAATTCTCAATTACAAGATACTGACCCAAATGGGTGCCTTCAATACAGTAATCTACAAGACGTGCTGCAAACTATCACCCAAAGCTATCTTAGACAATATTTGAGCCTTTCTAGAATAGGCAGTTGTATGCCACTCGAGAAGGTTTTAGATGCTCAAACTTAATACCTAGGGCCAACAGACCCTAACAATAAACATAGAGTTGGCCAAATATATTTTTGACAAATTATTTTAAAAATTTTGGTAGACCAAGTATTGAAGGCCATAACTCATGAACTGTTGCTTTGATTGGCTATTATAACCACTTTTTAGAAATGCCAACTCCTAATCTATAGGCTTAGAATGACACTAGTGCCCTTTCGCCAAGTTTTAAGACCTCATCTAGGCTCTCTAAGGCCTCCAATGGTGAGCCTAAAGATTTTTCAGTAAATTTTTCCATCAAAAATCTGCAATAACCTCTTTGATACTTATTCTTGAGTAATGAGATTTTTATGGTAAGCTTACAACATTCCAAGATCATATGACAAACTTACTAAAAATAGCAAGTTTCCATAAATAGTAACCACACTGTCTACTAGTCCTTATTAAAATACAAATATTTTTGGGTGATGCAAGATTGCTCTTACACCCAGGATGCTCTTGCATCACAACAAGAGGAGTGGAGATGGATCTTGTAGGGGTATGTGCTATTGCTGCACTCCTAACTAGTGATAGAGATACCCTAGCCTTTTTTCTTGGATTAGAAAAAGAAAGCTCTTAATATTGGAAATTACCTCTAGAAGATTCCCTTGTATGTGTCTTGGGCATGAATCATAGCAACTTTAGTCTAAAACTAGATTTTCCTTGAAGCTTGGAGTTGCAAAGTACCTTTGAACAAATGAGCCTCTTGAAGGCTTTATACTGAAGGTGGTACTAACTCCTCAACATGAACATGTAATCTCTCTTTGACACTAGTGAACTTTAAATGTTTTAATATGTGGTCCCACCAAGCATATCAAGAACTGTTGTCATGAAAGCTTGTACCCTTTTCCAAAGTTTTTACTTGAGAACAACCTTGTGAAATATGGATCAAACCTCCAAGCTATGGGACTTGAACTATAAGGTTGAATTTCTAGAGAAGGTTGGTTTCCTCTACTATTAGGATATAGTTAAACTATTTTTGAATAGAAAAGGGAGAAGGAATACATGAAAGTAACTACCTAATCTATTCTAAGGAGGTGATGCACCAAAATAGGGTGTTTAGACCAATCTCTACCCATACACAATACCATTATCATGACAATCGAAAGATATACAGATTCAAACTTTCTTTAATTTATTAGCTACATATAGATCAAACAACCAAACAAGTGATAGAAGGAAAAAAGGCTTCACTTCTTATCATTCAGAGGCCAAAAGAGATACAAAAATGTAGATTATAGATATCCATAGTATATTGAAGAGAGGTATACAAAACTTGCATATTAAATTGCTGGTTGAAGAAGATAAGTTAGGAAGTCATATAATTCAGAGGAAAAGAGGGAATCTATAGTAGCATGTCAAGGCAATACTAGAGAAATAGAGAAGATTCAACCCTAAGAATGAGTACAATATCTACCTTTATAGTGTAAGTATAACTCAAATAGCTTCCACCCTAAGATAAAATTCAACCACTACATCAAATTTATAGAGAATAATTACTACAAAAACTAGAAAAGATATGATCACAACACAAACCTAGATGTGAGAAGATCACTTATTCACCAAACAAAGCTCTGAGAGGTCAAGAACTATGATCATTAGCTTCTAACTAAATATATGTATCAATAGATGTTGATGGAGTGTCCCTTTGCATTCATCAGACCTAGGGAATGATGAAAGTGGTTGTAGGAGATTGAAAAGATTGGATCCATGATTGAGGATCTACTTCCTCTGTCATCAACTTGCCAAATTGGCCTTGTTATTTGGTCAACTAGAGGCAACCATCAAGCCTTGCCACATGGACCAAAAATCTCTTACCATTGTACCACTTTGTCAACAATTCAATCTTATATTCTATGTTTAACCACTTGTGATCTCAACTTCAGCACCACCTTTATCGAATAATAGTTCTTTCTTGTGAAACTATGACCAATTGGTTATTGCTACTTTGTAGGTTGTCCTTAACATCTTTCATTAACCACCATGATGTTGTGAAGAATAAGATCTTGACCTCATTTGCACTGTCACCACTTTGGCCTAAGGTTCACCTTCTAACCTTGTGACCAAGTGAAACAATGAAAATCTCTTGATCACAACTCTAGCCTTAGCTTCTTCTTAACCTATTGCAACCATGCACTAGCCATATATCTAAAAGGTCTAATGGTGTGAAATGTATCCTTGAAACATTAAAGACTTTCCCTTTCCATATTATTGCAACTTAAACCATATCATATCAATATAACCTTGCGACCAGGCAAAAATAATACAATTGCACCTTTGCCACCTTGACCTTGGTTGAGCCAACTAAGTCTATGATGATATGAACAAAAAGTAATTGTTCTTTTGCCACATTGACTTTGGTTAAGACAACTAACTCTATGATGATGAGAACACAAATCAATTATCTCTTCACCACCTTGACCTTGGTTGATCTAACTAACTCTATAACACTATGAACATAAAGTGATTGTACCTTCACCACCTTGACTTTAGTTGGCACTTAACCAATCATCAATATGTGAATTGTACAACCACAACTTGAAATTTTCTAAGGAATAACATGAAATGAAGGATATAGCCAATGTTAAATTATTTCATAAAAAATCTTAGGTGACTATTGAATGGATTATCATTTGAAATTTATTTTCTAGTGGGAGGGAATTTTTGGCTTATATTAACCTTCTTTTCAAGTGCCAAATGGATTATCCAAGCTCATTATTGATGGGTTCTTACAATGCACCATTGATGGAAGATGGTTCATTTATGCAATTCAAGTTCACAGGTGACGTATTCTTGTGAATGACTAGTTATATGAATCATGTAATCTCAAAGAAAGACACCTAATTATACTTTATTACAAAAATTCTATCTAATTAGTAAGGCCATGTAGTTTAGAATGCTTGGATATATACAATGAAAGAGGATAGGTGTGTACATGCAAAGGTCTCTCCTACTAAGTAAATGTCTAAATCTTTTAGCTCAAGAAATTTCTCCAACCAACGAGCAAGGAAATTCGAATTATCTTGACTTGTAACATGATACATACAATTGATTTATTTCAAGAGTATTTTTACAATCAGTACTATCATGCCACTACTAGTTATGTACTCAAAATATGTAGTATAATAGAAAGGGTCACATTACCCATGCCAGATTATGTATCATTGGAGTTATTGTCTACAGTAGTATTGGAATATGAGAACCCCAATCCACTAGTTCTCTCTACATACAACATGTTTTATTCTATCACTTCCAAAAGGCCAGACATAAGTTTAGCTATGCATTGAACCATGGGACATTCTTTTGCATCATCATTATATTTGAAAGTTTTAATTGATTGAACCTATTAGACTACAAAGATTGGTTCTAATTTGGATGCTTCCTTAGCTATATTTCTAATATCAGGCATAAATCCCTGCAACCAACTATTTTTTTGAAGAAAAGCCTTATAATATGCTATACATAACCTTTATTATTATAGGCTATGGAAACTATTATATGAACTTTCAATTTACAATTCAAATGTAAACATCAAAATCATGATTCTATAGAAATATTTAAAAGACAACTTTGAAAAACAAAAATTCAATAGAAAAAGTCAATGGAATTTCTTCAAAATCCTATTAAGAAGCAAGTAACCTATAGATACTATTATTATATTTCTTTGATACCTATGACAATTTTACTATTACACATATGATAAGGTGTGGACAAGATTTTGAACAATGTCTACACCAAACTTGTTTTCATCAAGTAGTACATGCTAATGTGTACCTCTAATATTGGAAATCTAATTGAAAAGATCATATTGATTGAAAAGAGGGAGATTGTTGATAAACAATGTTTTCAATCATTGTTTTGTCACTAATGTCAAACCTATCCAAGTACTATCACTTAGTTGATTGATTAAGAGGACTTAATCAACAAGATGTAACAAAAGTACCTAAGGGAATGGTTGAGTTATGGATTTGTAATAAAGTTCAAGGATTAGTTAAGACAATGGTAAAATGATGTATTGATAATATACTTGAAAAAAATAGAGGTTGGCCAGACTTAGAAACTTTAGAAGTATAATATGTAACAAGGTTGTCTACAAAGCTTGACTAAGTTCATTAGTGAGTGTCGAGCAAGCTAGTTCATACTGAACATATTTTTAGTTAGTGCTGAGTGATATAGAAGGAGATGAGATAATTTAGGTGCCAAGTGTATATGAGCAATGTTAGTATGCTAATAGAAACCAAATTTAAATAAAGCTTCTACAAACTAAACAAAATTCATAAACTTCAAGATAGACTAAGATGAACTCTCAATTGAGAATATGAGCCATTAATGGACTCTCTCAATGAGAAGATCTCTTGTTGAGTGGCTTTGTCTAAATAGATAGGATGTATGCTCAAGCTTATGCTTCAAAAAGGGCTTCAAATGGAGTTGGAATTTGGGTGTGAGTGTATGGTTTTGATGTAAAATGGCTTCTCAAAATGGCATTATGACTTTACTTCATGGATTGTGTTATTTTGCAAAGGGGAAGGATCCAATTTATAGCAAGAGGCTTGAGGGATTGAGGGCTAAGATGCAAGGATGGGGACAAGCTCATGGAGGGCTGAGATTGCATGAGAGGAGAGCACATGGATTGTGCTTCCTTACAACCAATCAGAGAGTGACACATGTCACAGGGTGAGAGGATGGAGGAAAGGGGAAGGATGAGTCAACAAAGGAGGCTCAAGGGATAAAATATTCATAAAGACCCTCATAATGGCTTGTAAGAGAAATAAAAGGGCTTGGAAGAGTCATTTATGGCCTAGTGGGCTTCATAAAGTTTTATGGTTGAGATATTTTGACGGAGATGAGAGAAATTTCAACTTGGGCTTGATTAGGAGGTTTTTAAGCTTTCTTAGGCTTGTGCAAATGATTAGAGGATGGATTAGGATGGTTTAGGATTAGCTTAAGGATAGGCAAGTGGATGGCATTTAATGAGGGTGGGTGAAGGAGGAGATATTTGTTAAGTTTGGCTTGGGTTAGTAAGTCTTAACCCATGTTTAGAGAATGTGACAATGTTAGGAGGGGATTAGGATTAGGTTTAAAGACATCTTCTAGAAGAGTCTAGACTTTGGATGAGGATAAAGACTTTCTAGAATAGTCTAGAACTTCCTAAGATGAGGATGAAGACTTTCTAGAAGAGTCTAGAACCTCTTAGGATGAGGATAAATTAGATTTTTAGGAAATAAATAAAGTTTTATTTATTTCAAAGGTTTGGGTTGAGGAGATATTTATTAAAACTTTTTTAATAAACATGAGGATTAATATTTAATCTTAATTAAATATTTTGAGTTGAGATTAGGGGTAGGAAATGATGGGATTAGCCTTTAATCAAAATTCAAAAAGAATTAGAAGATTTTGAAAGAGGTTAGTGGTCTTAAGAAAATTGGCCAAGTTTTGGGCAAAAAATAAATTTTTTATTTATTTTGAGTTTTTTGGTCAATTTATTAATTAAATAATTAATAAATAAGGAAATAATGTTTAAATAAGATTTAAACATTTTTGGGAGGGATTCCTTAATTAAATATTTTTAATTAAGATAAAGGGATTTAATGGCATAAAAATAAATAAATAAATAAATTAATTAATTAATTAATAAATGATGATGTCATCAAGAATTTTTCAGAAAATAAAAATACTTTATTTTCTAAAGGTTTTTAGGTTCTACATTTTGCCCCTCTTTGATGTGATGCCGCAAGCGGCATGGTATCAAAGATAAGAAAATAAGATGCCCAAGGCTAGAGCAGAAGAGGAGAGAATGAACTGCAAGATGCCCCCTCAAGAAGGTGGCGGGGAGAGAAAGTGAGGCTTGATGACTTCTTGAAAAGTACAAGAATTCAAGATGAGCAAGAAGACTCAGATTGGCTTAAGAGAAGAGGTTTAGTTAGTGCAAACTCTCACTACGGGAGAATGATAAAGGGAGAATCAGAGGCACAAGAGGAAGCAAGCTTAAGATCTCAGGGATTGCAGAGGATGAAAGAGTGGAGCGCTATAAAAGGAATCCAGGATGGGGATATGAATGAGGGGATTAAAAAGCTAATGCAACAAGATTTCAAAGAGTTAGATTGGTGAAAGATGGGTTTTGAAGATCCCTAGGACTAGGATTGTGGATCTCGAAAGATGAGGCTTGGTGGATTGATTTGGATTGGTGGATCCCTAAGACTAGGATTATGGATCCCTAAAGCTAAAGGTGAGGAGTGATTCAGAGAGATACTGATGCATAAGCTGGGGTAGGAGAGATGGATGCTGGATATGGATGGGGGATAATGGAGATGAAGGAAAACCATTGAAGCTTTTTGAGCAGGGGGGATACTTCAAAGAGAAGTACCACCATGTAGTTGAGCACTAGATTTGCTATAGGACTGTTGGTTAATTGCCAAGGTTACCAAGAACATCAAAGCCTTTTCACCAACTATCTAGAGGACTGATGAATTGACTCAAAACAAGCACGCAAGGATTGCCCCAGTATCACACATGAATCCCAGAGGAAGCAGTGTTGAAATGACATTGGGTAACCCACAAGCAGAAAAGAAAACAAGCAAAAGACATGATCAAGACCTTACGCTCTGATTGCCCCATTTGTAGTATACCATGATATGGAAGATCATGACAACCTTGAGGAGGGCACAAGGAGATTTCTTGGAAAAGGTATTGCAAGACCCAACAGGGAAGAGTCCAAATCGAAAGAAAGTTAAAATCTAAAAGAGAATCATTTGCCAACGAGATGGGTAGGACGAGGTACTAACAGACCAAGATCAGACATGAGGAAAGCTATATCCTGCAAGGACCTATCAGAGAGCACCTAAGCTGGTGGATTTGGATGAGTGATGCATCTTACAAGCTGAACTAAGAAGGATAACACTTTGGTGACATGAAATCTAGCTAAAGGATGCATTGGAATAGCTAACCAAGATGTGTGATGGGTGCAAGATGTTGATGAAGGATGAATTGACATGAATGCTGGATAGATACAATGGTACTAAGCTAAAGAGGATGTACAAGCTGATGGACCAAGATATGTTACAAACTAAAGCTGACCAAGATAGTTACAAGCAGGCAAAAGCTTAGGATGATAGGATAGCAGGATGGTTCGATGCTATGCAAGATGCAAAAGCTAAGGATGGGGTGATAGAAAAAGATATGGATTTGGGGAGGATGTATCCCAATGATGATGAGAGATTTTGTGACAAAGGATAGCTAGAGGAGTAGGATGAGATGGCTAGATAGGATGGTAGATAGCTAGGATTATGATGGATATAAAGAGATGACATTGGGTTTGCATGAGGATAGCCTAGAGCTAGATACCAATGACAAGGGAGCATGGACAAGAAAAGATCTCCAAGGAATATAGTGCCCCCAATAAGAAGATAACATGTGGAAGGAGGTCTTATGATGGATGTGATAGGATTGAAGATAGGATGGAAAAAGTTGAAGGGGCTAGGGAGATGGATGATAGCTGGGATGGTTGGCTGAAGCTGCATGAGATAAGTGGATGGTGTGAGATGGAAGATGGAGGGTGGAGGATAGGTGCATAGATTGGAAGATGGAGTTGGATGTCAAGAGATGACCAAAAGCATGAGGGTGATAGGCTAAGCTGGGGATGGTGGGATTACGCATGACGCTTGTTTGCCAAGTTTTCATCATGGTACTTGTCCAAGGCGCTTGAATTGCCAAGTTTTCACCAGTGGTCGCTTTATTTTTCTTTATTTTTTTTAACTTTTTGACTTTGGACTTAGCTGGAATGATTTTGGCTTTCTTCAGCTATTTTGGCTATTTTGGGATTTTTCACTAGCTGTTGGAATGTTCAATTTTGTTGCTAGCTGTTGGCGCACCGGATGTGTGATTTATGAAATAGATTGGATTAGATGGGATTGATGGTAGGAGATGGAGGAATGAAAAGGTTGGAAAGGAGCATGAGATGGGGATGCTTGCAAGAGCAACATTGGCACATGTTGGGACGGGTGTGAAAAGAGCATATGGGAGATAGATGGTAGATGCGGGCATGATGGAGGATTTGTGGAAGCGTGCTTGGGGATATAGGCACCCAAGATGGAGTTAGGAGATGGGGGACATGAGTCATTGGATGGAGGATTAGCAATGGTGGATGCCATTATGCATTGGGTTTCAACTTTTTTCTTTGGGATCCACATGGTTTTGGATTTTCTTTTCATAGGCTTTTGCATTATTTTGCATTCTTTGATTGGATTTTTCCTTTTTGGAGTATGTCTTTTAGAATAGACATATGATTGCCTAGGATGTGGATTTTTAGCTTTATGCATTTTGAAGTTGGCATTTACATTGCTATGGTAAGCTTTGGGAAGATGTTTAGGAGAAGCTTTGTGAGATGGAGAGGATATGGGAGAGCATGTAGGGGGATGATGATGGATGATGTGCCTCAATATGTGCCTTTGTTGATCTTGCATAGGAATGGAGGGAATATGATTTGAATGATGGCTGATAGGAGGATGGAGGATGGTAGATTTTGGGACATAGGGACCCAAAATGGATTTAGCGGATGAAGGGGGGATATGGTAGGTTGTTTTAGTTTGCAAAGATGGTGGAGGGGGGATGACATAAGATTTCTTGAAGGAGTGATGGGAGGCTGGCATGGGGGGTTTGGAGATAGGCTTGGTTTGGGGGTGTGGTGTACCAACACCTTTAGATGGTGAGCCTTTGGATACATATCCAAGACCATGAAATCCTAGATTTTTTTGTGCAATAATAGGCTTTCTAATTCCTTTCTCTTATGGTCCTAAACCTTGACCTTGATAATGCCATCGATTGAGCATTTGAACTAGCTGAGGATACTTTTTGTTTGCAGAAAATGGTGGAAGTGCTTTATCAGATGTACTGCAATAGGGAGATACTATTCTTAATTCTTATGTTGAGAGGAGGCCACTATGGATGAATGTAAGTGAACCAAGAGGGTATATTATAGATGGTGAAATAGCTTGGATAGGTGGTAAGAGGGAAGCATGGAGTGGAGGAGATGGTAGGATAGGATCTTGATTTAGCTGATGGGATGAAAAGATATCCTACAGTAGAGGAGGTATGGCTTGAGGTTTTGGAGATGGAGGGGATAGTGATTGCACTATGGATGGAAGACATGGTACAATGATATCTTCTTTTATGCTTTGGGGGATGTCAACATGCTTTTGGGTAGGATCTTGATAGGATTGGAGTGGAGTGGATGGTGTGATAGGAAGTGAAGGGATGGACTCTTCAAAGGAAGCAGATGGATAGATAGGAGATTCAATAGTGGAGGTGGGTGAGTAGAAGATGGATGCATAAGGGTCATTATGGGAGATTTGAGAAATTCTTGGAGGTGATGTGGATAGGATTTGGAGGGTTTTGACAAATGGTGGTATTTTGATACTTGCAGGAAGTGGAAGGATTTCAAGCAATTTGATGGATGGTATGGGGATGATAGCTATGGGAGATGGAGGTGATATCATGGATGGGGAAGCTTCATTACTGACTACTTCACATGGTTGGATTAGATGACATGGCTTATCGACTGCTGGAGGCAACTTTTCTTGTATTTCCTCTAGGAGATTCCTTGGAGACTCGTGTATTAGAGGTGGAGGTGAATTGACAGGAATAGCTAGTGTGATGGGGGTGGAGGATTTGAAGCTTGGTTGATTGGGTGATGGAGGAGAAGCTGGGATATCAGATGGCATGACTAGATAGTTTGGAATAACTCTTGAATTTTGGGGGATGGTTGGTGGAATGTTTTTAAGGCTCTCAAGATACCCTTCATAGTCAACAAGATCTTCATCATCATTGGAAAAGGAGGTGGCAGCAGCAAGCACAATACAACCAAACACATCATGATAGGATTGGTACTTCATGCTTTGATGATGAGTTTTATGGGGATGGGGTCTTGCATATGGATGAACATGGAAGCTCATGGTCGGATTTGGATTAAGCTCAGATTTTGTATTGGTTGATGAAAGATTTCCTAGGGAGAGTCAAAGCTATATGATAGACCTAAGGAGGATTGGCTGGAGATTTTTGGCTTTTTGGTGGATGGAAGACTTTCAAGGGTATGCTGTTAAAAAGTGAGAGTTTTGCTTTCCTATGCGTTGGATTGGTGGAGATTGTGTCAACTTAAGGATAGACTAATGATCCTATGGGCATGACACGAGATTGACCACTTGTGGATCCCAACCTTTAGCTCAAGGTGATGAGGGATAACAAGTGACAAAGCTAGATTACCCTAGACAAAGCTCTGTTAAAGGGATAACCTTGGTGAGGCTGGTGGATTGGTCAGATTGATTGGATAGAAAATTCTAGTAGAATGACAACAAATCTCTAAAGGCTTGGGTGTGATTTTTGATTGGGTTGCTAACTGGTTGGGAGGGGTAATTTGGAGAGACTTTGGATTTGGGATTGTTCTAAAGCAAGGAACTAGATAGATTCGGTTGTAGCAGGGGAGCTTGGATGATTTTTTGATGAGGTAGTGACTATGCTAAGTATGCCTTGAGCTAGGAGATTTTTTCTTTTTTGGGATTTTGACCAAAGTTGGCAAACATTCATTCAAAATCTATGAACAAACAAGCAGACAAAATTTTGGAGCAAGCACGTCAAACACACCAACATCCTAGGAAGCTTTCTACAAGGATGAAATTTGTTATAGCTAGGGAGTCCTCGATATACGCAAGGTACATGAGGCCCAAATCTGTAGATGAAACCAAAAAGATGTCAAACAGCTGAGAGGAGCGGTAACCCACTTCTCCTCTTTCACTTCTTAAGGGTATAAAGTTCCTTGAGGCTTAGCCCGAATGACAAAATCTTGATTCCAAGAGAGGTTTCTTTGGATTCACCTCCCGGTTCTTATACTCTGTCAGAACACGGGAGTTGAGGTCATCCAAGGGGTGATGAAATCCCCAAGATGGCCTCGAAAGACGACAAGGGGAGAGAAGACTTGGATGACCTTGGGCTAAAAAAAAAACATGCTTGTTCTTTTACCAATTGACTCTTATGTGTGCTAATCTAGACTTTGCAAGCACTCATGTTTAAGAGACAATGTTCAATTCCAACTTGAAGCACCAACAAAAGTAAATCGATCAAAGAATTCAAACAAGAAGAAGAGTTAGGGTCAACAAAAGCAAACTCGTGCGCCTGGAGGCCCTCCACGTCAAGTATCGATTAATTTCCTTTAAAGAATTCAAGAGTTGGTGTGATTTTGTTTTTAAGCCCAAAACAAAGATGTGTGAGATTCAATTTCAAGCGCACACCCGGAGGCCCTCCACGTCAAGAGTTGTTCAATTTTTATGCCCAAATGAAGTGTTAGCGAGACTAATGCGCATTCAAGGAATTTTTTAACTTAGAAAAACCACTAAAAACCCAAGTGAGTGGAGTTTGATTTGCATGGAGCACTTAACACCCTCTTAGGTAGACCCATCCCCATAGATGGCGCTGAGATTGCAACCAATAGTTAAATTGATGGGTGATTAAAGAGGGTGAGTCCAACTAAAAACTTACTCAAAGCATCTTTATTAGTCTTTATAACTTAGAAGATTTCAAAAATGTGGATTCTTTTTATGCTCCAAAAGATGATTATTTGATCTATGGCATTCAAGAGTGGATTTTTTATTTTAATCATGTATTCATAAAAAAAAAAAACTTGATTTTAATCCATGGCACTCAAGAGTGATTTTAGCAACATGCATTCAAAGACAAGTGATTAAACATTCAAGTTTTTTGCTTTGAGCATTCAAGATTGAAATTTTGTGTGTTGTTTTAAGAACTTTGAAGTGCTTTGTTTTAACCTTAGATCATTCAAGATTGTTTTGGACTCAAAAGTGAAAATGACTCTTTGGACTTTGGTTTTCATTCAAGATTTTGTGTTCTAGTTTGCATATTTTAAGCCCAAAAATGATATTCATAGATTGTTTTGATGCATGAAAAACCTAAGAAAAATTCCAGATTTTGCAAAAAGACATTTGTTTGGAACAAATAACAAAGCTTTTAGGACAATTTTTGGCAACCATTTACGAATCTTACTTTTCATGAGATTTTTAAAATAACTTTAAAATATTTGCAAATGAGGTTCATTTTATCCTTGATTGATGCTTTGAGTTTGATTTAGATTTTAGTGTGCACTTAGTGTTGATTTTGAACCTTTTGAAATGGAAACTTTGAAGTTCTTTTTAAATTCCCAAAAATGAAGTGTTCCTAACTTTGCATGAATGCATCTAAAACCTTGATGTTGCAAGGATGCAAATGATTGGATTGGTTTAGTTTCACTTGTTAAAAGATTTTTTCTTTTTTGCAAATTTTTAATTTTTTAATGGATTTAAGTATGATTTGGCGGTTCATTTTAAGCACTAAAAAGAAGTGTGTATGATGTTGCTTCCTTAAAAAAAAAATGGCCAAAATCTCCCACAATAAGAAGAAGAAGAAGTAGATGGAATAAAAAGAATATAGACAAGAATAGGAAGAAGAATTCCAAGTTCTTTGTCCACCTATAAGCTTGAAAAATCTGAAAACACTATGAGATAGATTATGAGTTCCTTTGTCTTTTTCATGCTCATGTGGACCTACAAAACCAATTTATACAATCCTACCAATCACGAAAACAAGAAAAATTAGCCAAAATTAGAAAATGACATACAAAACTTGACTAAAAAAGCTAATGAAGATGACCCATGCGGGGTCCCACTGGGCATGCCAAAATGTAGATGAGCAATGTTAGTATGCTAATAGAAACCAAATTTAAATAAAGCTTCTACAAACTAAACAAAATTCATAAACTTCAAGATAGACTAAGATGAACTCTCAATTGAGAATATGAGCCATTAATGGACTCTCTCAATGAGAAGCTCTCTTGTTGAGTGGCTTTGTCTAAATAGATAGGATGTATGCTCAAGCTTATGCTTCAAAAAGGGCTTCAAATGGAGTTGGAATTTGGGTGTGAGTGTATGGTTTTGATGTAAAATGGCTTCTCAAAATGGCATTATGAATTTACTTCATGGATTGTGTTATTTTGCAAAGGGGAAGGGTCCAATTTATAGGCAAGAGGCTTGAGGGATTGAGGGCTAAGATGCAAGGATGGGGAAAAGCTCATGGAGGGCTGAGATTGCATGAGAGGAGAGCACATGGATTGTGCTTCCTTACAACCAATCAAGGAGTGACACATGTCACAGGGTGAGAGGATGGAGAAAAGGGGAAGGATGAGTCAACAAAGGAGGCTCAAGGGATAAAATTTTCATAAAGACCCTCATAATGGCTTGTAAGAGCAATAAAAGGGCTTGGAAGAGTCATTTATCGCCTAGTGGGCTTCATAAAGTTTTATGGTTGAGATATTTTGAGGGAGATGAGAGCAATTTTGACTTGGGCTTGATTAGGAGAATTTTAAGCTTGCTTAGGCTTGTACAAATGATTAGAGGATGGATTAGGATGGTTTAGGATTAGCTTAGGGATAGGCAAGTGAATGGCATTTAATGAGGGTGGGTGAAGGAGGAGATATTTGTTAAGTTTGGCTTGGGTTAGTAAGTCTTAACCCATGTTTAGAGAATGTGACAAGGTTAGGAGGGGATTAGGATTAGGTTTAAAGACATCTTCTAGAAGAGTCTAGACTTTGGATGAGGATAAACACTTTCTAGAATAGTCTAGAACTTCCTAGGATGAGGATGAAGACTTTCTAGAAGAGTCTAGAACTTCTTAGGATGAGGATAAATTAGATTTTTAGGAAATAAATAAAGTTTTATTTTTTTCTAGGGTTTGGGTTGAGGAGATATTTATTAAAACTTTTTTAATAAACATAAGGATTAATATTTAATCTTAATTAAATATTTTGAGTTGGGATTAGGGGTAGGAAATGATGGGATTAGCCTTTAATCAAAATTAAAGAAGGATTAGAAGATTTTGGAAGAGGTTAGTGGTCTTAAAAAAATTGGCCAAGTTTTGGGCAAAAAATAAATTATTTATTTATTTTGGGTTTTTTGGTCAATTTATTAATTAAATAATTAATAAATAAGGAAATAATGTTTAAATAAGATTTAAACATTTTTGGGAGGGATTCCTTAATTAAATATTTTTAATTAAGATAAAGGGATTTAATGGCATAAAAATAAATAAATAAATAAATTAATTAATTAATTAGTAAATGATGATGTCATCAAGAATTTTTCAGAAAATAAAAATACTTTATTTTCTAAAGGTTTTTAGGTGTCTACACCAAGCAAGTAATAGGTGTTGAGCATTAGAAAAACTTCGTGGATGTTGAGTGAATCCATAGTAGGTGTTGAGCATCACTAAAATGTAGTTGGTACTGAGTAACTCACCATGTGTCGAGCACCAGAATTTCACTAGTGCCAAGCTACTGCATTATTTGAAAAGTCAAAGATTTTCCAAATCTAAGCTGACAAGTTTGTTACCTTGAATTTTGTGAACTAGATGGAGGATAAGAATGATGAGTTGGTGGCACAAAATTCTAGGTAAAACATTTTTGAATGAATTCAAGAGGATTCTTCATGATGTTTCTAGAAAGAAAAAGATATGGGGTAGATTCATTGAATCCTACCTAATCCATTTGATCTGAAATTAAAAGTGGGAAGATTAAAGAGGGAAAAGTATTTTCCAAACTTCTATTTAAGGACTCATAGGCCAAGAAGAAAGAGTTGCTAGGGTGACAAGTTGTGAAGTTATTGAAAGGTGTCAAGGAGAAGGCATTGTGTAGGAAGAACAAGGCATAGAGACTCTGCTTCAATAGGTGACCATATAGGAGATTTCACTAGTACATCGAGCATGGAGACTGAAGGAGACAAAGCTTGAAAGGAGGACAAGTTGTTAGAGCTAAAGAGATTGAAAGCGAGGCAATGTTGTGAGATGAACTGAGATCTAAAATTAGCAAGTTCAATTGTGAGTTGTATCAAGTCAAAAGCCCTTGTTGTTACTCTCTAACAATTATATCAGTTAGGGTAAAATCCTATGGACTTAGGTTGGTTTAACAACCATTTTTAAGTCCTCTAAGAGGGTGGCATTCCAAGTGAATATTCTATAGTCCTCTAACCAGGCCCACTTTTAACAAGGTGGTTAATTCATTTAAGCATGTCACATTTAACAATGTGTTGTAGCCTTTAATAGGGCAAGCCTTTCACAAGGCATCACTTTAGAAGAGTGAGAATTGAGTAGCATGTTACTAGTGGTTTTTTTCAAATTGGGTTTTCACATAAATCATTATGTTATGTGTTGATTCTTCATGTGTTATTCTTGCATGTTGATTTTATAGTAACTTGCTAAGTAGGAAAGCTTAAGCTTGGATGCATGAATAGTTCAATGGGCTCACTTTACTTGATTAAAAAGTTTTATTAGGAAATTTGGACCTTGAATAATTGATTCACCCCCCTCTTAGTTATTCTAAAATATTTCTAACAATTCTTATCAGAGACATCTTCTAATTTAGTTTAAAGGTACTAGAAGCAAGAAGATCAAAGATGTGCAAGAGAGAAGTTCCCAAGCTCAACAAAGATAACTTCACTACATGGTAAAAGTTAATGAAGTTACACCTTGGATCAATAAGTGATCATGCAAAAACCTCAATTAAAGTGGAACATGTTGATCTAGTTATATCCACTATAAAAGATATGAAGAAAAAGAAGGAGCACAATTAGGCAATGCTAGAGATTGCCTCTGCCCTCAATGATGCTAAATTTGATGACATCAAGGGTTGTGACTCTGCATTCAAGATGTAGAAAGTCTTGAAAAATATCTATGGAGGAGATTAGAATGTCCAAAGAGCCAAAAAAGAAAGCCTTAGAGGAAAGTTTGATGACAGGAAAATGGAGGAAGGTGAGAATGCTACTCAATATGCATCTAGAATGATCATCTAGATTGAAAGAAGTATTAAGTGCAATAAGAAGTTTTGGTAGTCATTTAGAAGATGACACTATTAATAGAAAGTTTTTAAGAACCTTGCTCCCCATCTATGCTATTACAGTTTCAGCCATACAAGAATTAAGGTGTGTACTAGGAAACCAACTAACTTTTGAAGGAATATTGGGAAGACTCACTACATTTGAGTTGTCCATCTTTGATAACTACAGACCCAAGAACCTTGAATCTACTTTTAAGGCCAAGTTATCATTGAATGATATAGAGGAGGTGAAATAAAAGAAGAAGAAGAAAAAGTATAATATGCATCTAGTGATAGCAACATAGATGAAGAAGATGTGGAACAATTGGAAGCACTATTGGCTAGAAGATTTTACAGAGGCAAAGGAAAATTCAAAGGTAACCTTCCTATCATTTTTTTAATTCTAATAAAGTAGGAAATATTTCTACAAGATGCACATAGAAAAAGAACTTTTAAGAAGGAAACAAGAATAAGAATAGAAGAGAAGATAATGGTAGAGATTACAAAGACAAAGGAAAAATGTGTTACATTGTTGAAGAAGAGGATTCTAATGAAAATGGTGATGAGGTAGTCTATGTAGCCATGAAGGATGAGTGAGATGAAGATGAAGCAACAACACTGGTAAACTATATGAACAAAAATGACAAATGGATCATACACAATGGATGCTTACATCACATAGCAAGAGACAAAAGTAAGTTTGTTACCTTTACTCAATATGATGGAAATAGTGTTAGATATGGAAATGATGTTCCATGTCTAATTAAAGGAAAAGGTTCTATTAGAATCACAAAGAAAATTTCATGTGATAATGCATACTATGTTAAAGGATTGCGTGTGCTAGAAAATGTGACCTATTAGGAGCATGGGTAAACAAACATTAGCTAAAAATTTTGAAAGTGCACCAAAGATTCATCAACATGAAAAGAATAAAAATTAACTAATGCTTTCTTGGGTTTTGAAACCCTAAGCAGCTAACAAACTCAATCTTTCAGCCACCTCTATAGCTCAAAAAAAGCACCCATAAGAGGCCTTGTTGGTGTGTTAAGATGGGGAGGTATGTTTGGTGTGCTCTCCCAAACACAAAAAAAGTATGAATCTCTTGAATGATTATGAAAATGTGAGTGCAAATGCAATATGAACCTAGGCTAAATGAGATGAGGAATACCTCAAAAAATGGCTATGGAAAAAGCCATACTTGAGGGTATTCAATAATGAAATGTGAAATGCAACCAAGAAACTAATGAAATGTGCAAGCTAAACTAAGATGGAGATGCTAATACATGAAGAAACTAGATTAACAATGCATGAAACAAACTAAATCAGCTACCAAATTGTTAGTATGATCCTAGGAATCTCTATGAAAATCAAACTGCAATGCAAACTCTTAGCATGAGAACTCAAAACTCAAAATGGAATGGTAACAATGCAAAAATGGGAGATGAAAATTCTTGAGACAAGCCCTCTATTTATAAGCTCAAGAGAGGGCTTGCTTAGGTGGCATCCATATAGATGCCACATAATGTGCATGCAAGCCATGCAAATGGTCAAGAATTCAAAGTTTGCTTACACATGTGTGAGCAAACTTGAGAAGAAGAGTGGGAGACAAGAGCGTGTATGCATGCCATCTCACACATGTGTGAGCACACTCTTAGGCTAATGAGGGGGATTAGGGAAATGATTAGGAATGATTAAGTGGGATTAGAGAAGAAGTAGGCTTAAGATGATGAAAATGATGGTTATAGGCTAGGCTTAAGATTAAATTAAATAAAATTTATTTTAAAAGAGGAATATGGAGGATCATATGTTAAATTAATTTAACACATTAAGGCTAGGAGTATTTAAATTAAATTTAAATACCTAGGAGAATGAACTTATTTAATTAATTAATTTAATTAAATAAGTAGAAGAATGTGAGCAATATAATTAATTAATAATTAATTACAATGTCATGAGAAATATTAAAATTAATTAATATAGTGTTTAGGGATGATTTTAAGCATCTACATTTTTCCCCTCTTTGATGTGATGTCGGGACGACATCATATCAAAGAAAAGAAAATATAGGTTTCCCCAGAGAAGGAGGGAGTCCTATGGCGATGATGCCCCCTCAAGAAAATGGGGTGAAAAAGGAATATATTTTGCCCCATTTTCTCGAAAATAGACATGGAAAGGAAAAGGGAAAGAGAAAAGGCTTGAAAGATGACCTCACATGACTTGTTGGTAAGCTTGACATGAAGTGAGGTGAAGTGGATAATGATTAATCTAAATGCAAATTAACTACATGAATGCATGAGATTCAGTTGTGTTCATATGGAGGGCACACCTTATTTTGATTTTGCAAAGGGAGTTATGCATCAAATGCTATAGTAGCATAGATGACAAGATTCCTTTGCATGGACTAGACTCTTGACACAATAGACGTAGGTTTCAAAGTCATGATGGAATAAATGATAGATACACACTAGAGAGGTCTGGGCACACCCAAAGTCTTATTAGGGATCTTGGTGGAAAGTGTGCTCACTCGTTGCCCCGAGTGAGAAATGCATAACCATAACTTGAAAACTAACAAAGATGTGCTAACGAATCAAGAAAATAGATCATATTGCAAAATGACACGTGTAATCAAGTTAAGCCATTCAAATGATACCAAGATATTGAAGATCGAGGCACACATGGAGAGGCTATCGCTGATACACAAAGATAAAATCACCAAAAGACCTTATGACCAAGTGGTAATTTAGTCCACAATTTTTGCCATGAACTTGATTTTGATAGTGAAATTTGTTAAGCCTGTGTTGGAAGGATTCATCTTGTAAGGCAAAAATTGATTTTTTGATTGAATTGTTTTGAAATTTTTGTGATTGTTCACTAGCAATAGTGTGAAAGGAAAAATGTTCTTAAATCATTTAGTCTAAGTGTGAATTTGTGTAAGTTTGTTTGCAATCACTATTTGATAAGCTCAGTTTGATGGGTTGAAGCTCAATGCCATGAGAGAAATAGAAGAATGTGGATAAGATAAGATAATATAATGGATGAATTGAATTGGAATGGAAGGGGAATGCGAGAGAGGAAGTGATAAATGTTTGATAGAGGAAAGTGTGTTGAATGGAAGACTAGAAATTTGATCAAGGTATATGCAAATAGATGGATAAATGAAGGATTGATTATGGAAATGATTTGAATGAAATGATTAGAAGAAGGAAATATGATTAGATTAGAGAAAAAATGAATTGATTGAATGGATTGGAAGACTTAAAAATTGATGGAAGGTGGAATAGAGTAGAACCAATGACAAGGGATAACCAAGGAATGGGCAATGGATGGGAAGGCAACATGAGTTGGTGGATGAAAGGAATGGTGAAAGGATAATGGGGAGCCAAGAACCATGTTTCAAAGGAGCCCAAATGCCCCATACCAAGGATAGGAAAATGGAAGACAATATGGTGGGAAAGGATGCATGAAAAGGGAAAGATGGTACGAAGCCTATTGTGTAGAGGATGGGAAGGCATGTGCTCTTCCAAAGCATGTATAATCATTTTGGTAGTGTGCCTCTAATAGTGATCACGAGCATGTGCATGAAAGGGGAATGAATAAGGGATATGGGAGGGAGGGTATAAAAAAGGGATAATGATATGAAGGATATGGATGCAATGTGAGATATGAATTGGATGAAATAGAAGGGATGACCAAGATCAAGGACATATGAAAGAAGGATGGAAGTATGTATGTAGGTGTATGGATGGAAAATGGATGAACATGAAAAAGATGATGGGATGAAAGATATGGATAGCATGTCAAGATCAAATGCATGAAAGGATGATGGAAGCATGTAGGAAAATGTATGAATAATGAGAAAGGGACATGGAAAGTGCATATGGATGGATGAAAGGAAAGTGAAAGTCAAGATCAAATATGGAAAGGGATAATGAACGATAAATGGAAGTATGGAAAATATGTAAGGAAGAGTGGTATGGATGAAGCTTGCCCCCAATGTAGAGTGCAAGTGGAAGAGGAAAAGTGAATGGCTGGATAAGAAGAATTGGAAGGCAATGGATACATGATAGGAGAATGAAGGGAGGACTCAAGCATCTATTTATCATGGATGGCATCCCTTGATATTTATGTCTGTGTTATTTTCAAGGAATTTTTATTATTTTCTCATAGATGTTGATAAGGTAGTGAAAAGAAGGATGAGGTGGATTGGGGAATGGAAGATAATGCCTTATGAAAGGGTTTAGAGTAAGGGGGTAAAGTGGGTGGGAGGAAGACGTGGTTGATGGATGTTAGGTTGGAAGACTTGTGAAGGAGTGGATGAAGGAGGCAGAAAGATCATCATTGGAAAACACCTTGAAGGGTGATGGAAAGGAGGAAATTGTGGAGGATATGTAAATGAGGATTTTGGGATATAGGCACCCAAAATAGATGAAGGAGATGATGGATTCAGGATGGTGGATTTGGGTATATAAGGACCCAAAATGGATTTGGAAAATGGAAGCATGGGTAAGTTATGAATGAGGGAAGCCTTTGGATTAGCAGAATTGGATGTCATTGTGAATCTTTCTTTGAGATTCATTGCTACATTAAGTAGCTTTGGTATCCACAAAATTTTTGCATTTTTGATTTTGAGCCTTTGTGGCTTTTGGATTTTGTTTTGGATCATATTTTTCTTTTCTTGGACATGTCTTTTAGAGGGGACATGTTGATCCTTGGATTTTTGTGGATTTTTGGCCTTATTCACTTTTTCTTTGGCATCCAATTTTCTTCCATTGGCCATGGTATGGGTGCATGAAGATAAATGGGATGGAGAGCGTATGGATGGTGAACATGGTAATGAATTCAAGGATGTGTGCCTTTGTTGATCTTGACTAAAACCAAGAGGGAATGAAGTGGAAAATATGGATATGGTGGAGGGATGTATGTAAGGACCCAAAATGGAAGGAAGGGATGAAGGGTTCAGATCTGGAACATAAGGACCTAGAATGGATGGAAGTGAGGAAGGAATGGGAATATGGATATAAGGTCCTAAAATGGACTTGGAATATGGAGGATGGGAAGCTTTAGGTTTGGAAGGAGGAATTGCGAAAGGTGTACCAACATCTTGAGATATTATTTCTTCAATGGGATGCTTATCATTTTCAATACAAGATGTGAGTCCAGGTAGATGGGCTTCATGAGTGGATTGAATAGGTGTGATTGGATCATGTGGAGGATTAGGATCATGAAGGGGATTATGAGGGCTAATAGGATCATGAGATGGAGTGGGGTCATGAAAAGAAAATGAAGGGGTGCTTTGATCTTGACTTGAAAGAGGATCATGTAGCAAAATGAGTGGATCATGGAATGGGACCATGAGATGGGGTGATTTGATCTTGACATGGAGGAACATTAGTGGATGGAGTGTAAGGTATTTTGGCATGAAGTGGAGGAGCTATGGATGCTAACTCTTGAGATGGAGCAGAATCGGTAATGTGCATGGTACAAGGAATGCCTTGATCTTGGTTCGGAAGGGGATCACGAGATGTAATAGGAGGGATAAATGGATCTTGAGGGATAGGGGAACAATGAGATGGAGAAATGCTTGGATCTAGAGCAGAAGAGGCATCTATGATATCATGCTTTGGAGGAAGGTCATGAGATGGAATTTGGTGTATGAATTTGGGTGATTGGCTCACTTTATCTTGTTCTTTACATTTATCCAATAATGATGAGAAAAACCCCTTACAAGGTGGGGATGATGTGGATTTTGGAGGATGAGGATCATGTGAAGGTTGAACTATGGGGAGGAGATTGCATGGGGGGTTGGGTTTGGATGGGACATGCAAACTATGGTCTTCAAAACATGGGGGAAGAGGAAAAATGGCATGGAAGGTGGACTCTTTTTGTTGACTTGCTAAGAGATAATTCTTTAGTTGTTCCATTTCCATGGCAACGACATTTGCGCTTGAGGAATTGTGCAGACTAGGAATGGAATTTTATGGAGTTGAAGGATAATGAGGTGGATTTCCCTTGTCAAAGGTAGAAGAATAATGAACATGAGATGGATGCGAGTTGGGTATGAAATTTTGAGGATGAATTTGATATGTAGGTTGAAAGGGAGGTACAACTCCATATTGTCTTTGAAAATTGTCAACCATTTGATTAAGCAAATTCAAATCCATAGATGTTAGACAAAGAGTGATGAAAGATTTTGATATGAACTTAGGACTAGGAGCCTTGGACTTTGACTTGATTTGATTTGAATTGAATTAAACTTGATATGGATTTGATTGAATTTTGATTTGATTGGATATGATATGGATAAGGGTTTGATTTGATTTGATAAAAACCCTGTGAGATTGTGAACAAGTGAATGTAACATTTGAATGAAAGTCCAATGTTAATGATAATGCTCCTATGTTTGAAGTAGAAGATATGATGCAAATTTGAATTAGAAGAAGACATGAATGAAATTAGAAAGATTGATTATGGAAGAAGATGTAAATGGATTCAATTAAGAATTGATTAGAAAAGAACAAATTTGACAAGGGATTGGATTAAGAATCATGAGGATGAGTCATTGAATGATGGAATTGGATCTTGATGTGGATTATGAACCATGATTAGGATTAAGATTATGGATGATATTGAATGATGAGGAAATGATTTGGATGAACGGAGATGATTAAGACATGGAGGAATGGTTTGAATGATGAAGATAAGAGATGGATGAGGGTGATGACTTGGATGGAAAGAAGATGTGATGGAGAAAACATGAGCTTCTTTTTGTTGTTTTTGTTGTTTTTGAAATGTTTTCTTGATTTTTTTGGATTTTTTAAGTTTTATGATTTTTTGGGGTTTTTATGTTTTACAATGTTTTTGGATTTTTAGGTTTAAGATGCAAAATCAAATAAGGAAATATGTACAAGGAAAGTGTGTTTCAAACACTCAAGAATGTCAAACACACCAACAAAACTATAAGGTTGCAACTAGGATGTACAAGGATCAACTAGAGGGTGTCCTCAATATATGCAAGGTACATGAGGCCCAATCTATAGATGAAAGAAAATACTACCACACAGTCGGGGGACAATGGTAACCCAAATCTCCTCCTTCACTTCTCAAAGGTATAAAGTTCTTTGGGACTTAGCCAAGAGTGAAAATATTTTTCTTCCAAGAGAGGTGTCTTTTGATTCACCTCTCGATATTTATACTCTACCAGAACACTGGAGTTGAGGTCATCCCAAGGGGTGATGAAATCTCCAAAAAGGCCTTGTGAAAAAAGAAAAATAAGACCACTTATTTCTTGTGCACCCAAGATCACCCAAAGGCACGAGGGGAGAGAATATGTAAGTGGCCTCAGGGTTTAAAAGACACTTGTTCATTTCTCAATGAAACTTTAAGTTTTCTATCTACTTGAAGACACTTGTGATTAAAACATGCAAGGTTCTTTCCAACTTGAAATAGCACCAACATAAATAAAAATGTAGATTTATCAACAAAAAAGTAAAGCAAGTGTGTGAAAGTAAAATACTGAAAATAAAAATGCAAGAAATAAAGTCAATTTACCTTAGGGCATTCAAGAGTGTATGACTTCATTTTAAGCACCAAACCCAAATGTGATCTAGCCTAGGCATACATGTCCATTTTAAGTACCAATTTTAAATATTGTCTAGCCTAGGTATACATGTCCATTATCCTTTAAAGCATTCAAGATGGTGTGAATTCTTTTTATGCACCAAATCTAAATGTTTGCTACCCTAAACATGCATTCCAACAAAAGTGTGAGCATTCACAAAAAAATTCTTTTAGGCATGCAACAGTGTGTTTAGGGTTTACTTATTAACTTGCATTAGACATTCAAATGAAAGTGATTAAACATGTAAGTTCATTAACCCTTAAGTTTAAGTGATAAAAATCACTACAAACTCCCTTAGTGATGAAAGTAACTATTGTTTTTTTTAAGTCTTTCAAACTTAATTCTCAAGAGTAATAAACATTAAGAAAAACTTGCAAGAAAATATGGTTAGTTGTTTAAAATTCTCGCATTTGCAATGCCACAATAAACAAGTTAATTAGCTTCAACAAAATCTCAAAAATGAAGGCTAACTATGAGAAAATTTCATTTTAATTCTTTTTGTAATTTTTTCTATACATGAATAGGCTTAGAATGACCTTAATTCCATGGAACCACCAAAAGTCCAAAAAAAAAAAAAAATGCTGACAACAAAACAATGAAGACGACAGAATAAAAGGTCACCAAAAAATTGTAGACGATAGAATAAGTTGCCAAAAAATTATAGATGACAAAGTAGCTAGTTGTCAAAAAAGCACAGATGACAGAATAGGTCACAAAAAGTGTAGATGATAGTTTTAGAGGCAGAGACGACAATTTAGCGCACCCACAACACAGATGACAATCTACGAAGTGGAGACGAAAAACAAAATTCGTAGATGACACAATAGAAATTTTTGTAAAAAATTGGGGAAAATGCAAAGACACCAATTTGCATAGATTCTAATCTACGTAGACGCTAATCTGCATAGACGACAGAATGTAGATGACACTGCATTTAGCATAGATGACAAATTGAAGTTTTTAGTGACAAATTATGGATTTTTTGACAAATTTTTGGATGAAAAATAGGGACGTGGGTCCGACCAGGCATGCCAAAATGTGTGCTAAAAAATTTGACCTATTAGGAGCATGGGTTAACAAACAAACATTAGCTAAAAATCTTGAAAGTGCATCAAAGATTCATCAACATGAAAAGAACAAATATTAACTAATGATTTCTTGAGTTTTACAACCCTAAGCAACTGAGAAACTCAATCTTCTAGCTACCTCTACAACTCAACAAAGGCACCCCTAAGAGGCCTTGTTGGTGTGTTAAGATGAGGGGTATGTTTGGTGTGCTCTCCCAAACACAACAAAAGTATGAATCTCTTGAATGACTATGCAAATGTGAGTGAAAATGAAATATGAACCTAGGCTAAATGAGATGAGGAATACCTCAAGAAATGGCTATGGAAAAAGCCATACTTGAGGGTATCCAATAATGAAATGTGAAATGCAACCAAGAAACTAATGAAATGTGCAAGCTAAACTAAGATGGAGATGCTAATACATGAAGAAACTAGATTAACAATGCATGAAGCAAACTAAATCAGCTACCAAATTGTTAGTATGATCCTAGGAATCTCTATGAAAATCAAACTACAATGCAAACTCTTAGCATGAGAACTCAAAACTCAAAATGGCATGGTAATAATGCAAAAATGAGAGATGAAAATGCTTGAGACAAGCCCTCTATTTATAGGCTCAAGAGAGGGCTTGGTGAGGTGGCATCCATGTAGATGCCACATAAGGTGACATGAAAGCCATGCAAATGGTCAAGAATTCAAAGTTTGCTCACATGTGTGAGCAAACTTGTGAAGAAGAGTGGGAGATAAGAGTGTGTGGGCATGCCATCTCACACATGTGTGAGCACACTCTCAGGCTAATGAGGGGGATTAGGGAGATGATTTTGAATGATTAAGTGGGATTAGAGAAGAAGTAGGCTTAAGAGGATGAAAATGATGGTTATAGGCTAAGTTCTAAGTTAGGCCTAAGATTAAATTAAATGAAATTTAATTTAATCATGGGTTTAGAGAAATTAATAGATGTGGGGAATTTAAATAAATAAAATTTATTTTAAAAAAGGAATATGAAGGATCATGTGTTAAATTAAATCTAAATACCTAGGAGAATGAACTTATTTAATTAATTAATTAAATTAAATAAGTAGAAGAATGTGAGCAATATAATCAATTAATTAATAATTAATTACAATATCACGGGCAATATTAAAATTAATTAATATAGTGTTTAGGTATGATTTTAAGCATCTACAGATTGAATTACAACCTGTTGAGTGTGTCATAGTTAGGCAATGTAGGATACAAAGTAGAATTTGGAAAAAAAATTGCCAAAATCTATGACATTGATGGAAATCTGATAGGAAAAGGAGAACAAACTAGGAGTAATTTGTTTTACCTAGATGTGGAAGATATAACCTATTTTATTATTAAACTTGATGATATTTGGTTATGTCATAAAAAGCTATGTCATGTTAACTTTGATAATTTGATTAGCATTAGCAAAATGAAGAAAGTTAGAGGTCCACCTAAACTGAAGAAGCCTAAAAATATGATGTGCAAATAATGTCAGCTAGGAAAGCTAACTAGGTCAAGTTTCAAAAAAAAAACCTACACTTCCAAAGAAGTACTAGAGTTACTACAAACTGATTTATGTGGCCCAATAGAAGTACAAAGCTACCAAGGATACATATACATAATGTTGTTTATGGATGATTGCTCTAGGATGATGACTACCATGTTCTTAAAGAGAAAACATGATGCATTTGAAATATTTAAGTGGTCTTTGGCTAGGGTTGAGAAGGAAACAAGAAAGAGTCTAAAGTGCATAAGATTGGACAGAGGAGGAGAATTCATATCAAAAGAATTTGAGTCATTTTGTAATGACAAAGGAATCAAAAGGCAGACATTAGCACCAAGAACTCCATCTCAGAATGGCATTATAGAGAGAAGCAATGGATTAGTGATAGACTATGCCAAAACATTAATGATGGAGAAAAATGTTACTCTAAAGTATTGGAGAGAAGCTATAAGTACTGTTGTCTACACCCTGAATTGAGTACAAGTCAAGAAAGGTACAAATGTAACACCTTTTGAATTATGGTATGGTCACTCACCCAATGTAAAACATTTCAAAGTATTTGGTTATAAATGCTATATTCTTTAAAGACTCTAGAAATGGAAATTTAAATGCAAAGAGTGATGAAGGCATATTCCTTGGATACTCCACTAGAAGTAAAACATATAAGTTTTTGAATACTAATAGTAACAAGATTGTGGAGAGTGCAAATGTAAATTTTGATGAGCATGCAGAAGCTCAGGTTGATGAAATCAAGAAACTAGAAGAGTATAGATCATTTGTCTATTTATATGAAAGAATGCCTACTAAAGATGAAGCTGCCAATCAAGTTAGGAATCATAAACAAATTTCAGTATCAGCCAAGTCACAACTAGTGAATGTTGAGTTGCATTAACTAGTCAAGTTACAAAATGAAGACAATACACATTCTGATTCTAAAATTAGTACACATGAAAGAGATGATGAAATATTTAAAAATATGCACAATGACTCTGAAGCTGAAAGATCAAACATGGAAAGAAGAACATAACCAAGACTATCTAAGTATGTGAGAAGACATCACCTTGCAGGACAAATTATTGGTGACAAGGAAGCTAGACCAATGACAAGGCATAGATTAAGGAATGAATCATATCTATTGAGCAAGATTGAATCCAAAATAGTGAAAGATGCACTACAAGATGATAATTGGCATAAAGCTATAGAAGAAGAGATAGATCAAATAGAGAAGAATAAAACTTGGACCTTCACTAGTATATTTGAGACCATTTTTCAACCATTATTGGTCGAAAGTTTGACCCAGTTTTGACCAAACTTTGACCAACTCATTGGTCAAAAAAATTTTGGTCAAAAAACTTCCATAGCCATGGTGTGAGTTCTTCTAGGAATTGGTCAAAATTTTGACCAATGAAGGTAGAAATTTTGACCAATGAAGGAAGAAATTTTTGACAAATAAAGGTAGAAATTTTGACCAATGAAGGTAGAAAATATTGACCAATAAAGTTAAAAATTTTGACCAATAAAGGTAGAAATTTTGACCAATGAAGGTCAAAAATTTTGACCAATGAAGGTAGAAATTTCTACCAACACCTGGGTGTAAATTTTTTTTCAGGCATTCTATAAAACTATTCACATGCCTTGCATATGATATGACATTTTGCATGCATCTCGTACTCTCTCATCTGACTAATGATGGATTATGAAGAGTGATCTAAAACAATGATGCTAAAAAACAAACAATCAAACCCAAAATGAACTTGCATTACAAATGGATTGTGGAAATCTGATATTGTTGATTTTGCATGCATATCTACCAAGACAAACACAACTTAAATATATAAATCAATAATATGTTTAAGTTGTGTTTGTCTTGGTAGACATGCATGCAAAATCAACAATATAAGATTTCCACAATCCATTTCTAATGCAAGTACATTTTGGATTTGATTGTGTGTGTTTTTTAGCATCATGGTTTCAGATCACTCTTTGTAATCCATCATTAGTCAGATGAGAGAGTGCAGGATGCATGCAAAATTTTATATCATACACAAGGCATGTGAACTATTTTATAGAATGCCTGGAAAACATTGACAATAAGTAATATGCTTCTTCATTAATATGCTCGATACAATAAGCGAACTTGGCAACTATGCACAACAAGTTATATGCTAAAAGGAAATCATTTAGGAGATATAAAATTTGAACAACCATATGTTAAGATTTTACAATTTTTATTACTTGCCTAAGTCTGACTGTTGATTTTAAGTTCATCATCCTCCCTGCAGTATGCTCTGATGGCTTGCACATCCACAAAAGTTCTAGCATCTCAAATTTGTAGAATATGAATTGTTTGGTAGAAAATGGACATGATTGACGATAAATAATCATATAAAAAGACTCCAATGTTGTGACCTAGATGAATAAATTCATTGCAAAAAGTTCGTACATCCATGACTTCCTCATCTATCAAACTTCAAACAAAGCCAAAGTAGGTTAGTGCAATTTTTCCTAGACTGCAATGGGAAACTTCAATCATGGTTATTATGACTGAATTAGTCATCTGTCACAAGCATATAAATAACTTTTTAGTTCAATTACAACTTATTACTATTACATTAGATGCTACAATCACATTGAGAAGGGCAAGCCAAATGGCAAGGGACACTAACTACAACATCTATGTTTACTAGAAATGCTTGTCTATGCAACATCTATGTTCATTGGAAATGCTTGTCCTGCAAATGCTTGTCTATGCACTAGATACCTCGCCCATGGAAAGTATTTCAAGAGCCTCTTTATATTATGATTTTTCAATTAAATGTCAAAGTTTTGCATGAAGCATTAGTCCCATCATAACAGCCCTATTCAAGGAAAAAAATCCTTTAATTCAATATGGTTCACAAGAAAAGACTTATGCAAGTTTATACAATTAGGATGAAAAACATTAGTAATGGACATTGATTGCGAGCACAACAAATATATTGTTGATGAAAATGGTAGTGAAACTATCATTTGTATTTGTGCCAAGAACAATTAATTATGTTATGTATCACCACATGGGTACCATATGAAAAAGAAACATTAAAAGTCATCATAAAATACCACCTTTGATTAGTCTCTAAAATAAATGACATCTTTTCCCATGCTGATTCTCGAGTTTGATGCAAGGCCAGTGATTCAATGCTCTTCTATCCATCTGACACTTCAAGCCAAAGATATGCAGCTGTTCCCTTGACACTACAATAAAACTTAACTTGCACATAAAGATATATCCTTGGGTAATCATGAAAAGAGAAATATTGATTGGAAGAAATTGGAGAAAAGGAAAATACCATCAATAATAAAAAATAACTAACCAATGAAACACCTATCATATCATAGGATTTATATCACAGACTCAAAAATCATAACAAACGAAGGGCAAAGTCCAACTTTACAGGCAGACAAGAGATGCACATAACTAAAGATGGGGATTGAGAAATATGCTAAAAATCTATATCACAAATAGTATTTTAATTGCTACAAGTGATTATAAATCAAATGATGCATTTGTGAAGTGGAATCGAGAATTATTTAGTCATATTTTGGTTCTTAGAAATTATAATCTGACCTGGGTGGTGTTGTGGTAGGCAAGCTTTCTAATATTTACCTTGCTGAAGAAAAATAATAAGAGTTTCTATTAAACACTTTGGTATTTAAATAAATCTGGAAGTGAACTGCATCCATTTACAAGTGGCTTAGCTATAAATATATTGTGTGGCATTTCCTATATTGAGAAAACCACAACAATCAAAGTACACCAGCAAACCATAAGTAAATCAAAAAATTAAGTATTTATATCACAAATAGATTGTTTGGAGAATAGATCATAAATAATTTTGGAAATAGGAGAGATACATTACAATTTATAAGAATTACTAGTCAAGACTTTATTATTGACAAAATTTATCTATTACTCAGAGAAGTATTTAATAGTGAAATAGTACAAAAGACTGGACACATTTGAATAACTTCACCTGTATAACTACAACTCCCCCAGATAGTTTAGCAATCCCTTAATTCATTTCTTCTTTCTTGTAATCTTGTTTAGAAACCTAGAAATAAAGAAAATATTCAATTGTCAAATACATTCTACAAGCTCGGTTGACAATAGCACAATTCTCTAATGAGTTATTCTTTGCCAATATATTGATATGATAAAAAAAAAATAGAGTGCTAACCATGATGAGATACTAGGTGCAAACAAAGGAGAAATAACATAAAGAATAAAACTAAAGTGCTCTAATTACAAAGCATAAGACTAATAGTGCATGTTAAGGCCCGAAGAACACACACAAAGAGACAAGAAGGCATACCTCAATCATGCTCTTAATTTGATTAACTCTTCTCTCAATAGCCTCCCGAGTCATTCCATCACTAACTTTTGGTGTTGAATCTTTTGTCAACACTATCTTGGCAGTAGTTCCCAAAACCTCATTCCCAACAGTGTCAAGGGCCAACCCCACTTCATCTCTAATGACAATGCATGCATTAAAATACATGGTTCAGATTATAGTTGTCTATATTACTGAATAACATATTAGGAGAATGAACTCTGAAATGACAATCCTAAGCTAATGACTTACTTTTTGCACTCAATTTAAACTCATGTTCAAAATATTAAAAAGGATACTTCATTATGGCCTATGAAAAACTGACCAATATAATTAACATCAAATAGAAAACTACCATGATAAATGATTAAGACAAAAAATTAGGGTTCAGTTGATAATCATACTACTAAATAATACTCAATAATACCTCCAATCAACACGTCAAGTTGGGGGGTGGGGGGGGGAAGTTTTTTAAACTACTCTTAATTAATTTTCCTTCCTTCAAACTTTAGAACTCCTTTAGCAGACCCTTGAAACCTACAAACATTTAGTAGACCCAACTGTCTCTCTCAATGATGATAAAATTTTATTGAAGGAATATCATTTTAAACTGCCCTTGTCATATGATTTTTCCTAGCTAGGCTACATGTTAACTTTATTTCTCTCTAAATCTCTGATAAGCATTTTGCATGCTTCTCGCCCCAATTTACATTTGTTTGAAATAGGCAGTGCATGTTTCTAGATTCAATTCAATAGAATGTAAAAAAAAAAAAAATAATGATTAAAGAGTTGGAAACCTTTTTAGGAAATGGTGTAGGATACAAAAGGTTCAAATAAATGTTCAAAAATTATTTGTATAGACTCATAAGTAGAATCAATGAAACATGTCTCAAAATAAAAAGAATGGTGTAAGATGTACATCAAAAACATGTTGGAGGCAAGAGAATTATATTGATTAATGATGGGCAACAATTTGTGAGCCTTCTGAAAATCGTTTTGCATGTTCATGCTACATCTCTCCCCCCTCAACCAGTAGGCATCTTGATGGGTGCAAACTACGTTCACACCTATCTTGGCATTTATTTCCTGCCACCAAATGAATGAATGATTCTTCTGTGAGTAGGATGGAATAGCAAGAATATTGCATACAAAAGAAAAAGGGTAAAAAGGAAGCTACCAAAACTCATTCAAAGCTTCATCGAGATCAAGTTGTTTTGGGAGATGTGACCACTATCACAAATGGTTGAATTATTGTTATTGCAGAACAAGTCATAAGATACATTGATCTGGAGGTCAGAGTTGCAAGAAGTATCATCTTCATCTATGTTGCAAAAAGCATCAATAAAAATCACCGAAAGTGATTAATGAAACTACAATATGCATCAAGCTTATTTATTCCCTACTTAAATGCCTAGACTAGGCTAGTGGATCTGGATTAAGTGATTAATTTCTATTATGGCATCTCATGACTGCTAAAAGTACATTTTCTATGATGGATTCCAATGCCATTAAAGTTCTCAAAGAATGAATTGTACAATTTTCATCCAAAATGGCATAGGTGACTATATTGATATTTAGTCAAAGTCCATGAAAGTGCTTAAAGAAACCAAAGGAAAGAAACACACCCCTATGTTTGGATCTTGGGAAAATATAATGGTATCTAGTGATTATCTCTGAACTTGCATTTTTAATAGTATGAAAAATAACATCGAATTATAAACCAACAAAAAATCTAGAATAATGTTCCTTTGTCCAAGCCATGTACATAGACATGATAATTTGCTTTGCTGAAAATAATATTTGTATTCTAGATTCATCTTTCAATTGCTACTTGCAAATAATGTGTGGTAATTCCCATCTATTTATGACTTCAAAAGTTAAATCCATGAAAAATGTTATTACTTCATCCTGTTTCTAAGTGATTATCAAATCACTATTTGGTAACATTTATCTTAATCTAGATATGCCTAACAAGTAATGGATTGTTTCTCAAATAGACTGATATGGACGAAGCTATTGTATGCTCTTCTATCCATCTGACACTTCAAGCAAAAGATATGCAGCTATTCCCTTGACACTACAATAAAACTTAACTTGCACATAGAGATATGCAATTAAATCACAAGAATGTATTTAATCATATTTCCAACTTCATAATTGTTCCCAACACTTATTGGGAAAATACAATTAAGGAAAGATCATTGCTGAAAATACTATTCTGGAGGTTGCATCAGTGAAGCTGTCAAACCCCTGTTTGAACTGAAGTTGTCCTTTCCTTAAAAACCCTACTTATAATATAAGAAAGAGGACTAAATATAAGAAAGAGGATTGTTTATAATACTAAGTGACAAGACAGTCTACAAGAAGAAATGAAAGTTCAGATTGAAATAGAGGGTAGAGGTTTGGGAGCATATGATGACTAGACAATGTGACCTATGATAGTGAACTAAGGATAAAGAGCATAATGATCTTAAGTGAATAGATACACCAATGTGGATTAAATTGTGAACCTTATCTCGATTCTACTACTTGTAGTTATTAGTCTTTCACATATCTCAAAAATATGGGAGAGAAATATGTTATTTATACCTAGTAACATGCTCACCTATCCATGACAACTATATGATACTTATGAGCATCATATGATTCTGTACCACCCATTGATATTTATAAATGCTCCCTTGTGAACCCATGAAAATTTGTCAAGATCTAACACTAAAGAAATCATACTAGAAAAATGTAGCACACTAAAACATGTAATTAAGAAGGTATGGTCAATCCTCACTGGTTAAGTGTCTTTACATCTAGAGCCTTTTCATCTACCAATTGCAAATACTTTGATATAAAGTTTTGGTGTCAAAACTATGATGATCTGCAACCTTTCATATAAAACCATAGGATGTGTCAACCCCCATAGTATTCTTAAATGATATTTTTCCTTAAACAATTCTAACCAAAAAATTAATACCCATGGATAGGGGAGCATGTAAATTAAGACGTCAACTATTACAAGTAATATATAAAAAAGACATTAACAATTCTAAAATTTGCAACAACTAGCAATTCAAAAATGTTTCACTACCTTTCAAGGGATTCATTTATATTTTGATTTAACATAGTTTTAATTCATTTGCAATGGCTTTTCATTCTAATCATATTACATTGACTAACTGAATTGTAAGTTTCTTCATTGTTATGTATTCAGGCAAGTATAATCCCTTGGGATGGAAGTGCAATGAAGTGATCAAAATTCTGGTAATTTTTTATTCCTAAGGGATTCTCTTCTTTAATTACTAGATTTTAGATCTATGGTAGTTGAGATCATTACATTCACACGTACGTCCTAAAAATGAAATCTAAATAAAATGTGGAAGATTTAGAAGCTTTAGTCTCTAGTGACCATAGATGGATTGGTCACCAAAAGGGCTTGTAGCTTAGTGGTAGATCATCCTAGAATCAAACTGGTGGTCCTCAGTTCGACTCCTGGTTGGTACACAGAAAATTTTACCCTGGTATTAAAGCCAATGTAAAGTAGATCGGGGCCAGGATAGGAGTCCCAAGTACTTGCAGTTTTGATGAAAGGGAATATAGGAAACACCTGAACCATAGATGGACTAGTAAACAAGAGAGCTGGTAGTATAGTGATAGAGAAACCCAAAAAAAAATAGATGGTCCCAAGTTTTATGCCTAGCTGGCCAATGAATTTCTTTATTACTAATCCAATTGAATTGTCTTTCTTAGCTTTATCCTTAAAACTTGAGTTAACAAAAGTATGACTCTTTGATTTTACTTGATCTGGGTCATTCTTTATTCAATACCAATATTATTCCTAAGATTTCAAGTCATATATCCACTCTTAAGAATGTTCTTATTGTTCTAGACTTTCAATATATCCAAATAAGCCTAAAGGTTAGACAATGCATAGTGCAAAAATTGTACGTTTGAGACAAATCATCTCTTTAGAAAGCTTAAATAATAGTTCTTCTATCCCATAGGCTATCTTTGTTCTTGTGGATATTTAAAAACTTATATTCAATTGTGTACACTACAAAAGTGCTCAAGTCTCTAAAAGAGCCCTCAAAATACTATACTATTTCTAGACCTTATATTTTGAATTTACTTAATAGGTTTCTATGTCTAACCATTGTCTACCACTTATCTTTATTACCTATGATTATAAAGTTTCTCAACAATACTTGTTTCATATCCTAGGTTGGCATGGTAGTGTCTTTGAGGGAACTCCATGTAGGAATTGAAGAGAGAAAGATAGTAAAATAATTTTTGTGAACGACACAAACATAGATCAACAAAGGGTGTAAACTGTAAATAATCTTCTCCCTTGAATTACACAAGACTACCACATTGTATAGCATGTAGAAACTACAAAAAGAGATTAATGAGGAAGCTTACTCACCATTGATGGCATTCAAAGTTCAAGAGCTTTAGTAACCTCATTATAACTCAAATTGAATTCACAGTAATAACAACTAAAATAAGAAAAAATGTCTCTAGAGTTTTAAGAGCTTCACAAAACAAAGGAACTAAAGTATATAAGATGAATATTCATTATCATGAATGGAGATAACTTCTAGCCTAGCATGAAAGTGAAGCATAACCAATGGGCTACAAAATCTAGAACATTAGTAAAGTAGTTCAAATTGGCAACTGTAATCTCATAGAATTGAGAGTGTATTTTACTTGTAAGCTTTAACCACATAATCATCTATAGCACAATGGAAAACATACTTTGAAGCTTAAATCTCCTATGCATAAGGATGATGTATGAAGAAGAATGCCTTATGTGCTTGAGCTTCTTACTTTCAATAAAATGCAAATGAGTGATTATGTTGTTCAAGACAATTCTAAAACGTAAATTCATCACAAAAGCATCCAGATGACCCATGAGTTTTGAGTATATTGAAGCAAGAGTATGTTATAGATTGTACCTAGGTAAATTTGGGTCTATTTTGTAGGTCCTAGCCAAATCCACAAGAGAACTATGTTAGTACCCAGTCTATGTACAAACTGGTCCTAGATCTAGGCTACACTATGAGTGAATTAGTAACACAATTTTTAGGCTCCATGAAGCCTTTCACACCAGAGAAAAGGATAACCATGTCCTAAGAATTATTAACACTAATTCATGGTTATTTACGATCAAAAAATACATCGCAGTTGCTTGTGGATATATTATCAACTTACTAAAACCATATACTAATTCATGGCCACTTATTCCTGACTTATTCTTGAGATTATAATATGAGCTAGAAGAAGTTGTTGAAAGCCAACCTATAACTAGCTTTAAGGGATGCCTCAAGAAATACCCACCCTTTGTCAAAAAAGGGTAGTAAGCAAAGAAACAAATAGAAATTGTCTCCATGCATTAACCAAAAAAAAAAATCCTCTCATAGTAAGAGAGGTCAAAGCTACTGCCTCAGGAAACTCTCCTCACTCTATTTAAAGCTTGATTACACAATATTAATCCAAAAAAATTAAAATTAGTTCACAATAGAAAAAGGAACATCAGACATTAAAATGACTAAATTTGAGCATTCTACTTTCATGAATTTAAATCATAATCTTGTACACTTTGTAAAGCCTAAGTTTAAATTAGGAAAATTATTTGTAGTTCATATCCATATGTGTCAAGCAGTCATGTGATCACCTCAAAAAACTTGTAGTTTAATTATAAATATAACTTACCCAAGACTAGACAAATGCTACCATTTCAAAAGCATTCTGCAATATCAACATAAAGCCTCTATTAACATTACTAAAATCCAACATAGACAAGCATGTATTCTTAAAGTAAATTTCAATTTTAGGACACCTACCATAAGATCATGATTACCTAAAATGAAATGAACTGAATCAACCACAACAAAAGTTGAGGTTTACCAAACCAGAAAAGTTGATCATGAGGCTTCAATTAAGTCCCTATAGCTGCATCTATTGCTGCATTGTCGAAAGCTAGTTTTTCTATTACATGTTGAAGTTTTGTGCCAATGAATAGGATCAACTTTCATGAGTATGGAGGAAAGCAAAGAGATTTGAATCAGAATAAATAAGGTGGTCTCTATACTTAGTAGTTTAGTGCTTGATAGAATTAACTAAACAAAAAAGTCATTGGACATAAGACAATATCAGAAAATAAAGATAACTACAAATAAATGAGTGACTAGCTTTAACCGATGAACTTGTCATCACTTAGTATCATAGGTATGAATGATATCCAAAAGTAGAAGTTCAATCCTGATTCAGAAATTAACAAGATTTGATTAAACAATTAAATGTTAAAGACGATGGTTATTAGTTGAACCCAAATATAATTTTAGAACAAATTTCTTTATGAAGATAAGCAAAAACCATTTTGTCATACATAACAAATTGAGGAATTGAGCATAAATTTACCATGCGGATTGAAGAAAATGCATATACTTGCATATCCCCAGAGTGGCTAGCTACAAAAATACCAATCATTACCTAATTTAAGATTATTCATTCACTTTTACAGATCATATTTTTTTTTTTTCAAAATCATACAAGTGGAGATTGACTCGCTATAATAAATTATTAATTATGTTAGTGTATGTTCTCTAAAAGAGGCCATAAATCATCAATAAACATATCCAAAATACAAAAGGAGTTCAATAGATTACAAAAATAACTATTTTTCTTAAAGGGCCATGTGAAATGCCACATGTATATTTGTCTCTCCTCTCTTTGGTCCTTTTACATGCATCATTATCTCTTGTATTGTCAAACACATTGTTGTGCAGGACTTAATTTCAATTCTGTATTAGTAGGTATTGAAGTTTCACCATAAGTTCGTCGTTATAAGTTTTGGTGAATACAAATACTACACTCTCAACATATATGCTTACATGGATAACATTTTAAAATTTAATACCTCTCCTGACTCAGCATGTATGTATGTTCTTTTCAATTTCTATACTATAGTCTCCTGTTTCATTCTAGAAGCAAAAGATATTTTCACTTAATAGTTAGGGATTATGAGGTAACATAATCATCAACAATGTCCATACTAGTTTCAACTGCAACAATTTTAATATGTGTGGATAAGTTTGACAATCAGGAAGTTATCATCAAAAATCATAGCCAACAACATTGTCAAGTATTGGCCAAAAGTATTTGGAAGATAGGGCCCTTATAAGCTGAATGGTGATCCGACCAAATGGGAAGCCTTGGTACATGATTGGTCAATTATTTGAGTTTTGGCACAAGAGATTTGGTTTCTTGCACAATTGAGCTCTACCTCTCTTGAGGAATAATCTAAAACTAAGTTCTTGGTTACAACTGAGAAACTAGCTTTTCCCCATTTCAATCCAAGGGAGTCTATGCACATTTTTTGATGTGATAATTGGTTTTCATTATTTTCGCACATTAAAGACATGCATACAAGGTAATGGTTCTCTTTGTCTAGCTCCATTACCATGTTGAAAGCTACGTTGTGTGTTGTGCCCATCGATTCTATTTGTTGTTTAAATTTGACAAACAATGTGGTGGCAAAACTGGATGAAATTTTTAAATGGTTTTTTGGGTGGCTCAAAAAAGTCTCACTGAATCCCTCTAATAAACTAGAATTGTATCTTTTACAATAAGAGAAATAGGAGCCTACCTGTCAAGCAAATTTTGGTAATACTTGACACTAGGAGCAAAACTTGTCGTGGAAGTGTTCAAGAGCTCAAAGAAACATTGGTGCAAAGTAATATAGAACAAATACTAGGACTCAAATGATTTAACAGGAATTGCGGCTATGTTTCGACTGGGTGATCAACTATTAGGCAGTTCATGTGGGAGTGTAGAAGCATCATTGTGAATCACATTCCGTGGAATATTACAAAGGGAAACATATTAGACTTTTGGGACAACTCATGAGAGGGCCACCAAGCATTAGGCTCTATTGAGGACTATAAGAATCCTAAAGGAGAAGGTCGTCTCTGAGCTCTCTAATTACACTACCAAAATCTATTCTATATGTTACTTTAACACACAAACTGTAATGGTACAAATACTAAAGTGCGAACTACAAACCATTCATGATAATGTTAAGGATATAAATGAAGAAAAGTAAACAAGCACCAAAAACAAAACATGAACTCTTTTGTTAATAATATGAGATGTACTCCTATGCGATGTGATTTTGCTATAAATTCAAACTAAAGGAAAATATAACCAAACCCAAGTTTGAAATTTGGTAGGCATGCCCCTTAATTTTCTTTACAGTTTGACACTTTAAATGTCGAGGTTAAATATGATCTGTAGTATTCATAAAATCATTTATAGGTAAAATTGCAAAACATAATAAGAGTGTTAAAAAAATAGTCCAGCAACAAATAGTCTAGTGGTAAGATTGATTGACATGTACCAAAATCCTTTAGTCGTGCAATACATAAATGGAAAAAAATCTAGTGGTTACTGTAGACACCTAAATTTGATTACACTACTTTGGTAATCTAATTTAGCCATCTCTAAAGGCATCATTAATTAAATTCTTATTTAATTAATCCTTTGTCATCCCCTAGTTGATTAATTTAATTAATCATCTATAGTCCTAATTGATAAATCAAATAATCTATTATTTATCAATTAAATCCTTTTCTCCTATCTAATTCCAAAAATCCCCATTTATTAAATAAATCTATTTGATAAATGAAATCCTCAAATTCAAAAAAACCCTAACCTATCTCTAATCCTCCATTTAGCCTAATCCACCCCATCCACCCATACTAACCAAGCTTAGCCACTAACTCACCCACCCTCATTAATTCCATCCACTTGCACATCTCTAACATCCCTAATATAATCCTAAACCCAAGCCTAATCCACCCCCTAATGTTGTCACATTCCTTAAACAAGTTTAAGACTTTCCTAATCCAAACCAAAGTCTCCCCTCAAAAAAACCCAACCACTAAGTCATGAGTGCTCTTACAAAACATAAAGACTCTTACAAGCCCACTCATGACTCTTACACCCATCTTCCACACTCATTCCTCTTACATCCCTCTTACATACTCAACCCCACTCATCATGCCCTTAACCAACCCTTAACCCTACCCTCTCACACTCATCCTCCTTGTGTGACAAGTGTCACCTTCCCATTGGTGCTAAACAAGTACAATCCATGTGCTCCCCTTTGAGTGCATCTTAGCCCTCCTTAAGCCTTCATCCATCCTTGCATCTAAGCCCTCCATCCCTCTACCCCTTAGCCTATAAATTGAATCCCATCCCAAGCCATTTCATCAACAATCTTTGAGCTAAAGTTACCATGCTATTTTGAGAACCAAAGCCATCAACCATACCCTTATAATGCCAAATTGAGAGCTCACAAAGCTACCAATTTGCCATTACCCATCTCCATTGAAGTAGCTTTTGAGCATCTTGAGCATACATCCACAGCAAAAGGACACATCTACAGAATCAAGAAAGCATGGAGTGTTTTCTCTTGTGAGGTTTGCACTTCTTGTTCTCTTTCTTTGTCTAAGCATATATGTGAATTTAGTTTTTGGTTTGTGAATGTTTACTTTATTTGTTAATGTTCTTTGCATACTAAATTCTTGTTCTACATTTTGGCACGCCCGGTGGGACCCCACTATGGGTCATTTAATCATCTATTTTCATCTATATGTCATTTTTCTAACCATCTAATGTTTGCTGTTGTTTGAGTGTGTTGTGAGGGCATTTTGCTTGTTTTTGCAGGTTAAAGAACGCACTTAGGAAGAAGAAATACCTTCTAAAAAAAAAAAATCGCATTTTCAGCTTTTTTTGGCACGGTTTTGGCGTCTGCAACCTGTTCTGTCTGCGAAAATCGACTTCTGCGAAAATTCGCATCTGCAAAAATTGACATCTGCGAAAATCCGGGTCTGCGCAAATTGAAATCTGCGAAAATCCGCGTCTGCGCAAATTGACATCTGCAAAAATCCGCGTCTGCGAAAATTGACGTTTGCGAAAATTGACATCTCTGCTTGTCACCTGGGTTCTCTGCTGCAAATCTGTTTTGTCCTCTTCATATTTTGGTGCCTCTGTAGTTCAGCATCTTCGTATTTTGGCAGATTGTGTTCTCTGCTTGCTTATGTTCCATTTCTGCTTTACTGGTTCCATAGGATTTAGACCATTTTAAGCATTTTTACGCGTAGAAAAAACAACAAAAAAAGTTAAATTTTTTTTTCCCATAGTTAAGCTCTCATTTTTGAAGATTTTGGCTAACTAACTAAATTGCTTTTTTTTGTCTCATTGCAGGTTGGAGCACATATGGAACCACTAACCATGCTTCTTGCAGGTTTTCATGTTGCTAAAAAAATGAACTTGAATGTTTAACCATTTGTCTTTGAATGCATGTTGCTAAAAAAAAAAATGAACTTGAATGGTTAAACACATTTTTCATTGAATGAATGTTGCTCAAAAACACACTTTTGAATGTCATGGATTAAAATCAACTTTCTTTGGAATGCATGCTTAAAAAAAAAAAATTCAATCTTGAATGCCAAGGTAAAGTTGGATTTTTGGACATTTAAGAAACTTTGTTAAGTTAAAATACAAATTTACAAAAATCAATTTGAGTAGTTCCTTGGACTCACCTCTTTTCTAATCACCCATCAAATATTAACCATTGGTTGCAATCTCAGCGCCATTTATGGGGATGGGTCTACTTGAAAAAGGTGTTAAATGTTCCACAATCTAACTCACTCACTTGGTCTTTGAACATTTGCTTTAACTTTATCAAAATTCTTAAATGGTCAAAACTCTAGATTAAATCGATCACACTTCAAGTTTGGGCACTAAAATTGAACAACAACTGACGTGGAGAGCCTCCGGGCGCGCGCTTGAAATCGAATCTCACACACTTTTTTTTTGGGCTTAAAACAAACTCACACTCAATCTTGAATGCCTTAAAGAAAATTAATCGATACTTGACGTGGAGGGCCTCCGGGCGTGCGAGTTTGCTTTTGTTGACCCTAACTCTTCTTATTGTGTGCATTCTTCAATCGATTTACTTTTGTTGGCGCTTCAAGTTGGAATTGAACATTTTCTCTTAAACATGAGTGCTTGCAAAGTCTAGATTAGCACACATAAGAGTCAGTTGGTAAAAGAACAAGCGTGTTTTTTAGCCCAAGGTCATCCAATTCTTCTCTCCCCTTGTCGTCTTTCGAGGCCATCTTGGGTGCATAAGATTAGGATCCAAAACCTTGTTTCTTTTTTAGGAGGCATGCTTGGGGATTTCATCACCCCTTGGACGACCTCAACTCCAGCGTTCCGGTGGAGTATAAGAATCGGGAGGTGAATCGAAAGACAGCTCTCTTGGGATCAAGATTTTGTCATTCGGGCTAAGCCTCAAGGAACTTTATACCCTTGAGAAGTGAAAGAGGAGAAGTGGGTTACCGCTCCTCTCGGCTGTGTGACATCCTTTTGGTCTCATCTACGGATTTGGGCCTCACGTACCATGCGTATATTGAGGACTCCCTAGCTAAACCAATTGTCTGCCTTGCAAAAAACCATCTAGGATGTTAATGTGTTTGGAGTGACTGATCGAAACATTTGTAGAACATACACACTCCTTGGCGCAAGTACCACATTCTGAGAACCACAAACTTCTATCTGGGTGTTCCTATCTATTGCTTGTTTTTATTTTTACTTGTTGAATGAATGTTTGCCAAACTTGGTCAATCCTAGCTTAGGGCACACTTAGCGTAGTCACTGCCTATTTTGGAAGTTGAACAAGTTGAAGCAAAACAACTGAGATTTTTCCCAAAGCCAAGCAGATTCAGGAATTTATGTCGGAACAACCCAAACCCAAACAGAAGTTTCACAAGGTCAAACTCAAGCCATCTCTAGCATACCAAGAACTTTCAGCCAAGAGAAAAGCAATAACACCAAGCCCACAAATTTCCAAACTCCACAAAGCAGAGGACAAAGCTACCGAAGAAGCACTTCAAGAGGCCTGGTTAGAGCGCACCATCAAATTTAGCCAACATCCAGGAGTTAATCCTGCTTATTCCTTACCAACTAGGCATGATTTCTATGATTAGACACCCTTGTTTCTCCCCATCTTCTTGGATAAGCTTCACTTTAGAGTCATCTTTGTAGAAAAGCCAGCCATCTTAGGTTATCCCCTTAAGCATTATTAGCTCATCCATCTCATTTAGAATCATACCATCTAGCTAGTAATCAGAAATCTGCAAATCTAAGCTTACAAAATTGTTGTCACCTTGCTAAAAGTTTGCCAATCCTAAAATCTTCCAAATCCACCAATCTCACCAAGGTTATCCCTTTGACAGAGCTTTGTCTAGGGTAATCTAGTTTTGTCACTTGTTATCCCTCATCACCTTGAGCTAAAGGTTGGGATTCGCAAGTGGTCAATCTCGTGTTCTTCCTAAAGGATCATCAGTTTATCCTTAAGTTGACACTATCACCACCAAGCTTGCACATAGGAAAGCAGACCTTTTGTACTTTGACAACATATCTTTGAAGTTAGAATCCCCAACCCAATCCTCCTTAGGTTTTTTCATATAGCTTTGCCTCAACCTAGGAAATCATTTGCATAGAAAAGCCTTCCCCCTTTTGCATCCATCAGCATTATTGCATCTCATCCCTAGGAGCATTTTTCATGCCACCCGTCACTCGCTTAGCCAAGAAGAAAGAAACAATGGAGCCCTATCATTTGGATCGAACAGCCTCACCCCCCTTGAGCACTCAGCCATCCTTCAACCCAGAGCCAGCTATGCCATCACCTACTGATATTGAAGCTTTCATGAACCAACTAGGAAATGCAGTATTGGTAAACGCCATTATAGACAAAAACAAAGAGACAATCATGGCTAATTTTCGAAGGGACAATGTAGGAACCTTTGACTTTGGAAGACCCCCTCCATTATCAGATCCATCTCACCCATTGTTTGGGCAGCTGCCACCACCCATAGGCTCTTATGATCCAAATTATCCTCAATTTATTCCAAAAGAAGAGCCTCCAGCCAATCCATATGACCCAACAGACCCAAACATACCATCATCCACCCAAGTTGAAATCTCCATGCCGCAAGCCAACCCAGCCACCACCACTCCATCCTTGGTTCATACCTCTCCGCTCCAAACCCCCTTTACCCAAAACACCTCACCATTCACCCCCTTCACTATTGCTGCTGCTCCCCAACCTAGCCTTCCCAATCCACCCATCTCCCAAATCAGTGCTAGCATCTTTGGCCAACCTCAGCAATATGCAACAGGGATGCCACCCATGGGGCCAAGTAATCAACCTTTCATCGCCCCCAACTTGTTCACCATAGCCCAAAGCACAATCCCATCATTTCCATTAGGTCTTGGGAGCTCAATACCACTAGCCACAAATCCACAAGCTACTACCTTCACTCCACAAAGCTATCAAAACCCACAAGCTACTGCCAATCTTCTACCAAGCTCCCAAGTGACCCTAGCTCCCACCACCACTCTACCAAGCTTCCAAATCCAGCCACAAAGCTATCAAACCCCATCAGTTCCATTCCCAAGTTTTCAATTCCCACCACCTCCACCACCAACTAATCCATTACCTCCAATTACCAACTACTTTTCAATGCCACTTCTAGGAGGTAATCCACCACCCCAGCCAACCACCAATTATTTGCAGATGCCATCCCAAATGGGGGCACAACCCACATATATTGGTCAAGCCCTCCGATCCTTTCCCCAAGCCTCACAACCATATTATACCTTACCTCCACAAAGCAATCCATTTACCCCACAACCATCTTATGTTCCTCAATCCCAACCTCAAATCCCATATCAACAGCAAGCCTCGCAGCACATGCAGCAATATGCGCCACCTCCCCCTCAACAACCCGTCATCCACCATGCAGCTGCCCAAACAATGTACAATCCCTATCAGCAAATCCCTCATAACCATCCATATTCAATGGCCCCATCCAGCACATACCTACCTCAAGGCATTCCTACATTGGGGGCACCCCAACCATCACCTATCAATTCAGAGTGGGAGCAAATGAAGACAGCCCTGAAAGCCATCCAAGAAGGGAATGATCCAAAGACATTCAAGTTTGAGAATGTGTGTCCTTACCCATTTGACAAAGCCATTACCACAACACCATTTCCCGAACACTTTGAGGTACCTAAATTTGACAAATTCAGAGGAAAAGGAGACCCTGTCACACATATCAAAGAATTTTACATGCATTGCCTGGACATGGCATACAATGATGTCTTCCTCTTGCACCTTTTTCCCAAAAGCTTGGCTGGACCAGCTCTCGAATGGTTTTATAGAATCCCCTATGGCACAATTAAGAACTTTGCTGAATAATCTGAGGCATTTGTAGCCCAATATGCCCATCTTGTTGAAACAGAGCTATCAATAGTTGATCTTGTCCACACCAAGCAAAAAGGTGGAGAAAGCCTTGCCGAATACCTGCAAAGATGGCAAACCCTTACCACCCGCATATCCTGCACCTTGCCAGAATGCCATGTGGTGAAAATGTTTATTGATAATGCACATCCCAGCTTGGCTCACCACATGACCATGAACTGTTTGCAGACCTATAAGGATATCAAAGAGAAAGGAATGATCCTTGAGAAAGGACTCATCAAAGATGGTGTGGTAAAGATTTACAAAGAGGCCAACCAAAATCAATCACATTCCAATGACAAGTCTAGGTATTGGAACAAAAAGAAGCATGTTGCAATAGATGGGGTTACTGACACCAGACATGTGAATATCATTGGTCCTTCTCGAAACCAGTCTAACCCACCATATCAAACAAACAACCAACAAGCTACCAATTACCAACAATGAAATAACCAAAGCTATCAAAACCACAATACAAGACCCAACTTTCAAGGGTCTAACAATCAAGCTAATGCCATCAATGTAGCTGCAGGGCAAAAGCCCAGATTCCAACCTGCACCTAGAAACTATACACCCCTTGGTGAGCCATTGGATGTTATTTTTGAGAAATTGGCTAAGGAAAACCTTATCAAATTTCCTCCTACCCAGCAAATTGATCCAAGCCAATCCAAAGCTGCATGGTACAAGGACAATGAGTATTGCAAGTTCCATAGGGTAAATGGTCACACCACCCTCAGATGCATGAAACTGAAAGACTATGTACAAGACCTCATTGATCAGAAGGAAATCACTGTTGGTGCCCAAAACTCTCCCAATGCAGGCTTACAAATTTATCAAAATGCTTTTCCTCCACACAACAACCAAAATCTTGGAAAAGCACCTATCCAAAACAACACCAACAATCGCCAGCCAAACCAACAGCATGGGAAGAACAATGACCACACTTCATCCTATATAGACTATGGTAGCCTTATAGGTTGTATATCTGAGAAAGAGCCTTCAGTCAATGTTATCAATATCCGAGGACCAGACAATGAGTGTGCGGTCACCACTCGAAGAGCGCAATTTAACATCGCAGGCCCACCAATTTCATCAACACCATCAGCTCCATAAAAAAGCTGGTACAATATCTTGGAACACCTTGGGAACATGCCAGCCCAAATATCCATTTTAGACCTTCTCCGCACTAGTCCTGTGTACAAAGACATCCTTGACAGTGCTCTCATAGAATCCTGTGTCCCTTCTAATATCAATGCTACTGATTTTCGTAATCTTGTTGGACACCTTTCATCCTCATGTGCCCTATCTTTCAAACCCACCGACATACCCGCGGTTGAGCCAGATCACACCCTTCCGCTTCGCATAGCCATCATGGTATCCAATTTTGACATGAAAAGAGTAATGATAGATAATGGATCAGCCTTGAACATTTGCACCCTAAAATTCATAAAACAAGCTGGGTATACTGAAGCAGATATGATCAGTGAGGTTATCACCATCAAAGCTTATGACAACTTGGAAAGGACCACAGAAGGGACTATTTTGCTACCAATCAAGGTTGGGCCAGTCATTCAAGAGACAGTTTGCCATGTTGTTGATCTAAACCTACCATTTAACATCCTCCTCGGTCACTCATGGATTCATGCTATGAAGGCCGTTCCATCCACCTACCATCAGTGCATCAAATTTCTGCATCAAGGCACTGAGGTAACCATCCATGCCGATCCAGAACCCTTTGTTTACTGCAATGCAGTTGAAGCTTCATATACAAACCATTGCCCTGGAATAGACATCGGCACAGCCATCGCCAGCTCATCCCACACTTGTAATGATGCAGAAACCATCCTTGCCTCCACCCTATCTACTGTAAAGATCAACAACAAAGGATGTGGAGAATATAGTCTATCAGATGCATTTGCTGTCGGAGCAATCCCACTTGATCCACATACCCATGGACGGCCAACATATCACAAAGCTAAGGAGATTCCACCTCCTCGATACAAACAGTTTGGCCCAACCACCTTTGTGTCCTCAAAAACCCCTCTTCATGAGGAGCTCACTCTAGATATCAACAATTGGCTACATAAGGATGCACCTCCAAGAAATCAAGCGTGCCTTGATCACTTCAGCCAGAAGTATCCCCAACAACATAAGCTTGTCACTGAAAAATGGAACTATCAAGGAGGTGGACTAGGACCAGAAGAAAGGGGCATGCAATGTCCCATCAAAGCACATGATTGGGAGATAAAGTCAGGTCTTGGCTTTGGCATACCCACAACTGGGGGCACCAACGAGAATGGTCACGCTTTTTTGAACATCCACCGCGACCTTGTCGAAATCGAAGACATTTCTGAGGAAGTTGAAAAGAGAGCCTACGACGATATCCCAGACCAAATCTTCCTAGGAGACTCTGTTCTCCGAGAACTATCCATCCATCTCATTGACCTACCACTTGCTCATCCACAACTCATAGATTGGGACCAACCAAGTGTCATACATATTGATGAGTTCACATCAGAGGAAGTGCTTCTAAGATTCATGGGAGCTGAAACTCCTCATAAGAAGACAAAGCCAGATTCTGCCTACATCTACAAGCTAGATCCCAAGGGGTATTTTGGAGAAAATCCCCAACCTAGTTTTGATACACCCAAAACTGGAACTAAGGTAAATCTAGGACTAGCTAAGGCAGCGAAGAGAACCCCTCAGCAAGAAAATCCAAAGCCACAAGAAGAACATGAGGATTTAGTATTGCCTCCTCAAGATAATTGACCAGAGGTGTCTTCTATTCTAATAGAGGATACTAGAGAAGTCAACATTGGTTCTTCAGAGATCCCTAGAATTGTTCACATTGCTGCATCCCTATCACAAGACCAAGCTGACCTCCTCTTTGAGGTTTTACGAGAGAACATTGGCCGATTTGCATGGTCATATCAGGACATGCCAGGACTCGATCCAAAGCTTGTAGTTCATCATCTTGCAGTCGATCCAAAGATCAAGCCCGTCAGACAAAAGCTTAGGAAAATGCACCCCAAGGTGGCATTACTAGTCAAAGCTGAACTAGAAAGAATGTTAGCTGCTAAGGTTATCCGACCTATTGACTACTCAGAATGGATCTCCAACATGGTCCCTGTCACTAAGTCTTTCGATGACATCAGAATCTGTACTGATTTTAGAGATCTTAACAAAGCTTGTCCAAAGGATAATTTTCCCTTGCCCAACATAGATATGATTGTAGATCTTACAGCTGGACATGAAATCCTGTCCCTTATGGATGGATTTTCTGGGTATAATGAGATCAAGATTGTAGAAGAGGACCAGCATAAGACAACATTCACTACCCCTTGGGGAACCTTTTGCTACACCATGATGCCTTTTGGCCTAAAGAATGCTGGGGCTACCTATCAAAGAGCTATGACAGCCATTTTCCATGATCTTATCCATAGCATTTTGGAGGATTATGTGGACGATATCCTAGTCAAATCTCACACCTTCATGGATCATCTTGCTGACCTGGAGAAAGTCTTTGATAGGTTGGCCCAATATTATCTCATGCTAAATCCCAAGAAGTGTGTCTTTGGGGTCACATCTGGCAAGCTTCTAGGCTTCATAGTTTCTAAATGGGGTATAGAGATTGACCCCAAAAAGGTCAAGGCTATCTTAGACATGCCTCCTCCCTAGACACTGTGACAGCTTCGCTCTCTTCAAGGAAAACTTCAATCTGTTCAACGCTTCATCTCCCAACTTGCAGATAAGTGTACACCATTTTCACACTTGCTAAAGAAGAATGAGAACTTCAAGTGGGATCTTTTATGTCAGCGCAGCTTCAATCAGCTCAAGCAGTATCTCACCAATCCCCCTATCTTGGTTCCACCAGTTCCTGGTCGTCCCTTGATCTTGTATATATCAGCAACACCTACTGCTCTAGGGGCACTTCTAGCACAACATGATGATTATAGCAGAGAGAGAGCCATCTACTATATCAGTAGAACCCTAGTTGGTTATGAACTCAATTACACTCCTATAGGAAAAAGCTTGTTTGGCAGTTGTTTTCTCAACTCAAAAGCTTTGCCACTACATGCTAAGTCATACCATCCAACTAGTCTCCAAGATTGACCCTCTCAAGTATATGCTCTCCAGAATAGCACTTACAGGCCGTTTGGCCAAATGGGTTATGCTACTAAGTGAGTTTGACATCCAGTATGTGGACAGAAAGGCAATCAAAGGGCAAGCTATAGCAGATCACCTAGCTGATGCACCTCTAGTAGATGCATATCCTTTGCTCACAGAATTTCCAGATGAGCATATCTGCCTAATTGAAGAACAGCCCCCATGGAAGCTTTATTTTGATGGCTCATACACCTCTCATGGATCAGGGGCAGGAATATTATTAGTTACACCTCAAGGAGATTACATTCCAAAAGCCTTCAAGCTACAATTCCCTAGCACCAACAATATAGCAGAATATGAAGCTCTTGTAGCAGGATTAAAGATAGCTAAAGAATGGAATATCACTGAGTTACAAGTCTTTGGTGATTCCCAACTCATCATCAAACAAGTCTTAAATGAATATCAAACCAAAGATGAAAAGCTATTACCCTACAAAGAGCTAGTTGATCAGCTAACCCAACATTTTACAAAGCTTCAGTTTACACAAGTGCCTCGAATGCAGAACAAGGCAGCAGATGCCATGGCCACTATCGGCTCACTCTTGGAAATTCCCCAAGAAGCTACACAGTATGAGTTTTTAGTTGAGCAGCTCCTCACACCTGCCTATGTGAATGAGGATTCAAACCGTGTTTGTATCTTGGTTGGCCCCCAATCCCCTTGGTACCATGAAATTCACGCTTACCTTAACGATGGTATCATATCCCCTCACCTCACAGGTACCCAACACCAAAACCTCATCCAAAAATCATCCCGCTATGTTATCATAGCCAATACCCTATATCGTCGGGGTTATCACGATACTCTCTCTTGATGTTTAGATGAAAATGAGGCCGCGATGGCATTAAAAGAAGTACATTCCGGACTTTGCGGTGCCCACACGAGTGGTATTGTTCTAGCATGACAAATCCTTAGAGCAGGCTACTATTGGCCTACCATTGAAGAAGACTCTTGTGACTTTGTTAGAAAGTGTCTCCCATGTCAGCAGCATGCAAATCTTGTGCACGCTCCAGCACAGGATCTACAGCCTATTGCACCACCTTGGCCTTTTGCTTGTTGGGGCCTTGATCTAGTTGGAACTATCACACCTCTCTCATCTGATGGACATAAATGGATAATAACAGCTATAGACTATTTCACTAAGTGGGTGGAAGCAGTCCCCCTAGTCTCAGCTACAGGAGTTCAAGTCTCCAAGTTCATCTTGTACCACATTGTTTGCCGCTTCGGCATCCCATCCACCATCTTCACTGACCACGGAGGTAATTTTGAAAATCTCAACATGGAAGAATTATGCACTTCCCTCTGCATCCATCACTGCTTTTCTAGCCCATATTTCCCACAAGGTAACGACCAGGCAGAGGAAACTAATAAAACCCTCCTCAAAATCCTAAAGAAAGTTGTCAATGATTCCGGCCGTGATTGGCACCTTCAAATAAACCCGGCTCTATGGGCCTATCGAACTTCCTTCCGTACATCCACAGGCACAACTCCATACTCCCTAGTCTATGGTGCCGAAGCGGTATTACCTATAGAAGTTGAACTTCCCTCACTACGCATATCTTTGCGAGGGCAAATCTCAGATGAAGAATACAGAGTAGCTCGACTCACCCAGCTAGATCTCTTAGACGAGAAGAGACAACAAGCCTATGACCATCTCACAGTCTATCAAACTCGTCTCAAAAGGAATTTCAACAAGAAGGTGCTCCCACGACACTTTCAGCCAGGTGACATGGTCCTCAAAGAAAATATGAAAGTCCAAGCAAATCAAGAAAAGAAAGGCAAGTTTGAACCTACATGGCTTGGTCCCTATGTGGTTACTGCCTCCTTTGGCTCTGGAGCCTATCAATTATCTACACCAGAAGGAGAACTCTTGAATGATCCCACTAACATCATTCACCTCAAGAAGTTCTATGCTTGAAGATCCTTGGTATACCCAGCTTTTGAAAAAATACAAAAAAAAATAGTAAAGAGAAATAAGCGTCCAATGGTGAAAACTTGGCAATTCAAGCGCCTTGGATAGGTACCTTGGTAAAAACCTGGTAATTCAGGCGCCTTGTGTGCTAAAGACTAATCCATTATCTATCACTATCCTATCCCTCATCCATCCACCCACCATCCCATAAAACACCTACTTGTTCCCTTGGTGTTCCAATCAAATATCCAAAATCTGATGGAGCTTGTCAATACCTCCTGTACAGCATGTAAATCTTGTACCAAAGCTTGTATTATACCTTGTAAATCTTGTACCATACCTTGTATATATCCAAATCTTGTCCAAAGCTTGTACCATATTCCAGCTTGTAAATAATCTTGTACCCTAGCCCATATCCTATCACATGCACACACAGAATCCCATTTTCCTTAAGCTTTTCACAAACCATCTACCTGTCCACCTATCAACTATTATAGACATCCCATCCTTCACAAAAATTTCCATCTCACAAAAAACCAAAACATGAACAAACTTGTACATTTGTAACATATCTTGGTCTGTCAGCTTATACATCCTCTTTAGCTTAGTATCATTGTATCTATCCGGCTTTCATGTTAGTTCATCCTTGGTCAACATCTTGCACACATTGCACACCTTGGTTAGATATTCCAATGCATCCTTTAGCTAGATCTCCTATCACCAAAGTGTTATCCTTCTTAGTTCAGCTTGCCAGACACATCACTCATCCAGATCCATCAGCTTAGGTGCTCTCTGATAGATTTTTGCAGGATATAGCTTTCCTCATGTCTGATCTTGGTCCGTTAATACCTCATCTTACCCATCTCGTTGGAAAATAGTTCTCTTTTGGATTTTCACTTTTTTTTTATTTGGGATCTTCCCTTTTGGGTCTTGAAATATCTTTTCCAAGCAATCTCCTTGTTCCCTCCTCAAGGTTGCCATGATCTTCCATATCATGGTATGCTGCGAATGGGGCAATTAGAGCGTAAGGTCTTGATCAGGTCTTTTGCTTGTTTTCTTTTTCTGCTTGTGGGTTACCTAGTGTCATTTCCATGCTGCCTCCTCTGGGATTCATGTGTGATACTGGGGCAATCCTTGTGTGTTTGTTTTGAGTCAGTTCGTCAGTCCTCTGGACGGTTGGTGAAGAGGCCTTGATGTTCTTGGTAACCTTGGCAATTAACCAACAGTCCTATAGCAAATCTAGTGCTCAACTACATGGTGGTACTTCTCTTAGAAGTATCCCCCCGCTCAAAAAGCTTCAATGGATTCCTTTTATAGTGCTCCGCTCCTCCATCTCCCCCCCCCAATCTTGGAAAGTCTTAAGCTTGCTTTACTATTGTGCCTCTGATTTCCCTTTATCATTCTCTCGTAGTGAGAGTTTGAGCTAATTCAGCCCCTTCTCTTCGCCAACCAGTGTCTCAGCTCATCTCAATTTCTTGTACTTTTCAAGAAGTCATCAAGCCTCATTTCTCTCCCCGCCGCCTTCTTGAGGGGGCATCATCTAAGTCTAGTCTCTCCTCTTCTTATCCGAGACTGGGGCAACATTGTTGCTAAAACATCTTCCTCATGTTGTCTTCATTCAAACTTCTTTGAAATAGTGTTGTCTCGACACTATGTCAAAGAGGGGCAAAATGTAGACACCTAAATTTGATTACACTACTTTGGTAATCTAATTTAGCCATCTCTAAAGGAATCATTAATTAAATTCTTATTTAATTAATCCTTTGTCATCCCCTAGTTGATTAATTTAATTAATCATCTATAGTCCTAATTGATAAATCAAATAATCTATTATTTATCAATTAAATCCTTTTCTCCTATCTAATTCCAAAAATCCCCATTTATTAAATAAATCTATTTGATAAATGAAATCCTCAAATTCAAAAAAACCCTAACCTATCTCTAATCCTCCATTTAGCCTAATCCACCCCATCCACCCATACTAACCAAGCTTAGCCACTAACTCACCCACCCTCATTAATGCCATCCACTTGCACATCTCTAACATCCCTAATCTAATCCTAAACCCAAGCCTAATCCACCCCCTAATGTTGTCACATTCCTTAAACAAGTTTAAGACTTTCCTAATCCAAACCAAAGTCTCCCCTCAAAAAAACCCAACCACTAAGTCATGAGTGCTCTTACAAAACATAAAGACTCTTACAAGCCCACTCATGACTCTTACACCCATCTTCCACAATCTTCCCTCTTCCACACTCATTCCTCTTACATCCCTCTTACATACTCAACCCCACTCATCATGCCCTTAACCAACCCTTAACCCTACCCTCTCACACTCATCCTCCTTGTGTGACAAGTGTCACCTTCCCATTGGTGCTAAACAAGCACAATCCATGTGCTCCCCTTTGAGTGCATCTTAGCCCTCCTTAAGCCTTCATCCATCCTTGCATCTAAGCCCTCCATCCCTCTACCCCTTAGCCTATAAATTGAATCCCATCCCAAGCCATTTCATCAACAATCTTTGAGCTAAAGTTACCATGCTATTTTGAGAACCAAAGCCATCAACCATACCCTTATAATGCCAAATTGAGAGCTCACAAAGATACCAATTTTCCATTACCCATCTCCATTGAAGCAGCTTTTGAGCATCTTGAGCATACATCCACAGCAAAAGGACACATCTACAGAATCAAGAAAGCATGGAGTGTTTTCTCTTGTGAGGTTTGCACTTCTTGTTCTCTTTCTTTGTCTAAGCATATATGTGAATTTAGTTTTTGGTTTGTGAATGTTTACTTTATTTGTTAATGTTCTTTGCATACTAAATTCTTGTTCTACAGTTACAAGATTGTTGGCACAAACCAAATTGCATCAGACATGCAACCTGCTTCAAAACAACCACAATAATGTAGGTCCACTAAGACAAGGCTAAAAGAAAATACCACAGGTACTTTTGATAGAAAATATATACACCAAGCATGACTTCTATGCCAAATAATATTCAAGCTTGATAGTCCATTCTCAATGCATCAAGTGAGAGAAAGCTAGTTTTAACCACTTGGGCAAAGAAATAAGAAAATAATGTCTATAAATAGAAAACAAAAGTTGACAACTGTTTGAAATTGACAAAAAGAAAAAATGTGAACACCTTGTGAGCTAAAGTGTTAAATAGATCACTCAATAAAAATAGTATAGTAAGAAAAATGTCATCCAAATTCAAAATAGAAAATGACATGCCTGAAAGATGCTACTGGCAGATAGTAGGACCAATACTTTTTGCCTAATAGAAGGAGCCTAATTTAACTTTAGTAAAGCTAATAGTATGTGGAAAAGTCAAAATCAATGAAAGGAGGCTCAATTATATCTCCTTAATTTATGACTCAACTCTCAGAAGCAATATTATTATTAAAAAATATCACTTGCCTATTAGCAGTTTTTGACTAGTGACTGCTAAAAAGAATTTTCAAGACCATTATAAAGAGACATGAACTAATTATGACATCATCATCTTATTTTTTATATTGAGTATTTTTGTCCTATAAAATTATGGAAATCATAGGCCAACCCTATTAGTGACATTATTAAACAATTCATTGCTGAGAGCATGGAGCATATGTCTTTGGCCTACCAAATTTAAGGTGCTAATGGTTAAGCAGTAAGCCTATAGATAAATTGTTAAAAAGGTAATGTAGTTTAGGCTTAACAAAGCCTTCATCAGTAGGAAATCTTTAGTTACTATAGTCCTAATCAATGTAACGAATGCTTTGTTTAGGCCTATAAATGCTACTTTTATCTTGGTGATTCAAACTAGCATCTCAGGTGTCTTCAATCATATTTGACATCCATTATCCCAACTTATAAATTGAGGAGGCTAGAGTTCACAAGATGTAGCATTTTAAAGAAAATATGAAGCATTTTAGGCACAACATTATGTTATCTGTCATGTATGATTCTGATAGATACTATCAGTGTCCTATTGCTGAAAGTTTTAAATCCAATAAATATTTCTTGTAGCTTCCTTATCTGATCAAAGGCAATAAAGACCAAAAATAAGAAATACTTTGGCATTCCACTAATTTGAGAGGTAGTTTAAGTAAATTTGAAAAATAAGAGTTGAAATCTATCATTTCTATGAAGGATCCTAGTTATCGGAACCTAAATTTGGCAAAAAAAATAGCATTTATATAGATTGTGAAAAAGGCCCATATGAAAAATTGTGCTTAAATAGGAGGTGGATGGAGTCACTGCATTTAATTAAAACTCCATTTTCATATAAATATTGCAAAAATGATTAAAACCCACAACTGTAACTAACCATCCAAGAAATGGACACTTTTCACACCACCCTCCATATTCACAGTGGTTTATAAGTATATATAAAGTAACAAAAATAATTGCAAGCTTTTATCTAACTATACAAAAATTAACAATTGTTACACAAAATACTCTTGTTTAGCTATTTCCTATTAGGAATTGGCCCAAAACATGGGTATCTTCCTTCTCACAAACCAATAACAAATTTCAACTGAGAAAAGAAAATATTTATGAAATTAATTTATGGCATGGCCAACTAAACTAAAATTAGGCTCAACAATCAATAGAAGTAGACCCTCCTAGCACTCATTCATTTGAAGCAATATACTATATTGTACAAAATATCATAAACTAATAAAAAGGAGCAGGCCAAAGTGACAAAATCATTGTAGACAGTGTGGAATGACAATATTGTGTCAATAGTTCACTTTAATATTGCTACTGAACAAATTTCTACTTAAGCAATCTAGAGAGAACACAAATGAACAAAATAGAAGTATAATGATTGATTGTATTCAAGATAGTATATTATAGGCTTGAGATTATTCAAAAAGATTTCAGCTCACACAACCCTTCATGACTTGAAAGTTGCAACTTGTGAGTTTGCAAATCACTCATTTATTAGCAAATTGGTAAAGATTAACTTAAGAGCCCATAGACAACCTATTTCAAATAAACATGCCAAGGAATATTAACCATTTACTATATGGGAAGATGTCTATCGACAATGAACAATCACTTGAAGTTCTTTCTTACAATTAAATATGAGTAAAAAGGTAAAAAGGTAAATTTATATTTTATAAAATAAATAAAAATAATAATAGGAGACCATACAAGTACACCATATACAAAAGACCATATATTTATGATTTTATCCAATATTGTCAGAAATGGACTAAAAACAACAAGTATACATCATTGGATGTGCTATAAATGCCAAATGCAAGTGGCACTATCATCTAGAAATAGATTGTGTGTTTATAAAATCCAATGAAAAAAATAATTCAATAAACTTACCTATATGTTGTTGAATTCCAAATGTGTATAATACCATTTTCAAAACCTTTGATAATGATAGGAAGTTCAGGATGAAAGCCAACTACTAATACATTATGGGTATGTCCATCAAGAGTCTGGATACAACCTTTTGTCTGGTAATCCCACACCTGAAAAGAAAATGAGCCGTGGACTATTATTCAAAAAGATCCATACAAAAAGTAACAAATGTCAACTAGGAAGGAATTTGTAAAAAGAACCTTGGTTGTATGATCATCTAAATCTGAAATCAAATACAGTTTGTCACCTCCTGTAAAGTAATCAACACAATTTACACCCTTTGTATGGGCATCAAGGGTAAATTTTGGTTCTTATAGTGAATCAAGACTCTAGATCTAGATGATATATTCAAGTTAGGCAAATTAGTTCAAATAAACATGATATCTAATAAATAGAAGCTAATCATGAGTGGCAACTAACAATCCAGGTCCATGCTTCACTTATACAAATCATGTTAACAAATGTTCCAATTTATCTAAATAATGTTTTATAGACATGTGCACTAGAAGAATAGTTTTCAAATGCTCTTCTCTTGATATCCACAAAAAATGGTATTAGTTTGAAATATCAATCAACCACTCAGTCATTCAAGGTCTTGTGAAAAGTCATCTACCACAAAAAATCCCATATTAATGCAAAAAAAGCATGATAACTAGTCAATTCTAGAAACCAGTGACATCCAAATCAACATTATTCACACAAATATCCCAAAATAAAGCAATGACATATCACTAGATGATAACTTTACTAATACATACTGAGGTCGATGTTTTTAGTAGTTCATGGATAGCCATTGTTACATAGCATGAAGTGGGAAGGGTGAAGCTTATTTGAAGAGTAGTATGCGATGAAGGTTCAGAGCCACCATCAAGATTAACTTCCTTCACATTCTTTTTCAATTTCTCTTCATTGTAACCTTCAACTACATTATTCTGTGGGCTCTTCTCTCCCTCTAAAGACAACAATTTTTCATGTTTATTTGATTTTTCATTTGATGTTTCTTGCAACACATTATTATTTACATTATTACATTTAGCTAGTTCATCAAGATCTATTGTGACCAACTACTATGTAGGTTCCTCATACTTGGTGATATTCCTACAAAATATTAGCACTAATAGTAATAAGAGAGAAAATCATGTCAGAAGGAAAACAACTCATTTTATTTTAAAGGATAGTAAGACCTACATATAGAAGCTAACTTATAAAACTAGAAAACAAATAACCATCTAGCAGATGAAAGGATCAAAGCCAAACTTATATAGTAGTCATTTACAGGTATAGCTATCAATTAAAAGTGATCCCCTCAATGAAAACATGAAATGAAAACAAAATCATAAAAATAATGAAGTCCTCTCATACCACAAATAATAAATTGGCTTCTGGATTAATCTTCTCTATCCTCCTGCCAAGTTCATTATTGAAAATTCCCTAAAATGATGAGAAAGAACTTCAAAATAATAAATAAACCACAATCATGGATGGGTAGCATGGAACAAGACAATATTCACTTATGCTTCCCTACTAAATTTCATAACTCCATTGTTTCTAATCAGATCACAAGCATTGCTGCACTTTAGTCTTACAAAAGTCCTTTAGATATTCTAAATTTTGAGAATAATAAAAGAGATATCCTCAAATATGAAAATACATTGAGGAACTTACTTCACACTATGTGAGTTGTCTTGCAAGTTAACTAAATCCTACAAAAGAACCACATGATCACCAAAACTGTGTATCTTGTTTTCAGGAAAATCACACGAACCCTTGATCCATCAATTGAATGCTACTAGAGCACATTGTTTTTGGCATGCCAAGTGTACATGAATAGATATATGAGAAAAACAAATTAAAAAATTGATGTCATTGAAACCCAAAAAATTTAAACTAACAAAGGTTGACAAAATATCGATACTTCTTTTAGAAACATATATTAGGATAGTCCAACTTCAAATAATACTAATTGTGGGGTAGACATGAAGACATCATTTGGATTTTGGAATACCAAATTTCCTCTATTAGTTAATGGCTTAACACAACCTAGAATTAAAAAATAGCCATAGCAATAGAAGAATTACAAAAACAATTGAAAGCATGACATTAAGATACAATCATGTTAACTTGTTCCACTACTTTGATAAAGATAGATATCATATGAGTTCATTCAATTTAAAATGCATTAAAGTGAAGAATTATTCTTAAGTAGGAATTCAAATATGTAGGACCACCTTGTGTAGGAAATTTATACACACTTTAAACCCTAGATAATTGTGTAAAACCCTAAATTTGCAAATATGAGATTTGTTGCAAAATAAAAAAAAGAGGGATTCCTAAACAAAATTGGTCAAATTCTGGTTAGCAAACTAATAATCATCAAAAACTATATCACCAACCCTAGCCACTAAAGGAACACCCCTGATTTTGTTTCAAATATCATGGGAAACACTAATGAAAACGTAGGCACAACTTTTAGCTATTTAAAAATCTGCAATTACTACAAAAATTGCCACACAAATTCACAAGTATTGGCACCACAACCTTTTTAAAATTCTCACAATTTTCCTACCCTTAACGAGTTCATAAAATTGCATACAAACTCTTTTGGATCTTGAATCTTCACTGGTGTTCACATCCAATTTGACAACACATCAAAATCAATAGTAATCCCTACAATGATTTTCTTTCTTAGATCTTGAAGCTCAACTTAAGCTTCGATACCATATTAAGAAAACAAAAAACAAAAAAATTATCAAGATATTCAATTGATAAACTAAGAAACAAAAACTTTCTTATATAGACTTACAAAAAGTTAAAAAGTAAATAGAACATAAAGACTTATTTCAAACTAATCTTGTTAGTGTAGTTTTTTATTTTTCCTATTTTGCTAGGTTTTTCCTACACTTTTAGTAATCTCGCTTAGGTTAATAAAGCATGTCTTATTAGGTGAATGGTTGTTCCTACATGTGAGCATCCATTAGATATCTTGGGAAGATACTTTTCTATCTTTAGTCCGATAGATGGTTGCTCCTCATTGGTTGGTGTTGCCACCTCCTCCCTCTTCCTAGCCTATATAAGCATGCTACTTGGCTTGTATTTGCAACTCTTGTTTTTGGCATCCTCTTAATGTTATTTTGCTTCCAGCATTTTGCATTACTCTCTTGGAGACTAACTCTATGATGCTATTTTGATTTTATATCATTTGCATTCATAGTTTAGATATTTATTCTTTGCACTAGTTTTCTGGGTTATTAATCTTTTCAGATTCTAACATGGTATTAGAGCTTTTCTATGTGCAAGAGTAGATTTTAGTTTTCTTATTTGAGAGATTTTGGGGGGCTAATAAACTTTATTGTAGTTTTTTGAAAAATGAAGTATGCTCTTCTCTTGCATCTTTGGATGATCCTGAGAATCAGAAAAGTTTTGACAAAAACGGTTTTTCTCTGGGGTTTCAATCTCAAATCTGACAACCAACTTGCATATTTGAAATTTTCAATTAGTATTTCAGGTTCCAACATGCCATTGATGGACTTAGGAAGCTGATCCAGCATTTTCATGTCATATTTTGGTTGCTGAAGTCATTTCTTGATTTTTGGAGCCATTTTTTACTGTTAAAGGTGTCTAATATACACTACAGCAACATCTTCTATACATCAGCAAGGAAAACACTTTCTGGGTTTTGTTCGTAGCACCAAAAAACCATATAGGTATCTTTTAGATTTTGCATGCAATCTATATATTTTGCAAGATCTAGCGCAGAAAGCTACAGCCATACCCGTCACCGTTGGCAGTCACAAATTTGAACGCAGTTTTCAAATATCTCGTTCTTGCTCATACGGACTCCAATTTTGATGATTCTTGTTATGAACTTGGCTATTTTTTTGTGCTCTATCCACTAGTGGAGTTGAATTTTGATTTTCATGCATAAAATTTTTAGAAATTGCATATTCTTGGCCATAACTGTGCACAATTCTCGTTTTGGAAACTTTGGAGGATCATAACTTTCTAATATGACCTCGTATCGAGGTGATTCTTTTTTGAAAGTGCATGATTTTTTGAGTAGATCATAGTGGTGCTATTTGTTTCCTTGATTATTGTGCCTAAATTTTTCTTTCAACATATGGTCTTCATGAGGGTTTGTAATGCATTGAAATCAAGACCACTAAGTATTTCTTTCTAGTGGTAGTTGTAAACGCACTAAAATAAAGTGCCAAATCATATTTCTTTTGTGGGGTTCTTTGATTGAGTAAAAGGGGGGGGGGGGGGGGGGGGCATTATCGTGACTGGGTTCTCTTCTTTTTAGCATTTCTTCATCATGGATCAAACCAATATGCCCATCCTAACTCCATACAATTACTTTGAGTGGAAATCATGCATGAAAATTCACTTAAGGAAAGCTGGATTAAATATGATAACTATGGGACTTGAAACTGAACCTTCTAAAGATGAAGATAAACCTAAGTGGTTTAACAAATGCGATGAGGCATATGGAATATTGTGTTTGTCTATTTATCCTGACTTGCTATTTCACATTGAGTCTTTAGATACACCAAATGAAGTATGGACAAAGCTAGAAACATTATTTGGCACACAAGATTCAATGAGGGGTCATATGTTGGAAAATGAATTAATTAGTTAAAGTCCAAGCAATTTTAACACAATCCAAGATTTCTTCACCAAATTGAAATCACTAAGGCTAGAGTTAAAACAATGTGGAATTGAAAAGAAAGATGAACAACTGATTCTTAGTATTCTCTCTAAGCTAAGTTCAGAATATTCTGTGTTTGTCTCTACCTTCTATGCTACTAAGGGTGCACTTGGTACTCAATTCACCATGCCATCTTTAGATAATTTTGTTGTCAATCTCACTCGAGAACAGGACAAGCTAATCCAGATGGGCACTCTTAAGTCCTCTAAGTCACGACTCTATATGTTTTCTCACTTTGTTCTTGATCCTCCTTTGACTATTTCACTCACTCACTCTAATGATGTGAGTAGATTAGGGCATGAGCAGTTTGGACATCTTAACTTCCACTACTTGCATCAGCTTAACCAGCAGAGCATGGTCACAGGGTTGCATTCTACTTTGACATTGGAGTCACTTGGAATACATGATCGATCCTCTAATGGGTCAGATTCACTTGAGCAGTCTTCTACCTCCACTTCTGATGCAGAGAGTGATTCAGAGGACTCACCTCCTTCCTCTCCTAGTCATCATTTATAGGTTGATGATTCTCCTCTAGATTCTCCATCTTCTGGTCCACTTTGGGCTAGATAGACCTTGCGGTTTGCAGGTGATTGGGTTGGAGATCCATTAGACGCCAAGTAGACTCGTTCACAATTCTAGGATGCTCTACATATCTTCATTGCTACTGCCTCAAATCCACAGTCCTTTCATGAGGCTTCTGATATTTTTGTGTGGGATATAGCCATGTAGGAAGAGTATAGTTCCTTGATGAGGAACCAAACTTGGGATCTTGTCCCTTTTCCTAAGGGAAGAAAACTTGTTCGATGTAAGTGGATCTACTAGACAAAATTTGCAAGCTTTGCTAGAGGTGTGGGATGCTTCATCTTTTGAAGGGGCCTCTTCCTCTCACTTGGAGTCCTAATTTTCTTTGGGGAGTCTCTTTTCTCTCTCTTTTGGGGGAATTTTATGTACATGGGTACCTCATCAGGCTTGACTTGCCGGGACCCATTTCTACATCCACCTAAGCTTCACTTATGGGGGGGGGGTGTTAGTGTAGTTTTTTATTTTTCCTATTTTGCTAGGTTTTTCCTACACTTTTAGTAATCTCTCTTAGGTTAATAAAGCATGTCTTATTAGGTGAATAGTTGTGAGGTGTCACCTTCCTACATGTGAGCATCCATTAGCTATCTTGGGAAGATACTTTTCTATCTTTAGTCTGATTGATGGTTGCTCCTCATTGGTTGGTGTTGCCACCTCCTCCCTCTTCCTAGCCTATATAAGCATGCTACTTGGCTTGTATTTGCATCTCTTGCTTTTGGCATCCTCTTAATGCTATTTTGCTTCCAGCATTTGCATTACTCTCTTGGAGACTAACTCTATGATGCTATTTTGATTTTATATCATTTGCATTCATAGTTTAGATATTTATTCATTGCACTAGTTTTCTGGGTTATTAATCTTTCCAGATTCTAACAAATATAAACTCCAAAAGACTTTATTAAACTCTAAGTTGCACATTAATTGATCATTAAAGAATATAATTATATTCTAAAGAAGAACTGAAGTTTAAACTATCAATCCTGAGATAGAAGAAGAGACTTTGCATGAAAATATGAGTTCAATAAGGAAAAACATCTATGGGAGCAATGCCATGTTGGAAGTATAATTGTCACTATATCTGCAATAGGAATGCAGCTTCTCTAGTTGTATGATGTACATTTTGCAAAGCTCCCTGGAAAATGCTATGATATCTAACAAAAATATGTGAAGACATTGAAATAGGTAGCTACTGATCAAAATGATTGTCTTCCATAAACATTAAATTCCTTAAAAAAGGGGGCAATAAGACGAGCATTTCCAATTTCATTAATTTTTTTAAAAGTATATGTACTAAACTTGTAAACTCTAGTTCTCAAAACTATACTAAAGGTTTTTTTCTCCAAAAGACTTAAACATGTAACTTTTAAATAGTTGATGCATGTCAAGCATTGTACTTGCACATAATCAGGAAAATAGGAAAAAGGGAGAAAAATCACTTTCAAAATATCATATCTAGGAATGCATTGTCTCTTTGCTTCTCAATCAAGAAAATGTAACAAACCTTTCCAGCTAGATTATGATATGTTTCAGCAATATCATTTGTCAGGGACATTATTCTTGACCTGTAACTAGAATTTTATTCTAGCTCAAAAATAGAAAATCACAAAATAGATATAAAGCAAGAACATCAACTTTTGTCTAGATTAACTTTTTCCATATGTAATTCACTCTCCATTAAGAGGCAATGCTTACCTAGGACCATTTCTGAAGTGGACCGATTAAGAATGGCTCTTGTAGTAGCCTACTCATTTTTCCTAAACATAATGTAATTAGTTGATTAATTAAGAATGGCCCCTGTAGTAGTCTACTCATTTTTTTTGAAGATACTATAATCAGTTGACCAATCAAGAATGGCCCAGTAGCAGCCTATTCATTTTTCTAAAGATACTGGGAGTATTGCAAAATCTTGAGAACCTAGACTTGGAAAAATTGAAGTTTTTGTGGTGGTTCCATGCTATGTAAGAGTGTTGCATGGGGAACCAAAACATTTGGTGATCACAAATAATCTAAGCATGACATAATTTTCCTACTCATGTCACACTTTTTTTTAAGACACTACCATACAAGATAGAGTGACAAATTCAACTGAAGCAGAAAGTCTACTGTAAATATTTTGTAAGCAATATATATTGAAAGGACATTGCCAGCATAAATTGCAACTTGCATCCATAAATATTCAAATTTAGCTTTTGTATTTTCCTTGGCACAAAATAGATTTTCAACCTTATGAGTTACAAATGTTTGAAGACATACTATACAATACAGAGTGATAAATTCAAATGAGAACAACAAGTTGTTGTACACTATGTGTAAGCAATATTTATTGTGAGGACATTACACGTAAATTTATAGGTGTAAATTGCAACTTGTACCCATACATATTTAATTTACTTTTGCATCATCTATAATAAAATAATTGAATGAAACAAAAGAAACAACCAAAACTCCAAACTTCACTTCATTGTTGAAGGATACATAGCACACAACATATCTAACTTGAGCAATATATATACCACACAACATTTCTAACTATCGGTGTCATCATTGCACCTTATAGGTGCATGTGCTGGTCATTACAAAATACCGATATTAAATATTTATTAAATTGAATTAGTAAATAATAGATAAGAAAGGCTCAACTTCCTTATCCCTTCACACACATATAGACAAAAAGTCATCATATAGGAGGGGGCAAAGATGGGAAGGTATCCGCAAATCCAAGAAATATCAAAGTTTAGCTAGATGGTTTAACTCAATATTGTCAGAGTATCCAGTACTTGGTCAAGTAGGTGATAAATATGTTGGTAGAAGAGGAATTGGTAAGACAAAGCAAGTAAGTCTAAAAGAAAGTAAGCCTAATGGTATCAAAAGTGAAAGTAATGAGAAAGCAAAGGAGGAAGGTTCTTTTAACATTGATCTACCAGATGTAGAAATTGGGAAAGTTTGTACTCAGTTTCCTCCTAAGTCTAGTGGTATAAAGGGTACTTGATTATACGCTTTGATGACACAAACCCTGGTAAAGAAAGCAACGAGTTTGTAGAGAACATATTGAATGGCCTTGATATGCTAGGCATTAAAGGAGGAGGACCTACATACACTTCGGATTATTTTCCATAGTTAGTAGAAATGGCTGATAAATTGATATCTGAGAGGAAGGCATATGTGGATGACACACCTCAAAAGCAGATGTAGAAAGAGAGAATGGATGGAATTGAGTCCATCAATAGGAATAACTCTGTGGAGAAAACTATGTGTCTGTGGAAAAAAATGATTGTTGCTACTGAGAGGGGGATGCAATGTTGTCTAAGATGTAAGCTAGATATGCAAGATGTTAACAAAACATTGCGAGATCATATTTATTATAGATGCAATCCTATCCCCCATCACCATGTTAGATCTAAATATAAGATATATCCAACATATGATTTTGCATGCCCATATGTGGATAGCATTGAAGGTGTGACACATGCTCTCCAGTCAAGTGAGTACCATGATCATAATGAACAATATTATAGAGTCTTAGAAGACATGGGTTTATGGAAAGTACAGGTGTGGTATTTTAGCCATTTGAATTTTGTTTATACTATCCTAAGAAAGTGAAAACTATAGTGGTTTGTAGATAATGAAAAAGTGGAGGGTTGGGATGATCCTCGCTTCCCAATAGTGCAAGGAACATTGTGAAGGGGATTGACAGTAGAGGCCTTAAAGCAATTTATTTTGTCACAAGTTTAAATGTTGGAATTTTTCTTTGGAACACATTTTTTTTCACTTAATTTTCTATAGTTTCCATATAGATTCTTATAACCTATACCAATTAAGATTATAAATCTAAGTTTTCTTTGGCACTTTTTTTTCAAGGAGCATCAAAAAATTAAAAAAACTAAATCTAATGGAGTGGGACAAACTTTGGACAATGAATAAAAAAATCATTGACCCTGTCTATCCTAGACACAATTCTCTTTTTGAAAATCGTGTTCTTCTATGCTTAACAAATGGGCTTGAAGAACCTTTTTTCAAAATTTTGGCTAGGCATAAAAAGTATAAAGGTCTGGCAAGAAAGAAACTACTTACACACAACACATTTGGTTGGAGAGTGATGATGTTGCTCTTGTCTTAGAAGGTGAAGAGGTAACACTAATGGATTTGGGCAATGCCATAAAAAAAATATTGAGAAGGACTCAAAAGGTGTTATTGTACGGCTTCATGGCATGCTCCATCTTGAAGAATTAGTCAATACAAAAAAGCTAAAGTTTACTTGGCTACCAAAGATTTCAGAGCTTGTCAACTTGTCACTTGTTGAAGTTGACCATTTGATTACTAAAAAGAAGGTATATTTTTCACTGACTCAAAACCTTTATGGTCAATAATGGATGAATTTACATATGTTTCTGTACATTGTGTTGGTATTTTATATTGATGTCCAAATATGAATCTCATTGCAAGCTGTTGATATAGCTTTCAACAGTCTATTCAAACAAAGATGTCCTATTTGGCTCTGTGTCACATACACACTGGCAAGGGAGCTCTCATAACTATCAATGTTATAAATTATTTTGTATGGGAAGGTATCCGCAAAAAATATACTGGTGAACATTTGAGAATTTATACTTCAAGAAATGGTACAAGAGTATATTCTAATAATATATGAAAGTCCTAAAATTCAAAATTAAAATGCCTACTTTGTCTGACTTCAGGACATATTCCCACCCTTTCATTCTCTATGAAATAGTCTATAGATTGTTGTTCAGTGGAGAATGAAGAAGTAACCTGGTTCAATTTAATAGCATATTTAATGTGGTCGGTTAGAGTTATGTTACCTTGTAAATAGAGTTGAATCCCCCTTCTCCAAGCTTGTTATCATCATGAAATTTCTTATTGTAGCCTTTATATTTTCCAAGTTGAGAAAAATTCCATGCTCCTTCCGAACAGTAGAGTACACCTCTATATTAGGATTCTTTGCTAATTGATGCATCTGAAAAATATTACACATTTTGTATAGAGAAGATTTTATTTTACAAGAAAAAATAAATGGAATTTTTGCCCCCTTATTTCCTTTTTGAGTGAGTAGCTCTTATATAATCAACTAGCTAGAATTTTTGTTGACATTTGAAAGAATGATTTATCAAAAAATAATCACCTCAAAAGTTCCTTTCCTTAATGTCGCAGATTTGAATCTTTTTTTGAATGCAAATAGGCATAGCAATAACATCAACAAGAAGCCCCTGAGAATACCCAAAACTATACTTGCTTTATTTGAAGACTTTCCTGCACAAGAGATCAATTCAAGTGTTCAGTCATAAAAAAAAACCCCTAAACAAAATGCTATTTTGGTCAATTAAAAACATCAAGACATAATTAAAACATCGATGGTTGGAATCAATACTTCATGATAAGTTCTCATTCTCATTAATTCTAAAGATGAATCATGAGTATGATTTGAAACTTCTATTGAATCTTAAAATATGATGCAAAACTTCAATGCTAAAAATGCACATACAAAATGATTCAAAAATATATATATGTTACATTTCATAGATTGTAAAATGGGAAGGTATCTGCAAGACATATATTTGATCACTATTCTACCATATATCTTTTATTAAGTCACGACCAAAATCAGAATAAGTCTCTCTATTTGAAGTGGTGTCTTGTTGTCCAGATGGGGTCCACTCAGGTTGCCAAAGACATTCAAACATGGTTATGATCGAAGAAAAAATATTAAAAGAAAAGGCCTAGTTAGATACTCATAGTAGCATTATCAATATTGTTCAAGTTGTTCTTAATTTGTGTGATCAATCCTCTAATCTCTAGCATGCCCAACTTTCTAAATATTTCCTTGAGATTAAACATTCAACAGACCAGATATGAAGCTTGTGTTTGGCATAACAATGCAGAGTGTGCATAATAATCAAATAGGGCATGACCTTTTACATATTCAAAACAATATGAAGCCTGTGTTGGTCAAAATTTTGACCAACACAGGCATGGATTTTTAAAAAAACACATTTTTCCTTGTCTATTCCAACCAATTTGACCCCATTTTAATAGATGGTTGAAAATTTTGGTCTAAAAATGGGCTCAAATGTACTAGTGCTTAGTTCTAAGACCAGCTGATAAAAATGTGATTGGTACCAAATGGGTATTTAGAAACAAGCTAGATGAGAATGGTGAGATTACAAGAAATAAGGCTAGACTAGTCTACAAATTTTATGCACATGAAGAAGGACTGGACTATGGGGAAACATTTTCCCCTGTTGTAAGGATGGAAGGAGTAAGAATACTACTTTCATATGTTGCTTACAAAGGTTTCAAAGTCTACCAAATGGATGTAAAGTTTGATTTTTTGAATGGTATACTAGAAGAGAAAGTCTACATAAAAAAACTAGAGGGATTTGTTGATGACAACAATAAGGATATGGTATGAGAGACTGCACAAATATCTTGTGAAGATAGGATTTGAGAGAAAAAATGATAACAACCTATATATCAAGGCAAAAAAAGGTACATATATTCTAATATCTAAAATCTTTGTTGATGACATAATAGTTGGATGAAAAGATACCCTTTGCAAAGATTTTCTTGATCAAATGAAACATGAGTTTGAGATGTCAATGTTTGGAGAAATCAAATTCTTTGTTGGATTGCAAGTACATCAACTAAAGCATAACATATTTGTGACCTAATAAAAATATATCTAGTAGATACTGACAACATTTGGCTTAAAAGATTCAAAACTAGTTAGTACACCAATGGTAATAGGATATAAGTTATCCAATAATGATGAGTCAGCTGAAGTAAATCAGACAATGTATAGATCAATGATTAGAAAGTTGTAGTATGTTGTGCATAGTAGACCAGACATTGCATTAGCTATTGGAATAGTGGCAAGATTTTATACTAACCCAAGAGAAAATCATCTAATGGTAGTAAAAAGAATATTGAAGTACCTAAAAGGAACAAATGACTTTGGATTATACTACAAGAGGAGTGAAAATTTTGAGTTAAAAGCCTACACTGATGTAGACTAGGGAGGTAATATTGATGACAAAAAAAGCACCAGTAGAGGAGCACTTTACTTAGGTAAAATATTGGTTACTTGGATCATCAAAAAGAAAAGTTGTACCTCATAGTTGATACTAGAAGTTGAGTATATTTTTGCTGCTATCAAATACACCAATATTGTATGGATCAAACATCTACTACAATGTATAAAAGAAGAGGTAACTGAAACTATGATAATCTATTGTGATAACACTAGTGCCATCAACATATCAAAGAATCCTATGATGCATGCCAAAACAATGCACATTGCAATTAAGTATCACTATGTAAGAGAATTGGTGAAAGACAAGCAAGTAAGGATGGAATATGTCAGCTCAAAGGAACAAATTGCTGACAACTTCACAAAAGCACTACTTAAAGATGCATTTGAGTAACTTAGAGATAAGTTAGGGGTGAAACCCCTATCCAAGGCTATTTGAGAAACAACAGGATTGCCCTACATCAAATGAGTTGAATGATGAAATGTTACAAATTGATGCAGAGGATACTTACTTTAGGTTTTTTTCTTGAAGTAACTAAAGTGTTTAAGTTCCAAATCAGTCACAAGCAAGGTGACAGAGGGAGAAATTGGAGTACTTTCAAATGCTATTCTTGCATGTTAAGATGCTAAAATAATATATCTTTGGCATTTTTTTCAAAGAGGGAGAAATAGCAAAAACTAACCAAATCTACAAAATCAAATGGACAAAGGGAGAAGTAGTTGATACCAAAATAGTAGAAACTGATCAATTCATATAGAGGAACAAATACTATACAAAAGGAGAAATGGCATGGCTCATTTAAAGAAAGAAAATGTAAGAGGGAGAAATAGTAGTTAAGAAGAGAAAAGCTAATCAAAGTGGTAAGATACATAAAAGAGGAAGTTGTACAGGAATTGATCAAACATGCAAAAAGAGAAGAAATAGAAAAAAGGGAACAATAGCTAAGAGGGAGAAGTAGAAGCAAAGAAATCATGATAGTAGATCAAAGAGGAATATATGAAAGTTAATGAAAATAGAAATGGCATCAAAATTTCTTTTTGAAATTTGATTTACTATTTTAACCTAGTTAGCATTTTGATAACTTGGTTGATTAGTTTGGTTTGCCATCAAAGACAAAGAGGGAGATTGTTGGAAATTTGATTAAAAAGATCATATTGTTTTCAAAGAGGGAGATTATTGATAAAGAATGTTTTCAATCATTTTTTTGTCACTGATGTCAAACCTGCTATTTGCTGGAATGACAATTTATTATAAGATTCAAGTACTATCACTTAGTTGATTGATGAAGAGGATTTAATCAACAATATGTAACAAAAAGTACCTAAGGGAAAGGTTGAGTTATGGTTTTGTAATAAAGTGTAAGGATCAGTTAAGACAATGGTAAAATGATGTATTGATAATATACTTGAAGAAATAGAGGTTGGCCAAACTTAGAAACTTTAGAAGTATAAGATGTAACAAGGTTGTCAGCAAAGCTTGACTAAGTTCATTAGTGAGTGTTGAGCAAGCTAATTCATGCCAAGTAGATTTTTAGTTAGCGCTGAGAAAATGCAAAATCTAGTGTTTGCCAAGTGATAAAGAAAGAGCCAAGCAAGTTCAGGTGTCGAGAAAGTAATAGGTGCCAAGCATCGAAAAAACTTAGTGGATATTGAGTGAATCCATAGTAGGTGTCAAGCATCCATAAAACATAGTTGGTACTGAGTAAAATAGTATGTGCCAAGCACTGAACTTCCAATAGTGTTGAGCTGCTGCATTATATGAAAAGTCAAAGATTTGCCAAATCTAAGATGACAAGTTTGTTACCTAGAATTTTGTGAACCAGATGGAGGATAACAATGATGAGTTGGTGGCACAGAATTTTAGGTAAACCATTTTTGAGAAAATTTAAGAGGATTCTTCATGATGTTTCTAGAAGGAACAAGATATGGGGTAGATTCATTGAATCCTACCTAATCCATTTGATCTAAAATTAAAAGCAAGAAGATTCAATAGGGAAAAGTATTTTCTAGACTTCTATTTAAGGAGTCACAGGACAAGAAGCAAGAGTTGTTGGGGTTCCAAGTTGTGAAGTTATTGAAAGGTGTCAAGGAGAAGGCATTGTGAAGGAAGAATAGAGCATAGAGACTCTGCTTTGATAAGTGGCCATATAGGATATTGTACTAATACATCGAGCATAGAGACTCAAGGAGAGAAAGCTTGAAAGAAGGACAAGCTATCAGAGATGAAGAGACTGAAAGCTAGGCAATGTTGTGAGCTGAACTAAGATCTAAAATCTACAAGTTAAGTTGTGAGTTGTATCAGGTCAAAAGCCCTTGTTGTTACTCTCTAACAATTGTATCAATTAGGGTAAAACACTATGGTCTTAGGTTAGTTTAACAACAATTTGTAATTCCTTTAACAATGTGGCATTCCAAGTGAATGCTCTATAGTCCTCTAACCAGGCCCACTTTTAACAGGCTGGTTAAATCCTTTAACCAAGTCACATTTAACAGGGTGTTGTAGCCTTAAACAAGGGAGACCTTTTATAGGGCATCACTTCAGAAGAGTAAGAATTAAGTAGAATATTACTGGTGGTTTTTCCCAAATTGGATTTCTATATAAATCACTATGTTATGTGTTGATTCTTCATGTGTTATTCTTGCATGTTGATTTTGCAATAACTTGCTAAGTAGGAAAGCTTAAGCTTGGATGCATGAATAGTTTAATGGGCTCACTTGATGAAAAAAAATTATTAGGATATTTGGACATTGAATAATTGATTCACCAACCCCCCCCCCCCCCCCCCCCCCTCTTAGTTATTCTAAAGCATTTCTAACAGTCTACATGTCCCCTACAATCATATCATCAAATGAGAGATTTTTGCATCAATTTTTTGTTTTTTTATATAGGCATCACCGAGAGTAAGGATTTTATATATGTATGTGTATGCATATGTTATGAAGGTATGAAGATCAAATCAACAAGAGTAAGGATTTTCCTGCCAAAAGGATTGTTATTTCATTCCAAATCTATAAAGTACCATTTCAACCCCAAACTAGGTTGAAGATAATAAATCTATAGGTCATAACTCTTGACCTTAAAACTTTATCCTTCCATGTTTGATCAAAATGATGATCTGACCATTACACTTTCATATTGTAAGAAAAATTGCAAAAAGTTGCATGACAACTTTTATTCCATTTTTTGCAATTTTTACAACTTTTACACAAACTTCAAGACTCCACATGCCTTCAAAACTATACCACAATATGCAAAAAGATTATAAAACATAAAAATAGAGATTTTTGGCCAACTCACAATGTTTGACCAGTCATTGACAACCCTTTGACTTGCCTATAACCTTATTACAACATGTAAACAACTTTCCTAAATGCATGTTTGAGATTGTCTAAACTATCTTATTTCAACTTGGATGCTTATTGAACACATTCTATACTATCTTATGTGGTGTTTGATCACCTTATTTAGGACCTAGGGCCCCTATACTGAGATCTAGGATTTCATTTTTGTGTCCTTTTGATCGATGTATATATATGTATGTATGTATGTATGCATTTATGTATGTATATATGTATATACATATATATACATGTGTATATGTATATATATGTGTATATATTTGTATGTATGTATGTATGTATATAAACAATAAAAGCCACTCAATAGGTAGCATGGCCACAAGCTTTTAAACATAACTATATATGGAATGAGTTAGGACATATGCAAATTAACTAGTCTAGTTGCTGATTAGTTGGGCTGATTACAACTTCCTATAGAACAATCATCATATCAGGTACAATAAAATGAACAATTAGCTATTCCCAACTAATATTAACTTGACTAGTCTATATAGAACCATTGATTATTGTCACAAGCTTTAAAATATAACCATAGAAGGAGTGAGTTAGGAAATATATAGGTTAACCTTATATTAACTATAAACTACAAAACAAAGGTTGCACTAGGGTATTATAGGATTATCATTATAGAAAAGTGCCTAATTCGTCCTAGAGGGTGTATGATGGAGAAGAGTTGTATTAGGTGAGTGAAGCTCACCATTGGTTATAGGAATATAGCTACATTAAAATGATTAGAAACTAGAACTACATATTTGTTAGAGTAAGTAGTTAAAGGGTCTTGATCCTGTGTATACGTGTATGTAGGAAGCTTGGTAGGTAGAGTATGCCTCTAGTGTGTAGACACCTTAGACATAGCTAGGTAGCCTTGGAAATAATTAGGTAGCATAGATCATCACAATGTGGTATGCACTTTCTCCAGCATTACCTCATGGATTTAATAGTTCAAAAGCTCTCTACCAAGTTGAATGAAGTCTATAATCAATGTTAATGCTATATTGTTCAAAATCAATGCCAATATTTATATTGTATAAATCATTTGATTTTTTAAGATGCCATATGTACTAAAGAGATAGTAATATTTAATTATTTAATTATTATCAATTATATACAACATACTATTAATGCTTGTATGTTTATAGTTATAATTTTATAGCCCAAATATTTTCTTCTTAAGAAAGTCCACACCTAACAATATGGACCTAGAACAAAATAAGGTGACAATTGCTAGATTATGGTCTTAGTTCAAAAGAAATAGTGATGGAAAATGTTATTGTCCTAGCAAAAAATGAAAGGGCTTAAAGAATCAAAGAATTCTAATGACAAAAACTAAGAGACATTGTAGGCAACATGATCACATTGAAGGGGGAAAGGATTATTGTCCTTTGGTGAATGTGAATTTTGAATTGGTGGAACATGGAGGTGTGAATATTGAAGTAGAATAATGCTCCATGGAAGAAGATGAACATGAGGCGGAGAACACAATTGGAGATATTGGCATTGGTGTAGCAAATAATGTTCTAGAGAACAAGATTGAAGAAGATGTTACTTATGTAATTGATGAAGATGATAATAATCATGCATCTAATGATGATGATGAAGAGAACCTTGATATACCTATAATTGAAAAGGCATATGAGCCCTTGTACCAAGGCTCCCAAACAACACTTCTCTCCACTATATTATTGTTGGTAAACTTCAAGGTTATGAATGGTATATCCAATGTAGCAATCTCATGTATGCTAAGATATAGTGTCATTTTTGTCATCTTCTATGTTAGCATACAATTAATTTTCTTTATATTAACATCAATATTTTTCCATAAGTTGATAGGTGAGTGTTTTTTCAAATGTCATAACATTTTTAATGATCTCATAATACAAATGGCCCTAATTAGCAATTATTATGACCTATAAAAGGGATCATTACAATTGGAATAACATTTATACTTTATGATCATAAATTTAGATAATATGATAATATATATAAGTTGAATTAATATTACAATCAAATAGTCTACCTTGCTCTTACTAAGAATTATTGACCATTATGAAAGATATTGGAAAGAAGTATCAAACAATACATGCATGTCCCAATGATCATATTATATATCATAAATAAGATGAGTTTTCAACATAATGCCTTGGTTGTCACATTAGTAGATGCTCAACATATCAAAAAATGAAAAGGTGCCTCACAAGGTTCTTCGGTACATTCCCCTTATTCCACATCTAGAATGATTATTCACTTGTACTAGCTTGACACAATTTATGGATTAACATGCATATAATAGAAGTCAAGATGAAATTATGTGAATTCCTATAGATGGTTTAAAATAACCTCATAATTTGAAGCTTTCATTAGCAACAAACGGTGTGAATCCATTTGTAGAGATGTGATCTATTTACTTGGTATGGTGTATTTTTGTTATTAACAATAACATTCCTCCTTGGATGTCTATAAAGAGGGAACACATAATGTCAACAATAATTGTACTAGGTATTTTTCCATTTAATAGTCATGTAAATCAATTTATAGATCCAATATTGAAATGACCATAATAATTATGTTTTGTTTATGTTCATTCAACTAGGTAAGTACCAAGTGAAAGATATGAATGTATATATTGATCCCTTGATTGATGATTTTTTGGAGTTATGGAATGGGGTCACTATGTATGACATCTCTAGACCAATTGGTAAAAGGAAATTTAAATTCCATGCAATGCTTGTATGGACTATACATGATGGCCCTGGACTAACACATTTTTGTGGTATGTAAAACTATTAGCACATAATTTTTGTTGTATGTTTAAGTTGCATGTGATAATTGTAAATATGAATCTTATAATATGTTAGAAATACTTTAGAATAACTGAGAGGGGGGCTGAATTAGTTATTCAAGGTCCAAATGTCCTAATAAAACTTTGTAAAATGAGCCCATTAAACTATTCACCCATCTAAGCTTAAACTTTCCTACTTAGCAAGTTACTGTAAAATCAACATACAAGAATAACACATGAAGAATCAACACATAACATAGTGATTTACGTGGAAACCCAATTTGGAAAAAACCAATAGTAACATGCTACTCAATTCTCACTCTTATAAAGTGATGCCCTATGAAAGGCCTGCCCTGTTAAAGGCTACACCATACTATTAAATGTGACCTAGTTAAAAGATTTAACCACCTTATTAGAAGTGGGCATGGTTAGAGGACTTTAGAACATTCACTTTGAATGCCACCCTATTAAAATATTTACAAATAGTTGTTTTTTATTAGATAAATAGGTTTTATAGGGACCCTAAAACCCAAGAGTTAAAACATAAACAAGGCCGATAATAAGCGTTAAAAGCCCAGCCAAAAAAGAACAAGTCTAAAGGATGATAATAAGCACTAGGCCTAGCCGAACAACAAAGGCCATAGGAAAGGCCACACTATTTTTTGAAAAATGAAATAGGCAAAAGCCAAGACACAAAGCTAGACAAAAGGATAGAAAAGAGCTAATCCTTGTTCTTTCTTTCCATCTCCTGCATGACCTAGGTAGCCTTGTAGGCCATCTAGTTCCCCTCAGCCTCCTGCTAATGAGTCCTATGTACATCCTAGTCTAGACAAGTGTAAGTGATACCTATGATAGTTTCATCATCAGATCTGGCTTTTCCCCTATCTTTTCCTTCCTCATCCCCCAGTATTCCTCTATCTTTAAGAAAACCAATTAAATATAGGATATTATCATTTATTGAGTTGAGTAGTGAGATCATCTAGTTTGATAGAGTGGTTGTAATTTTCTAGGTTGAGAATCCTCCTATCCGCTAGGCTAATTCTTTCATCTTTGTCTGTCACTTTCTCAAGACTTGTTAGATTCTTGGCTCCTTCCATTTGACCCACCTTCTCCTTAACCTCCTCTAGCTCATGAAAAAGCCACTTGATTGACCTAAAATTGTCAATCATGTAGTTGTGGGTGTTGTTTAAAAGGTTCATCCCAGTTTCCCTAGCATTATCAGAGATTGCCACAATTGTAGGGTTAATTAGCTCTTCAAGTTGTAGCTTCTCCTAGTTCTCCATTAGAATCTGGAGGTTCATTGCTTCTCTGAAAATAACCATTTTTTGTTGTCCTCACATTAAAATTCCTCCAAGCTTTCCTCATGTCTTTAGCCAGCACTTCACCCCCCTCATCTCCAATACTATCCTTTTTCTACTCATCTGGTTGAGCTTCAGGATGGATAGGGGAGAGAGGTAGTTGTATTGCATAAAAATGTAATAAGAGGAATAAACATTAAGCAACTAACATCTATTCCTACATGATTATGAAAACTTCAAAATATGCAAGAGAACATGAAAATAAACATAACATGAAATCAAAAGAGTATAAACTATTCAAAATAGCACATATGCAAACTTCATGAAATCATCAAGTGTAGATAATTTCATTGTTGTGGGATGTGGTTGCTCACTATTCCTACAGCATAAAAATGAGGTAGATAGTGCTTGTGGAAATGAGGAGAGGGCTCTCCTTTTATAGGAAGTGAGATGAAATAGATGGTTGAGATTCAATGCAAGATGAAGGGCTAGGATCTCTCAGGATTGAAGAGGTGTCCATGAGGTGGAGGCCAAGTAGACTCCATGTGGATTAGGGTTTTTGACCATTCAAAGGGGGGAAGATTCTCACACATGTGTGAGCAACCTTTGATGTGACATATCTATGACAGGTGTAAGAGGGTTGGAGGCTCAAGGTTTCTCACACATGTGTGAGACACCTTGATTCACATGTGAAGGGGGACAAAGGTGTAAGTGTGTAAGAGTCACATGTCACATGTGACTAGGGTTTGATAATCCTTTGATTAGGATTGTACAAATGATTAGTGATGTGATTAGATGGGAAAATAGGATTAATTAGTGGATAAGTAGATTGACCTAGGTTAGAAGGATGGGTTAGGTTAGAAAAGTGAGGTTAGGTGAGGGTTAAAGTTAGGAGCAATGTGCTCAAATAGGATTAAATGCAATATTTAATTCCAAGTGGGATTAGGAAAGGGATTAATTAAGTAAATGAAGTACTTAATTAAAGTGCATGGGTTAGCATGCAAGGGGAATAGGTTAGGATTTAAATAAACTTTAGTTTATTTAAATCAAGAAAAGGTGAACATAATAAAATAAATGTAAGATTTATTTAATTAAAGGTAGGGTAATTAAATAAATAATAAATATCTATTTAATTGGTCAGGTTAAGGGTATTTGGACAATTTTAGGTGTCTACATTTTTCCCTCTTTGATATAGCATTAGTAATGTTATATCAAAGAAGAATAAAATATAGTGGTTGAGAGGATAAGACTAGTAGCATGATGCCCTAGTCATGGAAGGATGAGGAAGGATGATGAAGGTGGAAGGATATGCCCACTTGAGAGGACATGCAGGTTAGGAGAACATGGATGTTCTCTCAAAATGGATGAGAGCATGGAAGGGGGTTATGTTGCAATGGTGTGAACAACCTAAGTTTGATATTGTATTTAACACTATACACCAAGGTATGAGGAACCAAGATGACAATGTGTCAAGTACGTGATAAAAAAGGGGTCTAATACAACCATATGCCTTGTGAAACCATGTTATGGAAGACCATGATTCTTGGGGACAATAGGATGCAAAGACCATAAATGCATAAAATACTAATGCAGACAAGTGACAAGCAATCGTGCACAAGAAACCAAAAGCAAAGCAAAAATTTTCCCCTAGTCAAGCTGAAAACCCATGAATGGACTGATTGATGATGATTGATTAAGGATGACAAATTTAATGCTAAGCGTAATGCACATCCAATTATTGGGAAGGATTCATCCCATGATAATGATGAATATGGTTAATGGATTATTAGCTGATTGGGTCAAATTGATGAATTGATGTGCAAGATTGCATGATTGGATTGATTGGATTAGTATTGATTGCACAGTGAGATTTTTAATTTTTATTTTATTTTATGGGAAGTTGGATGAATAGATGAAAGTGAAATGCAAGTAGAATAATGAACATGGATGAGATTGGAAGAATGATGGTGATAGGATGAAGGATGATGAGAGTAGAATAGAAATTGATGTGAAAGGATGAGAATAAGGGAAAATTGATTGAAATAGAGGATGAATAAAGTTGATTGAAGTGAGTTGGAAGAATTAGATTGAATGTGATATGAATGAATGTGGGATATAAATAAATTGATTGAACGAAGGTGGAAATAGAATGAATTGGGACCAATGACAAGGGAGAACCAAGGCATGGTAAATGGAGGAAAAGCAACATGAGTTTTTGGATGATAGGAATGGGGAAAGGATATGAGGGGCCAAAAAATATGGTAGCAGACAATGTGGAACCAAGGACCACGTTTCAAAGGAGTGCAAATGCCCAATACCAAGGATATGAAAATGGAAGGAAAAATGGTGGGAAGAGATGTGTGAAGATGAAAAGGTGGTAGGAAGGCTAGCATATGGAGGAAGGGAAGGCATGTCCTCTTCCAAAGCATGTATGAACATTGTGTTGTTGTGCCTCTAGTATGGATCACAAGCATGGGTATAAAAGTGGAATGAATAAGGGATATGGGAGGGAGGATATGAAAAAGGGATAAGGATATGGGGAGTATGGATGAAATGTGAGATGTGAAATGGAGGAAAGGTAGGGACAACCAAGATCACGGGCATAGGAAAGGGGGATGGAAGTATGTAGGTGTATGGATGGAAAATGGAGGAATGAACATGAAAAGGACTATGGAATGCAAGATATGGATGATGTGTCAAGATCAAATATATGGAAGAAAGATGGGAGTATGGTAGGAAAATGTATGGATAATGCGCAAGGGATATGGAAAGTGCATAGATTGATGGAAGGAAAGTGAAAGTCAAGATCAAAGATGGAAATGGATGAATGGTAGATGGAATTATGGAAGAATGGTATGGATGGATCTTTCCCCTAGTGTAGAGTGCAAGTGGAAGAAGGAAAAGTGAATGGATGGATAGGTGGAATTAGAAGGCAATGGAGAGAAAGGGAGGACTCAACCATCTATATACGTGGATGGGGTCCCTTGATATTTTTTTCTTTTTTTATTTGTTTTTTTCAAGGGATTTTGACTATTTTATCATAGATGTTGGTAGGATAGTGAATGGAGGACAATGACTTATGAAAAGGTTTGGATTAACAAGGTGGAGTGGGTGGGAGGAAGATACGGTTGATGGATGCTAGGTTGGAAGACTTGTGAGTGAGTGGATGAAGGAGGCAGAAAGATCATCATTGGCACACACCTTGAAGGGTGATTGAAAGGAGGAAATTGTGGAGGATATGCAGGGGAAAGTGTGGATTTTGGGATATAGGGATCTAAAATAGATGAAGGAAATGATGGATTTAGGATGGTGGATTTTGGGGCATAAGGACCCAAAATGGATTTAGAAAATGGAAGCTGGGATGATTTATGAATGAGGGAAGCCTTTGGATTAGCAGAATTGGATGTCATTATGAATTGTTCTTTGAGATTCATTGCTACATTAAGTAGCTTTGGAATCCACATAATTTTTGCATTTTTGATTTTCAACCTTTGTGGCCTTTTGATTTTTCTTTGAATCATATTGTTCTTTTCTTGAACATGTCATTTAGAAGGGACATGTTGATCCTTGGGCTTTTGCAGATTTTTGACTTTATTCACTTTATCTTTGGTATCAAATTTTCTTCCATTGGCCATGGTATGGGTGCATGAAGGTAAATGAGATGGAGAGCTTAGGGATGGTGAATGTTGTAAGGAATTCAAGGATGTATTCCTTTGTTGATCTTTAGGAGAAGCATGAGGGAATGAAGTGGAAAACATGGATATGGTGGATGAATGTATGTAAGGGTCCAAAATGGAAGGAAGGGATGAAGGATTTGGTTGGGGAATATAAGGACCTAGAATGGATGGAAGTGAGGAGGGAATGGAAATATGGATATAAGGTCCCAAAATGGACTTGGAATATGGATGATGGTAATGTGTAAGTTTGGATGGAGTAATTTTAGGTTTTGAAGCAGTGGAAAGTATACCAACATTTTGAGGAATTGTTTCTTCAAGGGGATGTGTATTATTTTCAACACAAGATGTGAGTCCAGGTGTATGGGGTTCATGAGTGGATGAGATAGGCATGATACGATCATGTGGCGGATTAGGATCACAAGGGGGATCATGAGGGATAAAAGGATCTTGTGATGGAGTGGGATCATGAAAGGAAAATGAAAGGGTGTTGTGATCTTGACTTAGAAGAGGATCATGGAGTGGAATGCATGGATCATAAGATGGAATAGGAGTGATTTGATCTTGACATGGAAGGAAGTTTTGCATGAAGTGGAGGATCTACAAATGTTAACGCTTGAGATGGAATGGAATCAGTAATGTGTATGGTACATGGAATGCCCTAATCTTGATTAGGAAGGGAATTATGAGATGGAATAGGAGGGACAAATGAATCATGAGGGATAGGGGAATGATGGGATGGAGAAATGCTTGGATCTAGAGGAAAAGAGGAATCTATAATGTCATGCTTTGGAAGAAGGTCTTGATATGGAGTTGGGGGTATCACTATGGGTGATTGGCTCTCTTCATTTTGTATTTTACACTTAGCCAAGAGTGATGCGAAAAACCACTTACGAGGTGGGGATGAGGTTTTTGGAGGATGAGGATTATGTGAAGGTTGAACAATGGGTAAGGGATTGCATGGAGGGTTGGAGTTGGATGGGACATAAGGACTAGGATCTTTGAAACATGGGGGAAGAGGAAACTTGGCATGGAAGGTGGCCCCTTTTTGCTGACTTGCTAAGAGATAATTCTTTAGTTGCTCCATTTCCTTGGCAAGGTCATTTGTGTTTGAGGAAGTGTGTGGGCTACGAATAGAATCGTATGTAGATGAAGGATAATGCGGTGGATTTCCCTTGTCAAAGGTAGAAGAATAATGAACATGAGATGGATGAGATTTGGATATGAAGTTTTGAGGATGAATTTGATATGTAGGTTGAACGGGAGGTAGAACTCCATATTGTCTTTGAAGATCATCAACCATTTGGTGAAGCAAATTCAGATCCATAGATGTTAGATGAAGAGTGAGGAAGGATTTGATGAAGGATGGAACATGAACTTGGGACTAGGAGCAAGCTTGGAATTTACGTTGATTTGAATTGGATTTGATATTGATTTGATTGAATTTGATTGGATTTGATTTGATATTGAATTTGATTTGATATGAATGGATGAGGGTTTGATTTGATTTGATAAAAACCCTATGAGATTGCAAACAAGTGAATTTGGTATTAGAATTAAAGTCCAATGTTGATGACAATGCTCCTATGTTAAAAGTAGAAGATGTGATGTAAAGTTGAATTAGGAGGCATGAATGAAATTAGAAAGAATGATATTGGATGAAGATTTAAATGAATTGAATTAAGAATTGATTAGAAATGACTGGATTTGATAAGGGATTGGATTAATAATCATGAGGATGAATCATTGAATGAGGTAATTAGATCTTGATGTGGATTATGAACCATGATTAGGATGAAGATTATGAATTTTATTGAATGATTAAGAAAATGAGGAAATGATGGGGATGAATGGAGATGATTAAGACATCAAGGGATGATTTGAATGATGAAGACAAGAGATATATGAGGGTGATGAAAGTGATGGAAAGAAGAAGTGACATGGAAGTGATGTTGACAACTTGAATAAGAGGACTTGAACTAAGACTTTTTTTTGTTGTTTGTGAGATTTTTTTGATTTTTTTGAATTTTTGAAATTTTATGATTCTTTGGATTTTTATGTTTTATTATGTTTTTTTGGATTTTTAGGTTTAAGATGCAAAATCAAACATGAAAATATGTACAAGGAAAGTGTGTTTCAAACACTCAAGAATGTCAAATACACCAACAATCCTATAAGGTTTTGACTAGGATGTACAAGGATCAACTAGGGGGTGTCATCAATATACGCAAGGTACATGAGGCCCAGTTCTGTAGATGAAAGAAAATACTGCCACATAGCCAGGGGGAGATGGTAACCCAAATATCCTCTTTCACTTTCCAAAGGTATAAAGTTCTTCAAAGCTTAGCCAAGAGTGACAATATTATGCTTCCAAGAGAGGTGTCTTTCGATTCAACTACCAATTTTTATACTCCACCAAAACACTAGAGTTGAGGTCATCCCAAGGGGTGATGAAATCCCCAAGCAGGCCTCCTAAAAAATAAAAATAAGACCACTTATTTCTTGTGCACCCAAGATCACCCAAAGGCGCGAGGGGAGAGAATATGTAAGTGGCCTCGGGGCTCAAAAGACACATTTTTTTCTCAATGAAACTTTAGGTTTTGTAATAAAAACTTTCTTTTCCACCGGGCATGCCAAAATGTATTGCATACAAATGTAATAAGAGGAATAAATATTAAGCAAGTAACATCTATTCCTACATGATTATGCAAACTTCAAAATATGCAAGAGAACATTGAAATAAACATAACATGAAATCAAAAGAGTATAAACTATTCAAAATAGCACATATGCAACCCTCATGAAATCATCAAGTGTAGATGATTTCATTATTGTGGGATGTGGTTGCTCACTATTCCTACAGCATAACAATGAGGTAGATAGTGCTTGTGGAAATGAGGAGAGGGCTCTCTTTTTATAGGAAGTGAGATGAAATAGATGATTAAGATTCAATGCAAGATGAAGGGCTAGGATCTCTTAGGATTGATGAGGTGTCCATGAGGTGGAGGCCAAGTAGACTCCATGTGGATTAGGGTTTTTGACCATTCAAAGGGGGGAAGATTCTCACACGTGTGAGCAACCTTTGATATGACATATATATGATAGGTGTAAGAGGGTTGGAGGCTCAAGGTTTCTCACACATGTGTGAGACACCTTGATTCACATGTGAAGGGGGACAAAGGTGTAAGTGTGTAAGAGTCACATGTCACATGTGACTAAGGTTTGCTAATCCTTTGATTAGGATTGTGCAAATGATTAGTGATGTGATTAAATGGGAAACTAGGAATAATTAGTGGATAAGTAGATTGATCTAGGTTAGAAGGATGGGTTAGGTTAGGAAAGTGAGGTCAGGTGAGGGTTAAAGTTAGGAGCCATGTGCTCAAATAGGATTAAATGCAATATTTAATTCCAAGTGGGATTAGGAAACAGATTAATTAAGTAAATGAAGTACTTAATTAAAGTGCATGGGTTAGCATTCAAGGGGAATAGGTTAGGATTTAAATAAACCTTAGTTTATTTAAATCAAGAAAAGGTGAACATAATAAAATAAATGTAAGATTTATTTAATTAAAGGTAAGGTAATTAAATAAATAATAAATATCTATTTAATTGGTTAGGTTAAGGGTATTTGGACAATTTTAGGTGTCTATAGTAGCAAAGACATATCCAATTCCTGCTACGTCCTCTCATCCTCCAATCCCACCTACTTGCATTTCTTCCCACCCTGGTCTTCCTTTTTTTCCTCCTACTTCTCCTTATCCTCATCTTCAATCTCCATGTCCTCCTCTTTTTCATTGTAGTCCTTCTCCTCATTCCCAAGCATCTTTTGACCATGACCCCTAGGGATTTTTCTAATAGGGGTAATGGGAGAGGATAACTTCTTATCATGAGGCATAACTTTTTTACCAGAGAAAGTTAACCCCCCTTCCTTAGAGCTAATGCTCTAAATATCATCTGAGTCAAAGGAGTAGCTTGAGGTACCATTTTCCTCTTTCCCAGCCTGTGAGGGGATGTTACTTATCATTTGAGCCTTAAAGTGCTCATAGATAATCAATAATAGCCCCTCATGCAAAGTAGGGTTAACAGTGGGCTTCTTTTTGAAGCTAGACACCACCTTGCTCATGGAAGTCAACAAATAGAAAGGAAATGAAACTTTACTAGCATGCCAAAAATGATTCAAAAGAATGAAATGGTGGATCCAAAAATGATCAAACCTAGGGTCAAAAGTAATGTACTTAATGATGGTGCACAAAACATACATCCATAGTTTCATTATGGAATCTAGATCATAGAATGTATCACTCTTTTTCTAGGCATTATGCTCCTTAGTGTTCTGAATGAATTCCTTCACTACATTAGCTAAGAGCTAAAAATGGTTGTTAAACCAACCTAAGTCCATAGGATTTTTACCCCAGCTAATAAGATTGTTAGAGAGTAACAATAAGGGCTTTTGATCTCATACAACTCATAGCTTAACTTGTAGATTTTAGATCTCAGTTCAACTCTCAAATTTTTCCTAGCTTCTAGTCTCTATAGCTCTGACAGCTTGTCCTCCATTCAAGCTTTGTCTCCTTGAGTCTCCATGCTTGATATTCCAGTGCAATCTCCTCTATGGTCACCTATCGAAGTAGATTCTCTATACTCTATTCTTCTTCTCTCGATACCTTCACCTTGACATCCTACCAACCACTTTGCAACTTGGCAACTAAGAAACTCTAGATTCTTTCCCTGTAACTCCTTATATAGAAGTTTGGAATACTTTTCCCACTCTTTCTTTTAGTTTGAATGGATTAGGTAGGATTCAATGAATCTAGCCCTTTGTTGTTTCTTCAAGAAACACCATAAAGAATCCTCCTGAATTCAGCCAAAAAAGGTTTATCTAAAATTCTATGCCACTAGCTTATCATCCTTATCCTTCATCTAGTTCAAAAAATTCAAGGTAACAAACTTTGTCAGCTTAAATCTAGCAAAACTTTGACTTTTCAAATAATGTAGTAGCTCGACACTATTGAAATTCTGATGTTCAACACACATAATGTTAGTAAGCACCTACACTTGGCACCTACTATGGATTCACTTAGCATCAACTAAATTTTATTGATGCTCAACACCTATTACTTGCGTGGATCCTTTTGTTCACTTGACACACACTAGATTATGCATTTGCATGAAACTTACTAAGAATCTACTCGGCATGAACTAGCTTGCTTGGCATCCATGAATGAACTTAGTCAAGCTTTGTAGATAGCTTTATTACAACTTATTCTTCCATAGTTTCTAACTATAGCCAACATCTATATCTTCAAATATACTACCAATACATCATTTTACCATTGTCTTAACTAATCCTTGTACTTCATTTCAAAACCATAACTCAACCTTTCTCTTAGGTACCTTTGTTACATCTTATTGATTAAATTGTCTTCATCAATCAACTAAGTGATAGTACTTGGATCTTATAAGAAATTTTTATTCTAGAAAATAGCAGGTTTGACATCAATGCCAAATAATGATTAAAAACATTCTTTATTAGAAATCCCCCTCTTTGCAAACAATCTCTCTTCTTCAATAGTGATCTTTTCAATCAGATTCCAACAATCTCCCTCTTTGGCATTGATGGCAAACCAAACCGATCATCCAAGTTACCAAAATGCTAACTAGGTTAAAATAGTAAATCAAATTACAAAAAGATCACATCTCCCTCTTTGTTAATACATTGCTATTTTCATTAGCTTTCACTTAGCATCAACTAAATTTTACTAATGCTTGGCACCTAAACTTACTCAACTCCTTCCATTTCTCTCAACACACACTAGATTATGAATTTTCTTAGCACTTACTAAGAATCCACTTGGCATGAACTAACTTTCTTAGCATCCACTAATGAACTTACTCAAACTTTGCAGATAGCTTCGTTACAACTTATTCTTCCAAAGTTTCTAACTATAGCCAACATCTATATCTTCAAGTATACTATCAATAAATCATTTTACCATTGCATCTATATCTTCTAGAGTTGTTATTACCATTGCTATTTTCATTAGGTTTTACATCTCCCTCTTTGCTGATACATTTTCTTCTCTTTTTTTGTTCTACTTTCTCTTTGATTGATTCTTGACTATTTTCTCCCTCTGAGCTGCTATTTCTTTTCTTATTTTCTACTATTTTCCTTTTACACATTTCTCCCTCTATATGTCTAACCAATTTTTCTATGACTTCCTATTTTCTATAGTTTACTACTTTGATCAGTCATGCTCTTCCTCTTAACTACTATTTCTCCCTCAACATGTTATTTCTCGCTCTACATGCATTGATTAGTTTCTGCTATTTTAATATTGTAGTACCTAGAAAATGGGTTAAATGCATAATATACTATGAGAAATCACAAACTCAATTAACATACATTAGCACCCTCTAGTCTACCATGAAAGCCAAACTAATAAAGAAAGCAATTGAAACCCCCTCTTTCATTTGTAGCTCCCACGTCCTTATTTCTTCTCCAAATGATGTAGCTCCAACTTGCCTATAATGCACACAATATTGAAGCAAAATTCTATGATAATGGTGATAATGCTATGAGAATACTTGAAGTTGTGATTTTAGCTTGAGAGAAATGGTATGAAAATGCAAAAAGCTAAGGACTCAAGAACTAAAGAATTAGGACCTAACGACTGAAAATGCAAGAAAGAATGCTCATTTTATAATAGGCATGGAGGATGAGATCATTGGATTTATCACCCTTATATGCGATGTGGCAAGAGATTCCTCTGACAATCCATGATGCATATGACAAAAGATGCCAAATCTAGGATTCTATGACACATGAAAGTCAAACTTAGGTAAATGTGGAAGAGAATCTATGACGCGTCCTAAAACATCTCAACCCACTTAAAGCCAAGAATCTATGACAAAGAAGCCAAATATGGACATGCGTAAGAGAATAATAATATTTGATTATGACATATTTTATCCAAGTGTTAAAGTAGAATCCACAAGGTGTCATATCCAAGTGTCATGATGATGTCAATATTCTATGAAATATTTGAATTAAAAATCCTTTTATTCCACAAAATAAGAATTAGTAAAAAATAGAATTAATGATGGAAAATGTGACTTAGGAAATTGTGAATTTCCATGGTTTTCAAATGATGAATTAATTAATTAATTGAGAATGATAGTTAAGAAGAATAATTAGTAAGAAAGATACAATTAAATTATGGGTTATTTAATCCTATAGAGAAACTTAGTAAATGATTGGCCAAAACTAATTAAATAAATGTGACAGTATCCTTTGATGGGAATGTGATGATAACATAGATTGAATGAGATGATGATGAGTAGACAAAATCCAAGGTTAGATTGATTGATTGAAGTTGATAACATGCCAAATACATATGACATGAATTAATTGATATGTAACATTTAACCGACAATGTAAATGCTATAGGATCGAGATTGATTGATAAGGTTTGATCATAATAACATCGAAAAACACTATAAATATTATTAAAATGGTTGATGTTGTCATGATCTGACACTGAGAGCCTTGACAATGTTAAAGATCAGATGACACGAATGATAGTTTGACCTAGTACTGAGAGCCACGATAGTACTAAGGTCAGATTGATAAGATTGATAGGTTGATAGGTTTCCAAGGCACTGGAAGCCACAAAAATGCTTGGGATTGGATAGATAATAATTGATTTTTGATGTTTGATATGTTTCGGGTTGATTAGGATTGATTTGAAGCGATTCTAAGTTGATTTGGGGTGAGTTTGAGTTGATTTGAAATGATTTCAAAATGATATGAAATTGATGTGAAAGAGGATACAAATGATGAAATATGGTCAATCTGGCCAAAAGATTAGAGTTAGTAGATTGAGAAAATGGGACAAATTAGTATGAAGAAGTGATGAAACTATAGATGTGAACCATTTTTGAGCATCTACATTTTGCCCCTCTTTGATACAATGTGATTTAGAGCGTTGTGTTAAAGAATGCTAACGAAAAAGCCATAAAAGCATGCCCTAGAAATGTGGTATATATTTATGCCTCTTTGAGAAATTGACCAATATAGGCATATGATAGGTTTATTTCATTGACAATGAGAAAACAAATCCATAGCAACTAACAGATAAAAAATTGGAGTTAAAACATGAAATTTATGGGCTCTGGAGTGTAAAAGGGCATCACGACCAATGCAGAAAGGACTTCATGCACATCCATCTAGGAAAAAAAAATATATAAAAGAGCTTTGAGAGGTTTTTGAAGGTCATTTTCACTCTCTCATTTGGAAGAAAAGAGATTTGGAGTAACAAGAATGGATCGACTACTAAGGGAGCAACACCGTGGTGAATAGGTGTGGACCTTCTAACGATGGGCAGATACTGGACCTCTGATGAGTACATCAAGGCTATATTTGTGTTTTCTTTTTCTTTTTCATTCTTTTTAGTACTTTTCCATGCTTTTTACTACTTTTTAGGAACCTAGGAGTCTGTCAGGCAGAAACGGGAGTCAAACAGGGTCAAATATGGGTCTCGAGGCTAGGTAGGGCTTCCAAATGCCCCAACTATGCCCAAAATGCAGCCAAGTGCATCTTCGACATAATTGGAATTCCCAAGTGCATCCTAGATGTAGTTGGCATGACCAAGTTTGTCCATGATGCAGTTGGGAACCCCAACTATGCCCTAGGATGCTCTGGGGCTTCGATCAGGGTTTGATGGTCTTGGATCGAGCTAAAACTTGGCAGAGGCTAGCATAACCCTAGGGGGATGTTAGAAACATGATAAAATGGAGTCAAAGGTGGTCTAAGTGGTCAAAATTTGGTCAAAATTAGGGCAGATGTAGGTCAAACTTGGGTAAATCCTAACAATGAATAGTGCAAAGGGCCCGAAAGGGTGCAAATGAACTTGGAATGACTCAAAATTTAGAGGAGATGTTCAAAACCATATTAAGAGTTGAAAACATAGGTTAACTAAGGCTAGGATAGTGGGAAAAAATTCAAACTTGGTTAAACTTAGCTCTGATGGAGGAAAAATGTCGATAGATGGGTAGGGATAGGGTCAAAATGATGCAAATGCGCTCGAAATAACTCAAAACTTGGCAAACATGTTCAAAACCCTAGGAAGAGTGCAAAACATAAGTCAAATTAGTCAAACATGCTAAGAAAAATTCAAAATTAGTCAAATTAGAGTCAAACTAAGTCAAACTTGGGTCAAAAGTAGTGTAAACTAGATGCAAAACCATAGGAGGTTGACATAGGCTATATTATTATGTCAGAGGAGCTGCCCCTATTATAGATACGGGGAAATAGGCCACAAAGCATTACACGATGCCATCAGATGACACTAGGTGAATGGGGGATACTGGATAGGTTGGGATTATATCATGTTACTTTTATGCCAGAGGTGAGGGGGAACAGGGCTTTGTTGACAGCTTTGATGGAGAGGTGGCATTCAAATATTAGTTCATTCCACCTACCGATTGAGGAGGTGACTATGACACTAGAGGATGTATGGCACATCCTTAGGATCCCTATCCATGGAGATTTAGTAGTGTACAACCTAGCTATATGATGAGCAGGTCTACACCAACTATTTGGATGCTGAGATGTCGAGCTAGGGATCCGAGACTATGAGATTGGATGGAACCTACTGGTGGCACACCATGAGCGGTTGACAATTGTGATCTACTGGGTGATTAGTGGATTATTGATACTAGATAGATAGGGACATAGATTCCTAGTTGGATGGGGTTGAGCACTTGAGTAGATGATCATGGAGGGTACCATGTTTGCCTGGGGCTCATGCATGTTGAGGATGTTATATTATTATCTACATCAGGTAGCATATAGAGGGGGACTATCCTTTAGCACTGGCAGGACCTTGCTATAGATCTGGGCCTAGGAGCACATTGTCATATTTTTTTCTCTAGTAGAGCAAGAGTTGGTGGATCATATGCTATATTCTTACAGCTATAGAGGTGTACTAGCCCAAGGACCCTTGGGATATGCGAGATACTTCTGCCTTTAGATAGACATGATGGCATAGTTCATTTGGAAACCATATCGAGAGTGCCTTGGATGGGATGATGATGGCATTCACTTACCATACTACAAATAGGAGTGCTATCTCATAGGGCATATAGTGATTGGGCATTTGGTCATAGAGATGTACCTACTAGAGTAGGTATGGAGATAGTTTGGGGAGACACAGAATGTACCGACTGACCTTGCATTGTTTACCCAATCTACAACATAGGTTTGAGAGTGGAGACCACCAATTAGGACACATGGTGCATATCTACAGCTAGCAGAGTTATAGCCGAGGCTATGGGGGGTAGCAGTAGACATAGTTGATGTAGGCACAACAACAACATATGATAGGTGGTTTGCATAGCATTGGCCGAGACCTTTGATAGATCTAGAAGTACCAGTACCATGTGGGAGGCCATAGGTAGAATAGGATGAGGAGGATGATGAGGAGGAGGGGGATGGGGGAGAGGATGAGGAGGTAAGAGATGAGGGCAATGGGGGAGAGGATGATGTTGAGGAGGAGGATGAGGGAGAGGATGAGGAGGGAGGAGAGGAGGAGGGAGATGAGGATGTTCAGGGTGGTGCAAGGGGTGATGATGAGGAGGATACTAGGGGAGAGGATGAGGGAGATGATGAGGAGGGTGGTGATAGTGTTTGAGGTGGTGATGAGGGAGAGGATGAGGTTGACTACTAGGAGGATAGGGATGCAACTATGATGGACATGGAGGGTGATCCTGTGGACTATGATGATAGGGCACTAGTACTAGTACAAGTAGGGCCTAGTCTATTAGATCTCTTGGAGGTGATCATAGGGCTATAGATTAAGTTGGATCAGGTTGTGTTAGAGAGGGATCCTATGACAAGAGAGAGGGATGTATTTATAATAGAGATAGATTAGGTGATGGCTAAGAGAGACTTGGCTAGGGCTGAGAGAGACATAGCTATGCATAAGGTAGAGATGGTAGTGCAGGAGTCTCAAGAGTTCATTAGTAGCATCAAAGATGCAAACTTTTGAGATCTAGTGATGATGATGAGTAGGCCACACATGGAGGCATAGTACTAGAAAGATCAATATGAGAGAGTAGTGCCACCAGAGCAGAGAGTAGAGAGTTTTCATGCATTGAGATCTCATTCCCACAAGACATAGAGGACACAAAGTAGTGCAGTGGTGATACCATAGAGAGTAGAGGGATCATCCTTGAGGTCAAATAGAGGCTGCAAGACTAGGGATAGCATGGGATGACACTGGCATACTCATGTACAGAGGGGCTTCTCTATGTTTCTTTTTGGTTTCTATTATTCCCTTTCATGGTTCATTTCTATGGACACTTAGTATTAGTGTAAACCATGGTCATGTACTTTGACACTTTTGTGAGACATTTATGAGATGTACTTATGTTATGATGACTATATGAGATGGATTATGCATATGCTTTATATGCTTTATATGGATGCATTTATGCTTTTGTTATGTGGGCTTTTATATTACAACATCATGTGTTGATTTATCACATTTTATGCATAGGAAATGCCATCTTTTAATTTTTGCCACATGTTTTACTCATGAACGAATGTCTAATGCAATGTAAATGATATGAAATGAATGTAAATGAAATGAAATGAATGTAAATGAAATGGAAAATGAGAGGGAATGAAAGCAAATGAAATGTAAAAATGGATGCAAATGAAATCTAAATATAATATAAATGCCATGTTTATTTCTTTGGATCATTTTTTATTTTGGACATATGCAGGAATGTAGGATGAATGTTTTTTTGGTGTATTAGAGTAAGAGACCAAGGCAGAAAATGAAGAAGATGCAGAAGATTGAGCAAATGAGATGAAGAATTCTTAGTATGATGAGAAGACTTTTGCTCTTGTAAAGTGCACTATATGTCAAATGGAGCTTTATTTTGATATGGAAAATGGAATGCAATGCATCATGGCATAAAGGGCCAAAGCCCAAATGCAAGCCTTTTGTGTAGACAAGCACGATGCAGACAAAGAATGACCTTGTCCTTCCTGAGGCATATGTACATGTTCTAGAATCTCTAAGGTACATTGTAACATAAAAATATAGAAAAAGATGACCATGAACCATCCCAACCACTCTCATAGATTAGATTATATCATCAAGTGGCATAGGAACATGATCAAAGAAAAACAAAGGCAAAAATAAATCACTCACTAAATAGCATGAACCAATAGCTATTCTTGTCCATTATTACTTTCTTTTTAATGTTTGAAGGTGTGTAGGTAGTTTTTGACATTTTGATGATGTGATAGCTCTGCTTGTGGATTCAATTGATAGGTTCATAGTGATAAGTTGGATTGATAGTTGGTTCATGTTATCTAGATAGTATGACTGTCTTTAAAGTGTAGTGCTTTAAGCTTCAATGTAAAAAGTACAAGTGTGTATAAAATGATATATCTATAGAAAATATGTATAAAATGAATGGTTTCCCTAGAATAGGAGCCATTAAAATTGTTGGGTGTAGAAGATAATCCTTGAGCTATTGGAAAGATTCTTGGCATTGCTTGTTCCATTGAAAGGATACTCCTTTACATAAGAGGTGTTGAAAGGAGTGACACTTATCAGCCAATTATGCAATGAATCTATGGATAGGCTACAATCTTCCTTGTAGTCCTCTTAAGGTTTTTAGATTTGTTGGAGGAGGCATGTCAAGTATTGCTTTTACTTTCTCAGGATCCACTTCAATGCCTCATTGAGAAACAATGTAACCTAGGAGCTTTCCAGAGACAACTTCAAATACACACTTTTTTGGATTTAGACGAAGCTTATAGCTTTCCATTCTGGTAAATATATGATCTAGGATGCCCAAATGATCTTTCCTTTTATAGGATTTGCAAAGTAAATCATCAAAATAGTCTTCCATGAGGATGTGCATAAAATCATGGAAGATGGTGGCCATTGCTCTTTGATATGTTTCCCTAGCATTTTAAAGACCAAATGGCATGACATTCCAATAGTATGTTCCCCAAGGGCATGTAAAAGCTATCTTATGTTGATCTTCAGGGGCTATTCTTATCTAATTATAGCCATAAAAGCCATCCATTAGTGATAACATCTCATACCTAGTTGTCATGTCTACAATGATATCTATGTTTGGTAAAGGAAAATCATCCCTGGGACATATGCCTTGTTAAGATCACAAAAGTCAGTGCATATCTAGATGCCCCCAGAGTGTTTTCTTATTGGTACTAGATTAGATATCCACTCTGCATAATCAATGGGTCTTATGAAGCTGACATCCAATAGTTTCTTCAATTCAACTTTGACAAGGATGGCAACTTGAGGATGCATTTTTCTCAAGTTTTTCTCTACTAGTTTCATTCTTGGTTTGAGTGGTAAGTGATGAAGAACTAGTTCAGGATCTAATCTAGGCATGTCTACATAAGACTAGGTAAAGTTGATTTGCCTCTCTAGAAAGAATCTGACAAATTCATCTTTTTCTTCTGGTGATAATGAGGTTGCAAAATGTATGACCTTGGGGTTGTTGGGAGTTTCCAGATTAATATCTTTTGTCATTTCCACTAGTAATGCTGATCTTTCCTTCAATGGGGTGCATCCAATCTTCCATCCTTGGGCACCTCAGAGAGGTTTTCACCCTCGGATATGTCCTATATTTTTACATTTTCATGGTCTAATGGAACCTTTCAATTTTCACCAAGAGACCTACTATTATCTTTTTTTGTTATTTTCTCAATTTTGTGACTGGAAGATGGAGTTGACTCCCCAAAATATGCCATGATGTTTAGATCAATGGAAAATCTAGACTTGTGATCACCTTGTGGTACATCTTCATGGATCTCAAATAATTCTATGATGGCATCATCATTTTCAAACTAGTCAAACATTGGTGGTCCTTGTTGGTCCCAATCAATAAGTTTAGGGAAAACTAGGGAAATGCCATCATCGGTGTTGAATAAGCTTTGGTCAAAGGAATATATATGGATATTCACTTCAATGATATCATCAAGATCATGTTCAAAAGTAGGAGGGCTTGGATCCCAGAATGTTTCAACCCAAGGTGAAGAATTGGTTTGAGTGATAGGTGGATTGATATATTTATCTTCCATAGGTAGGCTATCCAGGTCTACAAACATATGATCAAGACCAAGGGAGGTATCAGGATCATCAATGTTGATATAGGTTGGGTGGGTTTGGGTTGGTTGTTCTCAAATGCCTTATCAATGTTGGAAGCATTCACCTCCTCAGATGAGGATGACTTAGTATTAGGAAGACCCAAAACAAATGGCTTGAATCCTAGTCCCAAGCTACAAGGTTGTCCTGGTGCAATGATGGGTTGAACAATGCCTTGCTTTTGGAGTCCCGGGCCACTACATCCATCATATCCCTTCTTCTACATGATGGTGAATCTAGGTCCATATCTATCAGGGGATATAGGAGTAATTTCTTGTTCTACTTTATCCTTTTCAACCCATGTAGAGGTATTTTCATAGACATATTCTTCATGTAGTCTGCCTCCACTAGTAAAAGTCACACAAGGTTTCTTTTGAAATGCGAACTTAGGCTTGTTCTATATAAGATGAGGTTTACCATATGACTTGGGGGATAAAGGAAGTTTCCCAATGTGAAAGGCATGAGACATGGAGTACTCACTGCAACCTTGGTCTTGGATTTTGAGCTTTCATTTGGATACAGGTGTGAGTGTGGAAGGATCAACATACTTGGAGGACTCTAGGAGATTTGCTGCATGGTTTGTTAGGACCTAGTATGTAGTGGTTCCTCTAAGATTGGCACTAAATTGGAAGGGATCTAGATTGCCTAGGATGGTTAACTCTACATTATTATAGGAGAACTTTAGGCACTAGTGATATGTAGAAGGAACTGCTTTCATAGCATGTATCCATGGGTGTCCTAGTATCATATTGCATTTCATTTCTATATCTAGGACCTGGAATAAAGTGTTCTTAGTAGCTAGACAATATCTGATAGGTAAGATGATGACTCCTATAGAGAAACATTCACCATCATCATAGGTTTTGATTATGATCCTTGGAGAGGGATCCACATCATTTTTATAATAACCCAGACCTTTGACTACTTTAAGTGTATAGATATTTAGCCCTGCTCCTCCATCTATCAAGAAATGTTTGACTTTAACATTGTGGATGAAAACTTCAAGGTGAAGAGGATCATTATGGTTGGGTTTGTCTTTAGGGATACCTTGAGGGGAAAAGGTGATATGTTGTGATGTAGATAGGTTCCCAACCATGGCTTGGAATTGGGCAACACCAATGTTATCTTGGACTACTAACTCTTTAAGGGCTTGATCCAAGATCTTTTGATGTTGGGGAGATGCACACAGTAGGTCCAAGGTAGATATTTGTGCAAGAGTCTTTCCAAACTATTCAACAAGGTTGTAATAAGATGAAGTAGGAGCAATAGGTCTACTAGGGGGTACAGGTCTAGTAGAAGTAGTATGTCTAGATGGGGCTCCAAGTATGGTGATCTTGCTATGGTGTGTAATGATAGTGCAATGAGGGTCTTCAACATTCAATGTGAATGTGGATATGTGGGATGTCTTTGAGGTTTGTCTTTCATGGAAGTCTCAGTTTTCTATTGTTGAGGCACTATTTGATTAGGAGTTTGTGAATATGTGGGGTTTGGACCTTACAAAGTCAATTGAGGTTGTGTTGTGCTAATCATGTAGGCATCCACAATGCCATCATTAGTCACATTCTTGTTTTTGGATAAAATTTTTGGCTTTTCATTAGATGAATTGGTGCTTGTGTTTTCTTTTTTTATCATGAGGATTCCCTTATGGATAAGAGCATCTTGAATACTAGCCCCCTTTTTCATCTATTTAGAAATGGTGCTTGGACTCTTGATTTTGAGTTCATACATTAAGTCCAGGACTAAGTTTTCAATGCACAAGTTAACTTGTTGTTCTTTAGGAATGTCTAGTGAGCATTGACTGACTAAGCTTCTCCAAAGAAGTAGGAATGTGATGAATGGTTCTCTTTCCTTTTGTTTAGTTGAGTACAAATAAGAAAGTGTCACCTCATTTGTAATGTTAAAGGCAAAGTGGGAGATGAACTTGTCTACAATTTTCGACCAAGATTTGATATTACTAGGAAGTTTGGAGTACCATTCAAGTGCAGGCCCACCTAGAGAATGAAGAAATAATCTCATGAGGTAAGTGGGCTCATCACTGATTTTGGTACAAGAGGCACAAAATTCTTTGATGTGATCAATGGGGTTGCCTTTTCCTCAGCATTTTTTGAACCTTGGAGCCTCAAAGTGGTTTGGGAATGGAGGCATATATATAATTTTATTGAATGGATTAGGATGTAAGTCCCTTTCTATATATAAAGCCTATTTTTTTTGGAATCCCAATGCCTTGACTTGTTTGGAGAGTTGTTTGAATTTTTGTAATAGCTCTTCATTGAGATTTTGTGTGATAGTCTTTCTTTCAAGTCTTTTGTGTCTATGAGTAGATTGTTTTCTATGGTGAGAACTATGTCTACTTGGCTTTGACATTTCTATATCTGATGAGTCTGGTGATGTGTCACTAGGTGGTGGAGGTATGTTGGTACCTCAAAGACAAAAGGGTTGTTGTTGTGATGCCTGTTGGGGTATTTGATGTGGCACTTATTGTGGTATCGACTATGATTGATGTACCATGTGTTGTTGTTGTGCCATTTGTTGTGGTTGTTGTTGGGATACCTTTGTTGGTTGCATGTGTGACCATGTATGTGATTGTTGTTGTAGAGGTATCTATTGAGGTTGTTGTGGCATATGTTGTTGTTGCAATAGATGGTGCTTGTATGCAATTTGTTGCTTAAGTCATCTTTGATATTCCAAATATTGCTTGAGTTGTGCTTGTTTTTAGCAAACATAAATTGTTGTTGTTGGATTTTTTGTTGATACATTACATGTAAGTCAAGTGGGTTTATGTTGGACTGTGTATTAGGGATGTTGGATGTTTGCACCACTTGAGGTTGTTGTTGTTGGGGTTGATGTTGCTATTGATATGTGGAATGTGTGTTAAGTGGATGTAGACTTTTTTGAGGTTTGGAAGTGTTAAGTCCTTGTACCACTATCGGTTGATGTTATTGTGGGAGTTGACTAAGTTCTTGTGAATTGACCATCATGTTGGTATTGTTGCTTTGACACCTTTGTGTGTTAGAGGTTTCTCCTTGGGACATCATATTGACTTGACAATAATGTGCATTCCTTTTGCGAATAGGTGTAATTTTAATAAGACTTTTTCTTTATGCATCAATAGGGATTGTTGTAGGTGATGTTGCACATAGTGTACTCATGGGGGGCTCCATAACATTTGATGTCATACCACTTGGTAGGGTTAGGAGCAAAGGTGGAATTTGGTGATTTGACTCCAAAAAATTTATGTCTAGCATTCCTAGAGCACAAGTCCCTTTATGTGCATCTTTTTGTTGCATCATGTGACTAAAATCAAGTATTAATGTCCTTTTGAGGTGTTTAGGAATTGGTGTTATTTCTTCGACCAAGGGATTAACATTGATGTGTTCAAATGTACTTTGGAGGATTTTGATGGTTGATTCTTGATGAGACCTTATAGGTGCCATTATTGTGTTTGAAAAACCCAAAGGTTGTTTTCCCTTATCTAAGTCCAAAGTGATCATAGGTTGTATGCTTTCAATTGTTGTGTTTGTTTGATGTTTGGACTTAGGTCCCTCCACATTTGGGTTGAATTTGACAATTTCTTGGGCTACCAAAAGTTTAAAGTTCTTGCAAAAAAAAATTTCTTGACATGCCCTAGCCATTTCTTCATCAGTGATGCCATAATTAATGTCAAAGTCATCATTTAGATGTATAGTACCTTGTTTTATTTTTTATGTGTTATAGTTAGAGGTGGTTGTATTAGGTTTGTTAAATTCAAAGGAATGTATTTGTTCATCCTCAGGTGTGGTTGGTGCACTTCCACCTTCCGATGGTATTGGCATGAATATAAGTTTAAAGTTAGGACTCCATTGAACCATACCATGTGTGGGGGAAGTGTTTGGAGGAAATCTCATGGTAGGTGCATTGTTCAAGGTTTGTTGTGTGATAGCTTGATTATGGTGCTCTTGCAGATACATGTTCAAGGGGTTTGCTAGTAATGGTTGTGATGCCTCAATTTGGTCTTTGTCAAAGGTTTGTTGGGTTTTCTTGCTCTTCTTCTATCTTGGACAAGGTTTTGGTTGTGTTGGTGTCTCAAAAAATAAGGATTGATAAATTTCTTTGGGTCTCTAGGCTGATTGTGTCCTAGTAAGTGCTAGCATGATACCTAAGAATGTAGATGCAATGGAGGGAAACCTAAATGGACCTTCTACCTCCCAAGTGCACACATAAACTACCAACTATGCTCAAAAAATACCAAGTGTGCCCATGAAATAGTTGGGGGTCTAAAGGTAAGAAGTTGGTAAGTTAGAGGCATGCAATGGGTAAATAGAGGTTTTAGGGTGCCTAAAAATGCAAATTTTGAGTGCTTTGAGTGATTTAGAGTGATTTGCAAAGTTTAGGGATGCAATGCAGGGTGTGGAAGTGTAGATTATAGTTTTGGAATGTAGAATGAAACATCTAATTACCAATTGCATCCTGAAAACACCAACTACACACTTGAAGTGTGCAATTGGTAAAATAGGGTTGCAGTTCGTAAAAGAGGTCAAAATTTGATAACTAAGATATGAGTATGCAAGATATGAGTGTTTTTTGGATTTTTAAGTGTTTAGGGATGTTATGAAATGTGAGGAAATGCTAAATGAATTAGGGTTTTGACATGAAAAGTGAAAATGTGCTAGGGATATTATGCAAATGCAAATGCAAGGTGCCATTTTGAAGGTATGCAAAATGAAGATTATGGTATGCAAAATCAAGGTTAGGATTGTGTTTTGGATTTGGTAATGAAACTAAAGGTAGGTGTATTCAAGGTATGCTATGCAAAGGATGGTGTTCTAAGGTTCATAATGATGTTGGGGATATGCAAAATGAGCGTAAATGATCAAGAAGGCAATTTGGTTGATGGACAATTTGATAGGGTTTGATAGTGAAAATGATGCTAGGATTTTGAACAATGTAAGATGAGGGGGATATGCCACTAGGGTAAGTCAAAATGAAATTTAGGAATATGATTATGATAATGATAGAGGTGTTAGGATAAACCACGGACAGAAATAAAAATTACATCCAAATATAACCAATAATAGAAAATAATAGAACACACAGAAATGAACACAAGGCACCAAGATTTAACGTAGTTCACCCAATCCCTAGGCTACATCCACCAAACAGCAAGTCGGGTCTTATTACAATCCAGTGATTACAACCTGATTACAATCTGTAATCCCTTACAGCTCAATACCGCCGCAAGAACCAATTTTCGTATCACAACATTATTATGAAAAATACCCAACCCTAAGCCCTTTTTATACAAGTATTAAACCACTTTAGGGTTATAACATGTCGACCATATGTCAGCCATAATATGTCAGCTACCATGTTGGCTACTACCCAAAAAAAATATTTTAACCGCACTATTTATGAAGTATGTACAGTACTTTCCTGATCAATCACCACAATCTAACAAGAGGTATATGGAAGGTTTTGAACTTGAGTGAAATTTTTACAAGGTATTAACCTAAGAGTTTAACGTTATGACAATAGACTTTGGATCTTGACCAAAAAAAGAAAAAAAATGATAAGATCAAAATGACAAAGCCAAATCTACCTTGACACAGCTAGCATTTGACCAAAGAAAATGATAAAATGACCATGGTCAAGATCCATCATCCATTGACACAATGTAATACTCTAGAGTTCATACCTTTGTTTAGAAATTTGACTAAGTTCAAAGGTTTCGAGGACTTGAAATGGCAGCGAAGCTGAGTAGATATGTAATATGGAAAATTCCTATGATGCAAAATGGGATTTTGGGTGCAAGATGTGGTTTTGGGTCAAGTGCAGAATGGGGAGGTACAGAGGCTCCTAGATGCAATTTTAGGGTTCTAAAGTGTAGTTTGGAGGCCCAAAATGCTCATGTAGGTGCCCAAGTGCACATTGATAGTTCCAAGTGCACTCTAATAGTTTAGACTATGTCAATGATGCAATTGGTAAGTTTTGGACACGGTTGGTAAGTTGGGTTGAATGTATGTTGATTCTGAAAGGTATGGTTGCCAAGTTGATATGCTAGGAAGCTAAGATGTTGGGGTTGATTTTATGATGGGTTGGGAGATGTAGAATAGAAGTGATGACCTAAGTAATGATGTCCTAAGTGAAGGTAATGAAGAATAGGTGATGCAGAATGTAGGTCTGGGCAAGCTAATGCAAGGGGAGCTAACCAGGTACCTAAGGACACTGTAAAAGCCTCAAAATGTTATCTAGAACCCCAAACTAGGTCTACAAATGACCAAGTGCACATAGTTAGTACTAACTACATCCATGATGTAGTTGGGGCCAGTTTGGGTGTAGTTGGTAGTTTCAAGATGCAGTTGGTAAACTAGGCTGAAACTAAGGCAATTATGAGTACTATGTTTTCTAGATCGATACCACAGTGAGGTAAATAGTAGAGGACAATGTTAAGACTACAAAAAAGGTTCAAAATGATAGTTATGACACCCAAAATGATGGTTAAAATGGTCAAGATGAAGGTTGATTATTCAAAGATGCAAGATGGACAATACCACATGCAAGTTATGAGAGGAAAATGCAAAGATGAAGGGAGGTAAACTAAACCCAAATGGATGCAATATGAAAGGTAATGGATACTAAATGAGGACTAAAAGGTGCAATATGAAGTCTATATGATTCAAGAATGAGGCCTAGACTAGGGTAAATGCAAGTGGAGATTATGCAAGAATGAGATCTACGTTTTGCCAAGCATATTTAGGATCACAAGTTGCCATGTTTTCTAAGGTTTGAATGTGTTGAACCAAAGTTTGAAAAGTTTGGAAAAAGGTTGAATTTTTTTGACAATGTGTAATGTTTTGACAAGCGTTTACAAGTTTCCAAGGTGTAAATTTGAATTTTGGCTATTATCTTGATTATGTTTTACACACATGCAAGACACATTAAGACAAGAATAGCTATTGTTAAAAGTGAACAAAAACACCACAACCTAGGCTTTTAGGACTATATCCACTAAAATCCTAATTGAACTAAAGTTCTACCATGCTTATCCAGAGCAGACAACCTAGGATCTGCTTCCCAAGGGGCATGACTTCCCAAGGGACTGTTGCCTCTACTAAGGACTGTGAGAATGTAGGATGTCTTCATGGGAATGGGTGTTCCCTTGAGCTAGTGGATAGAAAGGATTTTGGCCACTAAAACATGGTTTTTAGTAAGGGTATTATGTTCGGCAAGTGAATGATAAACTTTCATAGAAGGTCTTCCAACCCTGAGAACTGGGGTTTGATACACCACAAGGGTACTAGAGGAGAGCTATCATATAGTAATACTACTGACATGGCTTTCACCATAATAAAATTTTATATAGTGGCTGGAATGTTAACCTAGCTTTTGGCCTATTACCACTCTGAGGTCATCCCCTAGCATACCCAATATCGAGTATCTTGGTCTAAGGTAGGCCTCCTATAGAAGTTACATAGATTTCTCTTACACCCAAGATCCAGGAATAGTGAGGGGAGAGGATATGTCCAATGTAACCCCTAGGTATTAAACACTATAGACATGCCAAGAAGAAAAGAAAAAGTTCATTTTAATAACCAAATGAGGTGTTATCTAATCTATGAAATCCACACACATAGTTTTGACAAGCACACGATGGTCTTCAAAAATGTCCTATAAACAAACATTAGTAGTTTTTCATGATCATGTCTTCATCCAATGATTGCCACATGCTGCAAACAAACTATTAGTGACACAAAATCACCTAGCCTGTGTCCTAAAAGGAAATGGAAACCTTAGATGTAGATTTTGTGTTATATGTGTGTTTCCTGTGAACTAGGTGTGCTCTAATAGAGCAGGTTGGACCCCAGAAGCCCAAAATGGCTTAGAACACCCCCAAGTGTGCCTAGACATTGCTAACTACATCCATGATATAGTTGGGGCCCAGTTGGGTGTAGTTGGTAGTTTTAGGATGCAGTTGGGAGGTTAGGTGCAAACTATGGTGAAATGGTGCCCTACATGAGACCTAGAAACTGCTAATCTTGAAAGCTACACTCCCAAGTGTGCCCAAATAGTGCAGACTACATCAATAATGTAGTTGATGATTTTTGGATGTAGTTGTTAAGTTATAAATAATAGAAAGAGGTTTTGGTGGCTCCTAGACTCCTAAAACTGCTCCTAGGGGTCCTAAGTGCGCGCTGACAGAGCAGAGTGCACCTTAGGACAACAAGCTAAAAAGATGCATGAAATGAGAGTGTAGAAGAATTTTAATGGACCCCATAATTAATCTATGTGTGAAAAGGAATATTAGATAGTCATTATACCCTTCCAAGTGAGCTCCTTCCTTGTACCTACAAGCACAAAACAAGAAAACCCAAGTTAGATATGCATCTTCACATCGGGCTCACCAATTTTAGTACCTAGAAAATGGGTTAAATGCATAACATACTATCAAAAATAACAAACTCAATTAACATACATTAGCACCCTCTAGTCTACCATGAAAGCCAAACTAATAAACAAAGCAATAGAAACCTCTTCTTTCGTTTGTAGCTCCCATGCCCTTCTTTCTTCTCCAAATGATGTAGCTCCAACTTTCCTATAATGCACACAATATTGAAGTAAAAGTCTATGATAATGGTGATAATGGTATGAGAATACTTGAAGTTATGATTTTAGCTTGAGAGAAATGGTATGAAAATGCAAAAAAGCTAAGGACTCAAGAACTCAATAATTAGGACCTAAGGACCTAAAATGCGAGAAAGAATGCTCATTTTATAATGGGCATGGAGGATGAGAGAATTGGATTTTTAACCCTTAGATATGCGATGTGGAAAGAGATTCCTTTAAGAATCCATGAAGCATATGACAAAAGATGCCAAATCTAGGATTCTATGACACATGAAAGTCAAACTTGGCTAAATGTGGAAGAGAATCTATGATGCGTCATAAGACATCTCAACCCACTTAAAGCCAAGAATATATGAAAAAGAAGCCAAATATGGACATGCATGATAGAATAATAATATTTGATTATGACATATTTAATCCAAGTGTCAAAGGAGAATCCACGAGGTTTCATATCCAAGTGTCATGATGATGTCAATATTCTATGGAATATTTGAATTAAAAATCCTTTTTTTCCACAAAATAAGAATTAGTAAAAAATGGAATTAATGATAGGAAATGTGACTTAGGAAATTGTGAATTTCCATGGTTTTTGAATGATGAATCAATTAATTAATATAATTAATTAATTGAGAATGATAGTTAAGAAAGATAGGATTAAATTATGGGTTATTTAATCGTATAGAGAAACTTAGTAAATGATTGGCCAAAACTAACTAAATAAATGCGATAGTATCCTCTGATGAGAATGTGATGATAACATAGATTGAATGAGATGATGACAAGTAGACCAAAGCCAAGGTTAGATTGACTGATTGAAGTTGATAACATGCTAAAGACACATGACATGAATTGATTGATATGTAACATTTAACCGACATTGTAAATGCTATAGGATCGAGATTGATTGATAAGGTTTGATCATAATAACATCGATGAACACTATCAATATTATTAAAATGGTTGATGATGTCATGATTTGATATTGAGAGCCTTGAAAATTTCAAAGATTAGATGACACAAATGATAGTTTGACCTAGTACTGAGAGCCAGGACACTACTAAGGTCAAATTGATAAGATTGATAGGTTGATAGGTTTCCAAGGCCTGGAAAGCCACAAAAATGCCTAGGATTGGATAGATGATGATTGATTTTTGATGTTTGATATGTTTCGGGTTGATTAGGACTAATTTTGAGTGATTCCAAGTTTATTTGGGGTGATTTTGAGTTGATTTGAAATGATTTTGAAATGATATGAAATTGATGTGAAAGAGGATACAAATGATGAAATATGGTCAGTTTGGCCAAAAGATCAGAGTTAGTAGAATGAGAAAATTGGACAAATTAGTATGAAGAAGTGATGAAATCTTAGATGCAAACCATTTTTGAGCATCTACAAATATCATCTCTTTCTATAGATTAGTTTAGCTACTTCTCCATTTGTCTAATTGATTCTATTTCTATTGATCAGTTTTTGCTCTTTCTCTCTCTTTGACAATAATCCCAAAGACATACCACTTTAGAATTTCATTATGCAAGTATAGCATTTTCAGGACATCCAATTTTTCCCTCTATCACCTTGCTTGTGACTTTTTTGGATTTTTAATAGTTTGATTACTTTAGGAAAAAACCTAAATTAAGTATCCTCTGCATCAATTTATAACATTTTAACAATCTACTCATTTGATGTAGGGTAGTCTTGTTGTTGCTTAAACAACCTTGGTTAGGAGTATTACCCCTAACTTACCTCTAAGCTACTCAAATGAATCTTTAATTAGTGCTTTTATGAAGATGTCAACAATTTGTTCCTTTGATCTAACATATTCTATCCTCATTTTCTTGTCTTCCACCAATTCTCTTACATAGTGATATTTAATTGCAATGTGCTTTGTTTTTGCATGCATCACATGATTATTTGATATGTTGATGGCACTTGTGTTATCACAATAGAGTATCATAGGTTCAGTTGCCTCTTCCTTCATACCTTGCAATAGGTGCTTGATCCATACAATATTGGTGCAGTTGATAGCAATAACAACATACTCAGCTTCTACTATGGATTGTGAGGTACAACTTTGCTTTTTGCTAGTCCAAGTGACCATTCTTTTGCCTAAGAAAAGTGCTCCTCCACTAGTTCTTTTTCTCTCATCAATATTTCCTCCCCAATCTAAATTAGTGTAGGCTTTCAACTCAAAATTTTCAGTCTTCTTGTAATATAAACCAAAGTCATCTATTCCTTTTAGGTACCTCAATATTCTTTTTACTACCGTCAGATGATTTTCTCTTGGGTTTGTAGAAAATCTTGCCACTATTCCTTAGTATATTTCATTGATATCTTGGCCTTTAAAGAAGATTTAAGACTCTCAGTTTTGTAGTTATCAAATTTGGACAACTCAAATGCAGTGAGTCTTCCCACTATACCTTCAAGTGTTAGCCGATTTTCTAGTACACATCTTAATTCTTGTATGGCTGAAACTCTAATAGCATAGATAGGGAGCAAGGTTATTAAAAAATTTCTATTAATAGTGTCATCATCTAAATGACCACCCAAACTTCTTATTGCACTTACTACTTCTTTTATTCTAGAGGCATATTGAGCAACATTCTCACCTTCCTCCATTTTCATGTCATCAAATTTTCCTCTAAGGATTTCTCTTTTTTCTCTTTGAACATTCTGATCTGCTCTATAAATATTAGTCAAGGCTTTTCACATCTTGAATGCAGAGCCACATCCCTTGATTTAATCAAATTCAACATAGTTAAGGGTAGAGGCAATTCCTAGCATTGCCTGATTGTGCTCCTTTTTTTTCTTCATATCTTATGTAGTGGGTATAGTTGGATCAACATGTTCTACTTCAATTAAGGTTTTTGTATGGTCACTTATTGATCCAAGATGTAGCTTCATTAACTTTTGCCATGCAGTAAAGTTATCTCTATTAAGCTTGGGAACTTCTCTCTTGGACATCTTGATCTTCTTGATTCTAGTACCTTTAAACCAAATTAGAAGATGACTTTGATACCAATTGTTAGAAATGCTTTAGAATAACTGAGAGGGGGGGTGAATCAGTTATTCAAGGTCCAAATGTCTTGATAAAACTTTTTCACCAAGTAAAGTGAGCCCATTAAACTATTCATCCATCTACGCTTAAACTTTCCTACTTAGCAAGTTACTATAAAATTAGCATGCAAGAATAACACATAAAGAATCAACACATAACATAGTGATTTACATGGAAACCCAATTTGGTAAAAATCACCAATAACATGCTACTCAATTCTCACTCTTTTGAAGTGATGCTCTATGAAAGGCTTGCCATGTTAAAGGCTACAACACACTATTAAATGTCACCTGGTTAAAGGATTTAACCAACCTATTAGAAGTGGACCTGGTTAGAGGACTTTAGAACATTCATTTAAAATGCCACCCTACTAAAGGATTTACAAATGGCTGTTAAACCAACCTAATTTAATATCCCAAAATTGGCACATTGCCATATTAACCAATTTTGATTTATTCAACTATTCCTAAGTCCTATTTTACTAGGAAATTCTAATTATAATAATCACTACCTAACCTAGGTGTCACATGTAGAAAACCATAAAATGCATTAATCATATTATTTATTTAATTCCTAAATATTGACTCAATATAGCTACACAAACCTATTGATTTAATTTAATTTAATTACAAGTGTTCTACTTTAATTAAATTAAAATGACCTCTTTAACTAATATACAAAAGAATTAAATACATTTAATTTAATAAGATATCTCCTCTTTTTAATTATTGAATTTAATTATTCAATTAGTTAAAGTTATCCATTTATGAGGTCATATTCTATTTTATTAAATTAAATATTCACTCAAAAAAAGGAACTAGTTAGCTTCTTTTATCACTCAAAGGCAACCAGTTAACTCCCTTTTCATGAGGAAGTTACCTTTATGATTGGATTTCCTCTTCAATCTTGACCATCCATTTTGGTTAATCTTGATCATCGATCACCTCTTGGATTCTATAGAGAAGCTCTCCATTCCTCATTATAGAGGATGAATTTTGGAATTTGTGTCGAATTTATGTTGAAATTCTTACTCACTTTTCTCACATTTACATAGCTTTATTTCTTTCATTGTAATATCATTTAGATTTTAAATATGCATCCATTTAGCACACTATGCTTCTTCATTTCTTATATTAATAATTGCATCTCTCATCTAGATTAATTTCACTTTGATTTAGCTATATAAATCCTTCATTCTATAGGTCTGGTTGCCTACTTCTTGTTCTAAGAGCAAAGGCATAATCCTTCTAGTTAGAAGGCAACAGGTCGCTCTGTTAGACTTTTTGAATAAACAACACAATGTTTATTTTAGGATGATCTCACAATAAATGACCATGTTGAAGTGTATGTGAGGATCAGAGGCCCCCAATTTTGCATATACACTTAAGTCCATAGGATTTTTACCCTAGCTGATACAATTGTTAGAGAGTAACAATAAGGGCTTTCAATCTAATACAAATCACAACTTAACTTGTAAATTTCAGATCTCAATTTAGCTCTCAAATTTTGCTTGGCTTCCAATCTCTATAGCTCTGATAGCTTGTCCTCCTTTCAAGCTTTGTCTCCTTGAGTCTCCATTCTTGATATACTAGTGCAATCTCCTCTGTGGTCACCTATCAAATTAGTCTCTACACTCTATTCTTCGTCTCTCTCAATGCCTTCACCTTGATATCCTACCAACCACTTCACAACTAGCCAACTTAGTAACTCTAGCTTCTTGACCTATAACTTCTTAAATAGAAGTTTGGAATTCTTTTCCCACTTGAATCTTCTTGCTCTTTCTTTTGTTTTGAATGGATTAGGTAGGATTCAATGAATCTACCCCTTATCTTATTTCTTTTAGAAACATCATGAAGAATCCTCTTGAATTCATTCAAAAATAGTTTATCTAAAATTTTGTGGCACCAGTTCATCATCCTTATCCTCCATTTAGTTCACAAAATTCAAGGTAACAAACTTTGTTGGCTTAGATCTGGCAAATCGCTGACTTTTCAAATAATGCAGCAGCTCAACACTATTGAAATTTTGATGCTCAACACATACTGTGTTACTTGGTACCTACTATATTTTACTAATGCTCAATACCTATTGTAGATTCACTTAGCATCAACTAAATTTTACTAATGCTTGGCACCTATTACTTGCTCAACACCTAAACTTGCTCAGCTCCTATTGTTTCTCTTGGCACACACTAGATTATGCAATTTCTTAGCACTTATTGAGAATCTACTCGGCATGAATTAGCTTTCTTAGCATCCACTAATGAACTTAGTCAAACTTTGCAAATAGCTTTGTTACAACTTATTCTTTCAAAGTTTCTAAGTGTAGCCAACATCTGTATCTTCAAGTATACTGTCAATACATCATTTTACCATTGTCTTAACTGATCCTTGTGCTTCATTACAAAACCATAACTCAACCTTTCCCTTCGGTACTTTTGTTACATTTTATTGATTAAATCCTCTTCATCAATCAACTAAGTGATAGTACTTGGATCTTATAAGCAATTTTTATTCCAGCAAATAGTAGGTTTGACATCAGTGACAAAATAATGATTGAATACATTCTTTATCAATAATCTGCCTCTTTCCAAACAATCTCTCTTCTTCAATAGTGATCTTTCCAATCAGATTCCAACATAATACATATGTCATCCAATTATACATGATCTTTTAGGTCTTCAAACAAAGGGAACATTTTGCATGTCCAATTTGTGGTCCAAAGATGAAATCTCGCCATTCAAAAATTTTAGGAAGGCAAGTGTTCGATAAGCATAGACACTTTCTCCATAAAAAGCATAAGTATAAAATTGTCAAAAAACATCTTTTCAATGGGAAAGAAGAGACAACATCAAAGCCACAAAGAATGTTACCTCACATGTTGAAGTTGGAGTACACTAGAATGAATCATCAAGGTAATGTCATTCCATCTGATGGAAGTTTCGTATGAAATTTAAATTTGGATATTGTCTTTTGTTTAATAATCATATAATTGATGTTCATGAAAGTCATGAAAGCATCAATGATAAAATACTAGACCATTTAGTAGGTTTTTTGTACTATGAGCACCTCCCAATCATGCATTTGTTTGATATTATACATATTGGAAAGAATGTAATAGAGACTCTATGGAAAGTATTGGATGAAAGGTGTGACAAAGAAAAATTGATCAAAATTTACAATTGCATTGATGAATCCAATCATGCATTAAAGTTTTTCATTGAATAAAATAGAGATGGAAACTAAATTAATATGAGTGCCATTCATTGCTTATTAACACAACAAAAAACTAATGCCATATATGAAGCCATTAAAAAACTAAATTTCCCATAGGATTTTCTGCAAATATAAGCAATCTCATGTCAAAGAAAGGCAATTTTGGGTCATGTTAGATTGTGGTGACTAATCAGGAAAGTACTATACATACTCCATAATTTATGGCTGACATGGCCATTTGTAGATTTGCCACTAAAGTTATGGCTAATTTATGGCAGACATGTTATAACCCTAAAGTGGTTTAATACTTGTATAAAAGAGCTTAGGGTTAGGGATTATTTCATAGTGTGATGCGAAATTGGTTCTTGCAATGATATTGAGCTGTAAGGGATTATGAATTGTAATCAAGTTGTAATCACTGGATTGTAATAAGATTGGACTTGTTTTTTGGTGGATGTAGCCTAGGGATTGGGTGAACCACATTAAATCTTGGTTTCTTGTGTTCATTCTATGTGATCTATTATTTTTTGTTATTGGTTATATTTGCATTAGTTTTTATTTCTATCCATGGTTTTATCCTAACAAGTCAGGGTTAAAAATGCATGATTGACATACCTTCATCAAGATAAGTCATGTTCTTCTCTATTTACAATAAATTTGTAAAACATCATGTGCTTTTAATTGTATTATTTTATAATATATTGAAAAGATCATTTTATGGTTACTGTAGTATATTCTACCTCTATCTCTCCTATACAACTACAAAAACATGAGTGTAAATCATGTTATATATGATCTTGGGAATTAATGCATGAGGTTAGAATTATTTTTGTTATATTTTTTATTGTAAGAATTTGGCTTAGGCCAAAATTCACCCAAGACCAAGGAACTCAAACACAAGCACAACAGTAGATCAAAGAGAGAGTATATTAGAATGACGATATATTTATTCAATATGTTGTATATGCCATATCAAAGTACACTAGAATCACCTATATATAAAGGCCTTTTGAGAGCTTCTAGAATGCATAGAATTCAACATCATGATAAGTCATACAACTAGACACATCTCCACTAGATATGGGTTATCCTTCATTAAGCACAAAATTAAGTGCGATGATGTGAGGATAAGCCTACAATGGTGTAGTATGCAAATTAGTGGTATAGAAAACATGTGCTAAATTAGGAGTGTGAATAACTATGTTGTCTACATGACAAGTCAATGAATGATGCAAATTCTAGTGTTGTAGACACCATGTGCTTAATTAGAGTCACATACTTCTATGAGAGTACACAAACTCCTAAGTATCTCACCTAAATAAATAATAAAATAATGCAAAATAATGCATTAGCCTAAGTATACTTAAGTAAGTGTAAATAGTGAATACTTATTTACACCAACAAGCCCCTTAAGTGCACCTTAGTGGAATGCCCTTAAGCTTAGAAAATCTAGGATGCAATGCATGATGGGTCCTGGCTACTAGGCCATGTTAGGTGCCCATGTACATAATGATATGCAATCTCTCATAAAGTGAAGAAAGAGGGAAAACCTCATTCGAAAAACCCTCCCTCAAAAAGAGAGATAAAGGGGATGCATGGATGGATGGAGTAATCAAGACCCCCCCATTGTGAAATAAATTAGTATATACATATGACAATGATGAGAAGAGGAAGACAGAAATGATAAACTCCCCTCCCAAAGAAGAATGCCTGCCAGTGATTGCTCTGATGAAGAAGTTGATCCAAGACTATAGAATGATGTTCCTCCTCTTAGGAAGAAATAAAGCTAGGGGTACAAATGAGATGCTTCCACTATGTGTGGAAAGAATCTCATAGAGAAGTGATGTCTCTAAAACTTTCTCAACTGGATAAAGAACCTATCTCAAAGAACTGTCTATCTCTACAACTGATGAAGAACCCTTCTGTAACTACTGATCATAAGTATCCATAATCACTTCAACCTATGAGGATCAATCATGTAGAGAATTAACAAAAGGGTTGGATGGAGCCCTCATGAAAAATAAAGAAGGAGTTGTTACATCAAGAAGAAGAGGTAGATCATCAATATTGTCCCCCAAATCTATCACTAAAGTTGGACCTAGAAGATTGGAAGTACCTTGCTATGTTGGACCTATCACTATGGTGACATATGCATGTGGATTGAACTGATGTAGTGACTTCTCACTGGAACTATCAATAGAACCCAATGAGTCTAATTTGTTGAAGCATTATTGTTGGTGCCACTATCAGTTTCCACATGATATGATGTGCAAAGAGGATTAGAGGACAAGCTGGGTGAACTTTCCTCAAAGTGTACATCCTTCTCCACAAAAATTTGATGAATCTCTGGATCCAATAGTATGTATGCCTTCACACCATTTTAATATTCAATGAAAATACAAGGTCAAGGTGACTATGCCTTCCATCCCCAGGAAGATGTGTTTACCCATGTAGGACAAATGAAGACTCTAAAGTGTGTCACAATAAGTTTTTTGCTACACCATGCCTCAAAAGGAGTCTTTCCATCTAAGGCTAGATGAGGAGATTGATTAAGAATGTGTGATGGATCTAGAGGCTTGGCTTCCATCATGCAACTTGTCATAGACTTAAGAGTGTGTAAATTCTCAATGCTGCAACATCTATCTTATGCAGACTGAATGTTGGTAGATTTTGAAGATAAATTCCCTCGAATTTGCAAAAGTCTATAAGTCTTCTATTCATATGCATGCTTCCATTGTCCATTCTTAGAGCTTTGATGGCTTTCCTCAATTTATATTCAACATGAGTCTTGAAGGCTAGAAACTTGTCCAACACTTCATTCTTATTATGAAGAAAGTAGACCCAAGTGTATCTTGAAAAGTCATTAATGAAGCTCAATATGTAGTGATCCTGGCTGAATGCAAAAGGGCCTGCTAATACCATGTGAACTATCAATAGAACATCTAGTACTCTTGAAGACTTCCCTCTTTGTAACTTCCCCTCTGGATGCATATCTACTAAAATTTTTAAATAGTCACCCTTAGAAAAGTTGATTTGGGGTAGACCTTTGACCATTCTGTATGTACAAAGTTGCTAAAGATAGTGGAAGTCAAGATGACCATACCATTGATGCCATAATTGCATTATTGAATTGGATTGAGATAAAAAGGCCTCTGAAGGAGACTTGGGCATGAAATGGGAGAAAGAGTACAACCTTTTATCATGATTCACTTTCTCCACTATAACCAATGAGTCATCTTTTAGACTATGCACCTATAATGAGTTAGGAGGGAACTCAACTCTATGTCCATCTTTGAGGTGAGTGATTTGGTAGATTGATAGGAGATTTAAACTTAGGTTTGGAACATAGAGAACATTTTAAAACTCTCCATTTTCCATTTCCATGTTTCCTTTTCCTTCAACTTCCATTTATGTATCATCTCCTATGAACCTATGTAGTACCTTTGATTACTTCATTGAAGAAAAATCCTCCCTTCAATAACCCATATGATATGAGGCACCTAAGTCAAATATCCATTCCTTTGAAGAATTAGAAATGAGTGCTTGCCCTTTGCCCTTTGAATCTAATGAAGATCCTTTATCTTTGTAAGCATTAGGTAGTGGAACATTATGTTCTTTTATGATATTGGTCAACACATCAATCCTTTTAAGATAACACTCATGTTCTTCATGACCCAATTTCTTGTAATAGGCACAATTTTTCTTCTCCTTATTGTTATCCCCCTTCTTATTGGAATTTGAGGACTTGCCTTGTTGATTGGATTGTGGTGTTTTCTTTTCTACATCCTCTAATTTGTTCTTCCATTTCTTCTTACCCTTTCCTTTATTTGAAGATTGTCTAGCTGAATTTTGAGAACCCTCATTGTTGGCCACCAATGCTTTAAACATAGGTGATTTGAGAATCTCCATTGATTTCAAATTCTTTACTTTAGTATCCAACATATCAACATATTCATCAAAAGTGACTTTCTTATAGGTAGACCCTAAGGTATTCTTTGAGGTGTTAAAAGAAGATACAATTGTGGAATATTCCAATGGTATCTTGTGTATAAGATAGATCAACCTGTCATCTTTGATAGAACTCCCACAATCAATAAGCTTTGTCCTTAGTTCATTAACCTTGATGATGAAATCCTATATTGAATCATATGACTTAGGATCTAAGGAGGCAAACTCATCTTCAATTTTGAAAATATCCTCTTTAGAAACTTTACCATAAAGGTTTTCAAAAGTATCCCAAGCTTCCTTGGATGTAGAGCACTTCTTAATTTGATACATGATCTTATCATCAAGCCCCAAAAATTTATCACCTAAGGATTTCCTATCCATTGCTACTTAAGTTGAAATATTAGTTTTTGATACATTATCACCTACTGGTTTAGGAAGAGTACCATCTACATATTGTGAAACTCCATTGTGCATTAAGTGATAGCACATTTTGATGGACCATGTAGCATAGTTATGTGGAGTTAATTTTGGAAACTCAAATTGTCCATAATGTAGAAAATGAAAGAAAAGTGCAGAAAAGAGAGAACACACCACCAATAACACCCCCCCTTTTCACTAAATTCAGGAACATGCACCACAACCCCCCCCGCCCCCCCCCCCCCCCCCCCCCCCCCTCACCCTCCAAAAGAGATGCTTTTGGCACTTTATCAGTAGTGCAATTACAATGGCCACTTGCCAATTTTTGGCCTTCACGTACTTTTGATTTTGCTTGTTTCAACTTCTATATGAATTAAAAATATAGAACTTTACAATTTGCTACAATTCTAAAGCAATACAAAGCAAAGAATGGCCCTATTTCTAAAAGTGACACTTTTTTCCATACAACCCTACAATCTAATTGTGGATCTAAAAAGTAGATGAAAAATAATGCACTTTCAAAAAAATAGAAATTATTTTTGAATCCAGATGTGCTCATATAGAGGATTTGAAGTTGTAAAATGCAAGATTATCTAGGTACAGTCACCAAAAAATGCAATTTCTAAACAATCTATGCGCCAAAACTAGAAAAAGGCTACACCACTAAAAAGTTTGGAAAATTCTACCCATTTAAAAAAAAAAAATTGCACCTAATTTGGAGTTTGGATGACTAAGATATGGCCTCCCAAAGTCAAACTACAAAATCCAAAATAAATCTGTAGAGGGGTTAAATGAGCAAAAGATGGAGTTAAATTTAATGGTCATATAGCTATCACAGTAGTTCAAATTTGTCCTAGAATGACAGTCAGATAGCCATCAAATTTAGGCTCATAAAAAGATGACATTAGTGAGAAAATGTGCCCCCTACTAACTTGGTAGTATGGATTAATGATGTCATTCATATAGAGGACATGTGGCAGGTATGGAAGGGTCAAGTCAGCTACTTATGTCTCTACCAAGTCAGATCATACGGCTGCTAACATGAACTATATGGACCGGTGGCAAGGCACCCTGATGTGGATGCTTAGATGTTTGATGAGTCCATGTGGGTGAATAATCAAATGCCACATGGCATGTGAAGATTAATCTATGTGGGTAGAATGTAAGAGGATGTGGATGTTGTTGTGCCATGTGTCTCAGTCATTGAGTGCTGCATGCCTTACCTTGATAGGTTTGTAGGTGAGTAGACTTCTTTGAGATGTCATCTCTATGTGCTAGCCTAGGCTCTGAGCTGGCGACAGTTGAAATGGATGCATGGCACAAGAGTGTAGATGTCAAAAAATTTGGATGCATGCCATAGAATTTATATTCACCACACTGGAATATTCAATTCTGGCTGAATACTCTTGAATGGGTGTGGTCGGAGACTTCTAATCACAACTAGATTTTCTTTATAGGTGGTATTTTTTCTACAAATATTGTCCCACATGTATGGGGTTTTTGGCCTATGGGTTTTTTTAAAACAATAGTCCATGGATCTAAATACAACTAGTCAGTTATGGCATTAGTTAAGAAGCCTGCCAGAATTCTAACACATTCACCAGTGGATTGTGGGGCTTAGTTGCTATTGCTTTCTATTGTGAAAATTGTAGTATGGCTTGTGGATTGGAATTTATGCCAAATTTAAAGTGATAATGAAGCCCATAGATTAAATAATTAAATATACCCTGCAAAATAATAAACCTCCAAAATTGCAGAGCCAGAATCTGATAGCTTGGTTCTGCAAAAAAAAAAATTCTCTGCCTGAACACCCGACTAGGAAAAATTTTCAAAAAATAAAATCCAAAAAAATGTAAAGATTAAAATAATTGAAGATCTGAAATATAAATAATTAGTTTGAATTAGATCATACTCGAATTGCAAATCGGGGCCTCTGAGTTTTGATTTGCAAATTTATTTTCCTCATGTTCAACTTTTAGCTAGCATAGGCAAATTTATGGTTGATCTTCATTGAATCAATGTTTTGGATGCAACGATGAGGTCAGATCTGGCTCTAGATGCTCCCAATTTTTGTAGTACCCTGGGTGTAAGTTGAGGTGCTAAAGCATGAATGATCTCGAATGGCTATGTGTAGAGAATCTCCCTTAGCTCTGATACCATGTAAGAATTTGGCTTAGGCCAAAATTCACCCAAGACCAAGGAACTCAAACATAAGCATAGTAGTAGACCAAAGAGAGAGTATGATTGAAATGATGATATATTCATTCAATATGTCATATATGCCATATCAGAGTACACTAGGAGTGCCTGTATATAAAGGCCTCTAGAGAGCTTCTAGAATGCATAGAAGTTAGCATCATGATAAATCATACAACTAGGCACATGTCCACCAAATATGGGTTATCCTCCATTAAGCATAGAATTAAGTGTGATGATGTGAGGATAAGCCTACAATGGTGTAGTATGAAAATCAATGGTGTAGACAACATGTGCTAAATTAGAAGTACAAATAATTGTGTTGTCTACATGACAACTCAGTGAATGATGCAAACTCTAGTGTTGTAGACACCATGTGCTTAATTAGAGTTGCATACTTCTGTGAGAGTACACAAACTCCTAAGCCTCTCACCTAAATAAATAATAAAATAATACAAAATAATGCATTAACCTAATTAAACTTAAGTAAGTGTAAATATTGAATACTTATTTACACCGACAACTTTATACAAGTTTTATTAATCTCATTAATATATTTTTGTGTGATGAGTATCTTCTAGGTGGTTGTCATATAAAGAAATTGATAAAAAAGACATAAATCAATGGAAGAGAAAAATTCTTCATCTTTTGTGTGCGATGAAAAAGAGTCTACCTTCAACTTTTTTCAATGCATAAGAACAATACCTCATACATCTAGTTGAGGAGATTGAATTGTGTGGACTTGTACCCACTACGTCAATGTGGATGGTTGAGAGGCACTTAAAATTTTTGATTGGCTTGGTTCAACAAAGAGCACATCCTGAGGGTTCCATGGTCGAGGGATATATGGTCTACAAAGCCTTGGTTTACATTAGTGAATATCTTCTCAATTTTGCATCAAAGATCCATGTAGATCACATTTGGGATCCCAACTCAATTAATAGATTCGAAGGAGAGTAATTGATAGGGAAAGGTAGATTGAGGAATGTGAGATGTAATTATAAGATGTTATTGTAGTTAATTAATTCTTATCCATTATTAATATCAGTTATTTCTAACTAGTCTATTTATTTTATATAGTTTCTCATAAGTGGGATACACACTTCATTTGTATATTGCAAACAATATTGATTGGATGATGGTATGGATTGAATGATCTCAACAAAATGGTTGCTCATTAACATGGGAAAGTATTGCTTAATTGGTTAAAGAAGTTCATTGTAATGGAAATCCCAATGTTATGCCAATGGTAATTGATCAAAATGGTTTAAGAGGTGGAAAGGTACATATAAGTTAATCTATCATGACCCTTTTGATTAAAATAAACTCAAGGATGGATGCATAATTTTGACATGTTTGAAAAACAATAGGTCAAGCACCACAGAGTGATGTACTACAATGGCAATAAATTTCACATAAAAAAGGTGGACAAGACTAAGAGAAATTATGATTATGGGATAACTAAAATATTCAAAGTTATCAATATTTTGCCTAGAAATGACATGCATCCTCAATAATCTAAAAATAGATACTATAGCATTTTGGATGATATAATTGAGTGTGACTTTAATTCCTTCAAACAAGTTGTATTTGGTGTTAAATGGTACACGCTATGACTAAATCAAAATGATCTGTATAGAATTATTATTGAACATGATAATGGATTTATAATGATTAATATAAGGTCATTTGAGCTAGTTTGAAATGAGCCCTATGTTCTTCCAAGCCAATGTGAGTAAGTGTTTTACTTTGGTACTCCACATAAATTAGGTTGGTCATTTGTCATTAGACACAATCCAAGAGGAATACCAATAAAGTATAATGTGATTGAAGAAGAAAAAGGAGGAGATGATGATGATGATGATTGTGAAGATGAAGTAGGAGATGATGATGATGGTGATGGTGATGGAACTGATGATAATGGTGGCAGTGGTGGTGGTGATGGTGATAATGATGATGCCAACAATAATGATGGTCATAGTGATGATCATGATGTTGATGATGGTCATTCTAACAATTTGGATGATGATGGAAATAATGATGATGTTCATGATAATGAGATGGGTGAAGAAGATGATCAATGACATAATCAATGGAAATTTATTAGGTGTTTATTACTTATATTATGTTTTTCATAGAGGTAACCAATTGAAAATTATACAATGTTATGTTTTTTGCAATGTATGCATATTATTCGTGTTATGTTCTATGTATAATTTGTAGCATAAGTGTCATGTAATTTGTAACTTAGGAAAAATGATTTACATATGTAGGAAACTATACCCCTTTAACAAGGATCATACAAAGTGACATGGATCGGGAGGTATAAGTTTTTTATATGTTTGCTTTTTCTTTACTTTTGACATTAACTTTAGGAAAACTTTATCAATATTAGCATCATTTTATATCTTGATATTTCATTCCTTCAACTATATCTCTTATTTGATGATCTCTAGGTACCACCAAACAGGTATCTGTTAGATTTGTCTTCATTGAGGAAGGGAAATGAGGGAATAGAAGAGGATAGTAAGACATGTAGTAGGTCTATGAAAGAGAGACAAACTAGAGGGAAAAAGATTAGAAGAAAATTCAAAAAATGCATGAAATTTTTCCTTGCTCAAGGGGGGTCATGTTCTTATGATGATGAGACAAAGGGTGACATCAACATTCCCTTGAGGTACACACATCTTGAGAAAGAATGGGTACCCAAGGAATTATCTCCAATTAAAACTAATTTTTGTGTTAATGAGAGGATATATCACATAGCTCCATCATCATTACATGGTTTGGGCCTATTTTCCATGGATGACATAAATGACAATTATAAAAAGGTTGTTGAATTGATGGAGTATGTAGGACCTTATTACAATTACAAAAATTGGATGCAAATAGTTCAATATAAAAAAAAGCATCTGTAAGTATTCACTATCAAGAAATTATATACAATGGAAAGAAAATGATCAAAGTAAAAGAATTCCTATGTACATTGATGGAAGGGCAAAAGAAATAGGGAGAATTATAGGTTTTATAAATAGTATGCATATTGGGTCAACTAATAAGAGACCCAATTGCATTTTCAAGGTGTGTGAGGGAAATCATGTCTTTGTATGTGCAATAAAATCAATAAGTTCAGGGGAAGAGTTACTAATAGATTACAATTTGAATCATATAGATACAAAAAAAGATACTATCATGGGACTTGTAAGTACTATATATGTAAAATTTAAACTAATTACTTCTAATTAGAATTCTAATATATAAAACACCATTTTAATAATTTTTTTTTTTCTAAGTGGACTATTCCTTTGATTATGTTGATATTTTTATATATGTTCTTTGTCATAGGGTGACATGGTTGAGCCATCATATGAAAGAGGTAGGGATGTTACCCCCACCCCTTCTCTAGTGCAGGTAAACTTTCTATATAAAACTTAATGCAACTTTAATTTTACAAAATGTCAAATTATTATGTTACTTTCATGAAGGTTTTGGACTTTCTTTGATTGTTTTACTGACATTTTTTCACAATTTGATTCATAGGAAAGGAAAAAATTGCACAACAATAATTACTTGTTGATATGGTAGCCACTTTATGAGGTGATGATGACATCACTTATAGTAGTGACCCTATTAGCCTATATAAAAGGACCCTGAAGAAGATCAATCTTAAAATTCTTGGGCTTGTGTTGGATCCAGATCTAATAGAAGAAAAAGAGGCCACAAGAAATGAATTGTATCATAGGGCATGCTATCTAGAAGTAAGAAATAATGAGTCTTTTCTAGGACAATAGTTCATTAAAGCTTTAATTTTTATACTAATTTACAGATCATGAACCACAATATGTATGTTTTGTTACAAGATTTTTTGAGACTACACTAAGTTCTTACACTTGATGAGAGTACCAATGTACATCCTATAGGTATGTGATTTCAATTCTCTATCATTAGAAGTGACATTATTTTTTTCATCATTATTACTAATAGTTTTATATTACTATTGTCATCTTCACTCTTCTCCTTTACTTAACCACTTGTATTTATTCTTTGATACTTAAGATAATTGTTGTATGTGGAAAACTCATGTATATTTTCTAATTATAATTATTGAACCTTTATGATGATATAGTCTTAAATGTATATCCTCTTGACCAATTCAATGTCCATGAGCTTGTGATGATATGATTCTAATATCTATGTTGTACATAATAGTCAGTCATTGGTCATATGGTTTCTTTTATACTATTTGCCAGCTTTGAAGTGACTTGGCATATGATTTATAAAGTTTCTCTCTCTCATTTAATACACAGTACCCAATGTTTTCTTCTCTTCATTGCTTCTACTCTATATTTATTGGTTAATGAATAATGAGACTCTAAATATAATCCCATTATATATGTTAGATTGTGGTGATCGATCAAGAAAGTACTGTACCAAAAAAAAAATTGGTACTATTCGCCATTCATAGAATTTTTTTTGGTACTATTCATCATTCATAGATTTGCCACTAAAGTTATGGATAATTATGGCCGACATGTTATAACCCTCAAGTGGTTTAATACTTGTATAAAAGGGTTTAGGGTTGGGAATTTTTTCATGATGTTGTGATACAAAATTGGTTCTTGCAACGGTATTGAGTTGTAAGGGATTACAGATTGTAATTAGGTTATAATCACTGGATTGTAATAAGATCGAACTTGCTATTTGGTGGATGTAGCCTAGGGATTAGGTGAACCACATTAAATCTTGGTGCCTTGTGTTCATTTCTGTGCGATCTATTATTTTCTGTTATTGGTTATATTTGCATGTAATTTATATTTCTGTCTGTGGTTTATCCTAACAATATATATACATATCACTCTTGATTTATGTGCTATTTAATGTTGACTATTCAATCTGCCAAATTGTTATTAATTTCACCTATTTCCATCTTGGCTTGCCCTGTCTTATGTGTCCCTCCTTCATTTTCTATCTATAGTAGTAGTGCACTATATTTGTTGAAAAATGGATCTTATTTTTATATCTACAAATGTAGATGATGTTTCTTCTTGGTTACTATGAGGAACATATCACTCCATCTCACAATTCAATGCACTCTTCAACGAATCAATTTTTCCTTCAAGTTCAATTATGATTGGTGTATTCATACTTAATTGAAATTCTCAAATACCAAGTAATGTATATGGTGGTCCTGATATAAATTTTCCTAGTAAGCATACTTTTGACATCAACGACAACTTCTAATAATCAACTGAATTCTTTTGACCTTAATGACAATATTTCCATCAGCTTCCTTAACAAATTATGATTACTTCCATTTGCATATTTTAATTTTCATATTATAAATAGGATATTTTTGGTTTAAGTTTCATTAATTTCTTTATTTTCATCCAATTAGCATAGTAGAAATGGATGTTGAAGTAATTATCCCTATTTCCTGTTACAACTAAAGAGAGGATGCTACAAGAAGGGGTTTTAGTCTTCCTTCAACTCTTATTATTTATTAAGTTTGTTGAAAAAGAATACAACTATTTTAAAAGAAAAGATAATATATTTCATCATGGTGAATATTGTAGTAAATATAATAAATAAATATTTTGGAAGCAAACTTGATTATGTTTTTAGTTCCTATTTTGCTAGGTTTGGTTGTGTACTAGTCATTTTCTAATGATGGGTAGTTTGGTTTATTTTTTGGCCTTCATTTAGAATAGCCAATATTATAAATAGCAATTTGAAAATAAGGTTAGGAGTATATTTAATACTATTATACAATTAAATCATTGTTCTCTTTATTTTCTACATGACATTCATTGCTCATATGGTTTAATTGAAATATGAGCTTGTCATATGGTGAACATGTACATATACAATTATCTTTCAAATATTTTGTATTGTGATATGATGATCTATTTCTCCTGATATATTACTATAGGACTAGTTCCACTTATAGTGGTATAATACTTACCCTCAACTTGATAATATTTATTTGGAATGACTCATGGGTGTAGAGTTTTTCATGATAGTGATGCCATTGCTATTTTTTAGGTGATGATGATTTCCATACACCTATTTCAACGAGGCCAGCCAACACTTTGAGATTGGTGACTGTAGGATTGATAATAAGGATCATGCAAACATCCACACTTGCTACAAATAGAGATGGTAAATCCTTGTTTTGCTACATTTTTTTATGTGTTAAATATGCTAATACTTATATTTTCTTGTTCATTTGAGTATACTATGACATTGATTAAATTTTCATGTGATAGGTAGACCTTGTGATGCTAATGATAGAACTGATACTAGCACTACTAATAATTTACTAGCCTTTCCTAGAGCAGCCTTTGTTATTTGTACTAGATCGTTGGAGGCATCATTGTTGATGATCAAGAAAGATATGATCCCCTTAAAATTTCATAAGCTTCTAGGTACTATAAAATTGTATTTTTTAGAGTTTAATTGTTGTTTACCTATTCGTAACTCATTTTTGACTAATGATGTGGTGACGATTTTACAGGAAATGATCTCTTTTATGAAACTTTTTTATGATTTAACATTGAAGATATTTGGGCCCACATTACATAAAAGGTACATAGGTTGATATAATTATTTGCTACATTTTTTCTATTCATCCTTGAACTAATTTTTTAATCTAACAATTTTGGTTTTTGTTAAAAGCTAGATTGACCAAGCCCCTAAATTAAAATATTATCCCATAAAAACTATGGTGGATTTCTCTGGTCAAAATATTTTTAATAGAGCCCAACTTCTAAAATAGGCTCACATAGATTGTGAGAGACCAATATGGAAGGGATCTAAAGCTCAACCAAAAGTATGAGTGTCCTCCTATGGTGCCACAACTAGAGTGGAATGAAATCATTGAAGATGTAAAAGAGAATAGACTAACGGATAAATGAATCAACACACCACCCGACACAAATAGGTATGCGTCTCATAAAATTTAGTTATATTCTTTTCAAGAATGTTAAATTACTGTATTCTTCATATAGTGAGTATCATACAATCAATGTAATCTTCATTCTAAATCATACAAGAAAACTAATGTAATTCTACATTGTAAAATAGTTTCAAGCACTATTAATTTTAGGTACATAAGAAATATCATGCTTTAAGAAACCTAAAAGTTGTAAGGAAGCAAGCTTGTATGCCACTAATAAAAATTTTCATTAAGGCCTAAAAATAGAAACCAATATATTATAATGCCTTCTCTTGAGATATAATTTCTATTAAGAGATTTTATATATTATCATAGTATATAGAAGCCGATTCACTAAATAAAAATAAGACACCCCTTAAAGAGTTAATCCTTATAAGTTATTATATCTAACACATAAAGGAAATTCTATAACATGTTGATGTTAGCAATGTCTAAATTATACTCTAGATATAGAATGCATCTCATTCAAAAGTTTTTACTTTTATTTCAAATGTTAACCTACTAAAGAGTTGAATAGTGAAGATCAACCACATTGATTGTAGATTTATATAATCTAGCATTTTTCTAACATTTTTCAAAGTTTACATAAATAGGCTGTAGGACACATTAAAGGCAACACAAGCTAGAAAAGAGAAGGTTATTCAACACCATCTTTGGCTCTAGTAGATATAAAAAAATTTAGTCATGCCTTGTAAGTAGCAGTAAATGAAATTTCGTATCAATATTTTTTATATAAAATTAAAAATAAGAAATACATTCAATATTGATGATATTATGCAAAAAATTTAGGGCATTAAACTTAATCTAGTGGCCACAGAAGAGGATAAACAAATAGCCTTCAAGCAAGGCTATAAAGTAGTGGTTTCCTACCACCACATAGATCTAGTGGCCAAATAGGTGTAGAAGATTCCAGTGAAATGGTTGACACACAAGTAAATAGGCCAAATGAATAATAAAAGAGAACTTCATGACAAATAATCTATTTGACATAAAGAAGGATAGGGAAAACTAGGGCCAAGGGCACACCCAGCTATCTAGACCAACCTTCCAAAGTCAACACAGTGGAAAACACAACACAAATACAATGCCAAAAGAGATAATAGGATATTTTATTGATTCATCAAGGGAACAACATACATGCCTAGCTATAAGGCCTTTTGGGTTATGGCCAATTACAAATACATTCAAATCTAGATTCACAATCCAACTTCAATGTCACATCTTCTATTCTATCCTCTAAGTTCTTCTCCCTCAAAAATCTGTCTAAAACTCAATCCTAAACCTCCTTAAATACTTGCCAAAATAGCTTACAGAAGATTTTAGACATAAGAAAGCTACAAGTAGACTCTCAACAAATATTAACTACTTATATCAAATTTAAATACAAGGAAAGTTTTCCCAAACTAGAACCAAACATAGATTACTTGATGAATGAAAGAAAGTCAACCCAAACTAGAACTAGACATAGATTACTCATCAAATGAAAGATTTTCCTAAAGTTTGGCATCCAAAGGAATCATTCAGTCGCAACTGGGAACTCGGCATCCAAAGAAATGAATTAGAATCCATAGGAATTACTCAACATCCACTCAAACTTGGCAACTAAAGGAAATTATTCAGCATCCAAAGGAACATGGAAACCAAATCAAATCACTCGAAAACCAAAGGAACTCAGCATCAACTAAAAATTGTGCTTGACAAGAACTACAATTTGATAGAAATTTCCAAGAAAGAAACCAAAGTGCAAGATTGAAAGACAAGCCAGGATGCTCTTGCATCACTATTTGATGCTAATTTTGATTAATGATAACAATGCATGCATGATATTTCATTGCAACTTGCTCCTCCTAGCACAAATATTACTCATGATGATGAAGGTATAGAAATTACACATGACAAAGACCTCAATGTGCATCACAATGATACAGGTACATATTCAATTTATATTTCAAATTAATCATGTAATTATTAATAAAATTTAACCTTTATGTGATCGTTTTTGAGTATGTAAAGGATGATGTCAATGTTGAGCATGTTGAGGTTGGGGCTGAACAGAATGTGGCAGTAGATGATGTAGCACTATTAGGTAAAGAAAATTTGATTTTATGTTCTTTAGATTAATGAAATACTTATAACATAAAAAAAATATTTTAAAGAATTAAACCCATTTAATTCTTATTGTAGGGGCACATCATCCTTGTCATCGATAAAGGAAGAGGAAGCCTCATGTCATAGATTAGAATCACAAGAGCCACATGATGTCAAAGATAGTTAGGATGTGCCTATTAGCCTTTATCTTCAAAAAAAAAGAAGAAGAAGAAGAAATGAATGTTGCAAACCTTGTTTGATGATGAATGTGTTGATGGATATTTATGAATGTTTCTTATTAATGGATTTTTATGATGATGAATATTGCTTATTAATGGATTTTTATGAATATTTCTTATTGATGATGAATGTTGATGGGTTTTTATGAATGTTGATGAATTTTATGTCATGTTATTGAAGATTGTTATGTGATTATAATGATTGATGTGTTCACAAATTATTGATGAATATTTATAGTTATTAATGAATTATATGTCATGTTAATGATCGTTATGTGAATATAATGATTGATATGTCCACAAATTATTGATGAATTTTTAAATGTATTAATTAATTATATGTTGTATTAATGTATGTTATGTGATTATAATGATTCAAAGGATATACTTTTAAAATGAATGTATGAAATATATATTTACTTAGTTGTTAATATGGAATTTAGAGTGATTATGGGCGGGGGGAGGAGAGGCCAAATGAGCTTCCACCTTTGTGTGGTTAGCCTTGTTAAGTAAATAATATGAAAGGATTCTTGAAACTAAGTGAAGCTCAAACTAAACCCGTTAAAAGCATTTTAGTTACAACTTACTTTTGTATCATATCATTATTGACTCTCACATGCATTATTGTCATTATTGTAGATCATGGGGATGCTTGAACTTTGAAGTCTCCAACATGGTACTTACTTTTAGTGGGTGAACATAGCAAGTTGCAAGTGAATGCCTTAAAATGGCCTTAACATAAGTACTATGAATTACAACATGCTACTTTCTCTATAAGTTGTATGTAGATTATGATTTATTGCTGATTACTAATTGTTTCTCCAGTAGAAATGGATAAAATGTTTCTTTCTCTATGAGTTGTATGTAGACATGGAGCTACTCTTGCAAGAGATTGTGTATCAGACTTGTCCACCAAGGAGGATAAAGTATTTGATTGTCAATATTAAGGTATATTAATCTTCTAAGTTTACTAAAAATTTAGTCACACCTTGTAAGTATAATGTTTACCTCATAGATATCAAGTGGTGAGTTCATAATAATACTTGAATCTATTTATATGTTTTTTGTCCCATACTTAAAGTTATCAACATCAATATGGTCCTAGGTGATTAGTAGCTTAATGTGCAGTAAATGTTTATGAAGTTCTTATTCTTATTTTGTCTATTGTAATGCATTTAAGAAATATGCTACATTTGTAATGCTTCATAGTATTATGTCATAGGAAATTTTTATTAATATTATCTAAGATTAAGGTTGTGGGATCTTTCTAGCTAGATTGGCCCATTATGAATGCATCGTATTAGATTTTGAGTGTTTCCAACATAGGAGTTTCTATTTTGTTGTTTGTTCCATATCTCAATGCACATTATCTATTAAGAGTAGCAAGAGAATTTCTAACATTTCTGGTTGGTGCAACAACTAGTTCATTTTGATATTATTGTGATTAGCAATCATACTATAGGAAAGTAATATGTACTATTTTAATATTATTGTATCAAATGACTTAGTGTTAAGTGGAGGCATGCTATCTTTTATGAATTTACAATTTATGCTGATTTAGTTCTCATTTCTTTAAGATTTATTTAGTTTAGTGCATTTTAGGAAATGTTGGACCATGCTATTATATTGATAATTTGGTTTTTGATCTAAAGTTGTATTTTTATTGTTTACTTAGGATTTAAGATATATTTAAGATTGATCTCAATTGAAAATATTGATCTCCAAATTTCATTTGATGTACATGTTGTATTTGTGACATAATATTACTGAAAAAAGGATTACATCAAAAGAAGGAGCAAACAATCCAATATAGAACCACTCCAACAAACAAACCCATCCTACTACCTTAATGAAATAGATAACCTATCCCATTACCAATAAAGATAAGCCTTTCTGACACTTCTAATGGGAAAAGGTTCACATTCAAAGAACAAAAAGCCTCAAACTTGCTCATGTTGAACTCCTCCATCACACATTTTTGAAACACCTTCAAAGCATTTTCATCAACTTTTTCTTACCTGCCTCTTCCATACAAAATAACCTCAGAATCCCTCCACCCAATAATCTTGTAACAATTAGGTCCATTGCAATAGATACCTCTATATGAATATCTTCTACTAACATTCTATGATTCATAACATTAGCAAGCACTAGGTGACCAAACACTTGGACAATAGGATGAAAAAGCTCAAAAATCAATTTTCCATCATGCACATGCCTAGCTAACCAATAATCCACCCCCAATAGATAAATAATGGTAAATTTCTCTTGATCACTAGCCTACATCAAAAATCTCATAGTCTACTCCTCTAGAGCCTCATCCAAGTCTACAACCAACATATATTTTCAACTTATCCCTAAAAATTCCATCAGATCAGTGCAAAAGAAATAGTAGAATTCCTTTAAAATGGAAATAAACCAGTTTTCATTGGCTCTTAAGTCAAGATTCAACAAGATATTCTATCAAAATTGCTACTAGGATGCTAAAACCTTCTAGAAAAGTAGTGGACCAAAACTACAAAAGGACTAAGTTCACAAGAAACACTCCTTTTAGGATATGATGCAACTTCTTCTGCATTAACTTATACCCTTTCCCATTAAGGCCTACATATCTTCTACAATAATCTCCTACAAGGATGTTAGCAAGAGATCTACACAATCAGACATTTTCAACTCTCTAATTTCAATCCCTAGATTTCCTAGTCTTTCAGCTACTTTATTCCCTTCTCAATATACATGTTGGATTTGGACTTCTCCAATAGATCTCAGATGCTCCTTAATTTATGAAATCCACTTAGCCAATCACCATGCTAGAATCAAAGAATCATCTCATGTCTACAACCATGTGGGATAGGGAAAGTATAATGTAGAAAAAAATTATAACCTCAGTCTCAAATCTTCCATTAAACAATTGAACAAATTGGTGTGAAGAACAATTAATGAACAAATTGGTGTGAAGAACAATCAATCAACAAATGATTTCAACATAAATTATTTTATAGAATTCTTCTTGCTTCTATAAAAAAATTTAAAGTCTGACTAGCATTGTTATTTCACCAGTCACTATTGTTAATGGTATAAGCAACCCATCAAAACACATCTATAGGTCATTGATAGTTTGATGAATGATGTTGTCAAGAGTATGATAAATCCATTACAACTTATCTCCAAGTCATTGATAGTTCAACTCTATTTTTCATTGATGATGTGGACTACCCATTGAACCATCTTTCATAGGTGTCAATAGTTCGATGTTTAGAACAAGTTTTTTGGCACTACCATGGGACAATGATGGCAATAATTTCTTATGGTTTTTTTTGTCGATATATAAACACTCATCTTGGTCATTGAACTTTTGATTGTAGTTTAGTAACAGTAGTGTTTGACATTGTTTAGTTTTAATTTCAATGAAAAAGCATCAAAAAATAGCTCCTAATTTACTAGAGGCTTCCAAACTTTTCTTTTTCCTTACCCCATAAAAGAACATGGTTAGGTATCCTAAAAGATTTTATTTTTCCCCACTTGTTGAACCACCTTTTAATGACAACCTGACATTTTTTCATATTCTCTAAAGAAGCTATCTATTTATCATCCATCTCCAAGAGATTCATTAGTTTGATCCAAACCCTATCAGTATCAATAGTGTACCCACTCATGAATTTCAAAATAGGAATCCTAAGGTTAAGTGGGAATAATTTCTCTTGTTTCTAGATGAGCACTAGCAGGTATAGGGATGTTCCCAAAGCATTCTTGACACTAACTTGGTTTGTCCATAGCACATATTTGAGTTGAGTATGCCAATCTTTAGCATTTTCCTTCAAAAAATATCTTATTACCGTGATCAAATTCTTATTTGTAGATTCGACCACACCATTTTCTTGTAGATAATAATTTGAAGAGAACTTGATTATAACCCAATCATCCGATGCCCACTAGGTAAGGAATATTGATGCAAAGGCTGATCCATTATAGCAAACTAGAAAGAATGGCATCCCAAATCTGGTAACATTGTGTTCCTCCAAGAATTGGTAACCACATTTCTTCTAAAACTTATGAAAGTCTCTTCTTCTATCTAGTACATGCAATAATTTGTAGCTGTAAGAATAAACATGTGTCCTGTCAATGACAGTGTGTTTACTAGAATGATAAAGTCTAGCACCCATTTTGTAAAAGGGCATACCTCAAAAAATGGTTGAAATGGAATTATTGAATGTCTCTCTCAGTTAGCAATAGTTTGACAAATGTGGCAAGTATGCACATGTTCAAAAGTATCATTGAAGATTGTAGGCCAAAAATAGCCTAATCTGAAAGTCATATGGGTTGTAGCTTCTACTGATCCATGTCTTGTGCAATACTTATCATGAAACCACTCCAATACCTCTTTTACTTCTTGTCATCCCAAACACTTTAGATAAATTCCTTCATAGCTCCTTTTATGTAGTTTCCTATTTTGTAGCATGTAAGATTCACACCTCGTCTTGAAAACTCTATTCTAGGAACTATTCATCTAATTGGGGTATTGATTTTGTAAAAGATAGTAAATAATATTTTGGTACCAAAGATCTATTATTATACCTTGATCAATATCAACTTGAGATAATATAATCTTCTTTTGATCTTTCATGCTAGTTTCATCATCAAATCTGAATTTCTTCTCATCTTTGATCTGGTTAGCATCTATCATTTTTGATAATCCTTGTCCTCTCACTAACTTTATTAGTTGAATCTCTACATAAAACCATTTAAGTATTGCCATCGATTTTCCCCATTATTTTCTCAATTTATTTTGCATCAATAATGTCTTAACCATAGGATTAGGCACAATTGCATACACCTTACTCCTTAGTATATAATGATAGGATTTCTTGACTTCCTTTATTAGAGAAAAAGAATATTTATTGAGATCAAAATAGTTCAACTCAACATTTTTTAAAGGAAAACTCATGAAAGCAATGGATCTTTCATCTTCTTTATCTTTCTTATGTGTAAGAATTCTAGCACATGAATGTTCTAAAGAAAAATAGTATATTTTAAAGGGTACTCATAATCTGGACTGACTAGTACTAGAGCTATTGAAATAGCCACTCTAATGTCATCAAATGATTTATTGATTTCTATAACCCATTCTATTTTCAGTCCTTTCTTTAGAAAATTATTAACAGGGCACACTATCTTAGCAAAGCCACGTATAAACTTACACACAAGTTTATCTTCCCAAAGAAAGATTTAAGTTCTTTATAACTGTGTGGAGGTGAAAATTATAGAATAGCTTTTATTCTCTTAGGATCAATGGATATTTCAGCTTCAGAAATAATGTGACTTGGGAGCTTTCCTTTAGTGGCTACAAATGAACACTTCTTGGGATTAAGTGATTTGCCATATTTCTAGCATATATTGAACACTTGTCTTAAATTAACAATGTGATTGATTTGATCCTTTCAAAAGAGAATTAAGTCATCCATGTACATAAATATACATTTCTTTATCAGTCCCTTGAAAGCTCCATCCATGGCTCATTGGAATGTAGCCCATGCATTGATCAACCCAAAGGGATTTCTTTTGTATGAAAAAGTCCCCCATTTTTTTGTGAAAGTAGTCTTCAACCTATCTTATTCATCAACCATCACTAGATTATACCCAAAATATCTATCTAAGAAAGACATATTTTTAGATTCATTGACAATTTGAAATACTTCATCAAGTGAAGGCAAAAGGTAGTTATCCTATTGAGATGCTAGGTTCAAATTGCTAAAATCCACCCAAAGGCAAATCTCTCTAGTCTTTTTCCTTATCAAAACTAAGCTAGCCACCCATGTAGAATGGAAAATGGGGAATATGATCTTAGGATCAAGCATTTTCTTAACTTCCTTCATTATTAATGGTTCAATAATGGGATTAATAGGTCTTTTCCTTTTTCAAAAAGGTTTAGCATCTGCTTTCAATAGAATTTCATGTGTGATGATATTAGAATCATATGTTTTGAGCTCTTCATAACTCCAAGCAATGACATCTTTGTACTCCCTAAGCAATTGGAGCATGTCTTCCTCTTCCTAGGTGTTCTATACCTTTCCAACCCTTAGCATTCTAGGATCTTCATTAGTACCCAAATTATATGAATCACATTCTTTGATCCCCTTTTCTTTAAAAATTCTCCTACTAAGTGATGATTTGTTATGATAAAAAGTGTGCTCCAACTCCACCATTTCCTTAGGAATACTATTGGTTTTCAAATTGAGAATCTCATCTTCATCTTCAAGTTCTTCATCCTCAAGTCTATCATCTAGAGTGTCATAAATCTCTTGCCCTATAAAATGGCCATTGCACATGACAAAATCAAGTATGTCTTGATCATCCTAAAAAACTTGAAAGTTCATAATGTTGTCTGGAATAGACAAGACAACAAACAATTCAACAAAAAACTCCTTTTAATTTTGTCCTCTCAATAGGTTGTAATGCACTAGCTAAAATTGCTAGGGTTAGAGTTAGAGTTAATGTTATATTTCAAACACTTATAAGCTTTACTTTTCATGGAATATCCTAGGAATATACTTTCATCACTCTTAGCATTGATCCAGGTGAATCTAGAAGGCCTAAAATTTTCATAGTCTCAAAATCTCACAGAATCAACATCGATGACTAGAGCTTCTTGATACAATCTTGATGCATTTTGAATTGTATTGAAAGGAGGTCATGGTGAAAAGTTATGTTTGGTCAATTCATAGAAAATTAGTGAACTAGAAATTTACTTACAAAAAAGAGGTAAAACTTGACTATCTCAAAAGTGGTCAATAATGGGTTTCAAATTAAAGAGCCCATCAAAAGTTTTCTAACTACATTTGTTTCTTCAAAAATGGACTTCATATGTGATAGTTATGCTTGTTTGAAGTTAGAGGGAAAAAGATTGAAAATGATGACATCAACATTGATGTCATAGTCCCAATCAACTGAATGACATGGAAAATCAGCCCCATTTTGAAAAATGAAAATGGTCTTTTGAACTTGATGATTATTTTTTCCCCAAAGCCCAACATAAAATATGGATTAAAAATAATCCCTAAAAATATGTGAATGGAATATATTCTAACCATTTTTACCATATATTTCAAATAAATATTTTTATTTGTTTGATTATTTAAAGGGGTGTTTTCATTTCTATGGATTGTAATTATGAAGGCCAAAATAGGGAGTTATTTGCTATTTATTATTTGGGGAAAATGGTTATTATGTTTTTTATTTGGTTTTAGACCAAATAAGGAATATTTCATGTATAAAAGAGGGGGTAATTTTCCTTTGTAAAATATAGAGAGTTTAGAGGAGAATTTTGGGAGGAATTAAATTCTTGGGAGAATTTTGTAATCCTTGAGAAGAATTTTGTAAGTGAGAAATTTCTATAAATGTGAAGAATTGTTTAATTTCTTCAAGTACAAAAGAGAGAGACTATAAAGGCCTAAAAGCTTGGATGTTGTAAGAAGGCATGCTTTTCCTAGTGATATTAATAAAGTAGTCCCCAAATTGAGAAGTGGACTTAGAGACGTAGTCCTAATCATAAAAACTTTGTTATCAAATGTTTGCAGTTTCTCTTCTATCTCTCTTATTCTCTTAATTCTTTCAGTTTTATTATTCTCTATTTTATATTTTTAAGCACACTAATAAATTTAAGTGTTTAAACATAAATCTTCTTGTAATTTCAATGGTTAAAGCACATAGCCATGCAATTACCACCTAGATCAGGGATTAAAACCGGTATTTTGGATTAAGTTATAAAACTTGTAAATCCTAGTTCACAAATCAAGTTTGGTATTAGAGCCTATTTTGTAGAAAAATTGTAGGTGGTGAATGTTAACCTAGTTGAAGTTGAAACAAGGAGAAGGTGAACTTTCATATTTCAATCTAAAGATTGGAAAAAGAAGAGCTTTTCCATGAGTCATGGCATTTGAACAAAATCTTTTCAAGTTTGATGTAGAAGCCTTCTAGAGAGCTTTTGTAGAATTGAAGGCTTTGGTGGACATTCTTCTCCAAGAGAGGCATAAACAAAAATTGAGAAAGACAAGCAAGGCTAAGAAGAAGGAAGAAACTAAATCCTTAGTAAAAGATGAAAAAGGCAAAGGAGTAGAAGGTAGTAGTGACCCTCTTGAACCTTCATCTCCATCTTCTTCATTGGCTTCTTCTTCTCCATCTACTTCTTCTAAAAAGAAACAATTTGTGAAGACACCCTTGTTAAAGTTTGATGTACAGTTTGATTTACCTATATGTAATGGTGAATTAGATGTTGAAAAATTGGATAATTGGCTTATGAAAATTGAAGTGTACTATAGGGTTAAAAATATTTTGGATGATTCTTCCACAATCCAGGTAGCTACTCTTAGTATGGGAGGTATTGCATTAGTCTGGTGGGAGAGTAAGATCTAGGATGATCTTGCTACACATGGCAAAATAATTTCATCTTGATATTAATTTACTTCTACTTTAAAGAAACAATTTAATCCTTTGGGTCATATGCAATAAGCCATTATGGATTGGAAAAATATAAAGAAAGGTAAAGAGAAATCTATACAAGAGTATACATAGGTGTTTAGGAAGAAGGAATTAACTCTTGAAATTCCTTCTTATATACATGATACTTTGTTAAAATATATAGGTGGAGTGTGTTCATATTTGAAACATGCAATGTTGATGTTTAGTCCTTTTAACTTTGATGAAGTATGTGTTCAAGAAACCCATATTGAAGTGGGTGGAGGAAACACAAGTTTCAATCCAAAGAAGGAATTTGTTCATTCTGACAGCATCAAGAAATGAAAGAAAGTAGTCATAGTGAAGAAAGAGGAAGGTGAAAAGCCTAGTTATTCACATTGTCAAAAGAAAGGACATGTAGATGCAAAGTGTTGGAAATTGCATCCTAAATTGAAACCAAAGTAGTTTAAGAATGATAAAAAAGGAAAGCAAAAGACTACAATTGTTGTTCAAGATCTTAGATCACATTTTGATGATGAAACCAAGATATTAGTTGTGGGATTGAAAGGTAAAGCTTTTTTTTTATTCTACTACTAATGTTTCATGTTATACTTCCAAAAGTTGAGATGTTTCTAAAGATAGTAAAAGGTGTGAACTTTTCATATAAGGGTGATTTCAAAGAACACTAAAAGTGACACATTGATAGATAGTGGGTCCCAAGTTAATTTGATTTTAGAAGAAGTTGTTAAATAGTTGGGATTGGAAACTAAGCCACATAAGAGACCTTATCCATTAGGTTGGGTGTGCAATGATAATAGATTCCGAGTCACTAAGAAATGTAAGTTAAGATTTGCAATAACATTTAAGTTCATAGATGAGGTTGAATTTGATGTGGTCCCATTTGATATCTATGGGATTGTGTTGGGTAGCCCATACTTATATGATAGGAAATCCATCTTCTATAGGGAACATAAAAAGTATCATTTGTTTAAAAATGGAATTGAATACATCATAAGAGGTCATCACATGAAGAATGAAGGATCAATTGTAAACATGGAACATTAGAAAATGATAGTAAATGTAAGAAATAAACTGAATCTCTTGTCTACAATAGCTACTGAAGATCAAGTGTAAGCAGAATCAAGTCTTCATCCCATGATGGTAAAATAGGATTTGAAAGGTTCATTTTCTAGTGATGTTTATATACGAGGGGTCCAAAATGTTGATACTTTTTCCATTTCATCAATTATTTCAGTTTTATCACTTCTATTTCTACTAGTTGGTACTATGTGAGTGATGGATGTAACAATGAACACTGGTGAATATATGGTTGATTGTATTAGCAATGCTATTTCATTTTTCATAATGTGTGTTGTTGGTCTTTGAAAATCCTGGAGGATTTTCAATTATCCCCATGAGAATATGGCATATCTAGGGGTAGCTAACTCCCATTCTCAACATATCATTCAGACACATGGCCAACTATAAGGCTTGACCCTTCTTCTACTTCATGCTCTATAAGACCTAGGTAGGTGGACCTTAGATTCAATTGATATCATACCAGTGCAAAACATATCCCTAAATCTATTTATTGTAGATGAAAACCCCTTATATCTCCTAATAACTCATGCAATAATCAAAGATATACAGTAGCTAAATGCAAATCTATGAATCACATAAGTTGAGTGAGGGTTAATCCTTTAAGTCCTTCAACATAAAATGGAAAGAAAATTTGATTAATAATGTTCAATTCAACAAACCCTTAGGTATGCATCAGTAAGACTCAATGATCTTGTAGTTGATCAGTGCCTAATCCATTGGGAAAATCCATGAATCAAATGCATACATATAGATATTTTCTACTTATTCATATATTTAGATATACGATCTATCTATTTACCTTGTAAATAAACATCTGTGCTCAATCTGAACCTCATTCTTACATGATATCCCCATTAGTAAACTTGCAACCCTCTTAATTTCTTAAAGCATCCACATAACTTCTTGAGTCATAAGAAACAATGAAATAGCATACAACCTTAAGGGACTGCAGTTACAACCTAAGCTCTTTGTTCAAAGATCATAAAATATTGAAAATCACTGATAAAGGGAGACGAGAATTAGAATGAAACTAATGAATCTATTATTCCTTGTATTAATTTTCTTGAAACAATACAACCATATACATGAAATGAAAACATGAAAACACCTAACAGATTTGAACTATCTATATTATCCTTCCTAATTTTGTTCATACAAGAGAGATTTGCTGAAAAATGAAGGTGGAATCATAGTTCTAGATCCAAAAAAGTGGTCTCACAGAATGATTGAAAATTTCCTACCAACAATGGTCTCACAGCAACAAAAAATGGAATGCCTTACAATGGATGAAAGAAAGAAAGATATAGGAAAGAAAGATGAATTCTTGAATATGATCTATGCCTAACATGTGTCCACTTGGAATTCCATCTCCTATAGTTGCAAAACCTTTCTCTACCTTCTCCCATTTTGATCTAATTTGGTGTCATCATTGCTTTGTATCTAATTTGTAAAATATCTCCTACTTGCTAGAAATCACAACTAAACTCTAATACCTGAATTTGGTTGCAAGTTAGGAATCTAAGAGAAAACCTCATCTAGCTTGAATAGACATCTACCTATGCAAAAACTAACCTTAGAATCGAAGAGTTCATCTTCTCCTGATTTTAGTGATATATAACATCACATATTTTGCATCTTAGAAACCCACTAAAAGTTTGTTTGAAAATCACTCCCCCTGCTAGAAATGTCTGACTTGCAACTTTGATTTTTCAAAAAATTTAAAATATTTCTAAAGTTTCACTTTAGAAAAATACCTCCTTTGAATTTAACAACTCATGTGACATGCTTTTTGAAAAACAATTTAAAATTATTTTTAAAACTCCTCAAATTTTTTCTCTATCCTTCAAATCTGGGGTCAACCCAAGTTTGACTAGTGCCACATGTCAATCCATGATTGGCCCACCTAACTGCCACATCACCATGTGGTGGTCACCCTCTTGCCCACATTTCTTAACCTCCAGGAAACTTTGGATTGTGGGCAAGTGTCAGTTGTCAAATCTCGCCATGTGGCAAGATCTGACAAGTCCATCTTGGGCCCCTGTTAATTTCTTCTACTTGTGCTACATGGCACACTACCACTAGCCACCCAACTACTCCGTCATCACCTACCTTCTCAACCACCATGTCATTTCATCCTAGCCCCGTTGCCATGTGGTGCACGCCTGCAATCTCGCATTACTTATCTCCTAGGCATGTTGAAATTGTGGACTTGCACCCACCATTCATCTCGCCACATGGCACAATCTCCTGCAATCTCCAATTTGGGTGTCATGTCATTGATCTCACATTTTCATTTAAAATTTTATAGACACGACCCGCTAGCTAACATCATCTACGTGCATGCGGGTCCCTTCACAATAGCCAGTGCTTTTACAAAAGCCATAATTCCTAGACATTATGTTGTATGTAAAGAATTGTATTTAATGACTAAAAGAAGTCCACCCATGAGCAATGTGGGATATTGGTTTTAAATTTTATTTTTCCCTTGTTCCTCTGGCTTTTTTTTTGTGGGCTTCTATCACCTTTTCTTTGTGGATGCTTCCTTCAAGTGGGATGGCTCGGTTAGATAGATTCTTCAGTGTAGAAGCTTCCTTCTTATCTAACATGTCTCCTCCTTTCTATCAATGACTAATCCCTTTGAAGTAATGGATTTGTTCCTAGTGTGATTTCCATATAATTCTTTCACTAGTAGCTTTGCTTCTTCCTTTTTTAAGACAAGCTGAGAATAGCCTTTCCATGCTAGTCGTGTGTCTTCAATTAATTTATTTTTCTTTGGTTTCTTCACTAACTTTTTGTATTCACTTTCTTGATCCACTCTTCTCATATTGCTCTAATTTTCCTTGGGATTGAGCATCCCTTTTTTATTGGTGCTAGCCTCTCTGATGGATTTGATTGCTGTGAATTTCTTGTTTTTGGAGGCTTTGATTGCTATGAGGTGGGATTCACATTCATTCCCTAGCCTGTGGTGTGAGCTTCTGGCATTCCTTTTAAATGGTGTGAGCTTTTTTTTTTGGAGACTGTGCCCCTTGCCCAACATGGAGCCTTGCTCCTATTATTAACATGCTCTCCCACTATGCATTCCTTGCATGGGCTTTAACCTTCAAATTTTGCTACAATTTTTTGCTTTATTTTTTAGGCAATATCCTTACTTGCATGGACTTATACTAACCTGGTGGCTTCTGCTTACATATAACCTTAGGGTGAAGCTTTAATTTGGCATCTTCTCATGGCTATCAACTATCTTAGATATTGCTTGCATGGACAAACCCCTTGCTTGGTTTGCCCATTTTGATGCCTTGCTGATGGTTTTCTTTATACATGGCTTTCTCACAAGCTCTTTCTTATGTGGCTTCATCCTCCTTATGCCACTTCAACAATCAATATAGTTGCTTGTTATTTAACATGAATTTCATTTTCCTTGCCTTTTGATGTCTCCCCAGCTACTCACCTCACATGTAAGCAAAACTCTTGGGTCCCTATGATTATATAATACATTTTCACATGGCCATTGATGATCTAGAATTGAGTGGAGTGCAACCATAGTTATGATTTTCTTTATCAACTAGGGAGTCCTCCTTTGTCATAGACCAGATGCATAACTGTAGTCTTGTATCTACTTATACATCTTTGAGCAATGCCCTTTATGGGATTGGAAGATACATTACAAGAAATATATTTGATAATGCAATTAGCATTTCTTTCAGCAAACAAAATTTCCAACCCAACATGGCCACTAATCATAGATATGAGTTCAAAATATTGAAATATCTAGACCAAGACCATAAATAAATTTCCATGATAATGGGATGACTCATTCTATATTTTTATTACTCACAGAAGTGCTTGCGCATAGGCCAAGAAACTTATATACTGAAATAGATTTCCATGATAATGCGATGACTCATTCTATATTTTTATTACTCACAGAAGTGTTTGCACATAGGCCAAGAAACTTATATACTACCTTGGCCAATACAAAAGCATCTCCCATATTGTATCAGTCTGATACAATTAGCCAAGCACCAAAGTGGGTCTAGCTAAAAAAAAAATTGTTTCCAAATAACTGAATCCTCAAATTGATCTATAGAACACTTGAACTGATTAGAATCAAGTTTGACCACTGATCAATCAATTGAAACCCATTTTACTACTAATTCAAAACTTGTCAATTTTGTGCTAGGAGGTCCTTTGACTGGTCTTAAAAACTAACCAGAACACCTAATTGGGTTTTGAAAATCAGCACACTAATTTTTTGTTCTATACACTTGAACTTTTTTGAATCTTGTCTCATGAAAAATTCTCTATCAAAAGATATTCATTATCAAAGTTGCCTCTCGGAATTGCCTGCAGACAAACATGTCAGAAAACACTAAATCACATTTGGAATTGGCTTTGAAAACTTGGCAAATGAGCACATGGGGAAATGAAAATTGGGGCATTGGTTCTCTATCATGAGGAAATTATGGATCTGAAATTTGGGCTCATGAAAAATAACAAGACACATTTGGCGAGTAGTCAAAGTAGGCTACTTGGAATTTGCAGATTGAAGCAATAGCAGAAAGTGATTTTTTGCAAATGGAAATGACCTGGAAAAGTGTGCAGATGGATTCGTAAGGACTTGAAAATTGGCACACTTAAAGAATTTTTAGAGGAAAACATAGTGGTACAATACATTTGATCTCACCTATCATAGATCTCAATTTATAACTCGTCAAATAGGGCTTCCCAGAATTATGTGCAATGTGCATCAGCATCAAAACAATAAACTGCCAACTTTGAGGTATTCAAAACTTAGTCAAATAGATTCAAAATGACTCAAAATCTAAAATATTGGCTCTCAAGTATGGAAACTAAACACTCCCAAATCAGTAACTCATGAAACATTTTTGGGTGCGAGATATTCAATTGCAAACATAGCCTCTTGTCCCTATTTGACACTTGGGTGAAAATGCAAATTTGACAAATGCTCAAAATGAGACTTTACAGAATGACTTGGAATTTCAATTTAACTTCATGGAACATGTAGAAAGGTTGAATGTAGGGTGTTAGAAACATTAAACACCTTAGGAGCCTCAAAGTTACAACTTGGTACAATCTCATTTAAAAGCATTTATAGGGCTCAATTCTCTCAACAATGCTCAAAATTTGGGCTACAATTTTGAGTGCCAACAATGGCTCTATCTAGGGATGCATGTCCCTTGTGGGCATGGAAAAATTTTAGATCTCTAGGGGAAGAATACCACATACCTAACAAAAAAACTCTCTCTTGAACAACTTTATTGAAAATAGGAAGCAACTACAACTACTATGTACATATGATGACCTCGGGCCACCAAACTTCAGCAAAATTGTTTACCTTTGTCATACACCTGATTTTCATTCCTTTCCTCATGAGGTAAATTGAAATTACTTCTACCAATTTCACCAATCAAATTAACATCATGAAACGAATCACTTGGCAAAATGAAATCAACACCTTCACTTTCATAATGCATGTAAAAAATTAGCATAACTTTAACCTCTTGCTCACTTTGAAAAAGAACATCAGTATGCTCATGAATGTCAACATCAAACTAAAATTTATCTTTATTGACTGATTCATGCATGTTGTCTACCAGAAACATAAAGTATTCATATTCAAATTCATGGAAAGAGTTATATATATCATGAATTTTCAACTCACCTTGACTTTTCATTTCCTCAAGTGTTGCCAGATGAATCTCAAATGAACTGTCAGATTCATATTCACACACAACATCATCATCAAAATTTGACATCATTTCACCACCACCTAATGTATCTTCATAATTGAAATGCTGATTTTCTTTTACCTCATTTGAATCATCATAGAACTTACCATGAAGTGTTATTTTCTCTTCAAAAATTCAACTCCATCAAACACTTCATCTTCAGACTCACAAATGCAACATCATTAGAAGATTCAATATTAGAAATAGAAGAACAATAATTTGATTTACTATAGCAGTATGACAGTGTATCACCATTTGCATCTAACCCAACTAATTCTAAAAGCTCCATGTCCTCATCAAACAATGGGTTAATGATTCCATGTAGTAATCCTTTTTGAACATTAGGACAAAACATGGGTTGCTCATCCTCACAAGCATCATCATATAAAGCGTTATCATATAATTTAAATTCACTACCCACTTTATCCTCATGGAAACTTTCAGTGTATGAAGAAAAGTCAAAATTATATGAAGACTCCCTTTCTATTTCTTCTACCAAACATATAGTGTCCATAATAACATTCTTTTCATTATCTTGTTCAGGATAACCATTATGAATAGACCCTAATTCATTCCTAAACATCTCATTATATGTTGAATCTTTACTATCTAATGTAAGAACACTTGACAACTCTTCACTAAAATCTTCATATTCAAACTCATTAGCATCAACTAACTTCACCATCTCTTTATCTGCATACTTTGTGGAGAAATCACTTTCAAATTTTTCATTGGCTAACTAATTTGTATAACACAAAAAATGAGATGCACTTTCTTTTTCAGATTTAGAAAAAGAATTCATACCTCTACTTTCATAAGAGTAGCAACTTCTATCGTTGCTTTCTTCCTCCCAATCTGCATCTCACTCATATGGAGATGAACACATACTAGCACTTTCCTCTTCTTGACTTGAGCAACCTCTCTCATCATTATCTTCACATGAGGCTTCCTTATAATACATTGGATCAACAACTTCATTATCACTTGAAAGATGACTTTCAACTTCCTCATACTCACATTGAGATGCATATCTTTCCAATTTAGATTTAATAACACTTTCAACATGATGTAATCTATGAATAAGATAAATCATTTCTTGTGTATCCAACTGATCCATATTACCATCTACTGCTGAAGCATTAGAAATATATGCACTCTATTCTTCTAACTGTGACTGAGATGAATGTGACTTGCACTCTTCCTCTTGTGTTTTCTCTCCATAGCATGTCAGATTAGCAACACCAAAGTCATGATCATAGACATAACTCTTAGCCTCCTCACTTGCACAAAACTAAGATCTAGGTGTAGCAATCTCATTAGCAACATCATTATGTACATGATCATCATGAGAGGAAATTACTACTATAACCAAACTTTGATTCGTAAAACCAGCACAATGCTCAACCCTATCCAAGTCTAAGATACTTCTTACTGCTACAACATCAAAAACATGTGTGTCTTCATTTGTAACTGGACTAACCTTCCTTATACACACATTCTGATTTGAATTTTCAACCTAATTATATATTACAGTAGGGGTATTGATATTCTTATTTGAGACTGAAGCATCAACACCACACTCATCCTTTCTTTCAAACACATTATATCAACAATCATTCAAGGAAAAATGACCTCTAGTCAATCCATACTTCAAATTATTCTCAATATCTCTAGCAGTCATAAAAGCCTAATATAATGTCTATGGTTCTTTATCCCTTAGTAGATAATTCATTTTCTTGTCAAATGCATCAAAATATATAGCTAAACACATTTGATCATTGGGTCTATAACTCTCAGGGATTCCATTCAAAACTCTTGCAAATCTTATGTTAAATTGAGGGACAATTTCATCATTTAAATATGAATCTTCAAGAACTTATCATAAGAATTAGATATGCTTACCCATTCTCCAAATTGCTCCATGAAGGTAGAATGCAACTCACCCCAAGATGAAATAGAATGTGCTGGTAGAAAAGAAAACCAGTCTCTAGCATCACTTTCTAAGGTTTGAACAAATAATTTTATGTGAATGTCTTCATGAGAAATCTCATAGTCACCCATCAAATCAATAGACAACTCAACATGATGACTAGCTTAAACAAGATGGTTCCCACTAAACTTAGGCAAACATTTCCTAACATCATTAGGAATGACATTTAGGAAACCATGAATACCACTGAAACTTAATGGCATATACCACTTGGTAGAAATGGATCTAGGAATTTAACTGACAGGTTGCATACTAGGTGAAATGAAACTTGACATTATTCAAAGATTTGAAACTCATTCACACTAATTCTGATTTGTAATTTGCAGCAGATCTATAACAACTTCTACCAAATAACTTCAAATACACTTCACAAAACTTTTACAAACAACTACTGATTCTTGATCCAATGAAGTGTATGAAACCTTTAAAACTATTCTCCTCTTCCTAGTGCTGAAATTCACTTGATGGAGAACACATATGTAAAGCTTACTTTCATGGAAACAAAATCACATGAAAATGTAAAATACCGTTAGTGTTGCTGCATGAAAACATTGATCTACTAATTGGCCTGGTGTTGATCTCAATTCCTCACACCATTGATCATATCCTTATAGAGTCACCATCTCCTTGAGGAGAACTAAATGAAATCACTACTATGATTTAATTTTTTCATTGAAAAATTCTTATGACAGCAAATCAATCAACACTATAAAACTTATCGGTCAGAAATTCATATACTCTCTCTTCTTGCTTGAAAATTCACATAACTTTCAAATCTACCTAATTCAACTGAAAACTCTTTGAAAATATTTATACATATAACCAAACTGCACTAGTACAGATATCCTTTGGAGAGTTGCCACTCACAATTGTGAGAAAGATTTAAAACACATGACAGATCTGAACTGATCTTTCAGCTTGTAGAACTTGCAAATCTTCAAAAACTTAGAAGAGAGAAATCATCTTGATCAATTCTGACTCTAAAATTATAGTAGTACTTTGAAAACAACAACTAGTTGAATTGATTGAAAATGAAACTTAATAACAACACAATCTGTATTCAACCTCAAAACTGCTACTACAAATGGAGAAAACTTCACTGGGGTGCACAATTTGGAGTAATAAAACTAGAAAGGACATCATAGAACTTACTACAAAATTTTTTTGACACACTTCTCTTGCTGTATTGAATCTCCTTCTTTCAAATTATCAAGGTTTGTCTTAAATTTGATTCAATACATTCCCTAGCAAGGTCGCCTTTTTGTTGGTGTTTGAAAATGCTGGAGGGTTTTCAATTATCCCCATGAGAATATGACATATCTAGGGGTAGCTAACTCCCATTCTCAACATATCATTTCAGACATAGGGCCAACTATAAGGCTTGACCCTTCTTCTACTTTAGGCTTTGCAAGACCTAGGCGGGTGGACCTCAAATTCAATTGATATCATACCAGTGCAAAACATATCCCTGAATCTATTTACTACAGATGAAAACCCGTTATATCTCCTAATAACTAATGTAATAATTAGAGATATACAGTAGTTGAATGCAAATCTATGAATCACATAAGTTGAGTGAGGGTTAATCCTTTAAGTCCTTCAACATAAAATGGAAAGAACATTTGATAAATAATGTTCAATTCAACAAAATCTCAGGTATGTAGTAGTAAGACTTAATGATCTTGTAGCTGATTAGTGCCTAATCCATTGGGAAAATCCATGAATCAAATGCATACATATAGATATCTGCTACTTATTCATATATTCAGATATACAATCTATCTATTTACCTTGTAAATAAACATCTATGCTCAATCTGAACCTCATTCTTACATGATATCTCCATCAGTAAACTTGCAACCCTATTAATTCCCTGAAGCATTTACATAACTTCTTGAGTCATAAGCACCAATGAAATAACATATAGCCTTAAGGGACTACAATTACAACCTAAGCTCTTTTTTCAAAGATCATAAAACATTAGAAATCACTGATAAAGGGAGATGAGAATCAGAATGAAACTAATGAATCTATTGTTCCTTGTATTAATTTCCTTGAAACAATACAACCATATGCATGAAATGAAAACATGAAAACACCTAACAGATCTAAACTATTTGTATTATCCTTCCTAATGTTGTTCATACAAGAGAGATTTTCTAAAAAATGAAGGTGGAATCACAATCTTGGATCTAAAAAAGTGGTCTCACAGAATGACTAAAAATTTCCTACCAACAATGGTCTCACAGTAACAAAAATTGGTATGCCTTACAATGGATGAAACAAAGAAATATATAGGAAAGAAAGATTAATTCTTTTCATTTTGCATTCTTGCTCTCACATTAAAATCACATTTCTAGTATTCTCATGGCATTATCCACATCATAGAATTTTTCTTCAATTTTGTGTTCACTATAAGCAAGTTGGAGCTACAATCATTTGGAGAAGAAAGAAGGACATGGAAGCTACAAACAAAAGAAGGGGTTTCTATTGCTTTCTTTATTAGTTTGGCTTTCATGATAGACTAGTGGGTGCTAATATATGTTGATTGATTTTTGTGATTTTTGCATAGTATGTTATGCATTTAACCCATTTTTTGGTCCTACATTTGGTGAACCTGACGTGAACATGCATATCTAACTTGGGTTTTCTTGTTTTGTGCTTGTAGGTGCAAGGAAGGAGCTCACTTGGAAAGGTATACTGACTATCTACTATTCCTTTTCACATCTAGATTAATTAGGGGGTCTAGTAAAATAATTATATGCTCTTGTTTCATGCATTTTGTTAGCTTGTTGTCTTAGGGTGCACTATGCTCTGTCAGGGCGCACTTGGGACCCCTAGGAGCATTTTTAGGAGTCCAGAAGCCACAAAAACTTCTTTCTATTGTTTTTAACTTACCAAATATGCCCAACTAGGCCCCAACTACATCATTGACGTAGTCTACACTATTTGGGTGCACTTGGGAGTGTTGCTTTGAAATTTTCAATTTTTAGGTCTTATCTAGGCACCAATTCCCCATAACTTGCACCTGGGCTCCCAATTGCACCCTAAAACTACCAACTACGCCCAACTGGGCCCCAACTACATCATTGACATAGTCTACACTTTATGGGCACACTTGGGGGTGTTCTGAGCCATTTTGGCCTTCTAGGGTGCAATCTGCTCTGTCAGAGCACACCTAGTTCACAGTAAGCACATACATTAATCAGAATTTGCACATAAGGTTTCTATTTCCTTCTAGAACTTATATTAGATGACTTTGTGTTACTAATGGTCTATTTGCAGCATGTGCCAATTGTGGGATGAAGCCATGATCATAAACTACTAATGCTTAGTTTGCAGGACGTTGTTGAAGACCATTGTGTGCTTGTCAAAACAATGTGTATGGATTTCTTAGATTAGATAACATCTCGTTTGGTGCTTAAAATGAACCTTTTTCTTTTCTTCCTGGCGTTTCTATAGTGTTAAATCCCTATGAGTTGCATTGGATGTATCCTCTCCCCTCACCATTCATGGATCTTGGGTGTAAGAGAAATCTATGTAACTTCTATAGGAGGCCTACCTTGGACCAAGATACTCGATATTGGGTATGCCAGGGGATGACCTCAGAGTGGTAATGGGCCAAAAGCCAGGTCGATGTTCCAGTCACTACATAAAATTTGATTATGGTGAAAGCTGTATCAGTGATATTGCTACATGATAGCTCTCCTCTAGTACCCTTGTGGTGCATCAAACCCTGGTTCTTGGGGCTGGGAGACCTTCTGCGGAATTTTATCATTCACTTGCCGAATTGAATGGCCTTACTAAAATTGTTTTTTAGTGGCAAAAATCCTTTATATCCATTGGCTCAAGGGGTCACCCATTCCCGTGAAGACATCCTACATTCTTGTGGTCCTTAGTAGAGGAAAAAGTCCCTTGGGAAGTAGATCTTGGTAGCCCTGAGAAGTGAGTGCGCTATAAGGGGGAGCCTATGGTGCCAAGATTCCAAGTTTTCCACTCTAGATAAGCACAACTAAACTTTAGTTCAATTAGGAATTCAGAGGATACAGTCCTAAAAGCCTAGGTTGTGGTGTGTTTGTTAACTTTTAACAATAGCTATTCTTGTCTTAATGTGTCTTGCGTGTGTGTAAAACATAACCAAGATAAAATCCAAACTTTTAAATTTACACCTTGGATATCATTTGAACTTGTGAAAACATTACACATTGTCAAAAAAAAATTCCAAACTTTGGTTCAACACACTCAAACCTTGGAAAACATGGTGACTTGTGCTCCTAAACGTGCTTGGAAAAACATAGATCTCACACTTGCATAGACTTCACTTGCATTCACCCTAGTATAGGCCTCATTCATGCATCATATAGAATTCATATTGTACCTTCTAGTTCTCACTTAGTATCTATTACCTTTCATATTGCATCCATTTAGGTTTAGCTTACCTCCTTTAGTCTTTTTGCCTTCCCATCTCAAAATTAGCACTTTGCATTCACCACCTTGCATCTTTGCATACCTATTCATCATCTTGACCACTTTATCCATCGTTACGAGTGTCCTAACCATCATTTTCTGCATTCATACTAGTCTTAACATTGTCCCCTACTATTTACCTCTCTATGATATCAATCTGGAAGTCATAGGTCCCAAAATTGCCTTGGTTTTAGCCCAATTTACCAACTACACCCATTGACATAGTCTACACTATTTGGGTGCACTTGGTGGTCCTAAGACCTAGTTTTGGATTCCAAATAACATTTTGGGGCTTCAACAGTGTCCTTAGGTACTTGGTTAGCTCCCCTTGCACTAGCTTGCCCAGATCTGCATTCTGCATCACCTAGTCTTCATCAACTTCACTTAAGACATCATTACATAGGTCATAACCTATGTTTTGGATCTCCAAAACCATCCTAATATTAACCCCAACATCTTATTTTCCTGGCATATCAGTTTGGTAACCATACCCTTCAGAATTAGCAAACATTTTTCCTAGCTTACCAACTGTGCCTAGAAACTACCAACTATGCCCAAACTGGCTCCAAGTGCATAAATGACATATTTGGTACTATTTTAGTGCACTTGGTACTGTTATGGTACACTTGGGTACCTACATGACCATTTTGGGCCTCCGAACTGCTCTTTAGAACCCTAAAACTGAATCTAGGAGCCTCTACACCTCCCTGTTCTGCACTTGACCCAAAACCATATCTTGCACCCAAAATCCCATTTTGCATCATATTAATTATCCATATCACACATCCACTCAGCATCACCACCATTTTGAGTCCCCAAAACATCATTTTGAACCCTTGAAACCTTTGAATTTAGTCAAAAATCTAGACAAAGTATGAGTCTTAGAGTATCTCCTAGTTTTGACAGATAATGGATCTTGACTAGTCTTTTTTATCTTTTTGTATCAGTTTTCTTGAGTCAAAATATATCTATGTCTTGATAGATTTGACCTTTTCATCTTTTATCAATTTGATCTTTTCATCTTTTTTCACTTTTTGGTCAAGATCCAAAGTCCTCTATCACAAGCTTAAACTCCTAAACAAAATACTTTCTAAAAGGTTTTACCTAAGTTAAAAACTTTCCATATACCCTTGTCATAGCATAATCATATCCCTAGCATTTCCAAACATCATTTTGACTTACCCTAGTGGTATATCCCTTTCATCTTGCATGGTCCAAACCTTAGCATCATTCTCACTACCAAACCCTATTAGATTATCCATCAACCAAATTGCCTTCTTGATCATTTACCCTCATTTTTCATATCCTAAAAATCATTATCAAACCTTGGAAACCATCCTTTGCATAGTATACCTTGCATACACCTATCTTTAGTGTCACTACCAAGTCCAAAACATAGCCCTAACCTTCATTTTGCACACCCTCAAAACATCACCTTGCATTTGCATTTGCATAACATCCCTAAGACATTTTCAATTTTCACATCAAAACCCTAATTCATTTAGCATTTCCTCACATTTCATAACATTCCTAAACACTTAAAAATCCCAAAAATACTCATATCTTGCATACCCCCCACTCTAAATCACTCAAAGAACTCAAAATTTCCATTGTATCTACATTCTTAGGTATCATGCTAGCACTTACTAGGATGCAATCAGCTCAGAGACCCAAGGAACTCTATCAAACTTTATTTTTTGAGGCACAAGCACAACCAAAACCTCATCCAAGATAGGGAAGGAGCAAGAAAACCCAACAAACCTTTGACGAAGACCAAATCGAGGCATCACAACCATTACTAGTAGACCCCTTGAACATGTATCTTCAAGATCCTCATAATCAAGCTATGACACAACAAACCTCAAACAATGTACCTACCATGAAATTTCTTCCAAACAGTTCCCCCACACATGGGATGGTTCAATGGAGTCCTAACTTTGAACCTATATTCATGCCAATACCACCAGGAGGAGGAAGTGTACCAACCACACCTTAAGATGAACAATCACACTCCTTTAAATTTAGCCAACCTAACACAAGTACCTTCAACTATAACACATCAAACATAAAACAAGGTATTGTACACCTCAGTGATGAATCTGACACTAACTATGACATCACTGATGAAGAAATGGCTAGAGCATGTCAAGACAAAAAAAATTGTAAAAACTTCAAACTTTTGGCAGCCCAAGAAATTGTCAAATTCAACCCAAACATGGAAGGACCCAAGTCCAAACACCAAACCAACACAATTATTGAAAACATACAACCCATGATCAATTTGGACTTAGATAAGGGGAAACAAACTTTGAAGTTTTCAAACATGATATTGGCACCTATAAGGTCCCGTCAAGAATCAACCATCAAAATCCTTCAAAGTACATTTGAACACATCAATGTTAACCCCTTGTTCGACAAAATACCACCAATTCCTAAACACCCCAAAAGGACATTAAGACTTTATTTTAGTCACATGATACAACAAAAAGATGCACCTAAAGGGATGTGTGCTCTAGGGATGCCAGACATACCTTCTCTAGAGGCAAATCAACAAAGTACACCTTTGCTCCTAACTTTACCAAGTGCTATGACATCAAATGCTATGGAGCCTCTCATAAGTACAACATGTGAAACATCAAGTGCAACCATCCCTATAGACACACAAAGGAAAAGTCTTATTGACATTACACCCATTCCCAATAGGGACACATCTCATAGTCAAGTCAATATGATGTCACAAGCAGGAACATCTAACACACAAAGGTACCAAAACAACAATCCAAACATGACGTTCAATTCTCAAGGACTTAATCAACCCCCATGACAACAACAAACTATAGTGGTACAAGGACTCAACACTTCCAAGGTGCAACCAAGTCTAGATCCACTTAACACACATCCCACATATCAACAACAACATCAACCACAACAACAACAACCTCAAGTGGGGAAAACATCCAACATTCCTAATACGCAATCCCATGTGAACCCAATTGACTTACACATAATTTATCAACAACAATTTCAACAATAATTCCAACAACAACACGCAATGTTTCCTAACAACAAGAACAACTCAAATGACAAATGGAATATCAAAGATTCCTTGAGCAACAAATTGCATACTAGCAACATTTGTTACAGCAACAACATGTGCCAAAACAACCTCAACAGATACCCCTACAACAACACTCACGTACATGGTCTCACATACAACCAATAGAGGTATCCCAACAACAACCACAACACATGGCACAACAACAACACATGATACAACAATCAGAGTCAATCCCTCAACAAGTGCCACATCAAATACCACAACAAGTTCCCCAACAACAAGGACCCTTCTATCTTCAAGGTGCCAACTGTAATACCCCAAAATTGGCTCATTGCCATGATACCAATTCTGGCCTATTTTCATCATTGCTAAAGTCCTATTTCATTAGACACATTCTTGATCTAACTCGCTACTTGACTTAATTGTCAGATGTAGAAGACCCTAATTTGCATTCATCACATTTCTTATTTAATTGCTATAGTACGTAATCATATTAGTTGCATTAAACCTACTTGATTTAATTATAATTTAATTTAAAAGTATTTATACTTTATTAAATTAAATTATCTCCTAAGACTAATGTACTATGGGATTAAATTTATTTAATTTAATAAATACACCTATCTTGATTAATTAAATGTAATTATTTAATTAAATGGGAAAGGTATTTCTAATTAATTAAAGAAATTTATTTAATTAAATGGAAGCCTATTCTTTAATTAATTAAACAAAGTTATTTAATTAAATAGGAGTAATTCCTAATTAATTAAATATAGTTATTTAATTAAATAAGAAAGTGTCTCTAATTAATTAAATGGAATTATTTAATTAAATAGGAAATATATTTATGAGAGCATATCTCATTTTATTAAATTAAATATCTCTCTAAAATCCTTCTTCAGTTCAAAAAGGGAAATTCCCTGATCAAAAGGAATTAAATCAGTTAACTCCTTATTCTACTCAAATTAAATTAGTTAACTCCCTTTAATTTGGGAATCTTCCTTTATGACTAAACTTCACCTTTAATCCTGACCGTTGATTGAAATCGATCTCAACCATTGATGGATTCCAGGAAAGTCTATTTAAGAGACCCTCATCTCTTCATTTTGGGAGAGGATGAATTTAGAATTTGCATCAAATTGCTGCTAGAATTCATACTCACATTTGCTCACATTTTCTCATATTTTACATACATTTGGATCCTTAGCTTAATTTCATTTAGCATAATATGCATATAATTAATCTAGTTTCCTTTACTTGTTCTTAGATTAGAATGCATTTCTCATTCTAGATTAATCTGCATAATCATATAGATTAATTTCAATTTTTAAATCCTTCATTCTTAGAGGGTCTAGTTGCTTAACACATCAAATCTGAGAATATCTAACAAGCAATTCCTTTTAGATAGAAGGCAATAGGTCACCTTGCCGGCTGATTTTTGGATGAACAATCCAATGTTCATTCCCAGATGAATTCGCAAATAAGGACCATGTTCAAGTGTGTGTATTAGCATAGGCCACATTTTCACATATACATTTCTTGTGCCCACCATGGGGCTGAGAAATTAATTTCTGGCCCCATTGTTTTTGTTTTGCATTTTAGTTTTTTATTTATATCTTGTTTTGCAGGTTTGAAGACACTTCGAGAAGGCATCCAACAATGATGAGAAAATGAGCATTTGAGAAACCTCTTCCTCTTCTCCTCTTAATCTTCTTCTATTTCTCTTCTTCTTTTTCTTTTTCTTCCTTCTCATGTTCTAAAGTTAAAATAAAATTTAAAAAAAAATTGATCAAAATTCTTTTTTTATCCTTTTTTATTTTTTTCATAAAAATCATAACAAGTAGACCAAATTGATGAATTTTGGTCTAAAATTTTTATTGAAGGTTCTAGATAATAGGAAAAAATCACATGCAAAATTTTAGATTTTTCTAATTAAAGCTTTATTTTATATATTTTTTAATGATTTTGTCATATGAGAATTATTTGAGATAGCAAAATAAGAAATTTTGATCTGGTTTTTTTCTACAGATTCATGAAATTTTTTGGCATGTACAGTAAAAATTACAAAATTTGTGGATCAAAATTGGATTTTTAGTAATTCGTTAATGGTTTTTTGATTGAAAAATTAATTTACACAACAAATCATTGAATTAAAATCTAAAATTTTCATTGAAATTTTAGGATGATGTCCAAATATCGTAATAAAAAATTCAGATTTTTCTGATTTAAAATATATTTTTATTAATTCTTTTATGGTTTTCCATAAAAAAAAATAATTTATCAGATAAATCTCAACATTTTGATCTGAAATTTTTATTGCCAATTTGGGACACTTTCTATAGACTACAGTAAAAATTTCAGATTATTTGGATCATAATTCTATTTTTAATATATAAAAAAATTTCATAAAAAAAAATTATTAACTCATCATGCAAATCTTGGAATTTTAATCAATAATTTTTATTGCAAGTTTTTTTTGGAAAATAGCAAGGAAGAAAGAAAGACCATCCAAATATAACAAAAGAAAGCAAAAAAATAAAAATAAAAATGCATCTCACTTTTGCTAGCTTCGAAAATAGCACAAGAATTGTTAAAAATCAGGTAAAATCTACTAAGTGCATTGCGAGGATCACCAGGTAACTTTCCTTAGCTAATAACAATTCATTTGGATCTAAAACAAACATCTCTCATGTCAAGCTTGTGTGTGTTTCCTTCCATGTTTTCATTTTACAATACATGCATAATTTGATACTAGGGTGTGATCTCCGTTAGTATTCATTTAGCAGGCTTAGCTACCAGTGATAGATTTAGATAGCTATTTTGGGTTATTGGACTTGCTAAATCTGCCGGCCCCTCATTTCACCCTATGGTTGCAAGATCAGCACTACGTTAAAGGGGAGGGGTCTATAGGAAAAAAGCATTAAATGCTCCACTAGGCAACCCTTTTGTGCTTTCTAGAACTCACTAGTTTCTGAGTTGTGGACTCCTTTTGGCTTGTGCGAGGGGTTAAATGTTCCACATCTTTGGACTCACCTCGCATTAGTTAAAGCGTTAAGTATACCACCTTGTGCTCTTTGACTACTTTTGGATAGATTTTCTTTCGGGAATTAACATCTGTACATACATAGTAATTAGGCCCCATGAACACTATTCGTGGATCTTGAGAGAGTGGGTTCCTAGTGAAACTCCTCTCTACAATAGATTCTTTGTAGGTGGGAAGGATACTTTGAGCATCTCGTAGATAGATGAATCTTCAACTTGTTGATTGAGTCATCCTTTCTCCGAAGAGGTTGATAGATCACTGGGAGTTGATATCATAGATTTTTAAGAGATACTCTTAGTTTAGCATGTCAAATTAATCTATCTGCTTTGATTGGGCTGAAAGTGAAAAGGTGTCAAGACCTTGAATCTGGAAGCTAATTCCCCTTGTGGTACACTATTGTGACTCAGTCACCTTTAGAGAGGGTTAACTGTAGCAGATAATCCCTCTACAGGGAAAATTGTGTTGACAGAACTTCGAGCGGTAATAGCCATTTTTGACATGGTAGTGACAACCACTATATAAATGTCCTTGTTGAAGAAATCTCCATGGGTGTGGTTCATTGTGGGTTGTTAGATCTCCCCAGCAGCTCTTGAAGATTAAGTTCTCAGACTATGTTGAAACCTCGGTGTGCCAGGATTGGAGGTCACCCCTGTGAGTCATAAAAGTTACAGAGTCAAAACATTACTAAAAACCTTAGAGAGGCCAACTTTTATTTTCTAGGGATGTATGTGTGATTGCAAAACTTTTTGAAAACATACATAATTAGCTCTCTTAGGAATTAGTGCGTACTAAGTCACTTGATTATTCATGTGCAAGGTTGCTTTTTCCCTTTCTCATTGTTTTCAAACATGCTTGATATCACCTGCTTGCTATTCAATGTGCCTGTTTATCTGCTTGCTTACTTAAAAAATCTAAAATGTCTAGAAACCTTGTCAAAATTAGTTTTTGTTGTAAAACTAGTCTGCCTTCTCGTGCGAAATCATTTTGTTCTCGCACAAAATTAAACCTCTATTGTTAGTCTTTATGTGACCCTGTGAACTTCTTTGCATGAAATTAAAACACTATTATTGACTTTTGCGCGATTCAAGAAACTTCTTTGTGCTGCCTGTAAAGGTTTCTCGCGCAAGACTTTGTGTCAGCATTACCAATTTGGGTCTGTTTTAGCTATCTACAACCTGCACATCATCTTTTTCTGTATCCATTTATTGCTCTCTATCTACAAATAGTCTTAAAACAATGACACATCGCTTAGCCAAAGACTTGTGTCTTGAACTTTGACTAGTCTTGTCTCATAAGTTTTTTTTTTTGGTCCTTGTCTTAATGCTTTTCATACTTTGTGTCGCATTGGTCATAATCTCTGGCTGTTCTAGCCTTTAAATTAGACCATTTGTACCTTAGTAAACAACATTCTTACTATTATCTTGTCCTTTTTGAGACTCAGTCTTAGTGTAGTCCTTGTCTAGGTTCTAGCTTCCTGTCCTTGTCTATGACTATCACAACCAGAAGCTGCAACGTGTTTTATCCCTATAACTTTAGATGTGGTCATGCTAGGGGTTGTAATCGTGGTAGAGGTCACTTACCTTTTGTTATGCAATCTGTATCTAGTTTGGCTAGTGAGGCATCTTCATGATCTCCCTCACCTGCCAGGTCATCTTGAGTTCAGCAAACATTTTCCATAAATTTGCAACAAATTAAGAATCCTTTGTAGAAAGAGGATATTGAGACAAGTAGAGGTCCTACATTCCCAAACATGATGTACCTTTGAAGACATGATTACATAGGCTATCTGTATTGAAAAATTTATGGTCAAGAAAGGTGAACTCACTCTTCAGAGAGACACAAAACAAGGTTCCACTTCCAACAAGGATAAAACTAAACATGTTAACAAGAACTGAGAAATTGTACATGATGGAGTTGTTGACAATGTCACACCCAAACCTGCTAAAGTAGTATTTAATTTCACAGATTGCCTCAAAGCGGCCAAAAATGTTGAGAAACCTCCCTCTAACAATAAGACATCTAGGAACAAATCGAGAAACTCATGGACAACATGCCCCAAGCGAGAGTATATGCCTTTGGGGGAGCCTTTGGATGTGGTTTAGAAAACATTGCTACAACATAAGCTTATTTCACCAATGGATAACCCTCGTCCCTATGATCCACAACCACGTCCACCATGGTGGAATGAGACCTCATTTTGTGAGTATCACCAAAACAAGGGACACAAAACCAAAAATTGTATAAACTTGCGTCATAAAGTCTAGGACATGATTGATGCTGGTGATCTTGTGGTAGATGGACATAAAAAAAACTCAAACCATAAGGCATTCAAAGAACCTTTCCCAGCTTATGAAAAAGGAGAGACTTTGAAACTAGAACCCTACAATAAGGTCAACTATACATATTCCAATGATGACAATGTCATTCACATGGTTGAACCTATAGGTTTTGAATACTGCAATGTTATTACTATAAAGGGCAAGCAAGATAATGACAAACCCAAGACACCATTTGTCTTGAGGGGCCCTACTTCCAATGAAATGGATAATGCATCTTCGCAACACTGTGCTAACATTATTACTCGCTCTCATGCCAAGTTGGTGCTCAAAGGCCCTATGCCTCCTACTTCAAATCTTGAACAACACAAAGACAAAGCCTTTGCTGGTCCATCCGATAAAGGTGCAAAAACCACAATGAACTTGACCACAACTAGTTATAGTGTTCTCGATCAGTTGAAACGAACTAATGCTCATATTTCCATCTTTGAGCTGCTTAAAATCTCGCCTGCTCACAGGCAAATTCTGGACAAAGTTCTCACAAAGGTAAATGTTCCTCAAGATCTTGATCTTGAGCGATTTCAATCCAGGGTAGGTCACCTAACCTCACCTTATCTTATGACCTTCTTCGAGGAGGATGACAACTCGCTAAATCACCCACACAATCAGCCTCTGCACATTGAGGTTATGACCGACTAGACACGTGTTCGTTAGGTACTCATTGACAACAATGCTGGCCTAAATATTGACTCTGCTACTCTTCTTAGACAATTGGATTATTCTGAGGAGTTTGTTGATCCTCGATGAAAGATCACTATTAAAGCATATGATGAAGTGGAACGAAAGTCACTAGGTCTTATGGTTTTACCAATTCGCATCGGTCCTGTCGAAAGGGATGTCACCTGTTAGGTGCTTGGCATTCTCTTGGCCTACAAAATTCTATTGGGATGACCATGGATACATGAGATGTGTGTTGTGCCATCCACATACCACCAATGCATCAAATTCCCATTTCATGGCTCCAAAGTTACTATTCTTGCCACTACTAGCTACACCTACAATATGCTCAAAGCTGTTGAAACTTGCATCCCTACTAACTGTGAGTCTACTGATTGTCATGAAAATAAGCTTAAAAAAATTGAGTAGTCATTCAAATTGAAAGAAACTAGTATGGGAGAGTACCACATTGAACCAGTGCTATCATTAACATCTCTCCCAGAGTCCCCTTGACATTTTGGGAGACCCTTAGAGGCAAAGAAGTTGTTTGTGTTGATACCTCAGACCAAGTATAATGGCACTTTCATTAAGGCTACAATTTCCTTAGAAGATGAAAGCAAAAACAGAGCCATTGATGCATGGCTTTACAGAGAAGAAGCTCTAGTTGACCTAATAGAGCAAGCTCGAGAAATCACTCCTAAGAAATATGGACCTAGTCTTAGGCTTATGAAGCATTTTGGTTACAAGGGAACCGGCCCTATTGGGTGCAATAACAATGGCCTAATTGATACTATCAAAGCAAGAGCTCAAAGCAACCATGATACAATTGGCCTAGGGTTTAAGAAGGTCCCTTTCCATTTGGGATCAAATCAATTCATCCCCAAACCTGAGAGTTCATCTGAAAATGAGTCACAAGCTAAGTTAGATACTCAAGAGGAAGAATCTGATGATGAGGATTCCTACCCTCATCCTATTCCTTATGATCTTGCTAAATTCTTTGCTGAGACAGATGACTTTGTGCCATGTGTTAGCACTGTGGATGATACTAGTGATTCTTCTAAGGACAATATTGAGAAACTCAAATATCATTCAGAAAAGGGAGAATCTAGTCAACCATGTCGTATTGAGTATTTGTGTAAGAATCCAGAGGCTGAAGGAGAGTATGTCCCTATCACTATTGGGGAGTTTTATAGTCTTTCACCATGTAGCACTTATTCTCATAAATATGAGTTTGACAATCTTTCAGAAGCTACTACTGATAAAGACATTGACCAAGTGCATGTCTATGAAAATCGAATCGAAGTGGGTGAAACATCTAGGGTTAGGTCATAGGGGTCTGATCCAACTAGTGTCCTAGAGTCATCAATTCCTAACATTAGTATTTTGAGGTGTTTGAACACACCTATGGATGAGGTCATTGTAGGTCTCAAATTGCTGGTCCACGCACTTAATGACTATACTGTGAACACAATTGAACCAGCCACTACTCTGTTACTCACACATCCCGAGCTTATAGACTGGAACCCCAATGCATCTAGCGAAGTCCCCACATTCAAGAATGACTATGCTCTTGACTGTTACCTAAATGCTATCGAACCTGTAACATCTTCCACCAATGAGCAGAGTGTCAACATGACTGAGGCTAACATCAAATATCTTAGTCACAAAATAAAAAATAAAAAATGCAAAAGATCAGATGGTGAAAACCACATTGTGGTAGTGTCGGATCCCAAAAAAGTAATAATAAAAGATTTATCCAAGGGTGAAAACCTCTTTGAGGCACTCGTGGGTGAGATATTTGATGTCCTTCCCAGTCACTTTTAGGAGAGATTGTCAGTGTTAATAGAGCCGACACAACCAATTAACCTAGGCATAGAAGAACATCCTCATATGATACATCTGGTACAGTCATTGTCACCTGAAGAGAAGGAACAATTCATTGCCTTTTTCAAGGAAAAGAAAATAAATTTTGCGTGGACATACTTTGACATGCTAGGATTAGATCCTGATCTTATCATGCATCATTTGTCCATAGTACCAGGCATTAAACTAGTTAAACAAAAGCTTTAGAAAATGCACCCTCACATTGCATTACTTGTCAAAACAGAATTGGAGAAACTCCTAAAAGCTAGTTTCATCCATGCAATTGATTATGTTGAATGGATATCCAACATTGTTCCAATTTCCAAGCACGATAAATCTATTAGGATTTGTACAAACTTCTGTGATCTTAACTTGGCATGTCCTAAAGATGACTTTTCATTCCCTAATATTGATATGATCATGGACATAATGGCTGGCTATGAGATGTATTCACTTATGGATGGTTTTTTTGGATACAATCAAAAAAAAATGTGCCAAAAGACTAGGAGAAAATGGCTTTCACATGTGCATGGGGAACCTTTTGTTGGAATGTGATGCCATTTGATTTGAAGAATGTTGGTGTTACATATCAGTGGGCTGTTACTATAATTTTCCATGACATAATGCATAGAACCATGGAGGACTACGTCGATGATACCTTGGTCAAAAGTGCTAAATGCAATACTCATCTGCAAGATTTGGGACCCATCCTAGATTGTATGGAAAAAATCAGTCTTTGACTCAATCCAAAGAAATGCGCATTTGGTGTCACATCAGGGAAGTTGCTGGGATACATTATTTTTCCAAAAGGAATTGAAGTAGGTCTGGAGAAGGTACAAGCAATAATGGACATACCACCACCTTGGAACATCAGCCAGATGAGAGGGCTATAGGGAAGGCTTCAATCTATTCACAGGTTTATTTCACAATTGGTGGATAGATCACAACCCTTCACAAAGACCTTACATAAAGGTGTGAAATTCAATTGGAGCCAGGATTGTGAGCAAATCTTAACGCAGATCAAACAATACCTTGTTAATCCACCCATCTTGATGCCTCCTATTCATGGGAAGCCTTTGCTTTTATACATTTCAGCCATTGAAACATCTCTGGGCATCCTATTGCCCCAGGAAGATAATGACAAAAAAGAAAGGGCTATTTACTACTTGAGCCAAACATTGGTCTCTTATGAGAAGAACTATAGCATTATTGAGAAAGCTTGTTTGATAGTTGTCTTTGCTTCCCAGAAGTTGAGACACTACATGCTTTCCCACACTACACAGCTCGTGGCTAAAATAGACCCACTAAAATACTTACTCAAGAAGGTAGCTCTCATAGGGAGATTGGCTGAATGGGTTATGATACTCAGTGAGTTTGACATCCAATATGTTGAACACAAGGCAACTAAGGGATAGGCAATTATAGACCAGCTAGCTAAGGCACCCCTATAGAGTCTTCTACCAATGAATATTGTTTTCCCAGATGAGTCAATTCTGACACTTATGCACCAAAAATGGATTATGTTCTTTGATGGGTCCTTCACATAACAAGGATCAGGCGCTGGATTACTCTTCATTACACCACAGAGATACTCATTACCCAAAGCATACAAGATTATGTTTCCTTGTACAAGCAAAATTTCTGAATATGAAGCTTTGATCAATGGCATGAAAATTGTAGCTGAATGGAGAGTGGATCAATTAGATATCTTTGGTGACTCTCAACTTTTTGTCAACTAGGTTAATGATGTGTACCAAAGAAAGGATGAGAAACTAATTCCTTACATGTGCATGTTTGATGACTTAAAGAAGTACTTTGCACACATCATTTTTCAGCAAGTTCCACAAGCAGATAATAAGGTAGCTGATGCCATGGCCACTCTAGCCTCTCTACTACAAATGCCTAAAAATGATCTTCGACATGAGTTCTTGGTGGAAGTGTTACACTACCTAGCCTATGACACCCCTGATTCTAAGATGATCTATTCTATTATAGGACAAGAATCATCTCACTACCACCACATTTATTCCTACCTTCATAATCAAAACATTCTAGAAGGTCTGACCCAGAATGAGAAACATTACCTAATCCGTAATGCTTCACATTATGTCATTATTGCTAATGATTTGTATAGGAGAGGTCTCAACGAAACACTCCTTAGGTTTTTAGAACTTGGAGAGTCCAAATGTGCACTAATTGATGTTCATGAGGGCATTTACAGATCTCATTCTAATGGCCTCACACTAGCTCACAAACTCCTTTGTGCTAGTTACTATTGGCCCAAAATGGAGTAAGAAGCTATCAAGTATGCTATGTCCTGCAAATAGCATTAGTTACATGGGAATCTCATCCATGCTCTAGCCAGAGAGTTGATTCCCTCTACTACAACATGGCCATTTCAACAATGGGCCTTTGACTTGGTGGTACAAATCCACCCAACCTCCTCTAATGGACATAAGTTTATTATCACGACTATACATTATTTCATGAAGTGGGTAGAGGCAGTACTTCTCACAATTGCTGATGGCAAAACTGTAGCACTTTTCATCACAAACTACATCATCTTTAGATATGGTGTACCATCCTCAATCATTACTGATAATGGAGGACAATTCAAAAATAAAGACCTCAAGGAACTATGCAAGAAATTCAAGATTATACAACATTGTTCTTCCATTTATTACCCCCAGGGTAATGGCTAGGCTGAGGCATCCAATAAGGCGATCCTCAAAATTCTTCATCACATAGTCTGTAAGTCAAGGAGAGATTGGCATCTCTAGATCAACCCAGCCTTGTGGGCATATAAAACAAGTATCAAAACTCCAAGGGGCACAACTCCCTTTTCTTTGGTGTATGGAGTGGATGTTATGCTTCTAATAAAGGTTGAGATTCCTACCTTGAGAATCTCTATGGAAGGCCTTATCATTGATGATGACTACAAGATAGCTCATCTTCAAGAGATTGTGTTACTGGATGAACAATGACAAGTGGCATGTGATCTTTTGCAAGCATACCAACAAAGAATGGCTCGAAGCTACAATCGGAAGGTCAAGCCACGTAACTTCCAAATGGGTGATCTCATCCTAAGAGAGAACCCCAAGAATCAACAACAATGAGTAAAAAAGGGAAAGTTTGAACCAAACTAGGTTGATTTGTACATCATCACTACAGTATATGGATTTGGTGTTTATTAGCTTTCTACAACCAAAGGAGAAGTGCTTAAAGAACCTGTCAACACTCTCCACCTGAAGCAGTTTTATAGTTGATCTGATATTAGTAAGCTCTTTGTACATATCTATATGTCTTGAAAAAAATCTAAAAATTAGAAAAAGTCCTGAAAAAAATTGTTACCCTGGTGAAAACCTAGCAATAGGCACCTTGGTAACACCAAAAAAAAATCAAAAAAAGAAAAATACAAGAAAATTGAAAAAAACAAAAACAAAAATAGTGCCATTGATGAAAACTTGGAAATAGGCATCATGGTAGCAAAAAAAGAGAATCTTGCCAAGAAGATGAAAACCTGGTAAATAGGCGCCTCTTGTTCCCAATGCTCCATCTTGTAGTGCATATTCTGGTTATTCTATATAGTTGCTTTCATGCTTTCACTTTCCTACTTTCCTACTTTTTGCTCATGTATCCATGGATTGAGTCTTGTCATAGCTCAGGGGCATCCCCCCTTAGTGTCACTCTTTTCGAGATTCTCCTCATAGAATCTCCTTCATGATAGTCACCAATGGTCCTCACTATGTCTGCCTATTGTCGCTAGTGTCACTCTTTTTGAGATTCTCCTCATAGAATCTCCTTCACGACAGTCACTAGTGGTCCTCACTGTGTCTACCTACTGTCGCTAGTGTCACTCTCTTTTTGAGATTCTCCTCATAGAATCTCCTTTGGGACAGTCACCAGTGGTCCTCACTACATCTGCCTACTATCGCCAATGTCACTTTTTTGAGATTCACCTCATAGAATCTCTTTCACAATGGTCACTAGTTGTTTCAGCTATGTCTACCTACTGTTGCTTGGGTTATGTCTCCAAATTTCTTTATGGAAGATCTCTCTTGTGTCAATCACCAGTCATCTTGGCTGTGTGTGCCTACTATCGTTCAGTCCTTCTTAGGTTCTTCATCATGAAGATTCCTCTTTGACCTCAGTCACTAGTCATTCTGACTATGTTTTCCTGCTACTGTCACCCTACTGAAGAGATTTCTTTCAAATATATTTTGGACATTGACACTTGACATCAATCCCAAAACATTGAACTCAAAAATGATATACTTGTTTGGATATGCTAAGCTTTATCTTTATTTGCTTTGTTTTTGCTTTATCATATCTCCTTGAGCAACTCAATGATGTCATCTTCAACTAGAGAAGTAATGACTGGGGGCATGATCTTTTCTTGGCTTTTTGTCTGTGGTTTAGTTCCAACAAGTTGATACGTTTTGATAAAAGGGGTGTCCACTATAAGAGTCTCCATCTCATATTGGATGGTCGTGTGTACCTTGACTCCTTTTATACAAATATGTCAATGACATTGGTTCTTCTCCATGTTTGTTGGAGTGAACTCTTCATGCTATAGTACATACTGATACTCGTCCTATTAAGTGAACATATGGGTCACTATGAGTATATCTAGCACACTTTTGTCTTAGGTTATGAATGCAAGGGTTATTGCAGACAGTATAAATACTGAGTACTTAGCATAAGATGGATCTCCCATGTGTTTGGTGTGTCTATTATGCAAGAAACATTCAAGTCATCCTAGCATCTATGCTTTGATGCTTATGTTAACTTGCTACATTAAAAGGGACAAATGTTCTGGTCATTTTGGCTTCTTGTGCCTCGAATGCTTACATTTAATCTTGACAAACCAATAATGTATGTTATATTCATATTTCCATGATTGCAATGTCAGTGAGAATTATATGACCTATGAGCTTTGTTCTATATCTAATGATGATTAAATATCAAGGCTTGGTAACCAGACCTAGTGTTGCATTTAACATAGTCTTGCATTGCATACTTCACTTGCATAAGCATGCAATTCAATTGCAAATCTACTTTCACCTTCTCTGATGAGGGATTACTGATCTCTTCAAAGTATCATGTTCTTTCACGAACTGCACAAATGATTGATTAATCACCCTCTTGGCTACTTTTGTTGCTCTTAACCCATTTTTCAAGATTGAATTCGAAATTTGACACACTTAAGTGGCTCAAAATGCATTTTAAATTTTTTGTTCAATCCAAATCTTTATGATACTTTGCAATTATTGGAATCTTTTAAACTCAAACTTGGTCTTTTGGATCTCGAAATCACTTCGGATCAACCTCCAAATTTCTTTTGATCATTCTAATCTCTTCATATTTCTTTAGATCGTTCTGATCTCTTTATATTTCTTTAGATCATTCTGATCTCTTTATATTTCTTTAGATTGTTTTGATCTCTTCATATTTATTTAGATCATTTTGATCTCTCCAAATTTCTTCAGATCATTCTGATCTCTTCATATTTCTTCAAGATTGTTCTGATCTCTTTATATTTCTTCTGATCATTCTAATATCTTTATATTTCTTCTAATCATTCTAATCTCTTCTATATTCTACTAAATCTTTCATCACTCTCCTTACATCATAATTCTGGTGTGTCATCTTTTGATTTCGCTCCTGACAGGGCAGGATGATTACATCATTGCTTGGGGCATCTGGTTCCCATTTTGTGTCCTTCTCACTTGGGGCATCTCATTACTCAGGGCATCTTGTCCTCCTCTTTCTGGAATCCTTGTCATCTACTTCATCTTTTCATCATTTGATCACATCTTATAACATTTCTAATCTGAGTCTGATGGATAGGTATCAGGATAGTCTAAACCCTGACTCCTAAGGATCAAGCCTCATTCTGGGGATGATTTTGTGACTCATAATTAGATCTTATCAACTTAGGTATCTAGATGTTCTACCTGGATCTCGTAGGATTAAGCTTCGTGCTAGAGATGATCCTTAAAAGCTTATCTGTTTCAACTTAGGTATCTAGGTATTCTACCTGGATTCCTTAGGATTAAGCTTCATGCTGGAGATGATCCTTAAAAACTTATCTATTTCAATTCAGGTATCTAGGTATTCTGCTTGGATTCCTTGGGATTAAGCTTTGTTCTAGAGATAGTCCTTAAAATCTCATCAATTGGTCTTTCTAGAATCAATTTTGGAACCAATCTCTTTTTTTTTAATCTGCGCATCATACTTTCTGATTTTCTTTGAATTGAATGTGCTGCTTGCACATTCATTCAAAGAGGGGCAAAATGTAATACCCCAAAATTGGCTCATTGCCATGATACCAATTCTAGTCTATTTTGATAATTGCTAAAGTCCTATTTCGTTAGACACATTCTTGATCTAACTCACTACTTGACTTAATTGTCAGATGCAAAAGACCCTAATCTACATTCATCACATTTCTTATTTAATTCCTATAGTATGTACTCATATTAGTCGCATTAAACCTACTTGATTTAATTATAATTTAATTTAAAAGTATTTATACTTTATTAAATTAAATTATCTCCTAAGACTAATGTACTATGGGATTAAATTTATTTAATTTAATAAATACACCTATCTTGATTAATTAAATGTAATTATTTAATTAAATGGGAAAGGTATTTCTAATTAAATAAAGAAATTTATTTAATTAAATGAAAGGCTATTCTTTAATTAATTAAACAAAGTTATTTAATTAAATAGGAGTAATTCCTAATTAATTCAATATAGTTATTTAATTAAATAAGAAAGTGTCTCTAATTAATTAAATGAAATTATTTAATTAAATAGGAAATATATTTATGAGAGCATATCTCATTTTATTAAATTAAATATTTCTCCAAAATCCTTCTTCAGTTCAAAAAGGGAAATTCCCAGTTCATTGTTGATCAAAAAGGAATTAAATCAGTTAACTCCTTATTCTACTCAAATTAAATCAGTTAACTCCCTTTAATTTGGGAATCTTCCTTTATGACTGAACTTCACCTTTAATCCTGACCGTTGATTGAAATCGATCTCAACTGTTGATGGATTTTAGGAAATTCTATTTAAGAGACCCTTATCTCTTCATTTTGGGAGAGGATGAATTTGGAATTTGCATCAAATTGCTACTAGAATTCATACTCACATTTGCTCACATTTTCTCATATTTTACATACATTTGCATCCTTAGCTTAATTTCATTTTGCATAATATGCATATGATTAATCTAGTTTCCTTTACTTGTTCTTAGATTAGAATGCATTTCTCATTCTAGATTAATCTGCATAATCATATAGATTAATTTCATTTCTTAAATCCTTCATTCTTAGAGGGTTTGGTTGCTTAACACCTCAAATCTAAGGATATCTAACAAGTAATCCCCTTTAAATAGAAGGCAAAAAGTTGCCTTGCCAGCTGATTTTTGGATAAACAATCCAATGTTCATTCTGGGATGAATCCACAAATAAGGACCATGTTGAAGTGTGTGTGTTAGCATAGGCTGCATTTTCACATATACACCAACATACCTCCACCACCTAGCGACACTTCACTAGACTCATTAGACACAAATATGTTAGAACCTAGTAGACATAGCTCGCACCATAGAAAATGGTCTACTCAGACACAAAAGACTTGAAGGAAAGACCATCATGCAAAACCCCAATGAAGACCTATTACAATAGTTCGAACAACTTTCCAAACAAGTCGAGGCATTGGGAGTCCAAAAGAAATAGGCTCTATATATAGAAAGGGACCTACGTCCTAACCCATTTGATAAAAGTCTGTATATGCCTCCATTCCCAAAACACTTTGAAGCTCCTAGGTTTGAAAAATACTGAGGAAAAGGTAACCCTATTGATCACATTAGAGAATTTTGTGCTTCATGTACTGAACTCAGTGATGAACCCACTTACCTTATGAGATTGTTCCCTTGTTCTCTAGGTAGGCTTGCACTTGAATGGTACTCCAAACTTCTTGGCAATATCAAATCTTGGTTAGAGCTAGTAGACAATTTTATCTCCCACTTTTCCTTTAACATTACAAATGAGGTGACACTTTTCAATTTGTGCTCAACTAAAAAGAAGACAGGAGAATCATTCATCACATTCTTACTACATTGGAGAAGCTTAGTTAGTCAATTCTCACTAGACATTCCTAAAGAACAACAAGTAAACTTATGCATTGAAAACTTAGTCCTAGACTTAATGTATGACCTTAAAATCAAGAGTCCAAGCACCATTTCTAAACTGATGAAAAAAGGGGCTAGTATTGAAGATGCTCTTATCCGTAAGGGAATCCTCAAGATAAAAAAAGCAAATACAAACACCAACTAGTCTAATGACAAGGCAAAAATTTTCTCCAAAAACAAGAATGTGACTAATGATGGCATTGTGGATGCCCGCACGATTAGCACAGCACAACCTCAACTGACTTTGAAAGGTGCAAACCCTAAAAATTCACAAACCTCTAATCACACATTAGCTCCACAATAGAAAATTGAGACTTCCACACAAGACAAACCTCAAAGACATCCTAGAACCAAAGATAGGAAATTCACACCATTGGTAATACCACTTGAGACTACATTATAACAATTATTGAGTAATAAATTCCTACAGCTACCCCCAATCAAAGATGAACCATTAACTAAAGCAGATTGGTGGGTTGACAAAAAATATTGTGATTACCATTGCACCAAAGGACACAAGACTTCATCATGCTTCCAGTTGAAACATGCAATACGAGACCTTATTGATGATGGTGTAATCATGGTTGATCCATCACTATTAGCATCCAACTTTGATCACACTATTTTCAAAGATCCTTTGGGTAATCATGACAAAAAGAAACCCTCAAGTTCAAACTCAAACTCACAAGGTAATTTGAATTACACACACACCAAATATGACTACACCATCAATTGTTTTAATGAGTCTGACTTCCGCATATCCACATTCACATTGAAGGCTAAAGATCCTCATTGTGTTGTCACTACACATCATAGCAATATCACCCTACTTAGATCCCTATCTAGACCTACTGCTCCTACTAGACCTGTACCCCCAAGTAGACCTACTGGTCCTACTTCATCTGATTATAGCCTTGTTGAACAACTTGGAAAAACCCCTGCATAAATATCCATTTTGGACCTACTACATACATCTCCCCAACATCAAAAGATCTTGGATCAAGCCCTTAAAGAGCCAGTCATCCCAGATAACATTGATGTTTCCTAATTCTAAGCCATATTTAGGAACCTATCTACATCACAACATATCACTTTTTCCCCTTGAGATGTTCCTAAAGACAAACCCGAACATAATGATCCCCTCCACCTCAAAGACTTTGTCCACAATGTTAAAGTTAGACTTGTCTTGATGGATGGAGGAGTAAGGCCAAATATCTATACACTTAAAGTAGTCAAAGGTTTGGGTTATTCTGAAAATGATGTGGATCCCTCTCGAAGGATCGCAATCAAAGCCTATGATGATGGTGAGCATTTCTCTACAGGGGCTATCATCTTACCTATCAGAGTTGGTCCAGCTACTAAGAACACTTTATTCCAAGTCCTAGATATAAAGATGAACTACAATATGATACTAGGCCACCCATGGATCCATGCTATGAAAGTAGTTCCTTCTACATATCACTAGTGCCTAAAGTTCTCCTATAATAATGTAGAGGTAACCATCCCAAGTGATCCAGATCCCTTCCATTTTTGTGCCAATCTTAGAGGAATCACTACATACTAGGTCCCAACAAACCATGTAGCAAATCCCCTAGAGTCCTCCAAGTATGTTGATCCTTCCATGATCATAGCCGCATCCAAAAGAAAGCTTAAAATATAAGACCAAGGTTGTGGTGAGTACTCCATGTCTCATGCCTTTCACATTGGGAAACTTCCTTTATCCCCCAAGTCATATGGTAAACCTCAACTTATACAAAACAAGCCTAAGTTTACACTTCAAAAGAAACCTTCTATGGCATTCACCACTGGAGGCAGGCTACATGAAGAGCATGTCTATGAAAATACCTCTACATGGATTGAAAAGGCTAAAATAGAACAAGAAATTACTCCCATATCCCCCAATAGGTATGGACCTGGATTCACCATCATGCAAAAAAAGGGATGTGATGGATGTAGTGGCCTAGGACTCCAAAAGAAAGGCATTGTTCAACCCATCACTGCATCAAGATGACCTCATAGCTTGGGACTTGGATTCAAACCATTTGTTTTGGGTCTTCCTAATATTGAGTCATCCTCATCTGAGGAGGTGAATGCTTCAAATGATGACAAGGCATCTGAGAACAACCAACTTGAACCCACCCAATCTGTATCTAATGTTGCCAATCTTGATACCTCGCTCAGTCTTGATCATATGTTTGCAGACTTGGATAGCTTACCTATGGAAGATAAATATGTCAATCCACCTATCACTCAAACCAATTCTTCACCTTGGGTCGAAACATTCTAGGATCCAAGCCCTCCTACTTCTAAAAATGATCCTGATGACATCACTAAAGTAGATATCCATATATATTCCTTGGACCAAAGCTTATTCAACACCGATGATGGCATTTCCTTAGTTTTCCCTAAACTTATTGATTAGGACCAACAAGGACCACCAATGTTTGATCAGTTTGAAAATGATGATGCCATCATAGAATTTTGTGAGCTCTATGAAGATGTACCACAAGGTGATCACAAGTCTAGATTTTCCATTAATCTGAACATCATGGCATATTTTAGGGAGTCAACTCCATCTTCCAATCGCAAAATTAAGAAAAAAAAAAAAAAAAGACACAAGTAGGTCTCTTGGTGAAAATTGAAAGGTGTCATTAGACCATGAAAAAGTAAAAATAAAGGACGTATCTGAGGGTGAAAACCTCTCTGAGGCATCTGAGGATGGAAGATTGGAAAAACCCCCATTAAAGGAAAGATCAGCATTACTTGTGGAGATAATAGAAGAGATTAATCTAGGGCCCTAAAAACTCCAAAGTCATACACTTTGCAGCCTCATTATCACCAGAAGAGAAGGATGAATTCATCAGACTCTTTCTAGAGAGGTAGATCAACTTTATCTGGTCTTATGCAGATATGCCTGGATTAGATCCTGAACTAGTCCTTCATCACTTACCACTATAACTAGGAATGAAACTAGTAAAGCAAAAGTTGAGGAAAATCCATCCTCAAGTTGCCCTCCTTGTCAAACCTGAATTGAAGAAACTATTGGATCTCGGCTTCATAAGACCCATTGATTATGTAGAGTGGATATCTAATCTAGTACCAGTAAGAAAACAATTTGGGGGCATCCGGATATGCATTGACTTTCATGATCTTAACAAGGCATTTCCCAGGGATGATTTTCCTTTACCAAATATAGATATCATTGTAGACATGATAGTTGGGTATGAGATGTTATCACTAATGGATGGATTTTCTGGCTATAATCAAATAAGAATAGCCCTAGAAGATCAACACAAGATAGCTTTCACATGTCCTTGGGGAACATACTGCTGGAATGTCATGCCATTTTGTCTTAAAAATGTTGGGGCAACATATCAAAGAGAAATGACCACTATCTTCCATGATTTCATGCACATCCTCATCGAAGAAAATGTTGATGACTTACTTTGCAAATCCTATAAAAGGGAAGATCATTTGGGCATCCTAGATCAGATATTCACCAGAATGGAAAGCTATAAGCCTTGTCTAAATCCAAAAAAGTGTGTATTTGGAGTTATCTCTAGAAAGCTCCTAGGCTACATTGTTTCTCAATGAGGCATTGAAGTGGATCTCGAGAAAGTGAAAGCAATACTTGACATGCCTCCTCCAACAAATCTAAAAACACTAAGAGGACTACAAGGAAGATTTAAGTCTATTTGTAGATTCATTGCGCAACTAGCAGACAAGTGTCACTCCTTTCAACACCTCTTACCTAAAGGAGTATCCTTTCAATGGAGTAAGTAGTGCCAAGAATTATTCCAATAGCTCAAGGATTATCTTCTACATCCACCAATTTTAATGGCTCCCATTCTAGGCAAGCCATTTATCCTATACATGTCAGCTACAAATACAGCATTAGGAGCTCTCTTGGCAAAAAATAATGACCAAGGAAGAGAATGAGCCATATATTACATTAGTAGAATAGTTGTGGAATATGAGCTAAATTATTCACTAATTGAGTGAGCATGCCTTGTTGTCATCTTTGCAGCCCAAAAGCTCATACATTACATGCTCCATTAGAAAACAATGCTCATCTCTAAGATTGACCCACTGAAATATCTCCTAAGCAGGGCTGCTCTCATAGGACGACTAGCCAAATGGGTCATGGTCCTTAGTGAATTTGACATAGAATATGTAGACTAAAAGGAAATCAAAGGGCAAGTGATAGCAGATCAATTAGCAAAAGCTCCTATGTCAAATGATCATCCCAAGTTGATAGACTTTCTAGATGAAGCCATATTTTGCATGGATGTAGCTAATGAATGGAAGCTTTATTTTGATGGATCACATACATGAAATGGTTCACAAGTTGGCATTATTTTTATCACTCCTCAAGGAGACATAATCCCCAAGTCAAACAGGATTACATTCCACTGTACAAACAATATAGTAGAATATGAGGCACTAATCATAGGGCTCAAGATAGCCATCCAATGGAACATTCAACATTTACAAGTCTTTGAGGATTCCCAGTTGGTTATCCACCAAGTCAATGATGACTATGAAACCAAAGATGATAAACTAATGCCCTACAAGTAGATGGCAGACTTCCTTAAGTCTAAATTTGTTACTATCTCTTTTTGTCAGCTGCCAAGAATACACAACAAGTAAGCTGGTGCTATGGCTACCATCACTTCTATGATTGATATGCCTCAAAATGTGGAACACTATGAATTCCTTGTTGAGAAACTTTTGATTCCAACATTCGAGCTCCCCCAATCTGAGTTTGTGTGTGAACTTGTTGGTCCCAATTCTCCTTGGTATAAAGACATTTATGATTACCTACATGCCCAAATCCTACCACCCATCTTATCCAAAAATGACCATCGAGCCTTTATCCATCAAGCCGCTAGATATGTCATCATTGGTGACACCCTTTACAAGAGATCTTTTGACCAAACCCCTCTTAGATTCCTTGACTCACAATAAGCTGAAACTGCCTTGCATGAGGTTCAAAAAGGTATATGTGGAGGCCATTTTAATGGTTTGAGTCTAGCCAATAAAATTTTTGGAGCTAGGTATTATTGGCCCACCATGGAACAGGATGCCCATGACTTTTCCAAAATATTTCATAAGTGTCAGATACATAGCAATCTAATCCATGCACTAGCACAAGAATCACAGCCAGTCATATCACCATGGCCCTTTTCACAATGGGCATTTTATCTTATCAGAGCTATTTCTCCTCTATCCTTTGATGGTCATAAGTTCATTATCATAGCAACAAAATATTTTACCAAGTGGGTTGAAGCTATCCCTTTGACCTTCACCACTGGAAAGAAGATCTGAAGGTTTATTCTAAACTACATCATATGTCGGTATGGAGTCCCCTTGGCTATTATTACTAACCATGGTACTCCATTTCAAAACAAAGATGTAGACAAACTTTGTGAGAAGTACAACATATACCATGGATATTCTAGTATTTACCATCCATAGGGCAATGGCCAAGAAGAAGCATCTAACAAGACCATCATTAAGATCCTCTGAAAGACTGTCAATGATTCAGGCTGAGACTGGCACCTCCAACTAAATCTAGCTCTTTGGGCATATCGAACAAGTGTCTGTGCTCCTACTAGTGCAACACCATACTCTCTTGTCTATGGAATTGAGGTCATACTTCCTATTGAAGTTGAAATTCCATCATTAAGAGTATCCCTACAAGATGTTGTTGATGGTGAAAACTACCAAATATCTAGACTCCATGAGTTGAAAATGATTGATGAATAGAGATGAGCTACCTTGACACACTTACAAGCTTACCAAAATTGATTCAAATGGAGCTATAAAAATAAATTCTAAGGTCTTCATTTTGAGGTCGGTGATCCGGTCCTAAAGATGAACTACAAGACACAACATCATAGAGAAAAACAACACAAATTTTAGCCAAATTAGGAAGGACCTTATGTAGTTACTGCATCTTTTGGGTCTAAAGTATATTAGCTTGCAACTCCAGAGGGTGAACTATTGCCCATGTCCATCAACAACATGCATCTTTGCAAGTACTACACTTGATTCTATCTAAAAGTCATGAAAAAATACCAAATTTTTTTTGAAAAAAGTCATGAAAAAATATCAAAAAAGAAGAAGCAAAAAGTCATGAAAAAAGAAAAGACAAAAGTGAAAAAAGTCATGAAAAAATGGATGCCTTGATGAAAAACTGGAAAATAGGTGTCTTGGCATGAAAATTTGAGTCAAGAGAAAAATTCCATCCAAAAGTGAAAACCTGGCAAACAGGCACTTTGGGCAAGTACCATGGTGAAAACTTGGCAAACAAGCACCATGTGTAATCAGTTGTGGCTCCTCCATCTATCAAGATTCCATCTGGTCTTTTTCCCCTCTCTCATTCCTTGATCATATTCTTCCTATTGCAAGACATCCTTGGCTCCTTGACCATGGCTCACAAACTAGTTGATGTCCTTTGTTATCTTACCAAGCATTACCAGTTTGTACACACTCTATCATTGGCTTTTGTACAGAGTTTGTGTCTTTTCTGGGGGCATATTACCGACATGGTGCATGAGTTTGAATTTGAACCGGGGGTATATCCCTAAGAAATTTTTATCCATTAGACCTATCACACAATAGATTGGAGTTAACACTTGTATATGCTTATATGATCTTGAAAAAATCACTAAAAATCACATAATGTCCTGAAAAAATCCTAAACATTCAAATATGATCTTGAAAAAATCACTAAAAATCACATAATGTTTGGAAAAATTCCTAAACATTCAAATACGATCCTAAAAAAATCACTAAAAATCATAAAATGTCTTGAATAAACCCTAAAAATCATAAAATGTCTCGAATAAACCCTAAAAATTGTAAAATGTCCAAAAAAAAACTAGTCACACAAAAAAATCACATATCCCCAAAAACCCAAAAAATAAAAAACCCATCAAAAATTTGCAATAAACCTTGTACATATTCACTGTGGATAACCACCCCTTTTGCGTAAACACTTGCACTTTGCAGGCTGAAACTCAAAGCACTACACTTCAATGCCAATCACAATATCTGAGCAACATGAACCAAAAATCAATCTAACCTATCACTATGAACTTATCAACTAAATCCACAACTAGAACTATCACATTATCAACATGGAAAACACTATCTACACATCTAAAACATTAACAAGAATGTAATAATGGACAAGAATAGCTGTTGGCTCATGCTATTTAGTGAGTGATTTATTTTTTCTTTATTTTTTGATCATGTCCCTATGCTACTCAATGATATAAATTGATCTATGAGAGTGGTCGGGATGGTTCATGGTTATCTTTTTCTATTTTTCTCTATTCCAATGTACCTTTGAGAGTTTGGGGCATGTACATATGCCTTAGAAAGGACAAGGTCATTTTCTATCTACATCGTGCTTGCTTACACAAAAGGCTTGCATTTGCACTCTATCCCTTTATGCCATGATGCATTGCATTCCATTTGTCATATCAAAATAAAACTCCATTTGACATATAGTGCACTTTCTACAAGCAAAAGTCTTCCCATCATACTAACAATTCTTCATCTCATTTTCTCAGTCTTTTGCATCTTCTTCATCTGCTACCTTGGTCTCATACTCTAATACACCAAAAGCATTGTCATCCTACATTCCTACATATGTCCAAAGTCCAAAATGACCCAAAGCAATAAACATGGCATTTATATTATATTCACATTTCATTGGTATCCATTTTACATTTCATTTGCATTCATTCCCTATCATATTCACATTTCATTTGCATTCATTCCATTTCATTTACATTCATAAAACATGTGGCAAAAATAAAAGATGGCATTTCCTACACCTAACATGTGATAAATCAACATGTGATGTCATCATATATAAGTCCACACAAAAAGCATAAATGCATCCATATAAAACATATAAAGCAGATGCATAACATAACATATAGGCATGATAACATAAGTCATCATCTAGTCCATAACATATAGTCATCATAACATAAGTACATCCCATAAATGTCATACAAAAGTATCAAAGTACACAACCATGGTTTACATCAACACTAACTACTTGTAGGTTTGAACCATGAAAGAGCATAATAGAAGCCAAAAAGTAACATAGAGAGGCCCCTCTATATGTGAGTCTGTCAATTTCATCCTATGCTATCCCTAGCCATGTAGCCTCTATCTGGCCTCAAGGATTATCCCTCTACTCTCTATGGTGGCCTCATAGGCCCCATCACCCTTGCACTACTCTATGTCATCTATTTTCTATGGGAATGAGATCTCAATGCACGAAAAACTCTCTACTCTCTACCCCGATGGCACCACCCTCTCATATTGATCTCACCATAACATGCCTCCATGTGAGCCCTGCTCATCATCATCACCAGATCTTGGAAGTTTACATCTCTAATGTTGCTAATGAACTCTTGAGACTCCTGTGCTACCATCTCTACCCTATGCATAGGTGCATCTCTCTCAGCCCTAGCTTGTTCTCTTTCAGCCATCGCCTGATCTCTCTCTACTATAATGGCATCCCTCTCTATCACAACCTGACCCAACTAAATTTGTAGCCCTCTAATCACCTCCAAGAGATCTAAATGACTAGGCCCTACCTGTATTGGTACTAATGCTCTCTTAGTGTCATCCACGGGATCCCCCTCCACATCAATCGTAGCTACATCGCTATCCTCCCAGCAGTCATCCCATCCCCACCCACACTCCCCCCACCCTCCTCATCATCATCTCCCTCATCCTCTTCCTTAGAAAACTCCTCATCATCACCCTCATCCTCACCCTCATCATCCCCTACATCATCCTTTTCACCCTCATCATCCCCCCTCTTGTCATCCTCAGTGTCATCTCCCTCCTCATCCTCCCCCTCCTCATCATCACCATCATCAAATACCTCCTCATCCTCTCCCCCATCATCCTCCTCCTCATCATCCTCCTCATCTTGTGGCCTCCCTCAGGGTACTAGTACTATTGGATCTATCAACGGTCTCGGCCTATGCTGTGCAAACCACCTATTATATGCTATTGTCATGCCTGCATCCACTATATCTATTGTTCTCCCCCATAGCCTTGGCTGTAACTCTGCTAATTGTGCATATGCTACCTATGTCCTCATGGGTGGTCCCCACTCTTGCACCTCTACTCTAGATCAAGAAAATAGTGGTAACCCTGTAGGTACATCATGTGTCTCCCCAAACTATCTCCGTACCCACTCTAGTAGGTACATCTCTATAACTAGGTGGCCAATCACTGTGTGCCCTATGAGGTAGTGCTCCTGCCTACAGTATGGTAAGTGGATGTCATCATCATCCCATCTGGGGAAATCTCTATATGGTCTCCATATGAACTAAGTCATTGTGTTTATTTGATGGAAAAAATACCTCGCATATCCCAATGGTCCTCGGGCTAGGACACCTCTATAGCTGTAAGCATATGGCATATCATCCACCAACACTTGCTCTACCAGAGGCCTAAATACTACAATATGCTCATAGGCCTAGATCTATAATAATGTGCCACCAGTGCTGAAGGATAGTCCCCCTCTATACGCTACCTAATGCAGATAATAATATAACATCCCCAACATGCATGGGCCCCAAGCAAACATAGTGCCCTCCATAATCATCTACTCAAGTACTTGACCCCATCTAACCAGGAATCCATGTCCCCATCTATCAGGTATTAGCAATCCAAAATCACCCAACATATCACAACCGTCAACCGCTCATGGCGTGCCACCAATAAGTCCCATATGATCTCATAGTCTCAAATCCCTAGCTCTGCATCTCCGCATCCAAATAGTCGATGTAGAGATGCTCACCCTATAGTCGGATCATACATTACTAGCTCTCCATGGATCAAGATCCTAAGGATGTGACATACATCCTCTAGTGTCATGGTCACCTCCCTAGTTGGTAGGTGGAATGAACTCATCTTTGAGTGCCACATCTCCATGAAAGCTGTTAGCAAAGCCCTGTTCCCCCTCACCTCTAGCATAAACGTCATGTGATATAATCCTAACCCAGCCAATATCCCTCACTCACTAGGTGTCATCTAATGACATAGTCCAAGGCTTCATGGCTTATGTCCTTGTACCTGTAATAGGGGTAGCTCCTTCTGTATAATCACATAGCCTATGTCAACCTTCTATGGTTTGCATCTAGTTTACCCTACTTTTGATCCAAGTTTAACTTAGTTTGACTCTAGTTTGACTAAGTTTGATTTTTTTCTAAGAATGTTTGACTAATTTGACTTATGTTTTGAACATGTTTCCCAAGTTTTGGGTCATTTTGAGCTCATTTGCATCATTTTGACCCTATCCCTATCCATCCGTCAACTTTTTTTCCTCCATCAGCGCTAAGTTTGACCAACTTTGACTTTTTTTTACTATCCCAGCCTTAGTTAACCTATTTTTTCAACTCTTCCTAGGGTTTTTGAACATGTATTCCAAATTTTTAGTCATTCTGAGTCTATTTGCATTCTTTCAAGCCCTTTGCATGGTTCCTTATCAGCATTTACCTAAGTTTGACCTACATCTGCCCTATGTTTGACCAAATTCTTAGCATGTTGACCACTTTTGACTACATTTTCTCATGTTTCTAACATCCCCCTAGGGTTATGCTAACTTGTATCAAGTTTCAGCTTGATCCAAGACCATTTGGACCCCAATCAGAGCCCCAGAGCATCCTAGGGCGTAGTTGGGGTTCCCAACTGCATCATTAACGTAGTTGGTCATACCAACTATGTCATTGACACACTTGGGAAAGCCAACTATGTCATTGATGCACTTGGCTACATTTTGGGTGAAGTTGGGGTGTTTGGAAGCCCTAACTGGCCCTAGGACCCCCGGTTGACCCTGTTTAACCCTGTTTCCCCCTGATAGACTCCTAGGTCCAACATCTGCCTGTCATCAAAAGGTTTACACTCACTCACCACGATGTTGCTCCTTAGGTAGTCGATCCATCCTCCTTGCTCCAGAGCTCTTTTTCTTCCAAATGGGAGAGTGAAAATGACCTTCAAACTCCTCTCAAAGCCCTTTTATAGATTTCTACTACCTAGATGGATGTACATGAGGTCTTTTCTATGTTGGTCGCGGTGCCCTTTTTCACTTTGGAGGCCATAACTTTTGCATTTTAACTCTAATTTTTGATCCGTCAGTTGCTATGGCTTTGTTTTCTCGTTGTTGATAAAATTGACCTATCATATGCCTATGTTGGTCATTTTCTCAAGGGGGCATAAATATATACCACATTGCTAGGGGATGCTTTTATGGCTTTTCCATTAGCATTCTTTGACACAATGCTCTAAATCACATTGTATCAAAGAGGGGCAAAATGTAGATGCTCAAAAATGGTTTGCATCTATGGTTTCATCACTTCTTCATACTAATTTGTCCCATTTTCTCATTCTACTAACTCTAATATATTGGCTAGATTGACCATATTTGTTCATTTGTATCCCCTTTCACATCAATTTCACATCAACTCAAAATCATATCAAATCAACTCAAAACCATTTCAAATCAACTTAGAATCACCCCAAATCAACTCAGAATCACTCAGAATCACTCCTAATCAACCTAAAACATATCAAACATCCCAAATTAATCATCATTTATCCACTGCTAGGTATTGTTGTGGCTTTCAGTGCCTTGGAAACCGATCACCCTATCAATCTTATCAATCTGACCTTAGTACTGTCATGATTCTCAGTGCTAGGTCAAACTATCATTCATGTCATCCAATCTTTGACATTGTTGAGGTTTTCAATGTTAGATCATGACATCATCAACCATTTTAATAACATTGATAGTGTCCATCAATGTTATTATGATCAAACCTTATCAATCAACCAATTCATGTCATGTGTCCTTGGCATGTTATCAATTTTGATCTATCAATTTGACCATGGCTTTGGTCTATCTATCATCATCTTATTTGATATCTATATCATCATCACATTTTCATCAAAAGATACAGTCACATTCATTTAATCAATTTGGCCAATCATCTACTAATTTTCTCTATAGGATTAAATAACCCATAATTTAATCATATTATTCTTTCTAATTATTCTTCCTAATTATCATCCTTAATTAATTAATTTTATTAATTAATTGATTCATTATCAAAAAACCATGGAAATTTACAATTTCCTAAGTTCTATTTTCTATCATTAATTCCATTTTCTACTAATTCTTATTTTGTGGAATAAAAGGGTTTTTAATTCGAATATTCCATAAAATATTGCATCATCATGACACTTGGAAATGACACCTCATGGATTCTCCTTTGACACTTGGCTAAGATTTTTCATAATCAAATATTCTTATCTCTTATGAATGTCCCTATTTGGCTTATTCGTCATAGATTCTTGGCTTTAAGTGGGTTGAGGTGTCTTATGACGCATCATAGATTTTGTTCCACATTTAGCCAAGTTTGACTTTCATGTGTTATAGAATCTTACAATTGGCATATTTTTTCATATGTGTCATGGATTCTCAAAGGAATCTCCTACCATATCGCATATCTATGGGTGAAAAATCCAATGCTCTCACCTTGAGTGTTGATTATAAAATGGACACTCTTTCTCTCATTTTTGGTCTTAATGCTTGAATCCTTGAAGTCTTGAGTCCTTGTCATTAATTCTTGAGCATTTTTCAAGTCCTTAGCTTCTTTTCATTTTTCATTCTTGCTACAATAGTTTGGAGAAGAAAGAAGGACATGGAAGCTACAAACAAAAGAGGGGGTTTCTATTGCTTTCTTTATTAGGTTGGCTTTCATGGTAGATTGGTGAGTGCTAATATATGTTGATTGAGTTTTGTGATTTTCTCATAGTATGTTATTCATTTAACCTATTTTTTGGTCCTACACCCACTAATAATACAAAACATCTCATTTTATATTGTTAGCTTAGTTAGCATAGTAAACCTTCATCTTCTTGGGCTACACTTTAATGTGTTTCTTGATGGAAGGCTTAGTTGCAATTTTAACCAATCTTCCTGTATAGCTTAAGTGGTTTGTCACTAATTGACCATATATCTTTCTAGAGGGTCATAATTCTCCATAATATCTTTGAACATCAATAGGTCTAAATAGGTCAATATGAACTAGTTCCAAAATATCATTAGATGTATATGTCTTACTCTTGAAACTGGACTTTGTTTTTTCTTAGTTGACATTGTTTATACATAGCATTGTTAGGTTTCTTTATTTTTTTATGCAAGAGCATCTTGGGTGCAAGGGCAATCTTGCATCACCCAAAAATATTTTATTTTTAATCTTTTCCATTTTAAAGGGGACTAGTAGACATGGTGGTTACTATTTAAGGGAACTTGCTATTTTTAATAAGTTTGTCTTATGAGCCTAGAATGTTCTCATTGCTCAAGCATTAGTATTAGAGAAGTTATTGCAGATTTTTGATGGAAAAAATTATAGAAAAATCTTCATACTCACTGTTGGAGGCCTTAGAGTGCCTAAAAAAGGTCCAAAAACTCAATGGAAGGGTGCTAGCACCATTCCAGGCTTGTAGATCATGAGGTGGCATTTCCAAAAAGTGGTTATAATAGCCAATTAGAGCAATAATTCATGAGTTATTGCCTTCAAAAGTTGGGCTACCAAAATTTCTAAAATAATTTGTCAAAGATGTATGTAGTTGACTCTGTGTGTATTGTTAGGGTTTTTCAGTCCTAGTTATTAAGTTTGAGCATCTATAACCTTCCTCGGTAGCATAAAACTGCCTATTTAAGAAAGGCCATAATATTGTTTAGGACAGCTCTAGGTGATAGTTCACAACTTGTCTTGTAAATTATTGTATTGAAGGCACCCATGTGGGTTAGCATATTGTACTTATGAATTTTTTAATTCCACATTTTGAATGCAAATAAGTTTTTTTTATGAGTTTATGGTATTAAGGGGAGCTCCCTACATCAAGTGGTATTAGAGCTAGAGTTCTTAAGTGTGTGGACAAATCATTGACTATAAGGCAATTTGCACCAGCTGCATGGTTTGGGCTAAGTGTGTAGATAGATCACCGATTGTGAGGCAGTTTGCACTAGGGTTTGAGTGGAAGCACGAAAATGCCTCCACAAAGAGAACATGGTGAAGGAGCTGTAGGTATTACACCTAAGGGTTTCTAAGCCCTCCAAAGACAAATGCAAGCATTAGAAGAACAAATGCATAGAGGAAAGAATCTTCCCATAAGAGATAAAATTGAGGATGAGGATGAAGTAGAAGAAAATGTCAAAGTAGAGGTAGTTCTAAATCCAGAGGAAGATAGGCTTTTTAAGGCCATCTCCAAGATTGGAAAAGACCTAATTTTGATATTCTCACAATTTTGGAAAATCTTAACCTAGAGGAGTTGATCAATTAGATCAATGAATTAGAGGAGTACTTTGAGTATGAAGATATTGATGATTCTAATAGGGTCAAGTTTGTGAAAGTAAAACTAAAGGGACATGTGAAGATCTAGTGGTAGAAGGTTGAGTTAGAGTGAAATAGAAAGGGAAAGGAAAAATCAACAGATGGGATTAGATAAAAGATAAATTGAAGTGACAATTCATTCCCATGGATTATGAGCTTGATATGTTGAACAAGATGCAAGGGTTGAAGCAAGAAAGAATTTTTTTTCAAGAGTATACCAAAGAGTTCTATTGAGCTCTCATTAGAATTGGCCATGCAAAAGCTAATGAGGAGAAAGTTTCCCATTAAATTAATGGGTTAAGGCCCCCAGCATTTAGGATGAGCTAAGTTTGGTTTGAATAAGTAGTATTGAGGAACCATACCAGTTTTCCCTAAGAGTTGAGGAGAAACTTAGCAAGAAGTTTGACAATAAGAATAGTGAAAGAGGTCATGGTGGAAGATCTGGTAGATGATCTTATGGTGTTTGTAATGATGATCAAAAGAACAAAGATGAGGCTAGAAGTAGCAGTTAGAACTAGACGAGAAATAATTTCAATCACTTCCATGATCAGAACAATAGATATTAGAGAGGAAGAGGTAGAGGAAAATGATCTAGAAGAGGAGGCTTCCATGGAAAATGTTTTCAGTATGGAGAAGAAGGGTATAAAGCATTTGAATGTACCTAGTGCTAAGGAAGGACATATCAAAGGAAAAAAGGTCAGGTGAGAGTTGTACATATTAATGAAGATGACAAATGCTTACATTCTAAAAATATTAAAAGAGAAGAAGTCCTAGTTAACCAAAGAGTCTTGCTGAGTGGTGAGAATGAACCTAAGCAAAGAAGGAGCTTGTTTCACATGAGGTGTAGATGTGAAGATAAGTGTTGTGATGTGATCATTGATGGTGGAAGTACTGATAATGTGGTGTTAGAAATGATCATCACCAAGTTGAAGCTGAAGAGGTAGAAACACCTGCATCCATACCATATTGCTTGGGTGCAAGATGACCACAAGGTCATGGTTAGTGAGTAGTGCTCATTGAAGTTCAAGATTGGAATCTACTAGGATGAGGTACTATGCAATATCATACCTATGGACATATTTCATATGTTGTTGGGTTGGCTATGGTAGTTTGACAGCAATGTTATACATGATGGGTGAGCAATACCTACACTCTAACTAAGGATGGAGTGAAACATAAGCTAAAGCCTATGAAGGATAAAGAAGAAAAGCTATGTAGTGCTACTACAATATATTTTGTTGGTGGAAAAGAGTTTCTTGAAGGTATGAAACATGGGCATATGGGTTTTTCTATAATTCCTAAAGATGGTAAAGAAGAAGTAGAGGAGGTACCTATAGAAGTTATAGATATGTTGAAATATTTTTTTGATATTGTATCAGATAATGTACTTGATGGATCTCCCCCAATGATGAAGATCAATCACCAGATGGATTTGGTTCTAGGAGCTAGTTTTTCAAACAAGGCATCGCACAAAATGACACTAGCAAAAAGTGAAGAGTTGAACAGACAAGTTCATGAGTTGCTACAGAAGGGGTTGATTTGAGAAAGTATGAGTCCATGTACTATACCAAAAGTATTAGCACTAAAGAAGAATGGATAATGGAGGATGTGCATATATTTTCATGCTATCAACAAGATCATAATAATTTATAGGTTTCCATTGCCAAGGATGGATTATATTATGAATTGTTTGAGTGGAACTAATTATTTCACAAAGATAGATCTGAAGAGTGGGTACCATTAGATTTGTATCAAAGAAGGTGATGAGTGGAAGATTCCTTTCAAGACAAGGGAAGGACTATATGAGTGGTCAGTCATGCCTTTTGGGATAACCAATGCACCAAGAACTTTCATGAGGCTCATGAATGAGGTACTAAAGGAGTTTCTAGGTAATTTTGTCATTGTTTACCTAGATGATATATTGATCTTTAGTAAGACATTAGAGGAGCATTCAATTCATATTCACAAGGTATTTGATCAGATGAGAGAAGAAAAGTTGAGGATAAACCTAAAGAAGTGCAATTTTGTAAAGAAAGAGTTGGTGTACCTAGGATTTGTAGTCTCAAGAGAAGGTCTAAAAATAGACCTAGAGAAAGTGAAGGCTATCATTGAATGGCCTACTTCAAGGAAGGTGAAAGAGGTAAGATCTTTTCATGGATTGGCTACATTTTATAGAAAGTTCATAAGAAGTTTTAGTAGTATTTGTGGACCCTTGATTGAAATAATAAGAGGGGATAGGATAGAGTTTAAGTGGACTATAGAAGTAGATAAGAGTTTTAATCTTTTGAAATAGAAAGTTACTGAGCAATCTATTTTAGAACATTCTGATTTTAACAAGGTGTTTCAAGTAGACTGTGATGCTAGTGGTGTTGCAATAGGAGCTAGTTTGAGCTAGGAAGGTAGACCTATTACTTATTTTAGTGAGAACTTGAATGGTGTAAAAAGAAAATATTATGTTTATGATTAGGAATTTTATGCTATGGTTCAAGCATTGAAGAAGTGGAGACACTATCTTCTTCCTAAGGAGTTTTTTATGTATATTGACATCAAGCTTTATAATATTTGAATAGTCAAGGAAAATTGAATCAAAGGCATTTAAAGTGGGTTGAGTTTTTTTACAGCTATACATTTATTTTAAAACACAAGATTGGGAAATCTAACAAAGTTATAGATGCTCTTAGTAGAAGACAACTTTTGCTAATAGAAATGTAGATAGAGGTGGTTGGGTTCAAGGAACTCAGTACATTATATCTAGTTGATCCTAATTTTGGTGAAGCATGGAAGGCTTGTATAGAGCCTGTTACACTTGATAGGACAAAGTGGTTGGATTTCATGATTTAGGATAATATGTTGATTAGAGAAAACTAGTTGTGCATTCCCAAAATTTCAATGAGAGATAATCTCATCAAGGAGAAGCATAGTGGAGGATTGGCTAGACATTTTGGCAGAGCTAAAACCATAGCTTTGATTGCTGAAATTTACTATTGGCCGTAGTTGTAGAAAGATGTGATGTAGTTTGTACAAAGCTGTAGAGTATGTTAGATGGTGAAAGGAGTGAAGAAAAATATAGGGTTTTGTTAGCCATTACCTATACTAGAGAATTCGTGGGAGGATATTAGCATGGGTTTTGTTCTTGGATTTCCAAGGACATAGCATGGGCATGATTCTATTTTTGTGGTGGTTGACAGGTTTTCAAAGATGGCACATTTCATTCCTTGCAAGAAGACTACTGATGTTGTTTATGTAGCAGAGTTGTTTTCCAAAGAAGTGGTGAGATTACATGGTCTACTAAAGAGTATAGTTTCAAATTGAGATACCAAATTTGTTGGGTATTTTTGGTGTACATTATGTCAGAAGTTGAAGATAGATTTGAATTTTACTTCATCACATCATCTATAGACTGATGGACAAATAGAAGTTCTGAATTGTGGTTTTGAAAATTTACTAAGATGCTTGGTTGGAGATAAACCAAAAGGATGGGATATGATTTTACCATAGGTGGAATTTTCATATAATCACCATTCTAGATTGTATATTGGAGTAGTCCCAAAAATGTTGATGAACTGAGGCAGTTGGATTAAGGGGAGATAAGTAGTGCTAAAGAAAAATATTTTGCTAAACATTTGAAGAACATCCATGAAGAGGTGAGGAAGCACATCATAAAGATGAATCCATACTATAAGACTAAGGTAGAAGTGAAAAGGAGATATAAGGAATTTGAGATTAGAGATGAAGCTATGGTTCATTTGAGAAAGGAACATTTTCTAGTGGATACATATAATAAGTTGAAGATGAAGAAGTTTGGACCATGCAAGATACTGAAGAGGCATGCAACTAGCAATGTGTATGAAGTGGATTTTCCTACTGAATTGAATGTTTCACCAATATTTAATATTTTAGATTTGATAGAATATTATGAAGGAGGTGATGGAGATGAAATTGTAAAAGCTTAGTGGAGCATTCCAGTACCTAGTTTGGCTATAAAGGAGATTGAGGAGATACTAGATAGTCATTTTGGAAAAAGTAGTAAAAGCATAACTTATGAGGAATATTTGGTCAAATGGAAAGGTATACTAGTTAAGGATTCATCATGGCTAGTAAAGGAGGAGGTTAATCATCTTGGTTTTCCTCTGAGCACCTAATATGTGATGGAGTCACTTCTCAAATTACCTCGGGTGTTTGACATAGGAGTATCCTAGGTGCAAGGTGTTGGTCCTTAGATGGTTTTGAAATTTGAGTGTCAATACACTTAACCACTCTCTACATTGAAGCCAAGTACACTATGTATACTAAGCCACAGTGTGTGCCAAGTCAGATTTCCAACAGGTGCCGAGTGACTTTAGGTGCCAAGCAGTAATAAGTGCCGAGTGATATATAGGTGTCGAGTCATAGTTAATGCCGAGCAATCTAGAACTATACATGTGCCGAGAAATCTAGGATCTTACATGTGTCGAGCAAGATAGAATATAATAGGTGTTGAGTAAGCTAGGATAGTATATGTGTCAAGCATTAGTAGTCCAGTATGTGTCAAGTAACACAAAACTAGTATATGAGTTTGTGGCCTTACAAACTCAGAAGTAAACCATTTTTGGAGCCAACATAGAAAGATTTTGGAAAAAAAAGGATAAGGATGAATCTTTTACATTTCCTATGCAATCAGCATGCAGCCAATTAGAAAAATGGAGAAGGTATGCAACCAATGAATAAAATGCAAGGAATGAGCAGGAACTTAAGATTCAATATGGATCATAGATTCATACCTAACCCTATGTCTTCATAATCTTTAAAAAGGATATGGAAAACCCCATTGCATGTGTGGAAGAAAGTAGTGTATGGGAAAACTATAGTGAAATTTAGTGTAAAATGAGAAAGACTAAGAGGAGCAGAGCAACAATTACATATCCAATTGATTAGAACAATACAAGTAATAAGGGACACAATCAAATATCAGATCTTAGAGGATCAAGACCAAAAGGAGTAGATCAAGTGCTTGAAATTAGCAATTGAAGATTGTAAACAATCAGGTCAAAGATCCCTAATACTTTTTAGCCATTGTATTCGACAAGTGAAAATCCTATTTTGATAGGTTAGCTTAATAGCTACTTTGTAGATCCTTTGAAGAGGTGACTAAATCCTTTAACAGGGTGACACTTCATGTAAAGTGTTTGTAAATCCTCTAACTAGGTCACTATTAACATAGTGTAAAGCTTTTAATAGGGTAGGCCTTTCACAGGGTAGACCATCATAAGTGGTCAAACATTTATTCTTATAGTGATTTTTGTGGGTATCATCCCCACCCTAGTTTTAGCTTCTTATTCCTAGAGGATTTATGGGTTACCAAATGTGGTGTTATATGTGTTTACTTTATATTCATTTATATGTTTACATGCATGTAGTTTCCTTTTCAGTTATTTGATTTAAAGGATTAGAAAAGGTTAAAGTGTGATACTTCTAATTCAACCCCCTTCTTAGAAATAATCTTCCTATTTTGAACATTCCAACAATTGGTATCAGAGCATAAGTTCTCACAAGGAAAAGCCTAATACCTTAGAGAAAAGGTCTAAAGATGGAAGTCTTCAAACTTGGGAATTTCATAGACAATCAGGTGATTGATGTGCACCTCACTCTAGACAAATTGGAAGAAGCCAGAAAAGAATTAAAAAAATCCTTAAAAAGAAGGAAGGATATAGCCATAACTGAAAATGGCATACACTACAAGAAAATTAATACCACAAAATTATTTTCCAATGGAGATTCTAAGAAATTTGATGTAGAAATAGTAGAACTAATGGAGAAAAATAGAGCACAAGCTAAAAAAATCAGATTACTCAAGCTTGAACAAGAATCACAAGCCATAATACTTTGTCAAGCGACTGAACAAAAGAAGAGAGTCATTGAAGACAAGGCCATGATAGAAGATGACAAGAGAAATCTTCCCAATAGACTAGAGGAGAAGACAATTGAATTTGAAAGGATCTCAAAGATGTAATTAGACACCTTAAGTTAGATGATCAATGCTCATCATGAGCTAAACATGAAGGACATTGAGATTTCCACTTTGAGAATGTAGAATGAACAATTGCAGAATTAATTGAAAAGAGAAAAGGAGATAGCGGAAAGCTTCAACAAGATCAATGAGGCTATCAAGTACTTTGAACAATTGCTGAAATCACCAAGGGCTAGTAATAATACTTCAAGACTTGGTTACACTAGTATTGAACAAGGAGAATCATCCAAGATTGTAGAAGAAAGGAGTAACAAAGGTAAGAACACTAAACCTACTTGTCATTTGAATGGTAAAAAGGGACATACCTCTAATGTATGTAGGAGCAAGAATAGTCATAAGCATGGTAAACCTAAAAAAGAAAGCTTTTGTTACAAGTGCAAAAAGCAAGGACATCAAGCACATGAATGTAAAACCAAGACTATGAGGATACCAAGATTTGAAGGTCACTACTACAACTACAAAAAATATGGACATAGAGCATTTTGAATGCAGATTAAAGCCTATGTGGACACCTAATCAGCTTGCAAAAGGAAATAACCATAGTAATCACCACAACTGGGATTAAAATACAAGGTATAGCTATCACTATTCTCAGGAGTATGGACACATTCCTAAAAATTGCATAAGGACAAATTTTAAAGGGAGTTACAGTAGATGGTTAAACTAAACTAGATGTTTCAATTGCTTGAAAACTAGTCATATCAGCAAGAATTTCCCAACAAAGTCAAAAGCACCCAAGAAGAAGTCAACCAAGGAAAAGAGAAGGTTGATGTTGAATAAATAAGAGGGAAAATGAATAGGACATGGAACAAGAAAGATGAGTGTAGGACATCAAATGGAGATATCAATTCACCTAAGAAGTCAAGTGATCACACTTCATCCAACTAAGCAAAAGAAGAGTGTATTGGACTGATATAAAAAGTTATATCATACATTAGTCCCAAAGAACAAAGGAGTACTACAGAGAAGAAATTAGCATGAGAAAACATGCCAAGCAAAATTTTGAAGAAGCTACCAAGTTACACTTGGATGCCGAGTTGATAGTTGAAGCCAAGTGAAGTAGAAGTCTAGTGGAAGCTAAGTAAATGAAATACAATGGGAGCTAAGTCATGATGAAACCTTCAAGTGCTGAGTTTATAGCTGTATGCACAAAGAATTTAATACTAGGTTTTGGCAGGTATAAGGTTGAATTTTGCTCATTTTCATGCCATTCAAATAGAGAGAAAAGACAAGAAGAGTGAAGAAGTGATCAAGCAGCAACCTAACAACCATTTGCATGGATTTTAATAGCAATTTAGCATAAATTTATCAATTCAAAGGTATTTATCAAGTGTTCAGCTACACAAAAGTTAATTTTTTAATACATTTAAACCCTAGTTTGGTAGAATGGCCTCTATTTCAAGAAATCTCAAAGGAAAAGAGAGTCATGAGATCCAGTTACTTAGCAATGGGGTAAAGCAACCCAAATTTAGGCCAACCCTTGAAGTTGCCTACAAAAATGACCCAGTTGGCGCATTATCTATTATTCCACCTTAAGTTGTCATGGTTCAAGATGTGAGAAAATGTTATAACTAAAAAATTGGTGCCATAGGTGATCTTGAAATCTTCCATGCCTATGAAAAGTTGTGTGACAATAGGATATTAAAAGATAAATTCTAGATTGTTGAAAAAAATGGTTTGACAAAAACCCTAGTTTTTCCTATGGTGTTTAAGACTGAATAGATTTGCATTTTTTTGAGTCAAATTCATGATGGTTTTCTATGGCTGGAGACAGGACCTATAAAGATTACAAAAGTGATAGTGTATAGGGTTACAAGACTCCTAACTCTAGATCAGCCAAAGACCTTGAGAAGTGATAGAAAGGAGGTCATTGAGAAGAATATAGGAGCCATATGGAACAATAAGGGAATGACCATAGATACCGTAATTGAACCCCTACTTGACTTTGCTATGAGAATAATTTCACACAAATTATACCAATCAAGTAGACTGAATAGTGTACCCTACATAGTTTTTGATGTAGCTTACAAGTTGGTAAAGAAAAATCATACCTATGATTTGGCAGAACTAATGCTTCAGCAAATAAATGAAAATTTGGGAGCAATAAGAAGATCCAAGGGAGCACAATGCAAATTTTGATCAGTATTAGTCTACATATTCTTTTATGTGATGGAAGAATTCCCTTCAATTGGGAAGGTAAATTGGAATTCCAACAAGTTTGCAATCACACAAATTAATGAATTCATTGATCAGATGCGAGATAATTTTAAGGCTTAGATGACTAGTTATTTTGAGGACTTTAAAAATTCCATGAAGTAGAGAGTGAGAATACCAATTTCATTGGTAGAGCAACATGTCAATGACATATGCTTCTTGGTTGACATTGACTACACCTACATCCAAGCAGCAATACCAAGAGTAGGATGGCTAAGTCTATTGGGATATGAGCTTGATGTAGATGAAGCCTCAATAGCCATCACAACATTACTAGTAGAAGAGATAGACAAGAAGGCTCCTCACTTTGGAACATATGATGTTGTCAAGTCCAAAGTTGAAACTAAATTGAAGACAACTTCTATTATCAAGAAGAAAGAACAAATAGTGAAAAAGATAAAGAAGTAATTTGGAGCAAGAATTGAAGGTGAAATAGGTGAAGAAGGAGAAGAAGAAGAAGTAGAAGGAGATAGTGAAGAAAAATAAGAGAAAGGGCAAGGCCTAGTAGAGCTAACACAAGGCTTAGGAGAAGAAAAGAAGGAAGGTGTCAAGGGAGAAGAAGCCAAGGAAGCAACTACACCTTCCAAGCAAAAGAAGAGAAAGGAAAAAACTCAGCCTACGGCTTAGCCCAAGCCTAAAAAGGTCACTAAGTTAGCTCAAGCTAAGCCAGTAATAGCAACAAGGGCTACTACAAGAGCATCCACTCAAAAGGCTAGAGGCATCAAAAGAGAAGAAGAAAGCCACTGAACAACCTATTGAAAAGCCAAAGAAGAGAAGAAGGTATGTGGCATAGCCAAATACAAATGATGAATAAAGAACAAAATCAGAGGATATCAACCAATTTGGAGTGGTAAGTCATCCTCCTAGGTCTGCAATTAACAAACTTTGTGAAAAGATTAGAAGTGCAGATTTAAATAATTTAAAGACTCTTGACTTTAATAAGCTCAATAGAGAAGAGAAAAATAAAGTAGAGGAATATGTGTATACCATGATGGTAGAATTTAAAAACACACTTCTAGAACTTGACAATACTATGCCTAAAGAATTATATGAAATAACTGAGAATAAATGGCATTATTGTCTAAAAAGGGAAAAGGAGATTAGAGAATCTACCTTGGTTCAAGAAAAGCCTAACATGAAAAAGGGTCAAATAACAAAGGAAAATAAGAAACATGGTGGAAAATATGCACCAAAGTATAGAGCCTTTAGCATCCTTCAAAGTAAGATAGAGGATGTAGTAAATAAATCCACACAATTGTGGAAAACAATTTATAAGATAATTGATGATAAGGTAGAGGAAACAAATAAGGCAAAGACCAGTGCCAAGGAGAAGATAGAGGACAAGAAAATAGAGGAGAAGAAAGAAGAGGAAGAGAAGTAAGAGGAGGAGAAGGAAGCAAGAACAAGAGCTAAAGAAGAAAAGAAGAAAGAAGAGGAAGATAAGAAAGTTGAAGAGGATAAAGAAAAAGGTGAGGAGGAAGAAACTATGGAAATAGTTGAATAGTAACAAGAAGAAGAATAAAGTGTACAAGACACACAAATGCTACCTCCTAGTCCACCTCATACAACCATCACACCTACAAACACAATAATCATTAAGGATGTTCCTGATAGCTCAACTCAAAACATCAATCCCATTACTATGGAGGATCTCTCCAAGATCCTTCACCAATCCACTCTATAGGCACAGTTATGTATAGGCCCTATATTAGTGAGTGTTGATGAGTTACCAAAGGCAGTAGTAGCATGACAAAAAGAAAAGGTGAAAGCAAAGGAACCACCTTTTACCTACACAGCTACTAGGACTAAAGTTTTGATGCTTCCACCACCTCTAGTAGTAGGTGATATACTATAGAAGCCAAGTGTAGAGGAAAGGAAGTCAGATGAAAAGGAGGATACCTCAAAAGAAAAGGAGCAGGCTACCATACAGACATTGGTGGAACTACCAAAGACTAGCACTCCTACAAAGACCCTTCACAAGCTAAGCACTGAAGTCACACCTTTGCAAATCTCAACTCCAAGCTCAATCTCAATCAGAGTGGCCAAGGTAATTCACTATCAAGACCCTGAATTAGATGATGATATTGTGATACCTTCCTATGATTCCAAGACTATCACAATGGCACAAATCAATAAAATGCAAATTGCATTATACAGAAGGATGAGGTAGGAAATACTTAGGAAGTAGTTCAAACATAAGCAAGTACTTCATGAGATCAAAGACATCTTTATGAATTCCTTTAGCTTGCAGTCACCAAATGAAGCAAAGCCAATAATAGAGAAACTATCAGACATAGTTGTCTAGGTGACCAATGCAGACCATGATACTAATGTTAAACTCATGGAATGGTTAGAGAGAAAATTTTAATGAAAAGTAAATGAGAAGATATCAAGTGGTATAGCACTTGAATAGGTTGAGATGGCCAAGAAAATAGATAAGGTCAAAATTGTACTTGAGAACATTTTCTCATTGTATAGAAAGCTATGTGATTTTTCTAATTTCACACAAGATACAAATTAGAGAATAATGAGCTTGGAAAGAATTTTGAAATTTCTAGCATGTAACTGCCAAAGGATCCAGCTCAAAGTGAGAAGCATTTTGCACAATTGCTTCACACTCAAAGGAAGTTAGTTGTACTTATAGTAGAGGAAGCCAATATTAAGGCTAAATTGATGCAAATTCAATCCTCCATAACCCCACATTTAGAAGTCCTCCACAAAGAGTAAGTATATGCTGAAATAGTTCTAAAGAATGATCCTAATCTTTCTACACTTGATGGACTTGTACACCTTGCTGCAGAGACTTCCATCCAACACAAGTCACTTGACATTGCTTTGGAGAATTGGGATTTAGCTCTAAAAACAATAATGGAGGTAAATAGTAATTTTTTTGCTAAGTATGGTATTACTCCTTAGAACCCTTTGACATTAGTGTCAAAAAGGAGGAGATATAAGGAAGATATAGTATTTTGATGAAGATATAACTAAGGGGGAGAATACTATAAATTTTGATTACATTCTTTTATGGGTAGATATAATGTTTTGGGGGAGATATGAATAAAAGAGCACATAGGTACTGATTACAGATACAAGGAAAAAGACAAAGTGTATCAGTCACATTTAGCACAAAATTTTGGTTGCAAGAATGTCAAGGCACGATCAGCTTAGGGGGAGTTAAGGTATTTTGAACAATTTTTGAACAATTTTGAAATTTTGTGTATATAGTACTCATAAGGATAGATTAGTAATGATTAGTTAAGTTTTTTTAACACTCATGTCAAAGGGGGAAATTGTTGGTCCTTAGATAGTTTTGACATTTGAGTGTTGATACACTTAACCACTCTCTACATTGAAGTCGAATACACTATGTATGCCGAGCCACAGTGTGTGCCGAGTCAAATTTCCAATAGGTGCTAAGTGACTTCAAGTGTCAAGTAGTATATAAGTGTCGAGTGATATATAGGTGTTGAGTCATAGTTAATACTGAGCAATCTAGAACTATTCATGTGCCAAGCAAGACAAAATATAATAGGTATTGATCAAGCTAGGATAGTATATGTGCCAAGTAACACAGAACTAGCATATGAGTTTGTGCCCTCACAAACTTAGAAGTAAATCATTTTTGGAGCCAACATAGAAAATTTTTGAAAAAAAGAAAGATAAGGATGAATCTTTTACATTTCCTATGCAATCAACATGTATCTAATCAAAAAAATGGAGAAGGCATGCAACCAATGAAGAAAATGCAAGGAATGAGTGGGAACTTAAGATTCAATATGGATCATAGATTCATACCTAACCCTAAGTCTTCACAATATTTTAAAAAGAGATTGAAAACCCATTGCATGTGTGGAAGAAAGTAGTGCATGGGAAAACTATAATGAAATTTAGTGTGAAATGAGAAAGACTTAGAGGAACAGAGCAGAAATTACATATCCAATTGATCAAAATAGTACAAGGGACAAGGGACATGATCAGATATCAATTCTTAGAGGATCAAGACTAGAAGGAGCAAATCAAGTGCCTAAAATCAGTAATTGAGGATTATAAACAATCAGGTCGAAGATTCTTAATACTTTTTAGCCATTGTATTAGACAAGTGAAAATCCTATGTTGATAGGTTAACTTAACAGCTACTTTTTAGATCTTTTGAAGAGGTGACTAAATCATTTAACAAACACTTCATGTAAAGTGTTTCTAAATCCTCTAACGAGGTCATTATTGACATAGTGTAAAGCCTTTAACAGGGCAAGCTTTTCATAGGGCAGACCATCAAAAGTGGTCAAACATTTATTGTTGTAGTGATTTTTGTGGGCATCATCCCCACCCAGTTTTACCTTCTTATTTTTGGAGGGTTTCTGGGTTACCAAATTTGGTGTTATGTGTGTTATTGCATGTGTTTACTTTATGTTCATGTATATGTTTACATTCATGTAATTTACTTTTCAGTTATTTGATTTAAAGGTTTAGAAAAGGTTAAAGTGTAATACTTCGGATTCACCCCCCCACTCTCAAAAGTACTCTTCCCATTTTGAACATTCCAGTAGAAGGGCAATCTTGCATCACCCAAAAATATGTTATTTTTAGTCATTTCCATTTTAATAAGGACTAGTAGACAGGGTGGTTACTATTTATGGGAACTTACTATTTTTAATAAGTTTGTCATATGAGCTTGGAATGTTCTCATTTTCTATAGGAAGGTTCATTTTAGAGTTGTAAGCCTACTATAAAAATCTCATTGCTCAAGTATTAGTATTAGAGAAGTTATTGTGGATTTTTGGTCGAAAAAATTACAAAAAAACCTTCAGGCTCACCATTGGAGGCCTTAGATTTCCTAGATGAGGTTTGAAAACTCGATGGAAGGGTGCTAGTGCTATTTTGGTCTTATAAATCAAGAGCTAGTGCATCCAAAAAGTGGTTATAAAAGCCAATCAGAGCAATGGTTTGTGAGTTATGGCCTTCAGAAGTTGGGCTACTAAAATTTATAAAATAATTTTTCAAAGATGTATTTGGTCAAATCTATGTGTATTACTAGGGTCTGCTAGCTCTTGGTATTAAGTTTGAGCATCTAGAACCTTCACAGGTGGCATAAAACTACCTATTTAAGAAAGGTCCAAACATTATCTAGGATAGCTTTGGGTGATAGTTCATAGCTTGTCTTGCAAATTATTATATTGAAGGCACCCATCTGGGTTAGCATATTGTACTTATGAATTCTATAATTTTGTATTTGTGGTGCAAATAAGAAATCCATATTTTGTTCTTACATTTTCTAGTTGTTTCTATGTTTCTGTTATGAGTTTATTTTATTAAGGGGAGTTCCCTACATCAATTTTGGAAATCCTCTTAGTTTCTTCATTTTACTAATACTCATCAAATTGTCATAGTTTACATTACATAATCTTTTGTGCCATAGCTAAATATTTTCATGTTGTGCAAACAAACATGTCTCATTAGAGAAATCTAGATAGAACAAGTAACCTCTTGTCTGATCACCACTTCAAATTAGCTTGCCATCAATATCATATATCTTGGCCTTTCTATGTTGGAATTCAAATATGTACCTTAATTTTTTAAATGTGAAACACTTAATAGATTATAGTTAATTCCTTCCACCCAATAAATATTGTAACATTTGATTTTATCAGTCAATTGGATTGTCCTTTACCTTGCACAATACATGGAATATCATTACCAAATTTAACACAACCAACCTTGTATGATCCAATATCCTCAAATTTACTTCTATCACTAGTCATATGATTAGAGAAACCACTATCAATTATCCATCTATCACTTTTGTTCACATAAGAAATTAAAAAAGTTTTCTTATCTTCATCAAAGTCTTCTTTCATAGAAGCATAGATAACTTCATCATCATTACTTTGAAATTCAATGTCAGTTTCTTCCTCATTAATATAATAAAATTTCTTACCTTTATCAGCCTTGTTCTTTTTTTAGTCATGGTCATCCCTCCTTCCTTTTTAATTGATTTCCTTTTTCTCATCCTTATCTTCCTTGTTAGGACATCTTGCAACAATATGACCAACCTTGTTGTATGAAGAACAAATTATAGGTAATTTACCTTGTTAAAAATAATAGTCCACCAAGATAACTAAGAGCAAGGAAGGGGGACCAAAGTAAACATCAACCATCAAGATGCACATACACAATTACACCATATATGTTAACTAGGGAAACCTTGATCAGAGGGAAAATCCTAGTGAGAATGATGACCACAAGATGATGTACTAATATAAATATTCCTTGTTAGAGGATGGACCTTGTTAGGAGCCTATTACAACATTTAGTACATATGAGTCCTTGTTAGCAGTCTTTGAATCCCTATTAGGAGATTCCAAACCTATGAGGAGCTATTCCAACCATATTAGAAGTTGTAGAAGGTAGAAGGACCCACTATCCAAACTATGTTTGGGGCAAGACCATTGAACTCATTGTCCAACTAATCTTTCAACTATTCCTTACAAAAAAATTGTTTGTACTATACTTTTAATGTCTTTCCTATATCCTATCAACTAGGCCAATTATTTTTTAACCTTGTAGATTAGGTCACAAACCTCAAATCCAAATAAAAAACTTTGGATCACTAAATAAAACATCAGCAATGAATTTCTCTCCAACTTCACTTTTCCCATCTTGTCTTCACATTCCACTCTTCATGTTGCTTAAAATCATTCACTTCCTTCATAAATAATAAAGGAAAATGTCCTTCCTTTATGCTGAATCCATAAAATAATTCCTTGAGTTGACTGTTAGACCTTGTCAATTCATTATTATAGGACCACATTAAGAACATGTTACACTTAGTGATAACATTAATCTTTTTCCTTGTAACTTGAATAACTTTCTATACGTGTAACACTATGATGAGTGAGCTTAGCCATTTCATCTTTAACTTCTTAGAATAACAAAGTTGCTAAGAGATAAGACAAGTTTACTAGAACATGCTTCTGTAAACTCTATCCAAGAATAGTCTTCACCAAAACTTGCATAACTTCATCTAGACTTAATATCTTATTTTTATGAGGTTAGATGCATATACTAGACACTTAGTATTATCTCCTCCCTTTAACCTTACTAATGAAAGTACTCAATGATATGTCTGTACCAACTTGATCATTTTGTTCTTCTTCTGTCAGATACCATAGAAAACTCCTATGTTGACATCAATGAAAAACACAATCATGAATGTAACATATCATCATGATAATGATCTAATAAAATTTTTGCAATACTCCCCCATAGAATTATCATTAGCATTCATGCTTCCAAAAATCTCCCCCTTTGGTATTAATGAGAACATAGATGAAAAACATATAGTTCCAAAAATACCAACTATAAAAGACTATTAATCTTTCTTTTCAAATCCTCTTCATTAATCATTATCCCCCATTTATATACCTCAATGTTCTCTATATCATGTTACAATCTATCCCTTCAATGTACTCTTTATCAAACTATATTTTGTGTTGTAATCTCTCCCCCATTGACATCAATGTCAAAGGTTTTAACAACCATCAATCTCTGCAATAACTATCTCTAAATAGCTCAAGTGTCCAAAGAGACTATTCAAAATAACATCCAACAAGATTCCTAGGTGACTTTGTCCTTCACAAATACTCCCCCATATATGAATCATCAACATTAAGTCTAGATAAACAATAATGCTCTATTACACTAGACTGATGCACTCTTGTGCATCATCTACTCTGATGTAGGAAGGGGCATAACCCCTAGCGTATCTCACAAATACTCAAAAGGCTCTTTAGGAAGAGACTTAGTGAAAATATTTGCAATCTTCTATTTGGTGCTTACATACTCCAATTTGATTTCTTTTTCTACAAATTTCTCTCAACATATAATACTTGATAGAAATGTTCTTAATCTTAGAATGTAACATTGGATTCTTTGACATATTCACTATACTTGTGTTATCACAATATATAACAATAGGTTCATTCAATTCTATTCTTATATCCTTCAGTATCTACTTCATCCAAACAACTTGATTACAATTGTTTACTATTGTAACATATTCTACTTCTATTATATTTTGTGAGATATAATCCTACTTCTTGCTTAACCAAGAAACCCATCTTCCTCAAAGAAAGAAGGCTCCACCACTAGTGCTCTTTCTAGCATCCATACTACCTACCCAATTAGCATCAATATAATCATATAACATGAAATTATTAGATTTTTCATACGACAATCCAAACTCTAGTGTTCCTTTAAGGTATCTAAATACCCTTTTCACTACTGCATAATTCCAACTACATTTTCTATATCCAGCCTTCTATGAGTTAGATATTGTAGTCTTCCAATTATAGATATGTACTTCTTTTTCTCAATAGTAGGTGTCTCATCCTTTGTAGATAACTTGTGCCTAGTTACCATAGGTGTTCCAACTAGTTTACATTTTTCCAAACCAAACCTTTTTAGTAGATCTTTCAAATACTTAGTTTGAGAAATAAAGATTTCTTCTTTGTCCTATACAATTTATAATCCTAGGAAGTATTTCATCTCTCCTATCATACTCCTTTTAATATCCTTATATATTTCTTCTGCAAACTTGTCACTTTCATCATCATCTCCTCCAAATATGATATCATCAACAAATATTACCAAAATCATCAATCCATCATCTATTTCTTTCTAGTATAGATTATTGTCTGCCATACCTCTAATAAATCCAATTTTTGTTGAATGCTTGTTCAACCTTGTATATCAAGTTCTGGGTGCTTTCTTTAATCTACATACTATGTCCTTATCATCTGTTAAAGGAAAACCTTCAAGCTATTCTATGTATAGCTCTTCTTCAAGTTCTTCATATAGAAATGTTAACTTGACATACATTTGATACACTTTGAATTTCTTAAATCCTATATCGGCTAATAATAAGCTGACTACTTCTATTCTTGCCACAAGAGCATAGGTTTTGTCATAGTCTATTCCTTCTATCTATGAGTAAGTTTTACATACCAATATTTCTTTGTTCCTTACAACTTCACCTTGTTCATTTATCTTGTTCCTAAATACCCTTTTTTTTCCTATGGCATTCTTGTCTATTGGTCTAGGGACCAATTCCCATGTCTCATTCTTCACTATTGATTAAATTCTTCTTTCATAGCTTGCTTCTAATAGTCATGCTCACATGCTTCATCTACATTCTTTGGTTCTACTTGAGATATCAAACATAGTTCTTCATTGATTCTTCTTTTTGTCATCACACCTTTATCTTTGCATCCAATGATCTATTCTGGTGGATGATTCCTTTTCATATTTTTACCAAAAGTAGGAGTTGTTATCTCAACTCTTAGCTCTATTGAAGGTTCCAAGATTTTTTCCTACCTTTTCTCTCTTGTATTCTAAAAATAATTATTAGTCTCAAAGAATACTTCATCATTCTTTGGTTTAGTAACAACATTCTCATCATCAAAATTGTAATCAACTAGTCTTTCTTGTATTTTTAATTTCTCATCAATTCTTACATTTTCACTCTCAACAATAGTCTTAGTTCTCAGATTCTAACATCTTTAAGCTCTATTTTTCAATGAATAACCAAGAAACATACCTTCATCATTTCTAGCATAAAATTTTCCAACATTGTCATCTCTTTTGATATAAAATTTTTTACCAAAATTTTGAAATACTTAAAAATAGGTGAGTGACCAAACCATAGTTCATAAGGGGTCTTGGTTCTATCTTTCCTAACTTGCATTTTGTTCATAGTGTAGACTATTGTATTCATAGCTTCTCTCCAAAAAATCTTGGATACATCATTCTTAGCTAACATAGCTCTTGTTGCTTCTATTATTGACCTATTTCTTCTCTTTGCAATGTCATTTTTTTTAGGGGTTCTTTGAGTTGATAATTATCTTTTTATTCCATTAGCTTCACAAATGATGTTAAACTCATTTGAATTAAACTCTCCTCCTCTATCTAATCTTAAAAATTTAATCTTCATACCTGATTCATTTCAACTCTATTTTTGAATATCTTGAACTTATCAAATGCCTTAGATTTTTCTTTAAGAAATGCAAACCACGTCATTTTAGGAAAGTCATCAACTAAAATCATGAAATACCTTTCATCATAGAATCTTTTAGTTTTCATAGGACCACTAATATCTGTATGTACAATCTCTAACTTTTTTGTAGTAGTTAACTTCTTGCTAGGAAAAGAAGTTCTAGGATGCTTTGTTAGGACACACTCCTTGAAAATTATGTTAGTAGGCTTAACAATGTTAGGCATGTCTCTAACTACAACCATACTACTAGTTCTCACAATTCTATCAAAGTTTATATAACAAAATGTCTTATTCCATAACCAACTGTCATCTACGTTAACAACCAAACACGTCATTTCAATTAGATTTAATTGAAATACATTACCTCTAGATCCAGTTCCTATTCTAATTACCTTTTCATCTTTTTCTTTGATCATGCATGTCTTCTCTATAAACTGTAACTGGTAACCTTTATCCACTAGTTTTCCAACACTTAGAAGATTGTGTTTCAAACCATTAAGAAAATATACATCCTTAGTGTTAGTCTTATTGTCAAGAATTATAGATCCAATACCTTTAACATGGCATGCTCCATTGCTTCCAACTCTGACAATGCCTCCACCATGACTTTTGAAGTCAACAAACTTGTTTATATCGCCAATTGTATTATGTAAACAACCAATGCCAATTATCCAATTAGATTTCTTTTCAACATATGATACCAAAGCCATTTCCTCTGGACTTTCTTCTTTAATAGCTACAAATCCTATTTCATCACCACCAACACTTATTTTTTGTTTATCAAAATCATCTTCTTCATTTGCATACAAACACTCTCTATCTATTCTAGGTTTGAACTTTCCTTTATACTTTTTATCTCTTTCAGAACACTTAGATCTATTAAGATTAATGTCAGATAGAAATAATAATCACATGCAAATATAACTAATATCAAAAAATATTAGTTCACACATAAGATAATAGATCACAACACCTTCTCAATATAATCATCCTGAGATAATGTCAATTTCTTGTTTTTCCTATCTCTACAAAACTTCATACCAAGGATTTTTTTTGTTGCCACCAGATCCTTCATAACAAATGCATGTTCTAACTAGTGTTTCAGCCCCTTAATGTGATCCATGTTAGACCAAGCTACAAACATATCATCAACATATAAACATAAAATAGTGTAGCTATCATCATCCAACCTGTTGGTTTAATTTTTCACATTTTAGAAATTATGGGAAAATTTAATGAAAAATCATTTTAGTCTTTAAGACTTGCAAATTAGGGCTTTGTTCCTTGTTTTTTTTCAAACCCTTAGATTGCCCTAGTTTTAGAAAACCCTCAAAGTATTTTAGGGAAAATGTTTTAATCATATACCATTTCACTTAAGGAAGGGCTTGTGCAAGCATGAGTTCATTTTAATTTTTTTTAAACCTTATGTGGTCGTGATTGGTTTGCAAAATGTCTCTAATGGCACAAAGTTTTATAATCGTTGATCTTGTTCAGATCAACAGTTAGCACATGCCCACAATTTTGAGATGCAGGTTTTTAAAATAATGCGGGCATGCGACTTGGTGACACGTAGCTCTCACTTTTCTAAATTCCATTGAACCATAAAAGAAATCATAATTGTCAGAAACTTTTGTAGGTTTGTCAGTATTTTTGTGCACATTCTAGATTTCCTGCGATATCATTGGTTGAATTACCACAAGAAGGAGATGCTCGTCAGATAAATAATGCAGGGAAGAAAAAATTGGATAGGTGGCATAGTCTGACAAGATGGGCTTGCCATTCTTAAAGATGAAGTTGAAATATCTTCTGTGGCAAGTGGTGGACAAGTTGGAATGGTTGGACATTATTATTCATCACTTTGGCTAATGTGGTGATAAGGATAACTGATTCTATAACTATTGATCTATCAATGATCAAAGGCCAGCACATGCCCACAATTTGAAGCTGCATAAGAGATAAATAATGTGGGCAAGCAATTTTTTCATGAGTAGCAATGTGGGGTAGGGTAATTGTAATTGTATGCTGCAATGTGCCACATAGTAAAATGATTGTTGATGTGTACTACCAGATGTGCCACTAAGGAACTTTGACTACTGAATGGAAGTGAAGTCTTATTAGCCATAGATCTTTGAATGATTTATATTTAGTGCAATCCCACATTATGAAGATGCAAGTTGGATAAGAAAAGCAAGTATGCATGTCACAATGGGGCCAAATCACACAATGTGGTTTGCCACTTGGGCTTAGCTGAAAATACTTATGATGTGGGTGTGGAAAGTGTCAAAAATTAATGCAATAGTCAGATAGGTCAGAATGCACAGATTGAAAGTAGTCATTTCATTGGTCCAAGTGGATGATGTGAGCATAGGATGTAGAGTTGTTTCTGATCATTGATCTTATCTTGATCAATGAAGGGCACTTGCCCGCCATTTGAACTTGAGTGAAGATTAAACAATGTGGAAATGCACCATGCAGACACATATCCATGGTGACATCTAAAATTTTAACTCAAAAGCTCTGCAGGGTATAATCAATGTAGTCATTGATCTTTTTGAAGATCAATGACTGGTGCAAGCCCACAATTTGAAGATGCTCATTACATAAGAAAAGTGGGAATAAGCCAACACGACACATGGAATAAATGATGTCAAGTACCTACTCGCTCAGAAGAAGATATGGGATCTGTTGGCATGAAATGTTGTCAAAAAGAATGAATTCATATGGTGGTTTCCTATTTATCAATCTAGCTAACTAGATTTTTTTCAAAAGTGGATTAATTTGATCGTCGATCTTGTCTTGATCAATGAATGGTGCTTCCCCGCAATTTTAAGATGTAAGAAATTTAAGGAATGTGGGCAAGCACTATTGTGACACGTAGCCTTATTTTTGAAAGCCATAAAGCTTGTTTCCTTTTAAATCAGAGCTGTCTGATCTAGTGAAAATCTACGAATAAGATTCAAATTTGATTGCAATTTGGAGGTAATGGTTACTGAGAGAAAATATGATTCAGATTTAATGCATGCGATTTCAATGTATGAAAAGAACTCACGATCTCACCATTAATGAATTACCAAGGCACAAAAAGAATATCAAGGCATACAAGATTCTCAGAGCCAGGGCATGAAAATTCCTATCTAGCACTCCAGTAAAATTGCAGAGAATATCACATAGTGTAAAAGTGCAAGTTCCAGTGGGTAAGTACTCTGTGACTTTCTAAGAAATTCAAAGTATCTACTGTTGTGAAATTTCTAGGGTTTTTATTCAAAATGCCTCCCCGAAAAGAATTCACTAGGCGAACGGATTATTTGAAATTTTTTGTACATGATGATTTTCTTGAACAATTCCCCTTATCAATACATGAAATAAATAAGGGGAGGGAACTCATTCCAAAACATCCAAGAGTAATTGTATTATAAGGGTTTTACAACAAATCTTATTGGATAAGAGATGCCCAGGTTTCCATGGGGGGTCCTGGAGTTGTTTAAGAAATGGTTTTTAGAGTGAAAACTAGACACTCCTATGAGCAATGCATGGGAGTTTGATATTGGTAAATTAACAGTCCCCACAGTTTTCTTTGATAGTGATTTATTGATGGATCTAGAAAATAAATATGATCCAATTACAGGGTGGGTAAAAAATCATTCTGAATTCAATCTGTTTAGGGTTTATCATGAATTATTTAGTGAGGTTTTCGACCTCAATCCTAACCATGTCGTACATGAAGCTATTGACCTAGATGACCTTCAAGCAAGGTATGATGCACAAAGGATTTACCTAAGAACAAGGCCACTACAAGAGCATGCTACTAAAATTAACACTTTTCTTGTGATTATAGCCAGTACCCAAGAGCCATTGCTAAGAAGGCATTTCAACCCTAGAGCTCAAGCATTGCATTTTTTCCTTTGCAAGATTTTTGGGATGGATGAAGCTGATCAAATCCCAGGCTCTATTGTCCTTGTCATGGCTCAAACCCTCCAATTTGGGATGAGCACTATTCTGAATTTTGCTACTTTTCTTATGAAAGAGATTCACCATGGTCTAGTAGGGATAGCAAGGGGAAAAGTGGGAAAACCATTCTGCTAGTATTCATTTCTCATGCATGTATACTTGTATAAGGGATTCACCTTTTTCTCCAAGGGTATGGAGCTAGAAACAACCAGGGATGGAGAAAGGAATCCAGTGCACTTGTGGAGTGTAGATATGACTTCAAAAGCTATAGATGCTAGCTATGTGAGATTTGATAGATACTTTGCTTCAAAGCTTAGGTCGCTCTTGAATGGTGATAGCCCTAGAATTCCACAAGCATTGCTGGAATTGGTTAGACCTAAGGACCATGCACAAGGACTGTTGGTTAGTCATAATTGCAGAGATATAATCCCTTGTAATGTTTCAACTCTAATAAGAGTATATGGTTTTGTGGGAAAGCCACATGTGTTTCCCTTTCATGTGCCCTTGAAGATAGGGATCATTGAGCTCTTATGGCAGATAGGCACTATAGATGAGAGGGAATTGTCTAAGAAGGGCACCTTCTTTCCAATTGTTACTGTAGTGCATGATTTTGTCTTTGTTAGGAAAGGGTGGAAGAAACTTAATTTGTTTTTGGATAGATATAACATGGCAGAGTCTCATGCAAGATTCATTGATCCTGAAGGATCCTTGACCTCTTAAGAGAGAGGGTGAAAGCTTCTCATATGGTATATGAAGTTTATTATCCAGAGGATATAATTAGAAATGTTTTCACAATGCAAGAGCAAGAATTGAGGAAAGAAAAATGGATAGCATTTAGCAAGACCCTAGAATTTATTAATGCTTTTAACTCTTAGTATGACCCATTGAAAGATAAGGAATACTGGGAATATAAAATGCAAGCATTAATGAATAATTTTTCTTTGATCATCTAGACCATGAATGAGAAGAAAGCCATATATGTAGAGACACATCCAGACAAGGCTATAGAGGTATAAAGAAGGATAAGTAGTAGAAATGTGGTGGCTCTTGGCCAATATACATTGCAAAGAAGGATAGGTTATTTCATGATTCAAAATGTGCAACATGCACCCCTTCATTAGAAGCCAAGGTCAAGAAGTCCATCTGCAACCAGCTCTCCAAAAAGACAAAAATCTGAGTAGGGGTCTTCTTCTTCTCAAAAAGAACAACACTCCCAAATCCAGTCCCTAATCTAGATAGACGACGAAGCATCTCTAAAGGAGTAGCTTAGACAAATGGGCAAAGAAGGGGATGTGATTGTTACTTCTACAGATTTGGATGTTGGAGAGCCACAAGAACCACCTACAACTTCCTTGGACCTAACCATTGCTGATTACCAAGGTAAGGAAATTGATGCAATAGTTGCCCAAGCTTCTGAAAGGTTTATCAATGATGAGAATTTTGAAAAGTCTAGGGATTTTACTCAGTTTTTGTGGAGATTAAACATGGGAAATTTTGAGAAAACCTATGAGAAAATCAAAGCTGAGCAATCAGACAAACCTGATTTAGATATTAAGGAAGAGGTAAAATCTAAATTTTTGAATGATTTTGCCTAGTTTACTCCTGATGTTGGGAGGAAAATAGTTAGAAAGTCAGGAGTCCTCCTTCTATTGGAATGGGATATAGAAAATGCCATTATTTTTTATTCAGTTAGGAAACAAAAGGATGTTCAATTGAGGACTTTTGAAGAAATACTACAGGCTCATAGAGGAGTCAAATTTAGTGATGACCACCAAGCCCTTGTTATATGGTCCATGGAAAAAAGGGAAAATACCAGAATGAATGAGATTCCCACTACAGAGCATACTAGTGCATTGATAGTTTTCAAGGCTAGTGAGGTAGGCAGTAAATAGATAATAGGTATGGCATTAGAAATGCTAAAATTTGGTAGTGTTGTATTTGGCCAAGAGGAAGATAGATTTGCCCAACTCAATGCTAGATTTGAAGAAGTGTTGAAAGCATATGAAGAGAGGGGTATGAAGATACAATCCTTAGAAAATAAAGTAAATCAAATGGAGAAGCTCCTTGGGAAAAGAAAGGTAGGAGAATCTAGTAGACCAAGGATTGTATACCCTCCTAGGCCACCTATTGAACCTTTCAAGTCTACTCCAATTATTGAGGTACCTGATACCCCTAAAAGGCCACAATTCTATACTACAGAGGATTTTGAAGAGGAGAAGAATAAGTTGTATGTAATGCATGTAGAGCTTAACAATCAGCATGAGGAAAAATTGAGGTAGGGTATCATGTATTTAATAGACATGATAGAGTGGCCCACATTTTTGATCAATTATCAAGGATTTCAGCAATCAGGGATGAATTGAGGCAAAATGAAGCTATATTCTGACCCATTATATAGAAGTGGATAGAGAGAAGTTTAGATATCACTGCTATGTGTATATCTATTATTCATCTAACATATCATCAGATAGAAGGAGTTTTTGATTTACTAAATAAGTTGCAAGGTTTTGATGATTAGAAAGATTCTTTCTATAGAATATTAACTAATTGTTTTTCCAAGTATTTTGCAAAAAAATTTGATTTATTCCCTTGTGTTCTAAAGTCAGTTGATAAAATAAAGGAGAAGGAAGAATAGAAGAGGGGGTTAGATGAAGCCTCCTGTGAGAGAATAAATAAGGTTATAAATGAAATGGGCCATTTGTTGTGGGAAATGAAAAATGAGGAGTTGGTGAAAGTATGGTTATTCTATAATATCATCAAAAAAGATTTTGTTGATTTAGAGGCAAATGAAAATTCCTTAGTAACTGTACAAAGAGAAATTATAAATTTTGATTGGCTAGAGGACACTATTTACAATAAATGGATGGAATAATTTATGTCGACAGAATAGACAAAAGGAGATGATGAGGTGGAAGATGATGACAAAGAAGACGATACAAAAGTAGAAGCCACCTCTACTTCTGATGATAAAGACAAAGAGGATCCTCAGGTAGTGGGAGATGACTCATTAGTATCACATTTGATGGCCACCTATCCTAAGGAACCAGAACACTAAAAGAACTCGATCAAAGTATTCTTGTCTTTCTAGACAGAAATAACAGAAATGGGCCCACAAAGGAAGGTTCAATGTATTAGCCTTTCTATTATTTTCATTTTGTCTTTTGTTACAGGTGTATGTAAAAAACTTTTTGATAGACACCTATCAGTCACATTTTCCCTTTGCTTGTTGCAACTCGTGCCTATATAAGTGAGTTTTCAAGGCAATGTGAGGGTCCAAATTTTGTATAATTTTAAGTCTTTGAGAGAATACAATCGGTCCAATAGTGTGTAGCTATTTTGAGTTTATTTTCGAGTTGTACTTTCCAAAGATATATTGAAATGACAGAACCAAAAAGTTTTTTTGGGCTGCCCTTTGAATTCTATTGGTCATTGTATTAGTCATCTGAAAAGATAATAGAAAGGGGTATTTACACTATATTTGTGTCATCAATTTGTATCTCCTTCTTATGGGTTTGTTTACTTTGAAGTCATTTTAAATAAGGTTTAATTTGGCTGAATGCAATCTGGATGGCTTGTATGCTGATATCAATGTTACTTTTAATTCAAGGAATTATACAAATGCTTCAATGAATCAGTAGGCTTTATGAGTTTATAGAAAGGATACTTCATAAGAATGGAAATGGGTGATTACAATAGATTAATTCATTTACAAATTAATTGAATTAGATCTCCCACCAATATTCAATTTTCTGCCCAATGGATAAGGTATTGGTCATATAAGTCAGAAGTGAACAAGGGTAAATTATGTTGCTACATATCATAACAACTATAAAATCAAAATCATTTTTCATTGAATTTTATTCAAAGTTATAAATGCTGGTCAATACTTGTTTATATATATTCTTTGAGTCTTAGGTAGCTACTATTTCCAAGAATATTTGTAAATCCTAGGAGAATTATGACCAGATTTGCAAATAAGGGATGCATACAGGCTTGAGAATATTGAAAGAATAGAAGCAAACTGCTTATGTGTTAGTGGGTAATAGATGAGAATCAGAATGAAACTAAAAGAATCTCTACACAATAGTTTGCATTAGAGTTATCCCTAGGTACACCCACCTTGGTTTAGTAGAGCCAAAAAAGTAGGAAACCATCATTTGGTTTTGTTGAAGTTGGGTCCAAATAGTTTACTCATGTAGCTGATAATAGGAATTAGTTGATCCTTAGGTTATATGAGTGTTAGCATTTTGGTATTGAACATTTTGTTGTTTAGTAGTTTTCAAATACCAACAAAATGGTGACTCTGCTAGGGAATTACACTTAGTATTATCATAAATAGTGAATTATTAGAGATTTGTGTCCCCTTGGGTAGAGTTGCAAGTTTTTATGCTAAATTTTCTTGTGGATTTGGAATTTGTATACATTTTGCCTGAGATTTTCAATAAAGGATTTATCATTTGTTTAGTTCTTTTTCCCATTCTGATAGAGTGGGTGGTGACTCAAAAGGTTTTAACCGATGTCAAAATTAAGAAAATTGTTGTCTCAAATTATGGAAAATAAGAGAAATACACGGGCAAATGAGAGGAAAAACCTAGCCATCAAACTACAAACTCATCTCCCTCCTAGAGGAAGACAAAATTGGGCTATGAAGGGAAACCAGATATAGAAAGGAAGCTATTTATAGGAGCAAGTTGTAGGTAAAGATAATGCTCACCATTCTACTATTGAAATAGTGCCTTTCTCCAAAGGCCTAAGATCTCATCCAGTTTTGTCTGAGATGATTTCTAGAATACCTTTGAAATGATATGTCAGGAGAAGATTGTGCAACCATATATATTTATTCTTGAGGGTAGGACTAGTAATGATCTTTTCCAACATAGTACAAACACTTTCATGTCAGATTATTCCCCTAAAAAGGTTAGACCTAGACACTTAGAACCTAAAAGTTTTAACGATGAGAAAACATTTGGGTCTGAGTTTAGTATCCCGGATCCTGATGAGAATGAAATTTTGAAAGCACAGCTTGCTAAGTAAGAAGCTATAAATAGGAGATTTCAAAAGGAAAGGGAAGAAGTTATTATAAAGAACTATGAAGAAAAACAAGAATTACTAAGGCTAATTACTACTCTAAAGAAGAAAAATGAGATAGCAACTAAGGCATGGCAAGAGTAGAATTTGTTGGAAACTCAGAAAATGAATCTAGAGGGACCTATAATATAGAATGTTAAGGACTATACTACCCTAGAATTTGATAACAATAGGATAAAGAATATGGAACTTGTTGCAGTAGCTAAGGATAAAGGAAAACAAAAGGAGATTGGTGTTAAGATCAATGAGTGAGTAAAGGCAATTTAGATCCATGATTCTATGTCATTTTTTGATATTGAATTGGAAAAGAGAAGGAACAAAAGGGATGCTTTGGCCATGAAATTGGAGATTGTAGAAAATGAGGCTACTATAGCTGAGATGAACAATAAGATCAAATTCTTGGAAAATACCAAGAAGTAGTCTACAACTCTACCTAAAGATAATGATGGATCTAATGATGCATACCAGAAAATTACTAAGGCACCTTTTTCTTTCTTGTCTTCACCTTCACAAAAAGTAGATCTCAAAAAATCTACTGGTGATGCTAGCACTAGTAACCTTATGAGTAATAATAAGAAAGATAGTGCTAATCAGCTTAAGATTGATGTACAAAGGAGACCTATCCACTTAGAAGGTTACAAGCAAATATGTTTTGATGGGATCCCTAGTTTTCCTAATCCTATACCACAAGAAATGAGGAAAAGATTGCCTAAATTTGATGGAAATAATGCTATCTCTTTTGAGGATCATTTGAGGAGTTTTTTTTGATATGATGAGTGATTATGAGGTTGAAGCTGAAGATGTCATTATGAAGTTGTTTTTTTAGTCACTAATTGAAGATGCTAGAGAATGGTTCAAGAGACTCCCTGAATTATCTATTGTTGATTGGAAGGTTATTGAATATTGTTTCAAAGAGAAATATGGTGACAAGAAAAATCAAAGCAATATTTTGAGTGAATTCAATAATATTAAGAAGTTGGCTAATGAATTTGTCACTGAATTTAACACTAGATTCTAGAAAAGGATGTACAAGATGATGCAAGCCATGAAAATTGATGACAAGGTATGTTTGATTACTTATCTAAATGCTTGTGATGGTAAAATGGCATACCAACTTAGGGATAAGGAGCCTAGGACTTTAAGAGGTGCTTTAAGAATTGCCATCAATATAGAAAATAATTTAAGAATTTCAAGAAGGTTAGAAAGTAAAAGAGATGATCCTAGGTTATTTGGGAATAAGGGAAATAGAAAGGAGGAACATAAAGCTACTGGAGGGAAAAAGAAAGAGCCTAGTGAAATGGGTCAAATTCTAAATGCTATAAAAGGTTTGAATCTTCCTCAGGTAAAGAATGATAGAAACCCCACTGAAAATAGGGTCCCTTACCAATCAAATTTTAGTAGACAAAATAGATTGTAGAATTTCCCTTATAAAACTACTTGAAAGGATGGTCAGCCTAATGGTCCTCCCCCCAAGAATGCTAATAACAAAGTGACCCTTGATCCTTTATCCAAAAACTCTATAAATTTGGTAGATGATCTTGAATTCACTACTGAACCAACATCGTGTTCTACTTGTCAACTACATCATGCCCCTGAATATTGTGTAGTAGCTTTGTCATTTTCTAGAAATCAAATTGTAGTGGAAGAATGTCAGGAGCATGAAGAAAACCATAATGATATAGGGTGTAATATGTTTGACTCACATTTTGAATCTTCTGATTGTGAAGACTATGATAGAGATATAAATGAGCAAAGGCAATTTCAAAATAAGATGCAGCAACAAGTATTTGTTGATGAGAGTGATGTTGAAGACAATGTGTTTAACATGGTGAGTACTAAAGAGGAGGTGACATTAAGGAAGCCCTCTAGGGATGAAATTGATCAAATTACTACTAACATGATAGCTCAAGTGCAGATTAGGAACATGACTTAGAAAGAGGATAATGGCAAGGTGGCTAGTGTGTTTATAAAAGGTGTTAATCTTAAAAAGGGGGAAGACATGAAGCCTAAAGATATTCCCATTGTGAAGGGTAAAATTAATAGCAAGAAATGGAAACCAAGGAAAATAAACACCCCTAAGACTATTGAATTTCCAAATCATGCTACTGAGAAGTTAGATCAGAAGGTACCAAAAATAACCACAAAAAATGGCAAGAATCATCAAGAGGTTGTGAACATTTTGGATAAACAAATTGAGAAAAAGAGTATGATGATTGATGATTCCTCTAATTCTTTTATAGACATGACCAATGTATTATCACAAATCACTATCAAAGTCCCATTGTTTGAATTGTTAAGAATCCCTGAACACCGAACTAAAGCCATGGCATGGTTGAAAGACACTAATATAAAAGTAAGACATGATTGCAATGAAAATCATCATCCCAAAGAAAGAAATAAGGAAGAAATGAGAGACAAAGAAGATGAAATAGTTGTGTCTCAAATTCCTCAAATGTTTTTGGATAGTTCTGTCAATGAATGTTTAGTAAATGTGGAACCATTTTTCCTGAGTATCTTAGTGAATGGTAAGACCCTAAAAAATTGTATGATTGATTCTAGTGCCTCTAACTCTGTGATTCCTTTTGAAATAATGAAAGAATTGGGTCTCAAGGTTGATACTACTCAGGGAAGATGTTGTGCCATGGATAAAAGAGAAGTGACAGTCATAGGTACTATAAACTCTTTGCCATATAGATTAGTAGCCTGCCCTGATAGAGAACTTACTATGAGCATATTGGTTGTTGACATTCCACCTCAATATGGCATGTTATTATCAAGAAAGTGAAGTGCTGCTATGGGTGGAAGCTTATAGTGTGATTTGTCATTTGCTACTTTTAATATTGAGGGGAATCTGATAAAGGTCAATAGGGAGCCTAAAAGTATATACATGATAGAGGAAGATGTAGAATATAATATGACAAATTTTGTGGACACAGATGTTAATGCATTTAGAGCTGAGGTCCTAACTTTGAGGAAAAGAAAGCAAAAATCCCAAATAGAAATGGAAGTTGATACAATGTCAAATAAAGGTGACTTATGGGCAATGTTCTTTGACAGTGCATATTGCAAAGATGGAGCAGGTGCAGGTATTTTATTGATTTTTTCTGCTAGTGTAGCTTACAAATTTTCTTTCACATTGGATTTACCTTGTACCAATAACATAGCAGAATATGAGGCTCTATTGTTAGGACTTATACTAGCTCATAAACATGGGATAAAATGTTTACATGTGATAGGGGACTCTGAGTTAATTGTATCCCAAGTGAGAAGTGTTTATGTGTCAAAGAATTAAAGGTTAAAATAGTATAGAAATGCAGTATGGGACATGATTGAGTGCTTTGATGCATTTGGGATAATTTGGAAGGATAGATCTAACAATAAGATGGCAGATTTGCTGGAAAATATAGCAATAAAACTTGATGATATTACATTTGCTAGTATATCTAAAATTGAAACTTAGATCAGGCCTTCTGTTCTTGACAATATCCAAAGTTGGCAGGTATTTGACAATGATAAAGATATTTTAAGGTTTTTGAATTGTGAGTATATGTTATCAGGACAAGAAATTGATTGTGCAGTATATGTAGAGAATATAGATGGAAAAGATACTATTTTTGGACAAGAAGTTGTGCAATTGAAAAAAAATAAAATACCAAAGGGTTTAGTTGTCTTGGAAACTATTTTTGACAATCATGATAGATTTCAAATGGATACTAGTGAATATAATGCTACGGATTTGGAGGAGATAAATTTGGGAACTAAAGAAACCCCTAAGAAGGTATATATTGGTAAAAAATTGTCTCCTAAGATAAGATAGGGTTTGATAGGTCTGCTAAGGAAATATAGACATGAGTTTGCATGGTCATATGATGATCTAAAGGCCTATAGGGAAGATGTATTTCAACATGAAATCCCTTTGAAACTAGATGCTAAGCCTTTCAGACAAAAACAAAGGCCAATAAATCCAACCTTGGCTCCCAAAATGCAAGAAGAGTTAATCAAGTTAAGAGATGTTGGGATTATAAAGCCTATCAGACATTCTTCTTGGGTATCCAATCTAGTACCAGTAAGAAATAAAAATGGAGATATAAGGTTATGTGTTGATTTTAGGAATCTCAACATATCTTCATTAAAAGATAATTATGGTTTACCAAATATGGAAGCCATGCTACAAAGGGTCACTAGTTCATAATTGATGTCTATGATGTATGGGTTTTCAAGATATAATCAAGTGGTTGTCAAAGAATCAGAATAGTTTAAGACTGCTTTCACCACTCCATGGGGTACATATGTTTATGTCAGGATTCCTTTTGGGATTACTAATGCTAGAGCTACTTTCCAAAGGGCCATGGATGTGGCTTTTGCTGATATTATTGACAAATTTTTGGTTGTGTATCAGGATGACCTTACTGCTTACTCCAAGGATGAAAATGATCATTGCATGCACCTAGAAAAGGTATTTATCAGAGCCCTTAAATATGGAATATCTTTAAACCCAAGAAAATGTAACTTTTGTGTCACTGAAGGAAAATTGTTAGGACATCTAGTTGGCAAGCATGGAGTAAGGATTGACCCTGAAAGGGTAGAAGCAATAGATAAGATTCAGAAACCCAAGAGTGTGAAAGGCATCCAATCATTTTTTGGACAGATATATTTGTAACAAATTTTGCAAAAATTAGTAGGCCCATATCAAGAATGCTAAAGAAAGGATCTAAGATATAATGGGATGGTGAACCTAGCATTACATTTCAAAAAATTAAGTAAGCTATTAAAGATGCCCCTGTTCTCAGAGCTCTTGATTATGAAAAACCAATGCATATATTTTCTTTTGCCTCATTTCACATTGTGGCTCCATTACTGTTACAGAAAAATGAAGAAGGTTATGAACAACCAATTGCATTCTTCAGCAAGTCATTGCAAGTAGCTGAACTAAATTATGATATTAATGAAAAATAGGCATATGCATTGGTCAAAGGAGTGAAGGCCTTCAGATGTTATTTAATGGGGGCTACAACTTTTTTCCCTACTGCTGCTATGAAAGATGTTTTCTCACAACAAGAGGTATATGGTAGGAGGTGTAGGTGGATCAATTGAATACAAGAATTCAATATTGACATCCAGATTACAAAATTGGTCAGAGGTCAAGGTTTGGCCAAGTTGATGACAGAAGTAAATCTAGAGGTAAACCAAATTAATCAATTGGATGATAAGTGTAGAGAAGACCTCTATGATATGGACAACTCTGATTGGTACAAGGATGTGATTTATTATTTGCAAAATATGAAGTCCCCACTAGGACTAACAAAAAATCAAAAAAGAGATTTGAAGTTGCAGGCTATAAGGTACATTATAGTGCAAGGATAGTTATGGTGGAGAGACATGAAAGGAGTACTTTTGAAATGTGTAGATGAGACTAAGGCTGCTAGAATTTTGAAGGATGTGAATGAAGGTGTGTGTGGAGGTCATTACATGGCTAAAACCACAACCCACAAAGTCCTTAGATCTGGTTTTTGGTGGCCAACACTTTTTAGGGATGCTCATAAATTGGTTAAGACCTATGATACTTGTCAAAGATTTAGTGGAAAACTAAAATTTTCTGGGAATCTACCATTAAGACCTATAGAAGTATAGGCACCATTTTAGTAGTGGGGAATTGATTTCATAGGTGAAATCTCAAACAAATCTAGTGGTGGACATTCTTGAATTCTAGTGGCAATTGATTACTTCACTAAATGGGTTGGAGCCATCCCTACCGAGAATGCTACAAGCAAAGTGGCGATCAATTTCATCTTAAATAATATCATAACTAGATTTGGTTTCCCATAGAAGATAATAATTGATAATTCCATGTGTTTCAAATCTGATGAATATAAGGAGTTTTGTAGGAAATATGGCATTATAGAGTATACATCCTCACGTTATCATCCTCAAGGGAATGGTCAGGCAGAATCTAGCAATAAGAGTATACTAAAGATTATCAAGAGGATTTTAGGGGAAAACAAGAAGGCATGGGATTCAAAATTTCCATTGACAGGGTTACTATGAAAAAGGCCATTGGTTGTGCCCCATTTGACTTGGTTTATGGTGTACAGGCTAGACATCCCCAGAATAATCTAAAGGAGATTTATAAATTTATTCAGCTGTATGAAGATGATATCATTAATGAGATGCAACTTGGAATGGATGACATTAAATAGTTAGAAGAGACAAAACGATATTCCTCTATTTAGAATGCTAGGCTCCAATCATAGATGAAGCAGTTATATGATAAAAAGGCCATTGAGAGAAAGTTTGAAATAGGAGACATGGTACTGATGTGGAATGCTAGATTGGAAGATAAAGGAAAGCATGGTAAATTTAACCCAATTTGGCTTGGTCCATATAACATTTGTGATAGAAATGGAGAAGATTCATATTTTCTAAAGGATTCAACTAGAGGTATTCTTGAATTTTCAGTTCATGGACAATTCTTGAAGAGGTACTTTTCTTGAAGTGTCTATTTTCCATGAACATTAGTTTTAGGGTTTTCTAGTGTTTTTATAAATTATGTATATTTTGTAAATCCCTGTTAATAGTCTCTCTGTATAGTTTGGTTTCTTGTTTCTTGTTTCTTGACTCTGTGTGTGCTCTGTGCTCTCTAAAGAAGTTGTCATTTTTGCACCAAGTATGTGGTCTACTCTCCTAGCATTTCTAAATTCATGCATAGACTCAGGTAGTCTATAATCCCCAGATAGAGCCACTATTGGTCTGATTTTTCACAATTTAGAAATTATGGGAAAATTTAATGAAAAATCATTTTAGTCTTTAAGTCTTGCAAATTAGGGCTTTGTTCCTTTTTTTTTCAAACCCTTAGATTGCCCTAGTTTTAGAAAACCCTCAAAGTATTTTCAAGAAAATGTTTTAATGATATACCATTTCACTTAAGGAAGGGCTTGTGCAAGCATGAGTTCATTTTAATTTTGTTTAAACCTTATGTGGTCATGATTGGTTTGCAAAATGTCTCTGATGGCACAAAGTTTTATAATTGTTGATCTTGTTTAGATCAACGGGTAGTGCATGCTCTCAATTTTGAGATGCAGGTTTTTAAAATAATGTGGGCATGAAACTTGGTGACATGTAGCTCTCACTTTTCTAAATTCTAGTGAACAATAAAAGAAATCATAAGTTGTCAGAAACTTTTGCAGGTTTGTCAGTACTATTGTGCATGTTCTAGATTTCCTGCGATATCATTGGTTGAATTACCATCAGAGATGTGCCTTTATCACCAAGAATTATCAACCATAGATTTCTTTTAAATCAAGGGCTAGCACTTTCTCACAAGAAGGAGATGCTCGTCAGATAAATAATGTGAGGAAGCAAAAATTGGACAGGTGGCACAGTCTGACAAGATGGGCCTGTCGTTCTTAAAGATGAAGTTGAAATGTCTTTCGTGGTGAGTGTCAAACAAGTTGGAATGGTTGGAGATTTTTATTCATCACTTTGGTTAACATGGTGATAAGGATACTTGATTCTATAACCATTGATCTGTCAATGATCAAAGGCCAGTGCATGCCCACAATTTGAAGTTGCATGAGAGATAAATAATGCAAGCAAGCAATTTTTTGATGTGTGGCAATGTGGGGTCAGGTAATTGTAATTGTATGCTGCAATATGCCACATAGTAAAATGATTACTGATGTGTACTACCAAATGTGTTGGAATATTCACATAGGAATAATGCTTCTGAGAGGGGGGGGGGGGGGGGGGGTGAATCAGAAGTACTGTGCTTTGACCATTAAAACTTTTTCTTAACTGAAAGTAAATTGCATGCATATAAACATATCAAATAGTTATGAAAAACACATGAACATCACCACATAACACTTGAGATTTTGGTAACCCAAAAACCCTCTAGAAATAAGAAGGTAAAATTGAGGTGGGGATAATACCCACAAAAATTACTACAACAATAAGGTTTAACCACTTCTGATGGTCTGCCCTGTTAAAGGCCTACCCTATTAAAAGCTTTACTTTGTATCAATAGTGATATGATTAAAGGATTTCAAACACTTTACAAGAAGTGTTACCCTACTAAAGGATTTCGTCACCTATTTATAGGATTTACAAAATAGCTGCTAAGCTAACCTATTACCGTAGGTTTTTCTTTCTAATACAATTGCTAGAGAGTATTAGGTATAATAAACTTGATAGCTTACAATCCTTCGATTGCTGAATATAGGCACTTGATCTGCATTTTTTGATCTTGATCCTCTATGATCTGATACTCTTCACTCTGAGAATTAGTTTTCCTTGCACACCCTCATCCATCCACCATAGGGTTTAATGTGATTTCATCTTCCTTATAAATACATTCGAAGACTTAGGGTTAGGTATGGATCTATGATCCATATTGAATCTCTATTTCCCACTTATTCCTTGTACATTTACAATTGGTTGCATGCCTTCTCCATTTTTCTTATTGGCTGCATGTTGATTACATGGAAAATACAAAAGATTTGATCTTATCTTTTAATCCTTTGAGATTCATCATATGTCGGCCATAAAAATGATTTACATCTGAATTTGTAATGTTACAAACTCATATGTACATTCTGTGTTGCTCGGCACTTACTGATCTCTGATGCTCAACACTTATATTAAACTAGTTTACTCAACACTTGTTGTATTTCTATATTGCTTGGCATTGTCTATGACTCGACAATCAAATGTTACTCGGCACTTGTATCATGCTTGGCACCTGATCTTCACTTGGCACCTGAAGGCTACTGGGCACCTAAAGATCACTCGACATTTGAAGGCTTCCCTAACTCAACTCATGTTGTGGCTTAGCATACATGGTGTACTCAGCTCCAATGTAGAAAGTGATTAAGTGTGTTGGCACTCAAGTGTCAAAAACCATTTTGAGACTAACAATCTCCCCCTTTGACATGAGTGACAAAAATAATTAACGAACCTTATGAGTACATGTACTAATCTGCTTGGTATATACAGAGGTTTTTTAAAACCTTAATCAAAATTTGTAATGTACTATATATATATATCTCAAAAGTATTGTAACTCCCCCTGAGTTGATTGTGCCATTATCAATGCTATCTTGGTAACCAAAATTTTTGATGTTGTATATCATGCTCCACCTTTTTATCTTGTCTCCCCCATTTTTTTATTATCTCCCCCTTTTTATTATCTCCCCTTTTTTATTATCTCCCCATTTTTATTATCTCCCCTTTTTTATTATCTCCCCCTTTTTATTATCTCCCATTTTTTATTATCTCCCCTTTTTTATTATCTCCCCCTTTTTGACACTTATGTCAGAGGGTTTTAAGGGTTAAGACCATATTTCACCAAAAATGTGTTGTTTACCTCCATAATCATCCTAAGAACTACATCCCAATTAATGAAAGCAATTTCCAATGACTTATGCTGGAGGGCAGTCTCTGTAGCAAGATGAATAAGTCCTTCTAAAGTAGAAAGATTAGGGTCTTTCTTGAGAATAGTTTTAGCATAGACTTGTTCTTTGTGGAGGAATTCCAAATGTGGGGTTATAGAAGATTGGAGCTATAATAGTTTGGCCTTGATGGTGGCCTCTTCTGCTGTTAATACAGCTATCTCTTTCTGAGTGTGAAGCATCTGAGTAAAATGCTTCGCACTTTGAGCTAGATCTTTAGGTAGCTGCATGCTAGAAATATTCAAATTTCTCTCCAGGCTCATTATCTTTTGGCTAGTCTCTTGTGTGAAATATGAAAAGTCACACAAATTTTTGTATAATGAGAATATATTCTCAAGTACCTTTTTGACTTTCTCTATGACCTTTGCCAATTCAATCTGAGAAAGTGCTATTTCACTGGATATTTTCTCATTAACTTTTCCTTGAAATTTTCTTTCAGACCATTCCATGAGTTTTGCATTTGTTTCTAGGTTTGCATTTGTCACCTGTTCAACAATATCTAATAATTGTTCCATGATATGCTTTGACTCATCTAGTGACTAAATACTAAAAGCTTCCATAAATATATCTTTAATTTCATGCATTGTTTGCTTTTGTTGATACTCCTTTCTGAGTATCTCTTGCCTCTTTCTTCTATTTAGTGCTTCTTGCACCTTATTGATTTGATCAATGTTAATTGTTTTTGAGTCATAACTTGGTATGACTATCTTTTCATCTAGTTCAGGGTCTCCATAGTGAAGTACCCTTGCAATATTTGTAGAGCTTGATCCTAGTGCTGATATTTGTAAAGGCTTTTGTGAAGGAGTCCCTGAGGTAGGAAAATTTATCAATGTTTGTATTGCCTCTTGCTCTTTAGGGGTTTCTTCTATATTCTCCTCTTTTTTCTACCTTGATCAGTTATTGTAATTGTAGGAAGTGCACCTTGTATTTGTGTTGTAGGATCAGATGTAATATTTTGTCCTATTTGTTCTATTTCTTTATCTGTTGCTACACTTGGCTTCTAAATTGTGGTGTCAACTATGCATGTTGAAAATACTGTTGGCATTTGAAGTTGACCAGTAGTAGCTGTAGAGATGATGGAAGGTGGTTCTTGTAGATTCACCTTATCTCTAATTGTGTTTTCTACTAGTTTTTGTAGTTCATCCATACTGACCAATATTGGATCTATACATAATCTTGCTTGTTGTGTAGATTGGTCAAGGATTCTTTTGAGATCCTCTGTAGTTAATGGATTGATGTTCTGAGTAGAAGTGTCAAGAATAGCCTATATAGTTATTATTTCTGTAGGTGTGATGGGTACATGAGGAGTGCTAGAAGGTGGCATTTGTGTGTCTTCCACACTCTGATCTTGTTGCTACTTTTCCTCAGCTATTCCCATTTCAATTTTCTTTTGTGTCTCCTCCTATGTTTCTTTCTTTTCTTCTTCCTTCTTCTCATCTTGTTGTTTCTTTTCTTCTTCCTTCTTTTCTTCCCTACCTTGCTCTACTTCTATCTTCTCTTCTTCCCTTTTTCTTCTTTCTTCTAGTGGAGCAGAAGCTTCTTCCTTGTATTCTTCTTCAAGAAAATATTCTATCTTTTTGTACAAGTTCTTCCATGATTTGGTTGTTCTTTGTATAAGATCTTCCATTTTGTTTTGGAGAATGAAGAATGCCTTGTATTTAAGTGTAAACCTAGCATTGTGCCTTTTAAATGCTTTTTCTATTTGCTCCTTAGTCAAATCAGGCAGTATGCTTGCTAGGGTTGTTTCTCTCATCTCCTTTTCCATTCTTAAACAAAAATGCCATCTATCTTCTACAATTTTTTATAGTTCATCTGGTAATTGTCCATCTAGTTCAAGAGGGGTGTACTTGAACTGTGCCATCATTCCATAAATTGATTCCGCTATTCTATTATGTTCTTCTTTAGTGAACTTATTGAAATCAACTTTATTTATATTGCTTAAATCTCCATTTCCAATCTTTTTACATAATATATCAACTGAAGAATGACTTACCTTTTCAGATTGATCTTCTTCATCAATATCAAGTTGAGCTACATATCTTCTTCTTTTCCTAGGCTCATCCTATGTCTTCTTGATTGGTTTCTTCTTTGTTTCTTTCTCTTTAGCTTTTTGAGTAGAGGCCCTTGTTGTAGCTCTGGTTGTTGGCTTTTGGGGTGATGGCATGGCAGCTTTCTTTGGTTTGGGCTGAGCTAGAGGCTGATCTTTTGCTTTTCTTTTCTTTGACTCGACCTGGGTTAGTGCTTCCTTGGTTTCTTCTTCCTCAGCAACTTCCTCCTTGTCTTCACCTAGGCCTTGAGTTAGTTCCATTGGGCCTTGCTCTTGTTCATCCTCTTCATCATCATTGTCATCATCATCGTCTTCAACTTTAGTCTCTACCCCTTCACGAAATTGCTTCTTAATTTTTTTCATCAATTTATCTTTCTTTCTCAATGTGGAGGCAATTTTTAATTCCATATTTATTTTTGATCTTACGACATCATAAGTGCCAAAATGTGGGGTACTCTTATCTATTTCTTTTGCCAACAATGTAGTTATTGTTGCAGATGCTTCATCAATGTTGATTTCATAACCAAATGGCCTTAGCCATCTTACCCTTGGAATTGCAGCTTGAATGTAGGTGAAGTCAATATCAACTAAGAAACACATATCATTAATATGTTTTTCTACTAAAGAAATTGGTATTCTCACCCTTTGCTTCATGGATTTCTTGAAATCCTCAAAATAGCTTGTCATCAAAGTATCAAAATTTTCTCCCATTTGTTCTATATACTCATTTATTTGCGATATGATAGTCCTATCACTCCTCCATGTAATGTTTCCAAAAGAAGGAAATTCATTCTGAACATAAAAGAATATACAAACCAAAATTGCTCCAAATTTACATTGAGCACCCTTTGTCCTTCTTATGGCTGTTAGGTTTTCATTTATCTGTTGTAGTTGCAATTCAGCAAGATCACAAGTATGATCCTTTTTCACCAATTTGTAACCTACATCTACTACTATACATGGCACACTTTTGAGTCTACTGGATTGGTAAAATTTGTGGGCAATAACTCTAACAGCAAACTCAACTAGAGGATCTTGAATGGTATGAATAGTCATTCCTCTCTTGTTCCACTGAGCACCTGTATTCTTTTCAATGACCTCCTTGGATTCACTTCTCAAGGTCTTGTGCCGATCTAGGGTATGATATCCAGTTACCCTATGAATTATTCTTTTTGTTAATTTGACAGGGACATCTTCTAACCACGGACTACCATCATGAATTCTGCTCAATACAAGTCTAATCCACTTTGTCTTGAATGTGGTGGGAAAACTCAAAACTTGTGTCAAACCCTTCCTTTCAACAATTTTGTATTCTTCTTTCAATACTCCATCGACACATAGCTTTGCAAAGGCTTCTCTAATTTCCATGTCTCCTAGGGCTCCTATATTGCAATTGTAACATCTTCTTACATCCTGAACCATGAAAACGTTTGGGGGTATGCAAGAAAGGGCTTTGAATGGGTCATTTTTGTATGCCACTTCAGGAATAGGGAAAAATTGGGTTGCGTGACTTCATTAGACATTAGCTGGACTTCAAACAATTCTTTTTCTAGGGTTTTCTTGGAACTCAAAGTCATTTATATAAACTAGGGTTTCTTTTACACAAAAATATGAAACTACATAGCTCGGCACAAATGAAAATACCTCAAGATCGATGAAAATGCATTGTAAGAGGTTGCAATCTACTTGAAATACTAGATTCTCTATTATGAAGTTGCTCTATGCTCCTTGTCTCCTTTGCTTCTTGATCGCGATGAAGAAAAATGATTGAAATCACGATAATATACCCTATTTCCATCACATTAAATGCTCAACTGCAAACTCGACTTATGAAGAATTTTTAACATTACTCAGCTTGCACTACATTTCTATTTTACTCGACTTCCATAGGAGTTTATTAACTCAACATCAATCATCAACTCAGTCACTATTAGGAACTCAGCTTCCACTAGGATTTTAATCGACATCTAAAGATAGCTCGGCATCATCATTTAAAATTTTGTCTTGGCATCTTGTTTCAAGCATATTTGTACTTTGCATTGCTTCTTAATGATTTAGGGTTGATGTATGATACTTCCTTGTATGTATCAACCCCATAAACTCATCTTGAGATTAATTGGATGAGAAATGATCACTTGACCTTGTGGGTGAAGTGACCCTTTCATTGGATGTACTTGATTCATTATTTTTCTACCATGTCTTCTTCATGTTTTTTCTAATGTATTCCTCATCAATCTTTTCTTTGCCCTTGTTTGATTCAATTTTTGGTGCTTTTGACCTTGTAGGATAGTTTCTACTGATGTGAGCGATTTTTAGGCAACTGAAACATGTGGTTTGGCTTAGCCACCTACTATAATTCCCTCTGAAATGTATTTTTATGCAATTCTGAGGTATATGTCCATATTCCTGACAATAATGATAGCTATATCTGGTGTTGTAATCCCAATGGTACTGACTTTCATTTCCTTTTTTTTTTGTTTGTTGATTTGATGTCCACATAGGCTTTGATCTACATTCAAATTCTCTGTGTCCAAACTTCTTACAATTATGACAATGTCCATCAAATCTTTGTGTCCTTGTAACTTTGGATCTACAATCTTGTGTCATATGTCCTTGCATGTTGCACTTGTGATAGTAACTTTTGTTTTTGGGTGTGTTTTTCTGATTGATTCTTCTACTCCTGCAAACATTAGTAGTATGCCCCCTTTTATTACAGTAATGAAAAGTAGGTTTAGAATTATTACCTTTGTCACTCCTTTGTTCAACACTCTTTGATGATTCTCCAATTTCAGTGCTATTGTATCCAAGTCCTGATGTATCATAGGCTGATCTTGGAAATTTTATCAATTGTTCAAAGTACTTGATGGCTTCACTTGATTTGTTGAGATTCTCTGCTATCTCTTTTTCTCTGTTCAATTCATTTTATAGTTTTTCATTCTACATCTTCAAAGTAGAGATCTCAATATCTTTCATATTGAGTTCATGATGAAGATTCATCATTTGGGTGAGTGTATCCATCTGCATGTTTGAGATCTTTGTTAATTCAGTACATTTTTCTTCAAGTCTATTTGCAAGATTTCTTTTGTCATCTTCCATCATGACTTTATCCTCAAGTAATCTTTTCTTTTGTTTAGTGATTTCACATAACATTATGGCTTGAGATTCATGTTCCATCTTGAGAGATCTTATCTCATCTATTTGAACTTTATTTTTCTCCATCAGTTCTGCTATTGCTGCATCAAACTCTTTAGTGTCTCCATTGGTACACAGTTTTTTGGTATCAATCTCCTTATAGTTTATATCATTTTCAGCTATGGCTATATCCTTCCTTTTCTTCAAGGATTTTTTAAATTCCTCCCTTTCTTCCTCTACTTTGTGTACAGCCAATTGCACATCAATCACTTGATTATCAATAATCTTCCTAGGTTTGAAGACTTCCATCTTTAGATCTTTTTCTCCAAGTTGTTAGACTTCTTCTTGTGAGAACCTATTAGGTTTGATACCAATTGTTAGAATATTCACATAGGAATAATGCTTTTAAGAGGGGGGGGGGGGTGAATCGAAAGTACTGTGCTTTGACCATTAAAACTTTTTTTTAACTAAAAGTAAATTGCATGCATATAAACATATCAAACAGTTATGAAAAACACATAAACATCACCACATAACACTTGAGATTTTGGTAACCCAGAAACCCTCCAAAAATAAGAAGGTAAAGTTGGGGTGGGGATGATACCCACAAAAATTACTACAACAATAAGGTTTGACCACTTCTGATGGTGTACCCTATTACAAGAAGTGTTACCCTGCTAAAGGATTTCGTCACCTATTTATAGGATTTACAAAATAGCTACTAAGCTAACCTATTACCATAGGTTTTTCTTTCTAATACAATTGCTGGAGAGTATTAGGTATAATAAACCTGATAGCTTACAATCCTTCAATTGCTAAATACAGGCACTTGATCTGCTTTTTCTGATCTTGATCCTCTATGATCTAATACTCTTCACTTCTAGAATTAGTTTTCCTTCCACACCCTCGTCCATCCACCATAGGGTTTAATGTAATTTCATCTTCCTTATAAAGACATTTAAAGAATTAGGGTTAGGTATAGATCTACGATCCATATTAAATCTCTATTTCTCACTTATTCCTTGCACATTTACAATTGGTTGCATGCCTTCTCCATTTTTCTTATTGGATGCATGTTGATTGCATGGAAAATACAAAAGATTTGATCTTATCTTTTAATCCTTCGAGATTCATCATATGTCGGCCATAAAAATGATTTAATCTGAATTTGTAATGTTACAAACTCATATGTGCATTCTGTGTTGCTTAGCACTTACTAATCTCTGATGCTCGACACTTATATTAAATTGGCTTACTCGACACTTGTTGTATTTCTATATTGCTCGGCATCATCTATGACTCAAAACTCAAATGTCACTTGGCACTTGTATCATGCTCGACACCTGATCTTCACTCAAAACCTAAAGATTGCTCAGCACTTGAAGATCACTCAGCATCTGAAGGCTTACCTGACTCAGCTCATGTTGTGGCTCAACATACATGGTGTACTCAGCTCCAATGTAGAAAGTAATTGAGTGTGTTGGCACTCAAGTGTCAAAAACCATTTTGAGACTAAAAAAATGTGCCACTAAGGAAGTTTGACTGCCAAATGGAAGTGAAGTCTTATCAGTCGTAGATCTTTCAACGATCTATGTTTAGTGCAATCCTGCATTATGAAGATGCAAGTCAAATAAGAAAAGTGGGCATGCACCCTTACGATGCGTGTCACAATGGGGCCGAATTATGGAAGTATGCTAAGTCACGCCATGTGGTCTACCACTTGTGCTTAGTTGGAAATACTTATGATGTGGGCATGGATAGTGTTAAAAACTAATGGAATAGTTAGATAGGTCAAAACACATGAATTGAAAGAAATCATTTCATTGGTTCAAGTGGATGATGTGAGCATAGGATGCAAAGTTTTTTGTGATCGTTGATTGTGTCCTAATCAACGAAGGACACTTGCCCATAATTTGAACTTGAGTTAAGATTAAACAAAGTAGGAATGCATCATGTAGACACATGTCCATGGTGACATCTAAAATTTAACTCAGAAACTCTACAGGGTATAATTAGTGTCACAGTTGATATTTTGAAGATTGATGATTAGCACAAGCCCGCAATTTGAAGATGCTCGTTAGATAAGAAAAGTAGGAATGCGCCAGCATGACATGTGGAATAAATGATGTCAAGTACTTGCTCACTCAAAAGAAGATATGGGATCTGCTAGCGTGGAATGTTGTCAGAAGGCACAAATTCATATGAAGGTTTCCTATTGGTTAGTCTAGCTTACTAGATTTTGTTCAAAAGTGGATTAATCTAATTGTTGATCTTGTCTTGATCAACAAACGATGCTTCTCCACAATTTTAAGATGCAAGAAATTTAAGGAATGTGAGCAAGTGCTATTGTGACACGTAGCCTTATTTTAAAAGCCATAAAACTTGTTGCCTTTTAAATTAGAGTCGTCTGATCTATAAAAAATCTATGAATATGGTTCAAATTTGTTTGTAATTTGGAGGTAATGGTTATTGAGAGTAAATATGATTCAGATTTCATGCATGCGATTTCAATGTATGAAAAGTACTCACGATCTCACCATTAATGAATTACCAAGGTGCAGAAAGAATATCAGGGCATACAAGATTCTCAAAGCTAGGGCACAAAAATTCCTAGCTAGCACTCTAGTAAAATTACAGAAGATATCACATCGTGTAGAAGTGTGAGTTCTAGCAGGTAAGTACTCTATGACTTTCTAAGAAATTCAAAGTATCTACTATTGTGAAATTTCTAGGGTTTTTATTCAAAATGCCTCCTCGAAAAGAATTCACTGGGAAAACAAATTATTTGAAACATTCTATACATGATGATTTTCTTGAACAATTCCCCTTATCAGTACATGAAATAACTAAGGGGAGGGAACTCATTCCAAAACATCCAAGAGTAATTGTAGAAAAAGGGTTTTACGACAAAGCTAATTGGATAAGAGATGCCCAGGTTTCCATGCGAGGTTTGGAGTTGTTTAAGAAATGGTTTTTAGAGAAAAAACTGGACACTCCTATGAGCAATGTATGGGAGTTTGATATTGGTAAATTATCAGTCCCCACAGTTTTATTTGATAGTGATTTATTGATGGATCTAGAAAAGAAATATGATCCAATTACAGGGTGGTTAAAAAATCATTCTGGAGTCAATCTATTTAGGGTTTTTAATGAATTATTTAGTGAGGTTTTCAACCTCAATCCTAACCATGTTGTACATGAAACTATTGACCTAGATGACCTTCAAGCAAGGTATGATGCACAAAGGATTTACCTGAGAATAGGGCCACTGCAAGAGCATGCTACTAAAACTGGCACTTTGCCTATGATTACAGCCAGTACCCCAGAGCCATTGCTAAGAAGGCATTTCAACCCTAGAGCTGAAGCATTGTATTTTTCCCTTTGCAATATTTTCGGGATGGATGAAGCTGATCAAATCCTAGGCTCTATTATCCTTATCATCATTCAAACCCTCCAATTTGGGATGAGCATTATTCTGGATTTTGCTACTTTTCTTGTGAAAGAGATTCACCATGGTCTAGTAGGGATAGAAAGAGTGGAAAAACCATTCTGCTAGTATTCATTGCTCATGCATGTATGCTTGTATAAGGGATTCACCTTTTTCTCCAAGGGTATGGAGCTAGAAACAACCAGGGATGGAGAAAGGAATCCAGTGCAGCTGTGGAGTGTAGATATGACTTCAGAAGCAACAGATGCCAGCTATGTGAGATTTGATAGATACTTTGGTTCAAAGCTTAGGTTGCTCTTGAAAGGTGATAGCCCCAAAATTCCACAAGCATTATTGGAATTGGTTAGACCTATGGACTATGCACAAGGATTGTTGGTTAGTCATAATTGGAGGGATATAATCCCTTATAATGTTTCAATTGTAATAAGAGTATATGGTTTTGTGGGAAAGCCACATGTGTTTCCCTTTCATGTGCCCTTGAAGATAGGGATCGCCAAGCTCTTATGGTAGATAAGCACTATAGATGAGAGGGAATTGTCTAAGAAGGCCACCTTCTTTCCAATTTTTATTGTAGTGGATGATTTTTTCTTTGTTAGGAAAGGGTGGAAGCACCTTAAATTTTTTTTGGATCGATATAACATGTCAGAGTCTCATGCCAGATTCATTGATCCTGAAGGATTCTACGACCTCTTAAGAGAGAGGGTGAAAGCTTCTCGTATGGTACATCAAGTTTATTATCTAGAGGATATAATCAAAAATGTTTTCACATTACAAGAGCAAGAATTGAAAAAAGAAAAATGGATAGTATTTAGCAAGACCTTAGAATTTATTAGTGCTTTTAACTCCCAATACGACCCATTGAAAGATAAGAAATACTAGAGAGATAAAATGAAAGCATTAATGAATAATTTTGCTATGATCATCCAGACCATGAATGAGAAGAAAGCCATATATGTAGAGAAACATCCAGACAAGGCTTCAGAGGTACAAAGAAGGATAAGCAAAAAAAATGTGGTGGCTCTTTGCCAATATACATTGTAGAGAAGGGTAGGTTATGTCATGATTCAAAATGTGCAACAGGCACCCCTTCATCAGAAGCCAAGGTCAAGAAGTCCATCTACAGCTAGCTTTGCAAAAAGACAAAAATTAGAGTAGGGGTATTCTTCTTCTCAAAAAGTACAATACTCCCCAAGCTAGTCCCCAATCCAGATAGATGATGAAGCATCTCTAAGGGAGTAGCTTAGACAAATGGGTGGAGAAGGGGATGTGATTGTTAGTTCTATAGATTATTTTTTTGGAGAGCCATAAGAACCTCCTACAGCTTCCTTGGACCTAACCATTGCTGATTACCAAGGTAAGGAAATTGATCCAATAGTTGCCCAAGCTTCTAAAAGGTTTATTAATGATAAGAATTTTGTAAAGTCTAGGGCTTTTGCTCAGTTTTTGTGGAGATTAAACATGGGAAATTTTGAGAAAACCTATGAGAAGATCAAGGCTAAGCAACCAAACAAACCTGATTTAGATATTAAGAGGTAAAATCTAAATTTTTGAATGATTTTTCCCAGTTTACTCTTGATGTTGGGAGGCAAATAGTTAGATGGTCAGGAGTCCTCCTTCTGCCAGGATGGGATATAGCAAATGCCATCATTTTTTATTTAGTTAGGAAATAGAAGGATGTTCAAGTGAGGACTGTTGACAAAATACTATAGGCTCATAGAGGAGTCAAATTTAGTGATGACCACCAAGCACTTGTTATATGGTCCATGGAACAAAGGAAAAATACTAGAATGCATGAGATTCCCACTACAGAGCATACTGGTGCATCAATAGTTTTCAGGGTTGGTGAGGTAGGCAGTAAATAGATAATAGGTATGGCATCAGAAATGCTAAAATTTGGTAGTGTTGTATCTGGCCAAGAGGAAGCGAGATTTTCCCAACTCAATGCTAGATTTCAATAAGTGTTGAAATCATATGAAGAGAGGGGTATGCAGATACAATCCTTAGAAAATAAAGTAAATCAAATGGAGAAGCTCCTTGGGAAAAGAAAGGTAGGAGTATCTAGTAGACCAAGGATTGTATACCATCCTAGGCCACCTATTGAACCTTTCAAGTCCACTCCAATTATTGAGGTACCAGATACTCTTGAAAGGCCATAGTTCTATACTACATAGGATTTTGAAGAGGAGAAGAATAAGTTGTATGCAATGCATTTAGAGCTTAACAATCAACATGAGGAAAAATTGAGGTAGGGTATCATGTATTGAATAGATAGGATAGAGAGAAGTTCAGATATCACTGCTATGTGTATATTTGTTATTCATCTAACATATCATCAAATTGAAGGAATTTTTGATTTACTAAATAATTTGCAAGGTTTTGATGATTAGGAAGATTCTTTCTATAGAAGATTAACTAATTGTTTTTCCAAGTATTTTGTGAAAAAATTTGATTTATTCCCTTTTGCTCTAAAGTTAGTTGATAAAATAAAGGAGAATGAAGAATAGAAGAGGGAGTTAGATGAAGACTTCTGTGAGAGAATAAATAAGGTTATAAATGAAATGGGCCATTTGTTGTGGGCAATGAAAAATGAGGAGTTGGTGAAAGTACAGTTATTCTATAATATCATCAAAAAAGATTTTGTTGATTTAGAGGCAAATGCAAATTCTTTAGTAACTGTACAAAGAGAAATTATAAATTTTGATTGGCCAAAGGACACTATTTATTATGTCTATAGAACAGACAGAAGGAGATGATGAGGTGGAAGATGATGATAAAGAAAAGGATACAAAAGTAGAAGCCACCTATACTACTAATGATAAAGACAAAGAGGATCCTCAGGTAGTGGGAGTTGACTCATCACTATCACATTTGATGGCCACCTATCCCAAGGAACCAGAACACTAAAAGAATCCAATCAAAGTATTCTTGTCTTTCCAAAAGGAAATAACAAAAATGGGCCCACAAAGGAATGTTCGATGTATTAGCCTTTCTATTATTTTCATTTTGTCTTTTGTTATAGGTGTATGTAAAAATATTTTTGATAGACACCTGTCAATCACATTTTCCCTTTGCTTGTTGCAACTCATGCCTATATAAGTGAGTTTTCAAGGCAATGTGAGGGTCCAAATTTTGTACAATTTTAAGTCTTTGAGAGAATACAGTCAATCCAATAGTGTGTAGTTGTTCTGAGCTTTTTTTTCTAGTTGTACTTTTTGAAGATATATTGAAATGATAGAACCAACAAGTTGTTCTGGGTTGTCCTTTGAATTCTATTGGTCATTGTATTAGTCATCTGAAAATATAATACAAAGGTGTATTTACACTATATTTGTTTCATCAATTTTTGTCTCCTTCTTATGGGTTTGTTTACTTTGAAGTCATTTTAAATAAGGTTTAATTTGGCTAAATTCAATCTAGATGGGTTGTATGCTGATATCACTATTGCTTTTAATTCATGGAATTATATAAATGCTTTAATGAAACAGTAGGGTTTATGATTTTATAGAAAGGATACTTCATAAGAATGGAAATGGGTGATTAAAATTGATTAATTCATTTACAAGTTAATTGAATTAGATTTCCCACCAATAGTCAATTTTCTACCCAATGGATAAGGCACTGGTCATATAAGTCAGAAGTGAACAAGGGTAAATTCTGTTGCTGCATATCATAACAATTATAAAATCAAAATCATTTTTCATTCAATTTTGTTCAAAGTTATAAATGTTGGTCAATACTCATCTATATCTATTCTCTAAGTCTTAGGTAGCTACTATTTCCAAGAATATTTGTAAATCCTAGGAGAATTATGACCAGATCTACAAATAAGGGATGCATAAAAGCTTGAGAATATTGAAAGAATAGAAGTAAACTGCTTATGTGTTAGTGGGTAATAGATGAGAATAAGAATGAAACTAAAAGAATCTCTACACAACAGTTTGCATTAGAGTTATCCCTAGGTACACCCACATTGGTCTAGCAGATCCAAAAGAGTAGGAAACTATCCTTTGGTTTTTTTGAAGTTGGGTCCAAATGGTTTACCCATGTAGTTGATAATAGGAATTAGCTGATCCTTGGGTTATATGAGTGTTAGCATTCTGGTATTGAACATTTTGTTGTTCAATAGTTTTCAAACACCAACACAACCTCTTAAAATAAGCACAATAATCTAAATGACACCTATTATATCCATGCTCATGCATAAACTTATCAAATTTTAGATACCATTACCGAGGTGCTTACTTCAAGCCATATAAAAGTTTCTTCAATTTTCACACTAAGTTCTTCTTATATTTGACCTCAAATCCATGTGGTTGTGCCATATATATCTCTTCATCCAAATCACCATTAAGGAAGGCTATTTTTAACATCAAGCTGCTCCAAATGTGCATCTTTGGTAGCCACAATACTTAAAACAATGCAAATAGATGCAATTTTAACAATAGGAGAACATATCTCATCAAAATCAATGCTCTTTTCTATGCAAATCCTTTTACAACTAACTTGACTTTAAATCTTTTCTTACCTCCATCTTCTTCTTTCAACCTATAAACCCATTTATTCTATAAATTATTTTTACCTATAGGCAACTTATATAAATCTCATGTTTTATTTTTTAGCAAAGACTCCATTTCATCTTCCATTGCAAACTCCCATTGAGTCTTTGTACCAACCTGCATGGCTTGATCATAACATTTAGGTTCACTAGCATGAGTAATTAAAATAGGATACAAGGAAGGAGAAAATCTTTTTGGAGGTCTACTTATCCATGGTTACCATCTAACATTCATTAGGATGTATGGTATTTGTTGATGTACTTGTTGTAGATCATGAGAAATCCAACATGCAATCTCATGCTTCTTGCACGCTCCATTATAGTCATGTTCATGTATTCAACCACTCCATTTTCTAGTAGAGTACTTGGAATAGTTTTCTATCTATGAATACCATTAGTAGAGAAATAATCTTCAAATTCATGATTGTAGTACTCACCACCATTATCAAATCTTAGACATTTTAATTTCTTTTCAATCTCATTTTCAACCAAACATTTCCATTTCATACAGTTTGAAATACATTAGATTTATTTCTAAGGAAATAAACCCATACTTTTCTAGTTGCATCATCAATAAATGCAACATAATAATGAGAGCCACTAAGGGAAGATACTTAAGTTGGTCCCCATACATTTGTATGTACAAGCTCTAGTTTCTCACTTTTATTTTCCTTCCCAGTCTTTACAAAACTCAATCTCTATACACACAACTTTCATAGAAATCTATATTAACACATTTAAAGCCTAGTAAAACTTTCTTTGAATGAAGTACTTTCATACATTTCTCACTCATGTACCCAAGTCTATGCTACCATAGTGTTGTATCATAATCTATAGCAGCTATTTGTTCTCCTTGCTCAACTACAACAGCTATTCCTGAACATTCATTTTTCTCTAAAACAATCAAAGGAGAAGAAATGATATGACCTATACAAAGATATAAGGTGCCTATGTTTACACCTTTTGCTACTATAAGGGAAGCTTTTGAAACCTTTCAAATTTTATCATTAAAAGTAATTACATCACCAAGTTTCCCTACTAAAATTAAATTCCTACTCAGCCTTGGAACATGTCTTACCTCATGTAGTAGCCAATGATTCCCATTTTGCAACTTAATCTTATCTTTTCCCTTTTCAAGAATTTGATAGGGTTCATTATCCCCTAGATAAACAAGCCCAAAATCCCCTTGGACATAATCAATGAAATAACCTCCATGAGGTGTAGCATGAAATGAAGCACTAAAATCTAAAACCTATGAATCATCAACACTTTCTACAAAAAGAAGTAAAACATCCTCTTTGAATTTGTTACTTACCATATTTGCCTCCTTGTTCCCTTCTAGTTTATCTCCTTCATTATTCTTATGCCCTATTTTACAATAGTACCAATAATCTCTCAATCCTCTAGATTGACACCTCTTTCCTCTTGATTTCCCATGATTTCAGGAATTATTTCCTCTCTTAGTTATTTTGCCTCTTCTTTGTGCATTTAAAGCACTTCCTAATTTAGATCCACTAGAAGATTCCCTATGAGTTTCTTCACTAAAAATAGCATCAATCACATCATAATATTTTAGGGTATTAGATCTAGAAATAGAACTAATCACATCCATTACCAAGTCATTCCTTCTTTCAAGCAAAGAACACAAAATCAAGACAACCCTAATTTATTCATCGAAATTAATACCCATAGAAGATAATTGACTAGTAACAATATTAAACTTATTTTAATGATTTACAATAGATCCACCTTCTACCATTTTCATATTAAATAAATGCTTCATAAGAAATATCTTATTTGAAGTAGATGGTTTTCATACATTAGGGTTTGCATCAACTCTTTCATAATTGTTACTTTTGTAATGTTAAATGTCACCGATGGTGCCAAGTATAACTGAATGCTTCCAAGTTCCTTTTTATCTAAAATCTCCCTTTCTTCAGTTGTCATAGTTCCTTGGTTTTTAGTTTTTCCTTCCAACAACTTCCATAAATCCTTCTGGTAGAGATAGTCCTCCATTTGCATCTTCCATAACTAAAAGTTTTGCCCATTAAACTTGTCAACCCTCAGCTTACCCTGATCTATAATCACTCCCACTCAACCATGAGACTCCCACTCAGCTGTGAGATCTTCCTACAAAGGATCACTAAAAAATAAATGATGATGATCTGGCCAAAAATAAAATGACAATTTTTTGACTCTCATACCAGTTGTTAGGATTAAACTTAGATATAAATAACAAATACATACAAATATATTTTGTTAGTAAATAGTTTTTCCTCTTTAATTTGTAGAGAAAACTCTTAATAAACTAACAAATTGAAATTCCAAAATCTGTAAGGAATTCTCTACTTAGTATTATTTCACAATACTATAAGGTGAAATAAAAAGTTTGAAAAGATATTCATTAATTCCTCCTTTGAGGAAAAACCTTCCTGATGAGTATTTTAAAGAAAATACTAAAAAAGCTTAAACAATCAATTCATAAAAATGAAAATAATGTGTAGATTGAAAAACTACTTAAATTTTATAACCAAGATCATCCACATGATTAATCCCTATAAATGAAAATGATTTGAAGTTAACTTTTATCACTATCTATTCAAATTCTCTTAACCTCAACAACAAGATTTTGAATTGCAATAAGACAATATAAACCTTTTCACAAATGACCAATCTCCTCAACGATACAAATAATTATAGAAAAAATAATATTATCTATTCCAAAAAAGCTTCAAAATATAAAACTTCAAAACCTTTTATTTCCTTATCATAGACAAAATTTTGCATCAAAATTTCTTTTCTAAATGCAGATACCAAATCTAAAAAAATTTCTAGTTTCACATCCATCAAGAGAGAGTTGTTTTGAAAATAGTTATTACATACATATACATATACATATACATATATATCCTTTGGGGCTAGATAACATAATTCAAAATTACCTTGTCAGGAGTAGATAGTTATTTGGTTACTTAACTAAGTTAACCAACTAAAAAAAAGTATAGAAAATAAGAACTAGAAAATATTCCACTGAGGAATTCTAAGTGGCATAAGGCTTTGTCCATGCCAGTAGCAACCCTTCTAGCTTTCTATCTTTCATATGTGGCAGTAAAGGATGAGATGAATTATTATTGTTGTAGACCAAGAAAATTGATCCTCTACTTCCAGACTTGTTTTTCCCTCTTCAACTTAGCTATCTTTCCTTCATGTATCTCTAGGTTCTTTTGATTGATTATCAACATGGTCTCTACATGAGTGATCAAAAAGTCTTGTTCCATAGGTGATTTATTTTCTTGAATCTCCAAGAATCTCTTTTGTACTTGTTTGATGATAACTTTTGTGGGTAAGAAAGAGTCACCTTCTCCTTATACACATTGCTTGCAAAACCACTTTAGGTCAATGCAAATTATATCATATATGACCTTGAGCTTAGATAGCATTTCTTTGAATTTAGCTACACCTTGTGCAAGTGCTTCATTTCTCCATCAAATGCATTATTGGATCACATGGAAAGTTTCATCATCAAGACCAGCCACAAGGAATTTAGAGAGGAATTTCTATAGGTCTTACCCCTATATTTCATCAATCTACAATATCACTTTTGCCCAATTATTTTCCTCCTTCTCATATCCCTCAATATTTGACTCAACCTTCTTAGTGACAATTAAAGTCTCTTTACAAGTATCACTCAAGAGATTCACTTCTATTACTACTTCAATTCACACAATCTGAACCTATTCTTCAAATGTCTTAGTTGTGGCTTTACACTTTTGTAAATTATCTAGGAATTGTTGATTGGTTGGAGACTTGACATCAACAATCACTGACATTTTAATGATTGGCTTCAATTCAGGATGTAGAATTGTATTGACATATTGGGCCATTTGCTGTAGGAGCACCAATGGTTATTAAATTCATCATTTTTTTAATACCAATTTCATGTAAGTCCAAAGTTGGGAAAATGAGACTAAATCCCATGTCTTTCTCAAGTTAGTAAAGTAATAAAATTACATAAATGGAAAGGTGAGAAGATGGAAAAGTTTTAATTATTCCAAATGTAATATGGAAGTTGAATAACCAACTCCATATAACCATCAAAAACCTTATTAAAAGGTTGAATGTAATTGAATGGAAGGATGGTCAAGGGTGAAAAAGAATGTAAATTTTAAATCCCTCTGACTACTACCGGTCATAGTCAAAAGGAAGTGAATTTAAATATATTTTTTTATGTTATTTGTAGCCATTGTCTTCTATTTAAGAAAACCAATTTCAAGAATTGGTTATGCTCCTATTTAATTTAAAACTACACTTTCTCATTTGTTGAGACATTGTGTAATGTCAATTCTTTCAATTGCATGTTTCTTGTTTAAACTAATAGTTACTTTGTAAAGCTAATACATTTGGGAAGCTCGATAATGGTGTGGATGATTGATTTTATTTGTTGAAAAAAGACTATTAGATATGGTAGTAATGAGAGCAGCTGATATGCAAAGGAATGACATAGAGAAAGGAAGCAACCCAATTCTAGTTTTAAAAGATTTTGTAAGGGAATACATTTGTATTGAGTATGTTTTCATGCCAGTGCATAATATAAAAGAAATTCAAATTTTGTTCAAAGCTCATGGGAAAAGAAATCAGATTTTAATATGGGCTAAAAACTATACTTAATAGTATGGGTCTAAAAACATATTTTTGGTACATGAATCAATTCATAGATTTAACAAAAGTAAGGTTCCCATCCTTTCATATTTTATGAGTATGGTGGTTTGGTAAAAGAATCAGCTATATGCTGAATTAATCCAAATTATCAAAGGCTTTTAGTATTAAATCAATTCATTCTTGAAGAATAGAAGTTGATGGAATTTAGTTTTAATTTGTGTGGTATAGTTTCAACTTGGAAAGTTCAAATTTATATATCTTTTGAAGAGAGATTTTAAGTTGAATGCTCTTGGTTCTTTTGTGTAGATTCTACTTAAAATAAAAGAATAAAAAATCTGATTTTAATTAGGATTTAATAGAGTCAATTCCAAATTTCATAATGTAGAAAGATTTCAGTATGTACAGCCAATATGCATGAGTAGCCAACAAATTCTTATTTGTGGATTTCCTAGATTGAGAATGATGATATTTTCTTCAAAAAGAGTGTTGGATTGAGATTGGTTGGGTTGAATAGAGTGAAGAATCTTCAAATTGCTTACTATTGTACTTTTTTACCATGTTCAATGACATTAAACATGCAGATTTGTAGATGTTCAAATTTTGTCTTCATTAGATTGGTATTAGAGTCAACAAAAGGTTTGGTGATTTGGTGGGTAGAATCGGTAACTAGTTGCCAAAGCAATCCATCAAAGTTGTAGTAGAACAAAGATGTTCTTGTGTGAAGATCTCATGAGCAGAGGTCTTGATATTGTCTCCATCAAAGATATGTTTGGAGTAGGATGCCAAAAGAAAATACTAAATGAGAGTGGAAAGTGCATCACTGGATCAAGTTTTCTATTGGGTAAGATGGTAATAAGGTGATGGTGTAAAGCAACATTAAGGAAGGTGGATACTATCCAAGTTAGTTGTGACATTAGAGTGAGCAACCAAAGCATGACCCAACCAATATTTCCATGGGACATGGAAATTTTTACAAACTAGGAGTATGGTGCAAGAGCACCAATGGTTAAATTAAATTATTCATCATTTATTTTTATGCCAATTTTATGTAAGTCCAAATTTGGGAAAATGAGACTAAATCCCATGTCTTGCTAAAGTTATCAATGTAATGAAATTACATAAATGGAAAGGTGAGCAAATGTAAAAGTTTTAATTTTTCCAAATGTAATATGAAGTTGAATAACCAACTCCATATAACTATTAAAAATCTTATTAAAAGGTTGAATGTAATTGAATGGAAGGATGGTCGAGGGTGAAAAAGAATGTATATTTTAAATCCCTCTAACTACTTTTGATCATAGTTAGAGAGGAAGTGATTTTAAATATTTTTGTTTATATTATTGGTTGCCATTGTATTTTGTTCAAGAAAACCAATTTCAAAAATTGATTATGCTCCTATTTAATTTAAAACTACACTTTCTCATTTGTTGAGATATTGTGTAACGTCAGTTCTTTCAATTGCATGTTTCTTGTTTAAACTAATAGTCACTTTGTAAAGCTGATACATTTGGGAAGCCCAATAATGGTCTGGGTGATTGATTTTATTTGTTGAAAAGAGACTATTAGATATGGTCATAATGAGAGAAATTGATATGCAAAAGAATGACATAGAGAGAGGAAGCAACCCGATTCTAGTTTTACAAGATTTTGGAAGGGAATACATTTGTATTGAGTATGTTTTCATGCTGGTACATAATATAAAAGAAATTCAAATTTTGTTCAAATATCATGGGAAAAGAAATCAGATTTTAATATGGGCTGAAAGTTATACTTAGTAGTATGGGTTTGAAAATAGATTTTTGGTATATGAACTGATTCATAGATTTAACAAAAGTGAGGTTCCCATCCTTTCATATTTTATGAGTATGGTGGTTTGGTAAATGAATTGGTTATATGCTAAATTAATCCAAATTATCAAAGATTTTTAGTATTAAATCAATTCATTCTTGAAGAATAGAAGTTGATGGAATTTAGTTTTAATTTATGTGGTATAGTTTCAGCTTGGAAAGTGCAAATTTATATATCTTTTAAAGAGGGATTTTAAGTTGAATGCTCTTGGTTCTTTTGTGTAGATTCTACTTAAAAAAAATAAATAAATAAATAAATGATTTTAATTTGGATTTAATAGATTTAATTTCAAATTTCATTATGTAGAAAGATTTGGGTATGTACAACCAATATTCATGAGTAGCTAGCAAATGCTTATTTGTGGATTTCATAGATTGAGAATGCTGATGTTTTCTTCAAAAAGAGTGTTGGATTGATACTGGTTAGGTTGAATAGAGTGAAGAATCTTTGAATTTCTTACTAATTCACTATTTTACCATGGTCAATGACATTAAACATGCAGATTTTTAGATGTTTGAATTGGTTGTAACATCAGAGTGAGCAATCGAAGTGTGACCCAACTAGCATTTCCATGCAACATGGAAATTTTTACAATCTAGGATTATGGTGCAGGAGCACCAATGGTTAAATTAAATTCATCATTTTTTTAATATTGATTTTATGTAAGTCCAAAGTTGAGAAAATGAGACTAAATCCCATGTCTTGCTAAAGTCAATAATGTAATGAAATTACATAAATGGAAAGGTGAGCACATGGAAATATTTTAATTTTTCCAAATGTAATATAGAAGTTGAATAACCAACTCCATATAACTATCAAAAACCTTATTAAAAGGCTGAATGTAGTTAATGGAAGGATGGTCGAGGGTGAAAAAGAATGTAAATTTAAATCCCTCTAACTATTGTTGGTCATAGTCAGAGAGGAAGTGAATTTATATATTTTTTTTTATGTTATTGATAGCCATTGCCTTTAGTTCAAGAAAACCAATTTCAAGAATTGGTTATGCTTCTATTTAATTTAAAACTACACTTTCTCATTTTTTGACACATTGTGTAATGTCAGTTCTTTTAATTGCATGTTTGTTGTTTAAATTGATGGTCACTTTGTAAAGCTAATACATTTCAGAAGCTCGATAATGGTGTGGGTGATTGATTTTATTTATTGAAAAGAGATTATTATATATGGTAGTAATGAGAGTAGCTGATATGCAAAAAAATGACATAGAGAAAGGAAGCAACCAAATTCTAGCTTTAAAAGATTTTGGAAGGAAATACATTTTGTATTGAGTATGTTTTCATGCTGATGCATAATATAAAAGAAATTCAAATTTTGTTCAAAGCTCATGGGAAAAGAGATCAGATTTTAATATGGGTTGAAAACTATACTTAGTAGTATGGGCTTGAAAACAAACTTTTGGTATATGAACCAATTAATAGATTTAACAAAAGTGAGGTTCCCATCCTTTCATATTTTATGAGTATGGTGGTTTGGTAGAAGAATTAGTTATATGCTGAATTTATCCAAATTCACAAAGGATTTTAGTATTAAATCAATTCATTCTTGAAGAATAGAAGTTGATGGAATTTAGTTTTAATTTGTGTGGTATAGTTTCAGCTTGGAAAGTGTAAATTTATATATCTTTTGAAGAGGGATTTTAAGTTGAATTCTCTTGGTTCTTTTGTGTAGATTCTATTTAAAACAAAAATAATTTATTTATTTTTAAATGTATTTTAATTGGGATTTAATAGAGTCAATTCCAAATTTCATAATGTAGAAAGATTTGGGTATGTATAACCAATATGCATGAGCAGCTAGCAAATGCTTATTTGTGGATTTCATAGATTAAGAATGCTAGCATTTTCTTCAATAAGAGTGTTGGATTGAGGCTATTGGGTTAAATAGAGTGAAGAATCTTCAAATTTTTTACTGTTGCACTATTTTACCATGGTTAATGACATTAAACACTTAGATTGTTAGATGTTCATCTTTTGTCTGCATCACCATGCTTCCTATAGCTTCCTTCATATCTTTCTTATCATTAGCATCTTTACATACTTGGTTTACAATATTCTTGTTAGATAGCTCAAATATTTTCATGTGTACTACCCTACTACTTTTACCCAAGTCTATTTTTGTTACCTAATAATCTTGAGGCATGAGTCCTTCCTCAAGCTAATCCTATGGAGGTTTGGTAATTTCTACCAACCATCATCCTGTGTCCTTGTCAAAATCAATCTAAGAATCCATTTTTGCTTTCTTAACTTTAGAAGACCTTCAATGACATTTTCTCACCAATTCATTCACTGGCATGGAGAGTGGTACCATGCTTCATTTCTTTTCTATAGAAGTCTCTAACCACCTAGGTGTCACAGGCTCCTTTCTAAGTGTTACCTATGGTTTTAAAACCCTAAGCATTACCCCTCCAAAAAAATTAAAAATTTAAAAAAATTTAAAGAAACAACATTATAAATTATTTTGCATTATATATAATTATTTAAATAATTAAATATCACACTTTTAATATGATCTTTCACATAATTAATTCCAAAAGAATTAATTATTACTATTTTAATGTGACATTGAAAGTAAAAATGATAAATGAAGTTGGTGGGGTTAAGGGAAATGTAAAAAATAATTTGAAATAATTAATTTTTTAAAAAGAATTAATTATTTTTGTGAAATGAAGTTGTGGGAAGGTTTGTGTAGGTGAAAACTCTTGGGCAATTGATTAAAGTTGATAAAAGATGGATTGTAATAGGGGAAGGTAATTTATTTTATGCAGATGGATTGTAATAAAGTGTTGGAACTATACTATTATTTTTTGGTCATGTTTCTGAAATAAAGAAGAATATACATGTGCTTGGCCCTGTGGTCTGTACATTTATATTTCTGATTTGGAAGCATACTAAGTCCTTTGACTTCTTTGTTAGATGCAGTCTTGTATTACTATGTTGAATGTGATGTCTGTAGTCTTTTGGTCATGTACTCATATTTTTTTGCATAAAGATATTAGCTTCTCTCTCTCTCTCTCTCTCTCTCTCTCTCTCTCTCTCTCTCTCTCTCTCTCTCTCTCTCTCTCTCTCTCTCATAATATGAAAGATTGGTTTGGTAGTCTTGTGGTTACTTATTCCTCTTTCTCTTTCTACTCAGTTTATAAATCTAGCAATCACATTTATCCTATTTCTATGGATGAATGTCAAAAAACCTTAGTACCTTTAGGTTAAAGGTATATCCTATCATTAAATTCATTGCAAATATGTAAATAAGAGAGTTGTACCTCTTAATTCAAAGGATAGATATCAATCAATGATAACTGATCCAACTATTAGTGCATGTTTTCCTTCCTAATTAGGCATGTTGATTCCTCATTTATGTTTCTAACTAAAGGACAAATCTATTTACCAATAGATTTTTGGTGACTCTATTGGGGATCGAAAGAAATGTTCTATTGCTTTCCTTTCCTAGGATATCTGAAGGTACATCCCCAAGGATGGAGGTTGGTGACTCTAATTTATTTTGGTAAAAGAAGTCTGGTGTTATGGTTGTGGTGGTAGCTCAGCCATGGGGGGCTCAGATTGGGCCATTTTCTTTATCTCAATACTCAGACTTACCTAAAAGTTCAATAGAATATCTCCTAAATTTTTTCAACTACATAAATCAAGACCCTAATGATCTCATTAAAGCAACTATAGTCACCCATGGGATTCTTGGTGTACAAGAAAAGAACATATTTGTTAGAATATTTGGTGGGAGTCTCATTGGAAGCACTACTAATTGGTTTTAGAATTTTTATAATAGTTGTATCACTTGTTGGAGTGATCTCAAGGTAAAATTTCTCCAAAGATTTAGGCATGCAATTGATGTTGGTAAGTCATTATTAAATTTCTTTCAAATTCAAAAGAAGGAGATTGAACCTATGAGGGATTTTGTAGATAGGTTCAATAGGTGTGCTGGTAAAATTCCCCAAAAGAGCCAACCAAATGAAAGTAATCAATTGTGTGTTTTCATTGCTGCTTTACAAACTAAAATAAAGTTTTTGTTAAAGTGCCAGAGAGTGCAAACATTGCAAGATGCATAAAGAGATGTTATTGGTTTAGATGATGGCATGATTCTAAGTGTAATGAAGTGTTAGGAAATTGCATAGGCAGGATTTATCCAAAGGTAAGACCTAAATAGAAAAGGCTCATGCTTAAAGCAGTAAAATTAGCACCCCTTACCTCTTTTTGTTAGAGTCTAATAGTTTTCAATGATGAAGATCTCCTAATCCCTCCTATGATTGAAAGCACTCCCTATAGTGTAGTTGGAGCCTACCATCTACATGTTGATTATGATGATGAATATGCCTCACAATCAACTAACTCAATGATTGGCCTTGATATACCTCCCATTGAACAAAGCCTAGAGGGCAAAAGATCAAATGAAAACTTGTTAAGAGATTTTCAAACTTTAGAATTTGATTCTTTTATATTTGGGACTTCTAATACTATTTCACCAAATGATGTTGTTTGAGAAGGTATGAAGGATCAACATACACAAGAAAATATTGATGACAAATACTCTTCTAAAAGTATGGTTGATCACACAATGCAATATATATCAACATGCTTGGGTGGCTCTTCCTATGAGCATGAAGTTGATTATGAATTATTCTTGTTTGATCTCTTGGAGAATAATGAAGCATTACTATAGCCTAAAGCACCAAATGATAGCCAAGAAGTAAAAAGGGATTCATGCATCTTTCAACCCCTTGTAGATCTTTTATCCTCTCTTCCTTTGGAAGAATTGGTGCAACAAATTTTAGTGGAAAAATCACACGGGCAATCCAAAAATTGTTACCATTTTATGTACATTTCTGAAAGGAAATGTTGATATGAATAATGTGGAAGAAAATCTTGAATCTATGTTTATTTTCCCTCCTTTGCATTCATTTTCCATACATGAGTTAAAGATCACATTGGCCATGTTGCTCACTTGTGTACAAAGCATTCTTCCATTCTATCAAGAGTTGGTTTGAAAAGGCTCATACTTTTTCCAACCTATAAATGGTGACATTTAGTTTTTAGGGTTTTCCCCTCTCCATTATAAATAATCATCTTTGTTTTACACTTTTGGCTTGTTTTGTTTTAGTTGTGTTTTGTCTATTGTTTCCCTCCATTTCAAGTTGCATCATCTTTTAATCTTTCCCTTCCCTTGAGTCAATCCATATTCTTTTCTTTTAAAAAAAAAAATTAAACCCCCTTATGAATTTCCCAATTTTATTGTCCAAGTTCAAATTCAAGGCTCAATTTTTACATCTCAACATGTAGTTTCAAAGCTCAGTTTAGAGTTCAAAGATTCAGATGCATAGTTAGAGCTTCAGTTCAAGTTCACAGTTAGATTTTGATATGCAAATTTTAATTCAAATATTTGTGGGAAATGAGTAAATATTGCGAGCAACATTATAACTATGCGAAATTCAAAAAAAAATCTATGTTGGAGCTCTTCATCCCTAATATGTAGGCAGTACATTTTGAATCATGCCTTGTGGTCTGAGATTTTGTGAATAATGTTGTGCCTAGGGTGCTTGGACCATGTGATATTTTTGAAGAAAATTAATTGAAAACAACTAATGCAATGTATTCATTAAGTGCACATGCTCCCATAGATTTTAGATGCAAACTCAGTTTGGGAACAACTACACAAGAAATTTTCAACAAGAGCACACATTATTGTATGTAGTTTAGTACCCTCATATACTAGTAGATTTCCAATATGCACTGATAGTTGAAGCCAAGGAAGATATAAACAAAATTTATGGATCGAATTCTACTAAATTCCTTTAAGATAATTTGGAAATGCCTTTATTATGTTTAAATGTACTTTATTTATGGTGGCATGATAAAAATGGGAACCATAATTTGGTGTATAAAGTATGAGATGAAGAGAAAGTATGGTGCAAACATAAGGAAAAGGAACGCCTAATAAAGGTTGCATGATAGTTGAAGAGTTGATGCCTTCAAATGCAACCTTGTCACATTCTTGGATGGCATCTTCAATGTGAACTCCTCTTCAAATATGTGACAAGATTATGATAGCTTTCATGCTTGATATCAAGTTACAAAATCTATCAAGGATGTTGCCAACATAGTTCCAATGATTCATGATGCCCGTGGATGATGTTTTGGGGAAGTAGCAATATTACCCTCTACTTTGACTTCAAAGACAATTCACTTAGTCTTCCCAAAGATATCTCAAGTATTTACATTTTCCAAATAACTCCATACCATTCATCAAGATAAGGGTGTGAATTTAATGTGTTCAATGCATAATCAATATTTTTCTAAACTACTATAGCAATTTGCAAATGCTTATGGCTCTCATGGAAGTTGTAGTGGTTTAGTTGAGTACACTCACTAATGTTTTTTTTTATGGAAGAAGCAATACCTTATTTATTTTTAGTACATATGAGCTTCTTAAAAATGCCCACTTGTACTTGTTTCTTCTATTATTTTTTATTTAGTGAGTGAAAACTATTACCAGTATGATAGAATTTGCATTCAAAGTTCTTCAATCTATCATTTGTAATCTATCACAATGTATGGTGAATGGGACATGTTGGAATTATGATATATTTTTCATTAGTGCAAACACTTATTCAATTTTGAATACTTATCTAGCTCATCACTTAGTCTATAGTGTATACCGAGCATTTAGTGGTTACCTTGTAAGTTCAGTAGGTAAACAGTTCTCACCGAGCATTCCAGAGGATACTAAGTGAATGAGAAGTTGAGCAATGTTTACTGAGTGAAAAAGGTAAATGATGGACTTAGTGTTTACTGAGTGAAGAAGGTAAATGAAGGACTCAGTGTTTACTGAGTGAATAAGGTAAATGAAGGACTCATTGTTTACCGAGTAAAGCAAGGTAAACAAAGAAGTTAGTTTCTACCAAGTGACACTATATCTGCCGAGTCACCAATGGTTACCGAGTTCCAAGCAATGTTGTGTGGCTAGTATGAACCAAGCCTCTACTCCTATTGAGTGCATGACGATGCTGAGTAACATAGTGGATGCCATGTATCAGAAGGTCACCAAGTCAGCTTGAGGAACTTGAATTTTCTACTATCTGGCCGACTCTATAATATTTTGTTCACTTAGTTTTGGCCGACCTTGCAATTGTAAATATTGGAATGGTATATATGTAATGTATGATATCATTTGCAGTATGGATGGACATGAAAAAGAAAAAAAAGAGTGATGTTCACATGTGAAGAAGGTATTGCTATATTTTGAATAGTGAAAGCAAATCAGTAGCAGAGTAAAAGGAATACAACAAGGTCAACATAGGAGCAAAAAAATTATATCTATCACATCAGGTGATCAATACAAAAAGGGATCTTATCAAAAAATAGTTCTAAGAAGATCCACTGCTTCATCCTAATAGGTGAATCAGTTTATAAATCCTTTAACAGGGTAGACTTAACAGTCTTTTTGTAAATCTCCTAACAGAGTTCATACTTCACTGTATGTTTGCAAATCCTCTAACAAGGTGGATCTAATAGTCCTAATTGCTCCTAATAGGGAAGATCACTAGAAGTGATCATTGTAAGCCTTAACAGGTCAACTTTATGTTGCAGTATTGAAGTTTTGTGGGCATCATCCCCACCCCAGTTTTACTTTCTAATTGGAAGGTTTCTGGGTCACCAAATCATTGTGTTCATATGTTATGAATGTTTATATTTCCATGCATATAGTAAATTAAATAAATAAATGGTTAATGCTTTCAGTGCTAAATTGATTTAAAGTTTTTAAAGTTACTGATTCACCCCTCTCCTCTTAGTAACTTAGCTAGTCTTGATTATTTCCAATAGGACATGCCTCTCTACATCAACATATGGTGTTGCATTAGAGCTTGAGGATGTTGGAAATGATTGAAATGATCATAAGAAAAGTTGTTAGCATAATATATGGAACTGGTAAAGAATGTCCTCAATCATTGTTTTGTTATTGATGTCAAACTTGCTACTTGCAGGAATGACAATTGCTTTAGTGATCCAAATACTATCAATTAGTTGGTTTTCAAGGAGGAGGCAATCAAGAAGATGTAACTAGAACACCTAGAGAAAGGTTGAAGTTATGATGTTGTAATGAAGTACAAGGATCAGCTAAGCCATTGATGAAAAAGTGTATTTGATGACATACTATAAGATACAAAGAATGGGCACACTGAAACATATCAAAGATTTAAAGTTTTAGCTAAGTCTTTTGTAAAGCTCAAACTAAGTTCATTAGAGAGAAGATGCCGAGTAAACTTCAAATGTTGAGTAAACTTCAGATGCCGATTAAACTTCAGATGTTGAGTAAACTTCAGATGCCAAGTGACATAGAATTTATCAACTGCCGAATAGAACCAAGTGTCGAACAGAACCAAGTGCCAAGCAGGTATAGGTGTTGAGTAACACAGAGGTGTCGAGCACTAGTAACTCAATAATGTCAAGTTGTTGCATTATTTTGGAAATCAAAGATTTGCCAGATCTAAGCCAACAAGGTTGTTATCTAGAAATTTATGAATTAAAAGGAAAATAAGAATGATGAGCTGGTGGCACAGAACACCATGTAGAACATTTTTAAGGATACAACTGGCGAAGTTTCTAGAAGAGAACAAGATATGGGGTAGATAAATTGTATCCTACCTAATCCATTTTGAAGCCCTAAAATTGGAGAGGGAGAATTGAGTGGCAAAGACAAATCAGATTTATATTTAAGAAGACATAAGTTAATGAAAAAAAAGAGAGAGAGAGGTGGTCAAGCATAAAAGCATGAAGTACTGAAGAAGGTGCTAAGGAGAAGAAAGCACAGGAACTCTATTTTGATAGACAACCACAAGGATGATTGTATTGGCAGAATGAGTAAGAAGACTCAAGGAGACAAAGCTTGAGAGGAAGACAAGCAGTCAGAGCTAAAGTGATTGAAGCCAAGCATAAGGATTGAACTGAAAGTGTGATCTGAAATCTAAAAAGTATGTTGTAAGTTATATCAGATCAAAAGACCATTATCGTTACTTTCTAGCAATTGTAACAGTAAGTTTAAATCCTATGGACTTAGGTTGGTTTAATAGCCATAAGATAAATCCTTTAACAGGGTGACATTCCAAGTGAATGTTCTAAAGACCTTTAACCAGGCCCATTCCTAACAGTTTGGTGAAATCCTCTAATAGGGTCACATTTAACAGTGTGTTGTAAGCCTTTAACAGGGTAGGCTTTTAACAGGGCATCACTTCAAAAGAGTGATAATCAAGTAGCATGTTACTGGTGGTTTTTCCCAAATTGGGTTTCCACGTAAATCATTGTGTCATGTGTTGATCTTGGATGTTTTATCTTTGCATATTGATTTACTATAACTTGCTTATATGATTGATTTAAGTTTGGATGGATGAAAAGTGTATGGATTCATTAAAAGTAGTAAAAAGGTATTAATGGGGCATTTGGACCTTGAATAATTGATTCACCCCCCCTCTCAATTATTCTAATGAATTCTAACAATTGGCATCAGAGCCTGACTGCTGATTTAGTTTAAAGGGACTACAAGCAAAAAAGATCAAAATGCCAAAAAGAGAAGTTCCCAAGCTCAACAAAGACAACTTTGTTGCATGGAAAAGTTTGATGAAGCTACATCTTGGATCCATAGGAGATTATGCCCAAAATTCAATTGTCACTAAATATGTAGATCCAACAGGTGCTCCTACTATAGAAGACATGAAAAGCAAGTAAGAACACAATCAGACAATGCTAGAAATTGCCTCTGCACTTAGCTATGCTAAATTTGATGATATCAAAGGATGTGACACTGCATTCAAAATGTGGGAAGCCCTATCAAACATCTATGGAGGAGATCAGAATGTACAAAGAGAAAAAAGAGAAAGTCTCAGAGGAAAGTTTGATGACATGAAAATGGAAGAAAATGAGAATGTTGCTCAATATGGTGCAAGAATAAAGGAAGTGGTAAGTGCAATAAGATGCTTGAGTGGTCAACTGGATTAAGATACTATTAATAGTAAGTTCTTAAGAACCTTGCTCCCTATCTATGCTATTAGAGTATCATCAATACAAGAGCTAAGATGTATACCAGGAAACAATCTAAGTTTTGAAGGTATAATAGGTAGACTCACTGCATTTGAGTTATCTAACTTTGACAACTACAGACCTAAAAATGTTGAATCTGCTTTTAAGGCCAAGTTATCATTGAAAGATGCTTAAAAAGTGAAATCAAAGAAAGGAAGAAAAATGAAGTATGTATCCAGTGACAGTAGCACTGATGAGGAAGATGTGGAACAATTGGAAGCATTGCTCGCTAGAAGATTTCACAGGGGCAAAGGAAAATTTAAAGGTAAGATGCCTATCATTTGTTTCAATTGCAACAAAGTAGGTCATATTGCTGCAAGGTGTCCATAGAAAAAGGATTCCAAGGAAGGAAACAAATACAAGAATAGAAGAGATGATGAAAAGAGAGATTACAAAGAAAAAGGTAAGAAGTGTTATATTGTTGAAGAAAATTCTGATGACAATGATGATGAAGTTGTTTATGTAGCCATGAAGGACCAATCTAATGAAGAAGAGCCCACAACACTGGTAACATGTATAAACAAGAATGACAGATGGATCATAGACAGTGGATGCTCACATCACATGACTGGAGACAAAAGTAAGTTTGTTAACTTTACTCAGTATGATGGAAATAGTGTTAGATTTGGTAATGATGTTCCATGTCAAATCAAAGGAAAAGGTTTCATTAAGCTCACAAAACAAATTTCATGTGACAATGCATACTATGTTGAAGGATTAAACTACAGTTTACTGAGTGTCTCACAGTTAGGCAATATAGGTTGCAAAGTGGAATTTGGAAACAAAACTGCAAAAATCTATGATACTGATGGTAAACTAATAGGAAAAGGAGATCAAACAAAGAGTAATTTGTTTTACCTTGTTATGGATGTTGTTTCTTGTTTATTTGCAAAATTTGATGATGAATGGTTATGGCATAGAAGATTATGTCATGTCAACTTTGACAATCTAGTCAACATTAGTAAAATGAAGAAAGTCAGAGGTTTACCAAAATTGAAGAAGCCTGATAATATCATGTGCAAAAAATGTTAGCTAGGAAAGATGACAAAGTCAAGTTTCAAAAGCAAAAACTATACATCTAAAGAGATACTTGAGTTAGTTCACACTGACTTATGTGGTCCAATGGAAATACAAAGCTATAGAGGAGATAAATACATAATGCCATTTGTTGATGACTATTCCAGGAGGATGACTGTTATGTTCTTAAAACAAAATTCTGATGCTTTTCAAATGTTTAAGTGGTATGTGGCTAGAGTTGAAAAGGAAACTGGAAAAAGCTTGAAATGCCTAAGATCAGATAGAGGTGGTGAATTTACATCAAATGAATTTGAGATATTCTGTAATGATAAAGGAATCAAAAGACAAATGTCAGCTCCTAGAACTCCCCCACAGAATGAAATTTCTAAAAGAAGAAACAGATCTATGATTGACTGTGCCAAAACACTAATAATGGAAAAGACTATTGCTCTATAATACTAGAGAGAAGCGGTAAGTGTAGCTGTTCATACACTGAACCGAGTACAAGTCAAGAAAGGTACAAATACAACACCTTTTGAATTCTGGTATAGTTACTCACCCAATGTAAAACATTTCAAAGTGTTTGGTTGCAAATTTTTTATCCTTAAAGATGCTAGAAATGGAAAATTTGAATAATTTGGTTACTCCACTAGAAGTAAGGCATATAAGTGTTTGAATATTAACACTAACAAAATTGTGGAAAGTGCAAATGTAAATTTTGATGAGCACACAGAAGTCCAAGCTGAAGAACCAAAGAAAATGGAAGAGTACAGAACCTTTGTGTATTCTTATGAAGAAATGACTGTTGATGAGGATGATGTTAATCAAATTGAAAATCAACAGCAAGTATCAGTTTCAACTGAGTCACAACCAGTGAATGTCGAGTTGCATTCAGAAGCTGAGTTGCAGAATGAAGGAAATGGAAAATTTGATTTTGAAAATAGTACACATGATGAAGAACAACCTGACAATGAAGTGCATAGTGATCCTGAATCTGAAAGATCAAACATGGAAACAAGGATAGAGCCAAGGTTATCCAAATATGTAAAAAGACATCACCCTGCTGAATAGATAGTTGGTGACAAAGATGCAAGACCAATGACAAGGAACAGACTAAGACATGAATCATGTCTAATCAGCAAATCAAAACCCAAGACAGTATATGGTGCATTACAAGATGATGACTAGTATAAAGCTATGGAAGAAGAAATTGATCAAATAAGAAAAAACAAAACTTGGAGTTTGGTTCCCAGACCAACTAACAAGAATGTGATTGGCACCAAATGGGTATTTAGAAACAAACTAGATGAGAATGGTGAGATTACCAAAAACAAAGCTAGACTAGTATGCAAGGGTTATGCTCAAGAAGAAGGAATAGACTATGAGGAAACATTTGCTCCTATTGCTAGAATGGAAGGAGTAAGAACTTTACTTGCATACATTGCCTACAAAGATTTTAAAGTCTATCAGATGGATGTAAAATCTGCCTTCTTAAATGGTATACTAGAAGAAGAAGTCTACATTGAATAGCCAGAAGGTTTTGTTGATGAAAACAATAGGGATATGGTGTGTAAGCTACATAAAGCACTCTATGGTTTGAAACAAGCACCTAGAGCATGGTATGAGAGACTTCACAAGTATCTAGTGCAAATTGGATTTGAAAAAATTGATGATAATAGCAACATGTATATCAAAGCAGAAGAAGGTAAAGACATTATTGTATCTAAAATTTTTGTGGATGACATAGTGTTTGGTGGTAAGGAAGTACTTTACAAAGGCTTTGCTAACAAAATGAAACATGAATTTGAGATGTCTATGTTTGGAGAAATCAATTTTTTTTTTGAGTTGCAAGTACATCGACTCAAACATGAAATATTTGTTACACAATCAAAATACATCAAAGAAATTCTTAAAATATTTAGATTGGAGGAATCCAAACCAGTCAACACACCAATGGCAATGAGAAATAAGCTGTCCAAAAATGATGAGTCAGCTGAAGTCAATCAAACAATGTACAGATCCATGATTGGAAAACTACAATGTGTTGTACATAGTAGACCAGACATAGCATTAGCAGTTGGAATAGTGGCTAGGTTCTCTGCTAATCCTAAAGAAAATCATCTCATAGCAGTAAAAAGAATAATGAGATATCTTAAAGGAACTGATGACTTTGGTCTATACTACAAAAAGAATGGAAAATTTGATCTCAATGCATATACAGATGCAGATTGGGGAGGAAACATTGATGATAGAAAAAGCACAAGTGGAGGTACATTATTTCTAGGCAAAAGGCTGGTCACCTAGACTAGCAAGAAACAAACATGTACATCCCAGTCCACTGTAGAGTCAGAATATGTGGCAGCTGTAGTCAATTGCACAAACATTGTATGACTCACACATCTATTGAATGGAATGAAAGAAGAAGTAACAAAACCTATGATATTGTATTGTGATAATACAAGTGCTATAAAAAAATCCAAAAATCTAGTGATGCATGCAAAAACCAAGCATATTGCAATCAAGTATCATTATGTCAGAGAATTGGTAGAAGACAAACAAGTAAAGCTGGAATACATTCACACAAAGGAACAAACTACAAATATCTTCACAAAACCATTGCCCAAGGATGCCTATGAATATCTTAGAGGCAAGTTGGGGGTAATACCCCTAACTCAAGCAGTCTAAGGCAACAAGAAAGCTGCCTTGCATCAACAGGAATAAATCATTGAAATATTAACAGATTGATGCAAAGGATGATAGCAGGAGTAGAAACTCCAAATTAGTCACAAGCATGGTGACAGAGGGAGAAAATCAACAAGAAGCCAAAGCTTATGTTTTGCATAATAAAGATGCTACATCTTTGGCATTTATGTCAAAGAGGGAGAAATATGCAAAAATCTGATCAATACAAAGAAAGAGGGAGATATATATGAAAGAGGGAGATATATGAGATCAGTAGTAAAAATATAGCAAGACAACATATACAATCTTGGTGGTAACTAAGTTCATTAATTGATCAGTTTGGTTTGCCATTAATGTCAAAGAGGGAGATTGTTGGAAATGATTGAAATGATCATAAGAAAAGCTGTTAGCATAATATATGGAACTAGTAAAGAATGTCCTCAATCATTGTTTTGTCATTGATGTCAAACTTGCTACTTGCAGGAATGACAATTGCTTTAGTGATCCAAATAATATCAATTAGTTGATTGTCAAGGAGGCAATCAGTAAGATGTAACTAGAACACCTAGAGAAAGGTTGAAGTTATGATGTTGTAATGAAGTACAAGGATCAACTAAGCCATTGATGAAAAAGTGTATTTGATGACATACCATAAGATACAAAGAATGGGCATACTGAAACATATCAAAGATTTAAGGTTTTAGCTAAGTCTTTTGTAAAGCTCAAACTAAGTTTATTAGAGAGAAGATGTCGACTAAACTTTAGATGCCGAGTGACATAGAATTTATCAAGTGCCGAGTAGAACCAAGTGCCAAACAAAACCAAGTGCCGAGTAGGTATAGGTGTCGAGTAACACAGAGGTTATTAGCACCAATAACTCAATAATGCCGAGTTGCTGCATTATTTTGGAAATTGAAGATTCCCCAGATCTAAGCCAACAAGGTTGTTATCTAGAAATTTGTGAATTAAAAGGAAGATAAGAATGATGAGCTGGTGGCACAGAACACCATGTGGAACATTTTTAAGGATACAACTGGAAAATTTTCTAGAAGAGAACAAGATATGGGGTAGATACATTGTATCCTACCTAATCCATTTTGAAACCCTAAAATTGGAGAGGGAGAATTGAGCAGCAAAGACAAATCAGATTTCTATTTAAGAAGACATAAGTTAATGAAAAGAGAGAGAGAGAGAGAGAGAGGGAGAGAGAGAGAGAGAGAGAGAGAGAGAGAGAGAGAGAGAGAGAGAGAGAGGTGGTCAAGCATAAAAGCATGAAGCACTGAAGAAGGTGCTAAGGAGAAGAAAGCACAAGAACTCTATTTGGATAGATGACCACAAGGATGATTGCATTGGCAAAATGAGTAAGAAGACTCAAGGAGACAAAGCTTGAGAGGAATATAAGGAGTCAGAGCTAAAGTGATTGAAGCCAAGCATAAGGATTGAACTGAAAGTGTGATCTAAAATCTGCAAAGTATGTTGTAAGTTATATCAGATCAAAAGACCATTATCGTTACTTTCTAGCAATTGTAACAGTAAGTTTAAATCCTATGGACTTAGGTTGGTTTAATAGCCATAAGATAAATCCTTTAACAGGGTGACATTCCAAGAGAATGTTCTAAAGACCTTTAACCGGGCCCATTCCTAATAGTTTGGTGAAATCCTCTAACAAGGTCACATTTAACAGTGTGTTGTAAGCCTTTAACAGGGCAGGCTTTTAACAGGGCATCACTTAAGAAGAGTGAGAATCAAGTAGCATGTTATTGGTGGTTTTTCCCAAATTGGGTTTCCACATAAATCATTGTGTCATGTGTTGATCTTGGATGTTTTGTCTTTGCATATTGATTTACTGTAACTTGCTTATATGATTGATTTAAGTTTGGATAGATGAAAAGTGTATGGATTCATTAAAAGTAGTAAAAAGGTATTAATGGGGCATTTGGACCTTGAATAACTGATTCACCCCCCGTCTCAATTATTCTAAAGAATTCTAAAAAAGGAAATAGCGATCACTACAAATGCAAAGAAACTTTAGCAGGCTTGCAAATTGGGAAGATGCTATTCGAAAGTTGATGATGTTGTGGACTGAAATCATGGGTTAAGGACATTTGAAAGATCCTCCACTATTGGAGAAAAGGATGCTTCTTTTGAAAGAATTATAAACTCTTCTCAAATATTTGTGGATGTGTTGGTAAACAGATTTGTTCTCTTCAATCTTTCATGGAAATGTGACTCTTAATGCCCAGTCAGTGAACAATATCTCTTTACAACAGATGAAAAAGCCATTTTATGGTTACTAGCTTTTCTCTGAATTGGTAGGTACAGCTCCCTATATGAATGGTATGCAAGGAATTATGTTTTATTCCCAAGATTAATGCAAGGTATGCTCTTAACTCGAGAGCAGGAGAGGAAACCAAGTTTCACCTAGACAAGTGAAACTCAAGCAGGGATTTAAATGCAAGGGTGTTATGTTGATGATCTTCACAGCCTTATGAATTTCAGAACATGATGATATGAAATGCAGAGTATGAAGGTATGATAATGCAAATGGAGAAACTAACAAATATTATTGGATTTGAAATCCCACAATCTTATGGTTTCCGATATGCAACAGAGTAACATGATGCTTAAGAAATGAACTCAGAACAGATTAGAAAGATATGACAAAATGCACATAGAAACGAAAGTTAACAAAAATATTTCCCACAACTAGTTCCAATTCTTTGATTGATTTACCAGTCCTATCAAACTGAAATAATGAAATGAAACTCTATTCATTAAACCATTCCAATCTAATATCAAAGGAAATACAACATACACACATGGGGAAAGTAGGCAGTAAAGAAATGGCACAAAACTTCATTGTCTCTGCAACCCGATTCGCACCAAAAATTTGTTGACCCTTTATTAATCATTCAATTTCTACATATAGGATGAGAGAGATGACCATTACAAAAGAATTTTAAGCGATTCATCTCCTCTAGATGATAGATGGTAAAGATGCCAATGTTATCATTTTGACATAATTAAAAAGTTAAATAACAGAAAATGGAAAGAGGGGAATCTTGAATCATTTGGACTTCTTTTCCTTTTTAGTTTTCACCCTATATGCTTTAGCAACCACCATGATTGGAATTAATTCATCATGGCTAGGTACGTGTACATTAGTGAATCTCAAGAGCCATCTTGCATGTTCTTGAGCTAACTCCTTTACCTCATTCTGCAGATTTTTCGCTTCTTCAGCAACCACGTACACACACCCACCAAGTGTTTGTAATTCTAATACTCTGTTTTGGCTGCTCGAAGTCATCCCAGACAAGTTGCTCAAATACATAGAAAAGTTGTTTTTCATTACTTATATGTTAATGAGGGATTTCCCTTGCCCACTAGTTTGTGATTTAGTGTGCATTTTTCCCATGAGCTGAAATGATCTTTCCTGGGCTTTGCTGGCTTTATCCAATGTTCCTCTAAGACCTTTTTTAGCTTCTTGAATCATCTCTAGCTTGAATTGCATGCTTTGGAGCCATTCATTCAGGGGCTCATTTCCTTTCTTCAGAATCTTTACTTCAATTGCATCCTTGGCTTTCATTTGAATGACTATTTTTAAAAGAGAGATGCACTCAACACCTTTTGCCTCTTCTCCAACTAAGATATTACTATTGGTCATAATGTTATCTTTCTCCATTTTTAACCGGATGATCGCATTGCCAATTCAGCCAATTAGAGCCATTCCATCTACATTGAGCTTCTCGATCCATTCTTTCTCAATTTGGCCTAAATGCCTATCTTTCTGCAACTAAGATATGAAAGCTTGCACCTCCTCTGCTGAAGGATTCTCAGTGGCAGGCACACCAGTAATAGTTGCCAATGGGACAACTAGCTATCTGATAAATTTCCTTAATTCCTCAATCTCCACTTTCATCTTGATCTTCGACAACTTGAGGTTCTCTAGTTGTTCTTCTATTACATCATTGGTCGATCTCCATAGGCCCACCTTGGTATCGTGCCTGGCTTCTCTGAGATCAATAGCATGCAGGGTGAAGTCTCCTAGTGTCATATCTTCAATTCTCCCCACCTTGTTTGGTTTCGCCACTTCCATAGTCAAATGCCCTATTTCTGTATCTTGTCCTAGTATCGATAGGGTCCTCTATTTCTTAGCTTTCACTATTGCAGATCTTGTGCGAATCGCCTGAGATACAATATCTTTTGCAGGAGTACTTTCCTCTTTCCTCTTTCTTTTCTTCTCCAGAGTATCTTCAAGCCAAGATTTTGTGCTAATTACTTTGGAGGCATCTCCAAGAGACTCTATGATGAACATCTTCCTCTTTACTTGAGTTGTCTCCACTGCAGCTATTGAAAAAGGATTCTTCGAATCTTGACAGAGAATCCGGGATGAACCAGGAGCCTTTCCTTCTTCTTGAGTCTTCTTCATAGCTTCTTCGGACTGAGTGGATTCGCTGCTACTACTCTGATCATCTCCAACTTCCACAATTTGAACAGGGGAATCAACAAGCTTTAAAAGAGGAGTAGCTATAGATGGAATAGGGCTTTGATGAGAAGGTAAAATAGGAGCTACATGAGGTGATGGAATTGGGGTGGATTCTGGAGATGGAGGTAGAGTGGCAGAGGAGCGTGAAATTGGAGCAGTAGCTCCATCCTTCGACTCTTCGGTTCCTTTTTCCTCTGCTTCAGTTTGAGCTCCAATGATTGGTAGTGATCCACTTTGGCAAGTTGGAGTTATTTGAATATTCTTCTCTAGGGGTTGATCGCCTCCTCCTGTAGACTGAGCTGGTCCTTGAACCACTGTAGTTGTGGCACTTGGAGTAGCACTCTGTGATGAAGTAGGGGTAGCTACAGCTGGAGAAGTTTGAGTAGCTTTACTTCTACTCTGACCCTTCTTAGCTATCCATTCGACCCATTTTCTAGTTCTTTTGATGATTCTTGCCATCATAACATCAAAATCTTCTTCAATGTTGACATATGGCTCGAAATTGATTGGTGTATCTCTCAACTTAGTCAAATATGTATTGCTATACATATTTTGACCATCATCTTCTATTCCTTCCACGTCCAAATTGATGCCATACATCTTCACTTAGTCCACCATGAATCTGGCAAATGCACAATCATGACTTTCCAACTCATTCTTGCAGTCTGCCCAGTAATCCTCCATGGTGATTACATGTTTGATCACGCTCCCAATTTGAAGCACATCTCGGGCATACCCCTTTGGATCGAACATAGGCCTTACAACATCATACTCCTCCAATTTATACTTACTCTCAAATACTTTGAGAATATTCTTTGCATCTATTTTGGCCTCGCAGTTGTAAGCTCCGACCTTAATGGGGAATTCATATCCCTTCTTCTGTAGACTGGCACTCAACACATTCACCTGAACAACTTGTCTCACAATCTCCACGAGCACGATCATATCATTTGGGTATCTAGGCAGCTTCATAGGGAAGCCATCAAAAGCTGCAAGACAAAGATAAGAAAAGGATGAGAATTGTATGAAATAGCAGCCAAATTGGTTGATGGCCGCCATCACTTCTGGGCTAAATCTCTATTCTGGGCATCCTTGAAGTTCCCTGCAAATTCTCATAGTGAAAGCATTATTAACTCTGAAAAAGTCCGCATAACTATTCTGTAACTATAAGCATGGGTAAAACTCATAACTTTTAACATCATCACGAAACTCTTCAACTCTAGGGAGTCCCAACCATAATTGGAGGGAAGCCAACATGTATATTAGGAAAGAGGACATGTAAAAAGTATTGTAAAACGTAGCTGCAGCAAGAGCTCTAGCAAGATGCTCACTAACCTCATGTGCCCAGTCTATATACTGCGTATACGAGTAGATAACTTGCACTAAAAAGAAAAACTATTCTACAAAATTAAAGGCTTCTACCTCACCTTTGAGTCAATGCAACAGAACTAGGATGTCCACAATCTCTGGCTTGAGGTCAGTACCGAAAAGGGTTTTAGGAACCTTACTCTTTGCTCCCCTTGGTTTTTGGAACCAAGAACTCATGATCTCCCTCCTCCAGACCATCTTCTTCAGAGAGAATTCTGACATGGCCCCTCCCATTGTTAAGTCAAAAAATTCTTCTCTCTCGAGAATTCACAGACAATTCATGACTGCTTGCCTATTAATTGAAATCAAAACTAATTGATCAGGCAAGAGAATCTACTTTGTGTCTAGGTTGTAATGGTTGATGCACTCTAAATCAACTCCGGGGCTTGTACTGCTACAAGGAATTCAGCTGCTTCCACTAATCTGCTTCCTTTAAGTTTCTCTGTGATAGGATGAATGGGCTCTGTTCTCAATCTCCTTTGAAAGTCCTGTATGTCATAGAAACGGAGTGAAGTATTTGTGATGGTCAACCACGTAGACTTAATTTCGCCCAATCCATCGAAACCCACAAATCTTACTGCCATTTTGCTCGATGCGTGGTAATAGATATCAGCAGTTGAAAATGATATAAGAAGCACACTTAGCAGTTTGAAAATTATTGCAAACACTATTCAATCAAAACAGTATCATAGTAAAGCGGGAGTTTGAAAGTCTGTTACATTGCTCTTTATAGAAAACCCTAGATTTTCTCATTAAATTTCATAAATTGTGCCACACAAGTGAATTTAAGGTTGAATCCATTGGATCAGTGAAGGTAAAAATCCTAATGGACTTATCTTTGACTTTTCACTATTCCTGTTGGCTTCAACAGTAACTTTCATTAATTACAGTCTTACCTCTTGTTTTAACCCTTCTGCGGAAAAATGGAAATGGATTACTCCCTAGGGAAATATGCGCATGATCTAATTCTTCTTGAGATAACTCGACGAATTCGACTGATCTGCTCTCAATTCATTCCCAAAAACAATCCACGATCAATCCACATACTCACCATGCTTACAGTTACGATTTCTCACCCAATGTGAAAAATCACCTATGAGGGTAGAAAACCCACAATGGAGAAGCCAATTTTTGATTTTCCACTGATGCCTTTCCTTTGCTCACCTTACCTTAGCTGCTTTATTTATATCCTTTCGAAAAATCCCAAAGTGACTTCACCGTGGAAAAGGTGGGACCCACATGTCAATTTCCCTTCTTGTGAAAGCCTTTGCGAAGAATTGACTTCTGACTTCGAAACCCGCCACGGAGAGGTTCTCTCCTCATTTTTCACCGATCATCCTTCCGATTGTTTCATTGAATTATGATCGATCCAGGTGATGAGATCATGACGATGTATGAAGGATGTTTCAAAAAAACACAAATTACTTCGCACCAATTGAGTTTTTGACTACATATACAAGGCCTTGCAGAAAATAACCTTCAGGGTGCAAAATTTGCCAAGGAGAAGGCGATACTTGATTTTTCGCCGAGGAGAAGGTGATACTTGATTTTTTTCCAATCCAACTTTCTTTGTCCAGATTGGAAAAGACTGCAAGTAGATCATATGATATAGCACAGTCCGAGAGTCTTCATCGGGTAAGGATCTAAACTACCCACACGACTCATGATAATCAAAGAAAACCCACCTGGCTATGCATTGTGAGGGAGAAGGCCAAAGGTAAAAACTTGATAAAGAAACTCATCACCTAAGAGAGTAAAGACTTATTGACTCGACTGAATAAAACAAGCCACAAGGTACTCCACTTTATAAAATTGGTACAAGGTGAAAAGGTGGAGCAACAGGATGCCATGCAATCATAGATGGTTAATTTTGAAACATATCTAGAATTTTGAAATGAAATATCTTAAAATAGAGCTTGAAATGGAAAAGCATGGTGCACATGTAGAATGTGGGACAATAAAATTAGGTTGACACTAGACCAATGCCATAGATACTCAAGTTTCATCAAGGTGTTTACTCATCTCTGGAAGCCTATACAATTTAGGATGATGAGAAGTGTTGGTCTAATTTTTTGCATGATGAAATTTCCCTAGCATAGGTACTAAAAAATCAAATTGAATCCATCGTTGATAAATAGGGTTTCTTGTTTAGTCTTCCAGATTTTGTTTGCCTTTGAAAATCCTAATTAAACCTTATGTCTCATTCCTTTTAAAGTCTTGGGCATGAAATCTTTTTAAACTTTGGTGAATATTCTATTTTCATTTCAAATTTTTTGCACCCCCAAGCGGTCTTGTTCTCTTATGTCTCTCACTATTTGATTTTGATGAGATCTACGGCAATCACTACTTTGATATGGTGAGTTGTGCACTTCTTATATATAGCGAGGTAGTGAATGCCATGAAACTAAAGAACAACACCATAAAATGGAGATTTGGTAGTTAGAAAATATGTTGTGGTCGAAGTTTTAGTCATGTGCATTTTGTCAGAGTAGGAAAATGAACCTAGTAAAAGGTGGGTAGAAGAAATCACCGAAATATTGATTTTTTTGATGGTTCTCTACTTCACTATCAGAAAAGCTAAGCATCTCACCATTGGCAACATAGAGAATAGCCGAGAAATGTATTACATGATGGTCTCCAAACTTCCCAGTGACCATAAAATTTTCCAAGTGGCATGGTGAGTAATATCTATTATTGTCAGAAGCATTTGATAAGGATGATGGTGACTTGACTTGCTTTTATTCTTTCAGCACTGAGTTTTTATTAAGACATCAAAGCTCACTACCTCACTATCAAAAAATTTAGGCATCTCGCCATTAGCAACATAGAAAGTTGTTGAGAAATGAACATATGGTGGGACCCAAGCAATGTGGAAAGGTGAATAGGATCAAAATATGGTTTTATTATGCCAGCTATGTAGGATTTATCATGTCATCAGTATCTTGGACCCATGTCCCATTTATAAAATGTAGGAGGGATTCTGATGATCAAATCAAGCTGAGATCAATGATTCATGCTATCTCTCTATAGAAATATGTGTGATGTTTACTCTATGTGACATAGCGAATATGGGACCCACCACATCTTAAGAAGTTCATGCAGTTTCTTTATCCTTGGATTGATCTCAGATCCATGGCCATCACTATCTTTCTATGAAGAGTTGTTGAAAGGATATGTATAGTGACATAGCAAATATGGGGCCCACCACTATTCTTCTAAGCAATGCATTAATGTGTCATCCATAAGATCAAGATCGAATCAATGGCTATCAGTACTTCACTATGGCAAGGTGCTCATTCTTTATGTATAGTGAGGTAGCAAACTATTGACATCTATCCTCAGTTTTCAGTGGGTCCAGATAGAAATGCCATCAAGGAGCTATATATGTGGTTAGTTCTCACTAGATTGATTGGCCAACTTGTCAAGTGGAACACTAGTCATCTTTTTCTGCATCCCTTGACTGTAGGATTTTTAAAGATCGATGATGCAAATTTAAACACAGAAGGTGGTGCCACTCTGTGTATTAATTAGACATGAAAGCTTTGCATGTGAGAAAAAATAAAGTATAACACAGAATATTTTCTTAGTTCCACCTAGTGTGAACAAAGATTTTGAGTTTTTTTCGAGTAGAAACAATTACTAAGAAGATTGTATTTATTTTGGCAAGTGTGAAGTAGTTTGTTCAAGGAGAAGTTGTAGAATTATAGAAAGGAATAAGAAAGAATTTCAAGTAACTATACTAAAATTTCTATTATGCTCCAATCCTGCAAGATATAGTCAAAAAATGCCTCCAATGGACTCATTAAATCCTAGGTTGTGGATAGCAGAGGGATTTCTTAATGAAGGTAATTGGGTCAGAGATGCTAATACCTCACAAACTAGTTTAAATTTGTTCAAAAGATGGCTTGCAGAGAGGAAATTGTTTTCCCCACATGCCAATATATGGAATTTTGACCAAGTAAAACTAGTAGTTCCAAGTGTTTTTATGGATTATGATCTCCTTAAGACTATGGCAAAGAGTTGTGATCAAGCCACTAAGGTAGTGAGAAGAGAAAAGGGTGAACTTGGCAAAATTAGAACCCTGCCAACAATAACATCATTCTCTAAAGAATTTTTCAAGAAAGCATACTTCAATGCCAGGGTAGTAGAGATATATAGGACCCTCTGTAGAGTTTTTGGAAAGGGTGAAGAAGATTTTATACCCATGAGTTTTATGTGTATAATTACCATCTTTTTATTTAAGGAGGTGACATATTTTGGTAGAGAAATTGTTTTGAATGTAGATATGACTAGGGAAGTAGAAAGTGCCCATTTTGTTATATTTGATAGCCACATTACCTCCAAGCTCAGATGCTTCATATTAAGCGATAATCCCATAAGCCTAGGATGTTGATATAACCAAGGAAGAGTGAAAGGTAAAAGTGACTCTCATAGTAAAATATAATGATGGTGAAACCCATGAGTTGAGGTTGGTTTTCAATCATCAGAATAGATTTCATCATTGGTGGGCTTAGCAGTTGCATACACTAAGGAATCAGAGTAGTAGCCAAATCAACATAAAGAGATGTAATAGATAGGACCCACAAAAGAATATTTGATCTTCATTTCTTTCTATTATTTACAATTTTGTCTTTTGTGATAGGTGTATGTAAATATCTCTTGTAAAAGACACTTGCCAATTCTCTTAGCCTGAAGCTTGTTGCATCTCACATTGTATAAGTGAGATTCCAAGGCTAGAGAAGGGTCTGATTTCTAATGCTTTTTAGTCATATACTTAGTTTTTTTTTAATCTAGTAATTTTAAGCAAGTCTTATGATGTATTTTCTCTGCAAGTCTTCTAAGAATACATGAATATAGAATGATCTTTGTGTTTCTTTTTAAGGTCATTTTGAGTTAACTGCATATGTATAAAATTTTCAAGGAAAATGAATACAAATTATGAGCTGTCCCCATATCAATTCTTTCTGAATTTTGTCTCCTTTTGATTACTTAGTTATCTTGATGTTTTGTGAGTAAAAGCTTGTGCAATTGAATGCAATCCATTAGGTTGTATATCTTTCCATCACTACTATTAGTTCAATGAATTAAGTAAGAGCTTTGATGAATTTGATAAGGTTGTTGTAGTAATGGGAAGGATGTTTTGAATGATGAATTCTAGTAAGAATTGCTGATAATATTTGTTGTAAGGCAACAAATTAGATCCATGGAATTGTAGTAGACTCTGAACCCTAATGAATTAGGCATTGGTCAAATTGATTTAGTTGGAAGAGAAACAGATCATAAATGGGTATCATATGCAAAATTATAATCAATTCTACTTTTATTTCCTGAAGATCTTCAAAGTTGGTCAATACTTATTTGCATGGAATATTTTAGCCTTAGTTAGCCACTATTGCTAAAACTACTTGCAAATTTATAGAATAATTTATGACCAAATCTACTATATGGAATTTATTCTATTCAATATGTCATGAATAGATATGTGTTTGAGAATTCAAGATGAGAATCAGAATTAAACTATTGTAGTTCTTGCACAATAGCAGTCAAATTGAGTCATCCTTTAGGTATCCTTGCCTTGGTTTTGCAGAGCCTAAAGTAAAGGAAACCATTCTTGTTTTTATTGATGTTGGGTCCAGATGGTTTGCATATGTAATTGAAAATAGGAATTGGGTAATCCTTAGGTTGCATAAGTGTTATCATATTGGTATTGAAGCAATTTGTTACTCAGTAGTTTTAAAACACCAACAAGAAGAATCATGGACTTTGCACTACCAATGGATATGTGGTGGTTGTTATATTAGTAATAGTTCTAACTCGAGAAAGATTATAGATATGTATTTTAATGGGCTTGCTTGCAATGAGAATTTAGGTTGAACTAGATAACCCTTACCATCATATTTCTAAAAAATGAATAAGAATAGTGTAATAGTTGTTGTGCAACCACCGAACATAGATTCCTATTTTTATAACTATGGTGAAAAATATAGAAACATTTACTATTACTATAAATGACTCTCATACATCCAGTATTCAAGACCTTAGTCTTGTATAGAAGCAAAGTCTGTAAAGGGTAAAGAACAAATGGGAAGCTATTCAGAATAAAGAGAATGGTCAATATCAGTCTAGAACATCAGAATTGGAGAAATCATGAGTGATTACTTCTACAATTGTTCAAGAAGTTGTAGCAAATAGAGATGTGTTGAAGTTAGAAAGCTCTTGAAAACACTAATGATTTTGTTCAAGCTCCAACCTTGCAACCAAGATGATGGCTTTTATTATTCAAAATAAATGAGTATATGAATTAGTAGGTAGGCACTAGATAACATCAAATAGAGATTTTGGAGCTCTCTGCATCATGACACAAAATGTAGCCCCCAAACAGAGCCACTGTTACCTAGGTTTTTAAAACCCTAAGTATTACGCCTCCCAAGCAATTAATTTTTTTATAAAAAACTTCAAAGAAAAATCATTATAAATTGTTTTGCATTATATTTATTTATTTAAATAATTAAATATTCATACTTGCAAAATATTTAAATATCACACTTTTAATATGATCTTTCACATAATTAATTCTAAAAGAAATAATTATTACTATTGTAATGTGATATTGAAAGTAAAAATGATAAATAAAGTTTGTGGGGGTAAGGGAAATGTAAAAAAAAGAAGTTGAAATTATAAATTCTTTAAAAAGAATTAATTATTTTTGTGAAATGAAGTTGTGGGAAAGTTTGTACAGGTGAAAACTTTTGGGCAATTGATTAAAGTTGAAAACAAATGTAAAAAATAATTAATTCTTTTATAAGAATTAATTATTATAGTAAAGTGTCAGAGAAGACAAAAGGAGTTTGGTAAGAAGTTTGTTAGAAATGTTTTAGAATAATTGAGAGGGGGGTTGAATTAGTTATTCAAGGTCCATCTTGTCCAATTAAAACTTTTCACTAAGTGTAGTGAGCCCATTCAACCATTCATTCATCCAATCTTAAGCATTCCTATTTAGCAAGTTACTTTAAGTCAACATGCAAGCATAACACATAAGAAAATCAACACATAACATAGTGATTTGTGTGGATTCAACTCAATTTGGAAAAAATCACGAGTAACATGCTACTCAATTCTCACTCTTCTAAAGTGATGCCCTATGAAAGGCCTACCCTATTAAAGACTTACAACATACTGTTAAATGTGACTTGGTTAAAGGATTTAACCACCCTATTAGAAGTGGGCCTGGTTAAAGGACTTTACAATATTCACTTTGAATGCCACCCTATTAAAGGATTTTTTGTCACAAAAGTTTGCACCCATGTCCAAAGTTTTTACCTAAGGACAAGCTTGTGAAACATGGAAACAACCTCCAAGCTGTGGGACTTGAACTATGAGGTTGAGTCTTTGGAGAAGGCCGACTTTCTTTACTATTAGGGTGCACCTAACTACTATTGGAGAGGGAAAGGGAGAAGAAACACATGAAAGAAAATCTACCTACTCTAAGCTAAGGAGGTGATGCACTAAAATAGAGTGTTCAAACCAATCTCTACCCATACATGCACTATTGAACCATCATGACACCAAAAGATATACACATCTAGACTTGCTTTAATCTAACAATCACATATAGATCAAAAAACCAAAATGAATGACACAAGGAAAGAGAGGATTCACTTATATACCATTCATAGGCCAAAAGAGATATAGTCATATGAGATTGTAGATCTCTACAATACACCAATGAGAGGAAAATAGTTCTTGCACTATACATCAATGGCTAGAGGAGATAAGGCAGAATGTCATACAGTTTAGAGGCAAAGGGTATTTACAGTGAAGTTGTAGAGCAATATCAGAGAAGTCAAAGAAGAGTCAACCAGAGAAAAATCTACAAAATTGCCTTTATGGTTCAGGCATAATTGAGATATTTTCTCACTGAAGTTACTCCAAAACCACTACCATTAAGTCTCATAGAGAATAATTATGTAGATTAGGGAAAATCCAACCTTGGCGCAGACCTAAGTACAATGAAATCTGATATTCTATAGAAACAAGGCCCTGAGAAGATAGAAATGATGTCATTAAACTATTCTAACCACGTAGATGGATAGGATCAGAGGTGGTGGAGCGTTCTCCTTCGTTCACTGAGTTTAGCATTCACCCAAGAGTGGTTGGCATTGATCATAGGGATCAAATCATGCTAGAAAATTCAACTCCCTTCATTTTTTGGCTCATGAATCAGCAGGGTCAGTAAGTCAACTAAACCCTATAACCAGAATAGAACACATGGACCAATGATTTTTTTTTTCCACTCCACAGAGTCTCCACGTAGTTGACCATATCTTTTCAACTAACTGCACCACCTCCTCAAAACCCTGACTACGATGTAATTGCCAACCGTCGGCCCTAATTGTTAATGCCTTAGCCAAACCCACTAGGACACATGTTCTTTAGGTTCTTCCCCATAATGTTTAATTTCCTTCCATCTTCATCTTGTGGGAAAGCGCCAATCGTTAATCTCTGTAAGATCAAAAATTGCTAAAGATTTTTATAATATTGCACTTGCCCCTTCAAAAATTTTGTGCCCATGAAACACTCAGCATACACCTCGGCATCCAACTGGCACCATCCTACAATATATGAGACAAGCTTGGCCCCACAAGGACACATGAAAACAAGGCACTTGCCTACATTCCTTAAAATCCTTGCATCTTCTTAATGCAGGGAAGTGCCAGCCCTTGATTTCATTTGAATCTATGGTGATCAAAAATCTTACATGACCGTATACCTAGTTAGCTGGACAGACCAATGAGATGCTTTCTTCATACTCTTACTCACCTAACAATGGCCACAAAAGATGAGTTGTTATTACCTTCTGAGAGAGGCAGGCCCATGACATCACACTGTGCCATGCATTGCAAGGGCACATACCCGCATTGTTTAATCTTCACACATCTTTATATTGCTGGAATGCACGAGCCATTGATTCTTGAGGATCTGATAGTAGAAGGTACAATTGGGAACATATGACATTGTGGAATAGGTGTCACTGAGTTGTTTTCCCATGTTGTTAGGAAGTCTAAAAAAATAAACTATGCGGGAAAGTGGGTGCCAATCAAACTGCCAACTCACCTTGCCACCTTGTCTACCCTATCTATGATGGCTCAAAGAAGATAGACCCACCTACCACATGGCTAAAAAGTACTTCCCCACAATTTTAGGAAATCTAATAGAGCTTAGAATGCAGACAAGTGGGTGCCAATAGAATTGCCAGCTTAGCTAGTAGCTCTCCCTTCTGTGGCCCACAAGAACAACAAGGACCCACTGATCCACATACTGTTAAGGGGCTTTCCCTCATTATGTAAAGGTACTACATTTTCAAAATATGGGGAAGTGCCCACTGTAGATCTATGCAAGATCTAACGATGCAAAAAGTTGCGGGGAAGAAAAATAAATGAGGAAATAAAGAAATACCATAAGGTTTTATCATTTATTTATTTTTGATATTTCCTAGGCATTAAAAATAATACTTAAATATGGAAGATGACTGTTGGATGGGCTCAAATGTCTGAATTCAAATTTTGGCGAGGCAAAATACGTAACAAGATTTACAAATGGATGTTAGGCCAACCTAAGTTAATAGGATTTTCCTTCTATCCTAACTGATACAATTGCTAGAGAGTAACAATTAGGGATTTTGACCTAATTACATAATACAACTCAACTTGCAGATCTCAAATCACTTCTTAGCTCTTCTTCATTTGCCTAAAATTCAGTCTCTACAACACTTGACAACTTGCCTTCCTTTCAAGCTTAGCCTCCTTCAATCTCCATGCTCAATGTACCAATGAAATCATCTCTTCTTGACCACTTGTAGAAGAAAAGTCTTTGTGCTCTGTTCTTCCTTCTCCTAGATGTCTTCTCCTTGACATCCTTCTAACCACTTTTGCTATTTGGCACTCCAGCAACTCTTGCTTCTTGGTCTGTGACTTTTTAAATAGAAATTTGGAATTTCTTTTCTCACTCAATTCTTCCTTCCTTTGATTTCAATTCATATGGATTAGGTAGGATTCATTGTATCTAACTCATATTTTGTTTCCTCTAGAAACATCTTGAATAATCCTTTTGAATTCACCCAAAAATGGTTTTCATAGAATTCTGTGTGACCAACTCATCATCCTTATCCTCTAAACGATTCAAAAAATTCAATGTAACAACTATGTCAACTCAAATTTGGCAAATCTTTGGCCTCTAAAATAATCCAACAACTCAACACTATTGAAATCCTAATGCTTGGCACATACTATGTTACTTGACATCAACTACATTTTTACTAATGCTTAGCACTTGAAGTTCACTCGAGACCAACTATGATTTTTTGATGCTTGGTATCTATTACTTTTCTTAGAACTTGAACTTCACTCGGCACTTGAAGATCATTTGGCACACACTAGATTTTCCTTTTTCTTGGCTTCAACAAGCTTGCTCAGCACCCACTAATGAACTTAGTTTAAGCTTTGCAATCAACCTTGTTACAACTTATTTCTCTAATGTTTCTAAGTGTGACCAACCTTTATATCTTTGAGTATGTTATCAATACATCATTTAACCTTTGTCTTAATTGATCCTTGCACTTCATTACAATATCATAACTCAACCTTTCCCTTAGGTACTCTTGATATCTTGTTGATCAAATCCTCTTCATCAATCAACTAAGTGATAGTACTTGGATCTTATAAGAAAATGTCATTCCTAAAAGTAGTAGATTTGACATCAATGACAAAATAATTATTGAAAACATTCTTTTAACAACAATCTCCCTCTATGATCTTCAACAATGATCTTTTCAATTAGATTCTCAACAATCTCCCTCTTTGGCATTGATGGCAAACCAAACTGATCAACCATCAAACTAAACTATTTAACCACATGCTTACTAGGTTACAACAGTAATTCAAATCCCAAAAAGAAAATTGTGTTACCATTAGTTTTTACATCTCCCTCTACTATCTTGATTGCTTCATTTCTACTTCTCCCTCTTAGCTATTGTATCCTCTTCTTTTCTTCTGTCCCTCTATATGCATTGCTTATCTTCTTCTATTCTATCTCTATTCTAATCAGCTTCTTCATATTCTCCTTTAGATTTCCAAAAATCTCCCTCTATCTTCATTTGATCAGTTTTTGCATTTTCTCCCTCTTTCTTCATTTTTGATCTACTCAATAGTTGTTGATCAGTTTCTTGATATTTCTCCCTCTTTGACAACAATGCCAAAGACATACTATTTCAGAATCTTAATATGCAAGTGTAGAATTTGTAGGCTATTTCAATTTCTCCCTCTATCACCTTGCTTGTGAATGATTTGGAACTTCAACACTTCAATTACTTTAGGCATGAATCTTAAAGTAAACATCCTCTACATCAATGTGTAAAATCTTCAACAATCAACTCATTTGATGCAAGGCAGTCTTGCTTATTCTTAAGTAGTCTTGGCTAGGGGTATCACCCATAACTTACCTCTAAGATACTCAAAATTATCTTTAGTTAGTTCTTTTTTGAAGATATTAGCAATCTATTCATTTGAGCTAACATATTCCATCTTCATTGTTTGTCTTCCGCCAACTCTCTTACATAGTGATACTTGATTGCAATATGCTTAGTTTTAGCATGCATTACAAGATTCTTTGATATGTTGATAGCACTTGTATTATTAAAATAAAGTATCATAGGCTCATTTACTTCTTCCTTCATACCTTGCAGCAAATTTTTTATCCATACAATATTAGTGCAATTGATAATAGCTGCAACATATTCAGCTTCTGCAATGGACTGTGAGGTACAACTTTGCTTTTTTCTGGTCCATGTAATCAATATTTTCCCAAGAAAAGTGCTCCTCCACTGGTGCTTTTTCTTTCATCAATATTACCTTCCTAATCTACATTAGTGTAGGCCCTTAGTTCAAACTTTTCACTTCTCTTGTAGTACAAACCATAGTCATCAGTTCCTTTAGATACCTCAATATTCTCTTCATTGCCATCAGATGATTTTCCCTTGGATTTGCAAAAAATCTTGTCATTATTCCAATAGCTAATGGAATGTTTGGTCTACTATGTACAACATATTGTAGCTTCCAAATTATGGATCTATACAATGTCTAATTCACTTTAGTTGGTTCATCATTCTTTGATAACTTATGTCTTATTGCCATTGGTGTGCTAACTAGTTTTGAATCTTCTAATCCAAATATCTTGAGTATCTCCTTGATGTATTTGGATTGGGTCACAAATATTCCATGCTTCAATTGATGTACTTGCAAACCAACAAATAATTTGATTTCTCCAAACATTGACATCTCAAACTCATGTTTCATTTGATCAACAAAATCTTTGCATAGAGAATCTTTTCCTAAAAATATTATATCATCAATAAAAATTTATAATATCAAAATGCCTTTACCTTTTTCTCCCTTGATATACAAGTTTTTTTTGTCATTTATTCTCTCAAATTGTACCTTTACAAGATATTTGTGCAGTCTCTCATACCATGTTCTAGGTGCTTGCTTTAATCCATAAAGTGCCTTGTGCAGTTTACAGACCATATCTTTGTTCTTATCATCAACAAATCCATCAAGTTGTTCTATGTAGACTTCCTCTTCAAGTATACCATTTAGAAAAGTAGACTTCACATCAATTTGGTGGAATTTGAAACCTTTGTATGTAGCATATGCAAGCAGTGTTCTTACTCCTTCCATTCTTGGAATAGGGGCAAATGTTTCCCCATAATCCAGTCCTTCTTCTTGTACATAGCCTTTACAAACTAGTCTAGCTTTTTTTCTAATTATCTCACCATTCTCATCAATTTTGTTTCTAAACACCCATTTGGTACCAGTTACATTCTTATCAGCTGGTCTAGGAACTAGGGTCTAGGTTTTGTTCTTCTGAATCTGATCTATCTCTTCTTCCATAGCTTTATACCAGTCATCATCTTGTAGTGCATCCTTCACTATTTTGGGCTCAACCTTGCTTATCAAACATGATTCATTCCTTAGTCTATTCCTTGTCATTGGTTTGGCGTCCTTGTCACCAATGATTTGATCTGCAAGGTGATGTCTCCTTACATACTTGGCTAATCTTGGTTATGTCCTTCTTTCCACATTTGATCCTTCAGCTTTAGAGTCATTTTGTTCTTCTTCATTTGGTACTTAATCATTTTTTTCATGTATACTATTTTTAGAATTAGAATGTTCATTTTCTACATTTTGTAACTTGGCTTCTGAATACAACTCGATATTCATTGGTTGTGACTTGGCTAATACTGAAATTTATTGTTGATTTCCAACTTGATTGGCAACATTTTCTTCAATAGTCATTCCTTCGTAGAAGTATACAAAGGATCTATAATCCTCTGATTGCTTGGATTCACCAACTTGTACTTTTGTATGCTTATCAAAATTTACATTTGCACTCTCCACAATCTTATTATGTTAGTATTCAAACACTTATATGCTTTACTTCTAGTGGAGTAATCAAGGACTGTGCCTTCATCACTTTTTGCATCAAACTTTCCATTTCTAGTATCTTTAAGAATATAGCATTTACAACCAAAGACTTTGAAATGTTTTACATTAGGTGAGTGACCATACCATAGTTCAAAAGGTATTGCATTTGTACCTTTCTTGACTTGGACTCTATTCAGGGTGTAAACAATAGTGCTTACAACTTCTCTCCACCACTTTAGAGCAACATTTTTATCCATCATCAAGGTTCTAGCACAGTTTATCACTTATATATTCCTTCTTTCAGCAATACTATTCTATGGTGGAGTTCTTGGTGTTGATGTTTTCCTCTTGATACCTTTTTCATTGTAGAATACTTCAAATTCTTTTGGTGTAAACTCACCTCCTCTACTAATCTTAGGCACTTTAGACTCTTTCCTATTTCCTTCTCAACTTTGGGAAAATACCACTTAAACATTTGAAATGCATCAAATTTTTTCTTCAAGAACATAGTAGTCATCATCCTAGAAAAGTCATCTACAAATAGCATTATATATCTGTCTCTTAGGTAACTTTTTACTTCTATTGGACCACATAAGTCTATATGGACTAATTCTAGTACTTCTTTGGAAGTGTATGTTTTTCTTTTGAAGCTAGACTTGGTCATCTTCTCTAGTTGACATTGTTTGCACATTGTGTTTTTAGGTTTCTTCAGTTTAGGCAACCCTTTAACCTTCTTCTTTTTGTTGATGCTAATCAGATTGTCAAAGTTAACATGACACAATCTTTTATATCACAACCACACATCATCAAGTCTAATAACAAGATAGGTTGCATCTTCCATGTCTAGGTAAAACAAGTTACTCCTATTTTGTTCACCTTTTCTGATCAGATTCTAGTAGTGTCATAGATCTTGGCAATTTTGTTTCCAAACTCTACTTTGCAACCTGCATTGCCTAATTGTGATACACTCAACAAATTTTAGTTTAATCCTTCAACATAGTATGCATTATCACATGAAATTTTCTCTGTAAGTTTAACAAAGTCTTTTCCTTTGATTTGACATGAAGCATCATTACCAAATCTAAAACTATTTCCATCATATTGAGTAAAGGCAATGAACTTACTTTTATCTCCTATCATGTAATGTGAGCACCCACTATCTATGATCCACTTGTCATTCTTGTTCACATAGGTAACCAATGTTGTTGCTTCATCTTCATCTTTATCTAATTCATCCTTCATGACCACATAGACTACTTCATCATCATTCTCATCAAAATCTTCTTCAACAATGTAGCATCTTTTGACTTTTTTCTCGTAGTCTTTGCTATCATATATTCTCTCTTTTTCATGTACTTGTTTCCTTCTTTTTAGTTCTTCTTCTATGTACACCTTGCAGCATTATGACATACTTCATTGCAATTAAAACATATGATAGGGAGCTTATCTTTGAATTTTACTTTGCCTCTATGGAATTTCCTAGCCAATAGTGCTTTTAACTATTCCACATCTTCTTCATCTATACTGCTATCATTGGATTCATGTTTTCCTTTTCTTCTCTTCTTTCTTGATGTCTCCTCCTCAATGTCTTTTATTGACATCTTGCCCTTGAAAGTAGATTCAAGATTCTCAAGTCTATAGTTGTCAAAGTTGGACAATTCAAATGCAGTAAGTCCTCCCACTATTCCTTCAAAGGTTAGTGTGTTTCCTTGTACACACCTTAGCTCTTGGATGGCTGAAACTCTAATAGCATAGATAGGGAGCATAGTTCTTAAGTATTTGTTATTGAAAACTTCTTCTTCCAATTGAGCACCTAGACTTCTTATTGCACTTACCACTTCTTTTATTCTAGCATCATATTCAGCAACATTTTCACCTTACTCCATTTTCATGTCATCAAACTTTCCTCTAAGGCTTTATCTCTTTTCTCTCTAGACATTCTAATCTCCTCCATACATATCTAGTAGGGCTTTCCACATCTTTAATGTAGTGTCACAATCTTTGATGTCATCATATTCTACATAGCCGAGTACAGAGGCAATCTCTAGCATTGCTTGATTGTGCTCCTTCCTTTTGCTCAAATTATCTGTAGTAAGAGGTCCAGTTGGATATACATGTTCTATTTTAGTTGAGGTTTTTGCATAGTCACTTTTTGATCCAAGGTGCAATTTCATTAGACTCTACCATGTAGTGAAGTTATCTTTCTTGATCTTAGGAACTTCTCTCTTGGATATCTTGATCTTCCTGCTTCTAGTACCTTGAAACTAAATCAGCAGATGGCTCTGATACCAATTTTTAGAAATTCTTTAGACTAACTACAAGGGGGTTAAATCAATTATTCAAGGTCCATCTTGTCCAATTCAAACTTTTCACTAAGTGTAGTGAGCCCATTCAATCATTCATTCATCCAAGCTTAAACATTCCTATTCAACAAGTTACTTTAAGTCAACATGCAAGCATAACACAAGAAAATCAACACATAACACAGTGATTTATGTGGAAACGCAATTTGGGAAAAACCACTAGTAACATGCTACTCAATTCTCACTCTTTTGAAGTGATGCCCTATTAAAGGCTTACAAAACACTATTAAATGTGACCTAGTTAAAGGATTTAACCATCTTGTTAGAAGTGGGCTTGGTTAGAGGACTTTACAACATTCACTTTGAATGCCACCCTATTAAAGGATTTAAAAATGGATTTTAGGCCAACCTAATTCCATAGGATTTTCTTTCTATCCTAACTAATACAATTGCTAGAGAGTAACAATTAGGGATTTTGACATGATTATAGAACATAACTCAACTTGCAGATCTTAAATCACTTCTTAGCTCTTCTTCATCTGCTTGGCATTCAATCTCTACAACACTTGATAGCTTTCCCTCCTTTCAAGATTAGTCTCCTTTAGTCTCCATTCTTAATGTACCAATGTAATCATCTCTTTTTGACCACTTGTAGAAGCAAAGTCTTTGTGCTCTATTCTTCCTTCTCCTAGATGTCTTCTCCTTGACACCCTTCTAACCACTTTTTCAATTTGGCACTCTAGCAACTCTTGCTTCTTGGTCTATGACTTCTTAAATAGAAATTTGGAATTTATTTTCCCACTCAATTCTTCCTTCCTTTGATTTCAATTCATATGGATTAGGTGGGATTCATTGTATCTAACCCATATTTTGTTTACTTTAGAAACTTCTTGAATAATCCTTTTGAATTCACCCAAAAATGGTTTTCATAGAATTATGTGCCACCAGCTCATCATCCTTATCCTCCAAATGGTTGACAAAATTTAAGGTAACAACTATGTTAGCTCAGATTTGGCAAATCTTTGACTTTTAAAATAATGCAATAGCTTGGTACTATTGAAATCCTAGTGCTCAACACATACTATGTTACTTGGAATCAACTACATTTTTACTGATGCTTAGCACCTAAAGTTCACTTAGCACCAACTAATATTTTTTGATGTTTGGCACCTAATACTTTTCTCGGCACTTGAACTTCACTTGGCACCTGAAGATCACTCGATACACACTAGATTTTCCTTTTTCTTAGCTCCAACTAAAAATTTGGTCGGCTTCAACTAGCTTTCTCGACGCCCACTAATGAACTTAGTTTAAAATTTGCAATGAACCTTGTTATAACTTGTTCCTCTAATTTTTCTAAGTGTGACCAACCTCTATATCTTTGAGTATGTTATCAATACATCATTCAACCATTGTCTTAACTGATCCTTGCACTTCATTACAATATCATAACTCAACCTTTCCATTAGGTGCTCTTGTTACATATTGTTGATCAAATCCTCTTCATCAATCAACTAAGTGATAGTACTTGGATCTTATAAGCAAATGTCATTCCTACAAGTAGTAGGTTTTACATCAATGACAAAACAATGATTCAAAACATTCTTTTAACAACAATCTCTCTCTATGATCTTCAACAATAATCTTTTCAATCAGATTTCCAACAAAGTTGTGGTGGTTAGAAAACTTCTTATAAAAATTATTTAATGGGGACAAACAATTGATAAAGGGTTCTTCTTTTTGGGGTCTATAAATTCTAAAGCTATGAGTATAGAGAAGAAATACAATTTATAATAGGGGAAGGAAATTTTTTTTATGTAGATGGATTGTAATAAAGGGGTGGAACAATACTATTATTGTTTTATCATGTTTCTGAAATAAAAAGGAATATACATGTGCTTGGCCTTGTGGTCTGCACATTTATATTTCTAATCTGGAAGGATACTAAGTCCTTTTACTTCTATTTTAGATGTAGTCTTGTATTACTATATTGAATGTGATGTATGTGGTCTTGTGGTCATGTACTCATTTTTTTGCATCAAGATATCTATAGCTCTCTCTCTCTCTCTCTCTCTCTCTCTCTCTCTCTCTCTCTCTCTCTCTCTCTCTCTCTCTCTCTCTCTCTTCTATAATATGAAATATTGGTTAGGTAGTCCTATGGCTTTTTATTTGTCTTTCTCTTTCTATTCAATTTATAAATCTAGCAATGGAATTTATCCTATGTCTATGGATGAATTTGAAAAAACCTTGGTACCTTCAAGTTAAAGGTATATCATATCATTAAATTCATTGAAGATTTGTAAATGAGGGAGTTGTACCTCTTAATTTAGAGGATAGTTATGAATCAATGATAAATGATCCAACTACTAGTGCATTTTGTCCTTTGTAATTGGGCATTTTGAGTCCTCATTTATGTTTCTATCTGAATGAAAAATCTATTTACTAACATTGGGCATGGCAGTGTTGTTAATCAGAGCTAGAGTATTCATTAATGCATTATCTCCTTCTAGCATTTTTTTCTAGACTTCTATTGAATCAAACATATAAGTGACAATAATATATTTTGTTACCATTTTAATTTCTAGGGAATCCAAGTTTATCATAATCCCACTTTCTACTATGTTTTGCATAGCCACCTTGCTTCAAGTGTATGAATGAGTAGTTATTTTAGTTATCACTATTTGGAGTTCGACTTGAAGTTGAACTAGAGGAATAAATACTCCAATTTTAGCTTCCTCTTGACCTGCAATAGAATCACCAATAACAACACTAGAGGGAACTTTCAGCTTTCTCAAAGTCTTCTCATTTTTTATCTCTTGAGTTCTTTTTAGGATTTTCTTGAATTGACACTTGATTCCTCTTTTGGGCTAACCAATTTCCTATTCTCTTCAAAACTTTGGTCATGAGAGAATACAAATCATCTTCTTCTCCCTTGTTCCAATCTAGCTCAGGGATAGGAAGACATTTGATTTGGTTAATATACAAAGGATCAACCACTTCCTCATTATCATTTTCTTTTATCTCACTGATGTCAAGTTGAACTTTGAATGCTTGCATTTGGCTTATGGTCAATCTTGACCACAATGTTTTTCTCAATTCAAACTCATCAGAGCAATTGGCCCAGTAGTCTTCTAATTGAGGGAAATGCCTAAGGGAGGATGCATATTTTATATTTTCCCTAGAAAATCCTACATAATTGAAGTTCTCTCTAGCAAGGTAGGGATTGAGGCACATTTTGGACATTGCTAAATCTATCAACATAGCCTGTTTGATATTAGGACAACTATAGTGGCTAATTTATATAGGAAACAAGATAGTATGAGTCTTTTTAATATTTTTAGACAAATCAGTGACATGCATGAGTTGCCTACAAATTTTAGAAAGGACAATATTATCAAGACAACAGTGAAGCAACTTAAAAGGTTTTCTAGTAAAACTCCCAATTTTGATGTAGGAGAATCTAGAGAATTTTATATTAAAACAACCATAAATCTTAATAGCCAGCATAGATTCTTTAGAGATCTACAATTCTCTTGGCCTTAGAGCTCAAAGACTAGTCTCCCTAAGAACACACCATTAATCCTCCAGAATTGTAGGGATCTTTTTCTGGTAGAATGCCATAATACTGATATATGGTCATGTCTTCTATCTAGGGTTCATGTGGTAACCTTTCCCATTCTTTTGACATAGCCAGGATGTAAACCAAAAAGGAGGAATTGAAGAAAGGATCAAAGTTATTCAAACCTAAAAGACTTGAATGCAAACCTTCAGCTATCAAATCCACCCAATCAATGAATTTATGTCCCTCAACAATTTTATGAATGAGAAGATACATCTAGTCATCCCATTGAAAGGCATGTTTGTTTCCTTTTACTTTTTTGAGAAGAAAAACTATGTCAATGATACCTTTAAAGAAATGCTCAATAGTTAGTGGTTTGGGTAACCTTGAGCCTCTTAGTGTTGGTTTTAAAAGCCAAGCCTGTGCTAGAATAGAATCATAATATTTATTTTTCTTTTCAGACAAGCATCTGCATACATACATATACATAGATCACAAAGGCATGACAATGAGATACAGAGATCACAAGGGCACAACAATGAAATCAAGCAATCACAAGGGATAGCAACAAAATCCTAGATCTCCATTGATCTCCATAATCCACAAGATCTCTCTGTATATATGCATACATACATACATACACATATACACATATATACATACATACATGTATACATACATACATATATATACATACATACATACATATACACATACATACATACATACATTTGCATATACAATTTTATCACTTTGGAAAATTATATCTAATCTTGCTAGCTAGGAACAAGTGATTGTTCATTTTATTGTACCTAATTTGATGATAGTTCTATAGGAATTTGTAATTGACCCAGCTAATAAAAAACTAGGCCCATTTAACTAGGTTATGACTTATTTCTTTCTAAACATATTTTCTATGGTATGTTTTTGTAAATTTTCTTGCAAACTCTGCCCATTTTTCCTAGTTTGCATTATTTTTATATAGGATTTTGAGGTAAGTCACTTAGCATAGGTTGAGTGAGTTTTTTTTTTTTTTTTTTGGATTATGGAATATGTATGCAAATGGCTCAAATTTTATGTTGTCTTAAGATGTAATAAGCACCTTAAACAACATCTTTATGTATACATACATACATACATACATATATATGTATATATATATATATGTATATATATATATACATATATATGTATATATATATACATATATATATGTATATATATGTATATGCATATATATGTATATATATATACATATATATGTATATATATATATATATATATGCATATATACATATACACATACATATATACATACATACATACACACATCTGCATATATAATTTTATCACCTTGAAAAACTATATTTGATCCTACTAGCTAGGAACAACTGATTGTTCATTTTATTGTACCTAATCTAACGACATTTCTAGAGGAATTTGTAACCAACCCAACTAATCAATAACTAGACCCATTTAATTGGTTCATGGCTTGTTTCTTTCTAAAAATATATGCTATGATATTTTTTTGTAAAATTTCTTATGAACTCTACCCATTTTTCCTAGTCTACATTATTTTTGTGTAGGATTTTGAGGTAAGTCAGTTAGCACAGGTTGAGTGAGTTTTATTTTTTTCTTATTTTCATTCTAGAATATGTATGTAGTTGGATCAAATTTTATATTGTGCTAAGATGTGATGAGCACCTTATAAAAGATCTCTTTGAAGGTGTCTTTTCATTAAAACCATAGATTTTTCATCCAAGATTTATTTATCCTAGCCTAAACAGGTGAGAAACCAAAACATTAAACCAAAATCCACAATAGTGCCTTGGTTCTCTACACCAACACTCATGACATGACTGTTGATATAAGAAATTAATAACCTTATACTAATTGATTTATTTAATGCTTAACTAAACATGATTTATATTAAGACATTGATCTATATAAACATAAATGAATCATATGCTCAATCCTATTATGACTTAATGTGAATGCATCTGATAATTATCTAGATGATATTGTTAGAAATATAAGATAGGCTACGTTACTGAGAGGGGAGGGGTGAATCAAGAACTAATAAAACTTTATCTTAATTTACCAATTAATCCTTCATATGTATTTTGATCTAATTGCTTGCATGAAAAGTTGAAAACATTCATAACACTTTGACACACAATATGGTAACCTAGAAACCTTCCAAATACAACTTAAAACTAGGGTGGGGATGATACCCACAAGCTTTAGTACTATAGTATAAAGTTGACCCGTTAAGGCTTACAATGATCACTTTTGATGATATTCCCTCCTAGGTGTAATAAGGACTACTAGGTCCAACTTGTAAAAGGATTTACAAAGATACAATGAAGTATGCACTCAGAAAGAGATTTACAAAAGATTATTAAGTGTACCTTGTGAAAGGATTTAACTATTTCACCTATTAGGATGAACCAGTGGCTAATCTCTTATCTAACTCTTTGATTTACTAAATGATATTCCTTTGTAATGACTATCTTATTGTGATAGATAAATCTTTACTACTCCTTATACTGCTTGTAGCCTTTTTCACTTTGGACTTCTACTTATCAAAAATTCATACTTCTTATCTCTTTTATATTCTTCTTTGGATGTGATACATATATGCCAATCCAAATTACAATACATCAAAGTCAACTACAATACAAGTTTCAACAAAATACGCAAAGTTGGCCCAATTGTTGGTACTCGGGTTTTGAAAACAAACTCAATGAGGTTCTAACACCTAGCAACCATTTTCAACACTCATCATCATCATGCACATAGTAGACATAGAAGCTCATCTCATAATAATCACTTCTAAGTAGTTTGAACTTGATCTACACTAGTGACTTGGTGAACACTATGAAACTCAACATATAAACTGAATCACTTGGTTGACACTACATAGCTTAATCAACACTATCACAATGAGCTTAGTATAAATTGAATCACTTGGTTGAAACTACATAGTTGGGTCAAAATTAGATTCACATCATTGAAGCTGTGAACTTGGTAAACACTGGAGAAATTGATTTACACTGAAAAACTTAGTAATCATGATAAAGATCTATTTACACTAATAATCACCAACTTGGTAGATATTGACTGGTGTAAAATAAATATTGTTTTTAGAAATTGGTAACAACTATAGAATTTGGTAGAGCCTGAATTACTTGGTTAATACTATAAACTACAAGAAAATCTTGGTAGTTGCTAACCATCTAATTAAGTGTGTGTTTGTGTGTCACTAATAAACAAACTTGACTATAATGTCAACAATCTCCCCCTTTGGCATTAATGATGCAATTCACAATAATTGGATGATTAATAATGAAGATCTACCCTCTATTTATTCTTTTTCTTCACCCTTCTATAATGAAATAAAATATTATTTAATTGCATTTTCTAGAAGCTTCCCCCCTTCCAATACAATAATTAATTATATTTCTAGAAAATGCACTGTCTAGAAGGTTCTCCCTTGCAATACAATAATGAATTGTGCTTCTAGAAAATTAAATTAATTAAATATAAAGTCACCTATTAATTTTATTTTTTTAATAACTTAATAAGAAATTAATTTAATCAATCTCTCCTTATTTCTTCACTTAGCCTTTGGAGAATGTAAAGGCTAAGAACTCCACTGATTTGGTAAAAAGATGGGGACATTGCAATAGGAGAGTAGAACTAGTTTGTTTCATTTTTTTTATCCTCTTCTTTCCTTTGCTGATAGCCTAAGGAAGCTTTATTTCTAGTTCAATTATAGTTTTGGCTTCATTATATGTACCAAAATATGTAACCTTTGGATCCATAGGTTCATTCAACAATACCTTAATGATGTCCTTGGTGTTATCTATGTTAACCTCATAGCCTAGAGGCTAAACCCACACCACTCTAAGTTTGACTACTTATATGTATACCTTGTCACGTTCTACCATAAAAAAAACATGATCCTTGTATTCTTCTACAAGTTTCTTAGAAATTATGAATCTATTATTCATCTTTTCTTTGAATAAATGAAAATAAGTATCCATGATACTGGCATAGTTATCAGCCATCTCTACTATATACAGATTGATCTAGTATAGTACAAGAACATCTTTTCTCCATACAATTGTACCTTTTGAAGGGAAAAACTTTTGCATAAAGAATAATAAATAGGTTAAAAGTGAACTAAACTTACATGGATTATTCTTTGAAGTTATGATGATCTCAATGTTCTTCTTGAATTGGTTCAACATTAGCTCGGTAAGGTTGAAGGACATGTTGTTCTTCACCACCTTGAGAGCTAGATCTTTACCTCACATGATATGTTGTTGAGATGACTAGAGTTATAGATTTTATGTGCTATTACATGAATTCCAAACTTCAACTCCATGTCATCTACACAATTGATCTGTATACCTCTTCCATCCCATTTGGCAAGAGTTTTACTTTCTAGTTCTACCTCACTTAGGGTTTTGGTAGTCTTTTCCTTGGTCAACATTGGGAGCCTTGTGATTTGATGAATCATTTTCTTTGTTATGAGAATAGGCTGCTCCAACCATAGCTACTCATTATGTACATAGCTAAGGATAAACCTTATCTATTTTATCTAAAAGTCTTGAGGCATATGTGTAATGTGGATTAAACCCTTGCTTTCCAAGTATTGATGCTTGGGTTCTAGAGTTTTATCCATTTCTATGGTTGTAATGTCTTGAATTGAATAACAAAAATTTGAGAAAATATCATTAACCAGTAGTACCTTTGGTGGAATCTATGACTGAAATCTAGTTGGATCAAGTGTTTCTACAATTGCTTGACATAACTTGAAGTCTGGTTCTTGCCTATCAACTCCTTGAACCAACATCTCAGACCCCTTCTTGGCTTTGTTGCTGGAGGATGCCATGCTCAGTAAGGTTTATGAAAACATAGAAAACTTGAACAAAAAATTGCACAAATCACTTGGATGCACATAAATTTCTCTTCACATATAGCTCTTTGAAAATTCATGGTGACAAATCAATTTGATTTCATCCTTTTTAACAAGTTTCACCTTCAATCGCCATAAATGCTTGGTATGTTCACTTGCTCAGTGATAGACTATCTTCCACTTGGTTTGATCTTATTTCTCAATAGATTCATCCATGACTCAGTGTCCACACAATGACTTAGTTTCTCCTGACCTTGCTCGGTAGTGTCTTGCAACCCAACCTAGCTCGATAAGGTCTAGAATTTCCTTAGACACTTGATGTTACCTTTGCATCATGAATGTTGATATGGATCTTTCCTTCTAGTTGACTAGAACTAAAGTAAGATGTCTACTTCAAAATCTTAGTTCTATTTATCCCTATGGGAGATCAAGTAGAAATTATTGAGTCACCCAATTCTTGAGTGACATGTGCTTCATTGCTTGGACTTTCATTCTTAGAAGACTTTGGAATCCACTGTTGTCTCATCTACTTTCTAATGTTGTCAGACTTGGATATCTTTTCATCTTCAATTCTTCTAGTGTTTATATAGTTCTTGGAAAGGTATCTAAGTTTTGTACAAATAAAACATCTTCTAGTGGTGTCTCTTTTCCTTATTTGATGTTTCTCCTAGTTTACTCCAATGTGTCCAAGTTCTCCACAGTAGTGACATTTGCACCATGTGTTGTAGTCCCAACCAAATATAGCTTTTACAATCTATTCTGTTCGGTTCAATATATTGGTTTTGCATTCAAAAGATTTTTGGTCATGCTTCTTGCATTTGTGATATTTTCCTTCAAATTTAGGTTTCTCTTTGCATTCATTAGCTATATGACCATGCTTATTGCAATTGTAACATTTTCCATTGAATTTAGGTTTACCATTTCTCCAACATTTGTTTGATGTATGACCCAACTTGCCATAGTGATTGCAAGTAGGTCTTTGATTCTTTTAAGCTCCTTGCTTGGATGATTCACCTTCATCTGTATACCCAATTCTTGCTTTTCCTTTCTATCTGTATTGGTTTTGTTTATTTAATCGATTCATGTCTGCTTGATATTTTATCATCCTCTCATTGGTTTTCTTTTCAATGTTCAGATCATTTTGTAATCTTTCATTCTCTAATCTTAGATTCATGATTTATTTGTTTGCATTGATAAGTTAATCAATGAAGTATGTCTATTGAAGGGATAGATGCTTAATTTCATTTTTCTTTAATTCTATCTCTTCTTTTATCTTGTCTTTTTCTTCCATGACTTCACACAATCTTACTAATTGAATTTCTTATTCTCTTTTCATATTTCTAACTTATTTTTGAATTCTACCATTCTTTTCTAATAGTTCTTTGATTTCTTCATTAGCTTCGTCTAAATTACTCTCTAAATGGATATCTTCAACTCTTTCTTCAGTGTAGAGTTTTTTATTCATCTATACTGCAAGATCTTTTCTTCTTTTTAGGGATTGAGAGAGTTTCTCCTTTCCTTTATTAAGTTACCCAATAGCCAATTCCAAACCTATCTTTTCATTGTCAATAGCCTTATCAAGTCTAAATACCTCCACTGCCTCTGATCTTTGCTCAAGTTTTTAAACTTCTTCTTTGAGAACCACAAAGCTTTGATACCAATTGTTGGAAATTTAAGATATGTTAGGTTACTAAGAGGGTAGGGGTGAATCAGAAACCAATAAAACTTAATCTTAATTCACCAATTAATCCTTCATATGTATTATGATCTAATTACATAAATAAAAAATTGAAAGCATTAAAACAGTCATAACACTTTGACACACAATATGGTAACCTAGAAACCTTCCAAATAGAAAGTAAAACTAGGGTGGGGGTGATACCCACAAGCTTTAGTACTGTAGTATAAAGTTGGCCTATTAAGGCTTACAATAATCACTTATGATGATCTATCTTGTTAGGAGCAATGAAGACTACTAGGTCCACCTTGCAAAAGGAATTGCAAACATACAGTGAAGTATGCAAGTTTGGTAAACGGATTTACAAAAGACTATTAAGTCTTCCTTGTGAGAGGATTTAACTATTTCACCTATTAGGATGAACCAATGGTTGATCTTTGATTTGCAATTTTGATTTGTTGAATGAGATTCCTTTGTAACAATCACCTAACTATGATAGATAAATCTTTGCTACTCCTTATACTACTTGTAGTCCTTTTCATTTTGTACTTCTACTTCTTATATATTCATACTTCTTATCCTTTTATATTCTTCTTTGGATGTGATACATATATACTAATACAAATTGCAATACATCAAAGTTAGCTACAATAAAAGTTTTACCAAAATACACAAAGTTGGCCCAACTACTAGTATTTAGGCTCTAAACACAAATTTGCTTAGGTTCTGACACTTGGCAACCATTATCAACACTTGGGATCATCATGCCCTTGATAGAAATAGAATCTTGGCTCATACTAATCACTTCCAAGTAGTTTGAACTTGGTATGCATTGGTGACTTGATGAACATTTTGAAACTTGGCATATAAACTAAATCTTGGTCAACATTATCACTACATAGCTCAGTCAAAACTAGATTTACATCACTAAACTCTATGAACTTGATAAACACTGAAGAACTTAGTTTGCACTGAGAAACTTGATAAACACTATGAAGCTCAGTTTATACTAATAATTTCCAACTTGGTAGATATTGCTTGGTGCAAACTAAATACTATTCATGGAACTCAATAGAGCCTAAATTACTTGGTTGACACTGTAAACTACAAGATAAGCTTGATAGCTACTGAACATTAGATTAGGTGCATGTGTCAGTGATAAAAAAACTTGATTCTAATGTCAATGGATATTATGCACAAGACCTTTACTCAATCACTAAGAGATAATATAGTTTGTAAGTACAAATTTCTACATATTTAGTTTGGTATGAATAATTTCAACTAAATTCATGGATAATTTCTCATGTGAATTCAAGACATGACTGATTAATTTAATTTAGCACAAATACTACAAAGGTGTGTATGTATCCATGTAAAGTAGTTCATGTAGTGAACTAATAAATATATAACATGCACATATGCATACAATCATCATAATTAGCTATCCTTGAATCTAACCAAAGCTATTATCTATCAACAAGAGATACAAATTTAGAAGGAAAAAAATAAATAAATTTACATTGGTACCTCCTCTCCCCTTGAAGAAAATCATAGAGGAAGGGTGTGAAGTTCACAAGGGCATGGAATGGAAATAAAATGCAGCAATCACAAGTGAATGACAATAAAATCCTAGATCTCCACTAATCTCCACCAACATTTAGAGCTATCCACTATCATTTGGATCGCTCCACCCTCTTTCATGTGCAACTCAATCAAAATAAATGGAGAATGATTAATGTCATGTTTTTGGTTTTTTGTTTTTTGGTTTATAAACCATAATCCAAAATCCACAAAATCTCTCTATACATATACATACATACATATATAGACATGCAGATATATGTGTGTGTGTATACACACACACACACACACACACACACACACACACGTGTGTGTGTGTGTGTGTGTGTGTGTACTTACATACATACATACATACATACATACATACATACATATATAAACATACATCCATATATATATATATATGAAAACCACAATGCACTTTCTAAGAGTTTAAAATTGTTCAAAAAAATTAATACTTTACAAGAAAATATACCTAAAAAACTATTAGCTCAAAAGCAAGAACATGGTGTTGAAACAATACAGAAAGTTCTTGACATAAGAGGTCCACAAGTGAGGGTGTTGACCAATCTTGAAAACTTTAATGATGAAGTTAAAGCTATCAATAATAAAAAAGCTACACCAGAGTTACAACACAATGTGAAGTTGATTTTAGATATGGTAGAGGAAGATATTTAGAAATTTGATATCAAAATTTAAGTCATGAGAGGGAAGGAGAAGGACCGTCTTTAGAAAGAGAAGGAGAAGGAGCATCTTTAGAAAGATATTGTACGATAGAAAAAATAGCTAGACAACATAGAGGATATTTTAAAAGTAGTTATATTTTGAGTTGCAACTATGTGATTGGAAACTTAGCAATTAATTTCAAGCTTATCACAATGTCACATAGTGCTAACCAGAAGTTTGAGGAATGATGATGTGAAATGATGTTGATTGCATGTTCAAAAGAGTTGAATTATGGTCATGAGTTAAGGTTGCAAAGGTGCAAGAGTTTGAAATATGGTGAGAGCTTACTAATAGAGAAGAGATAGGAGACCCAACAAATCAAAGGGTGCCACATGGTAAGTAGTCTAAGGTCAATCATATGATTGAGTACCTAAGGAAGGGTGAAATGTTATAATCTTACACCAATCATAAGAACAAGAAGAAGATAGTTGATGAGCTAAGATGATACAAAATTTTTGTAGGATTCAAGGGCTCTACTTTCAATTTTAAGATGCTATCACTAGTACAAAAATAGCAATATGTGACTAAAAAAACTACTAAAATTTGTATATATGTGACTAAAATCAGTCACGTGACTAATAGTAGTTAATATCCAGTCATTTATAATGCTACTAAATATACTACTAAATGATTTTAGTCACTTATTTAATCACTGACTTTGATCATCGATTTAATCACATATTCAGTCGTATATTTGATAGTGGATTTAGTCGCATATATAGTGGTCTATTTAGTAGTATATTTAATCACATATTTAGTGTATTTACTCATATATTTGGTAGTGTATTTAGTAGCATATTTAATAGTATATTTGGTCACATGTTTAGTAGCATATTTAGTCACATATTTGGCACATATTTGATAGTGTATTTAGTAGCATATTTAATACTATATTTGATCACATATTTAGTGGCATATTCAATTGTATATTTAGTCACATATTTGGTAGTGTACTTGGTCATAATAGGGCATGATGGAATTGAACCACCATCCTTCTGCTTGTAAAGTAGGTGCTCTTCCATTGAGCTAGCACCCTTTAAAGAATACATAAAAAATTATTATTTGTTTCATTTCATTCTCAATATAGCATCCAAAAAGGGCATATAACAAAGTGTCAAAGCTAAGAAATTCACATTTCATGTACTAGGAATTTAAGAATAATTAAATGAAATCTTACACCTCAACAACTATTTGGGGCCACAAAGACATTATAGCAACTACCATGATGCAGAATACCCCTATAATCTACCTCATCACCCTATACATGTGAAAGGAATTCAATTAATGATAAGCATGAAAATCATCTGTAGAAAGAGATATAGAAACAAAATGTAATTTTCTTAAAAATGTATTGACATGAGGACTAACTCACTTTTACAATTTGAGCCTCTCAGATCAAATTTCAAGATTTTAAATGACTATAAATAAGAATGATAAAATTTAATGAATTAAGTAAGAAGTTCAAGCAGCACAAAATTGAATTCCTTTAGTCAAGACATTGACTGAGTAGAAGTACAAAAAGAAATAATTAAACAAGACTTCCACTATGGAAAAATAAGCACTGATATAATTTGAAATAGAGAATATCAAACAAATGGGAAAAGGGAAGTATAAAGATTTTACAAAAAGCAAGCTTGCAAGAATAAAGTGTAACACACCTCCTTCTGAATGGGAAGCTAGTTGGTTCTCCTTTGGAAATCAAAGTAGTGGTGGTGCTTCTCCTTAAAAGGAGCCTATCAAAAGAATAGCTTCTAAAATATCAATACTAAATTTAAAAGTAAAATGATGATTCAGAAAAACATCAACACCATACATGTACAAAGAAGCTAGTTGCAAGCTTACCACTTCTTTCTCGAGCTTGGCAGCTTGCATTCCAAGATTTGTGGTCTTCTACATGGATCTATCTACTCTTCTAGAGCTTCGATCAAGGAAACTAGAATTGTATCACCAAATTATCCTGCATCATGATAAGGCACAAGATAAATTGTGATATCTTGACAGAAAAATGAGGAAGAGAACCATTAGAAGAAACCTATGAAAGCATTCCAATGCCAATTATAGATTTTTTTCACCCATCTTCACCTTCACCAGCTTTAGTAACTCCCAAATGCAATGGATAATCCCATCCTAGAACATTCCTCTCTGAAACAAGAAAATTATATGCCTAGACCATAATTACTAGGTTGTTTTTTTTCATTGAGAAGACAAAGATCTAGAAATCTAGCTTCTAACAAATGCATACAAATTCAAATACTGATTTCTCTTTTTTAAGACAATGGACATTAGTATGTTCAAAAAAATATAACGATTACTCATGAACATAAAACAATTTTCTAGCAGAGTAAAATAAATTTACTTAAACATACAATCTATACACCCAACTTAGTAGAAATATAAATAAGAGATGAACTTACCATTCCCCTAGGAGAATCACCATAGTAACTCATGATCTGATTAGAAAGACTTCCATGGTTTGTGCCAATGCAGATCACCCTTCGATATTTATTGCATTTCTCTACTGAAGGAACAAAAAACCTACAAAAAATTACAATATATGTAAAATGTTCAAAGTTCAAACATTTTAATCCATATCAAGAAAATCTCTCAAACTACACTTGTTACTCACTATTGTAAAATGAATACGAGAGAGAGAGAGAGAGAGAGAGAGAGAGAGAGAGAGAGAGAGAGAGAGAGAGAGAGAGAGAAATGAAATAAAAATATCTATCTTACCTTCTCAATGTGTTCCAGCTCCTTCTGATATATATAACATCCTAATATATGTAGATCATAAATGTCACCAAAAGGCCACAAATAAGGTCCCACAGTACTAATACAATCCACCTTTAGTGACAAGGATTAATAAAATTTCTGTATTAGCATAGCATATTCTATGCCTAAGGGTAGAATTCACAAATATTTGTCCACATGGAATACATAAGAGTGCATATGAAAAATAAATAGTTCATTCACATTACAATTGTTACATACTATATAACATAGAACTATATCAGGAGAAATCAAATACCTCAATGGCAATTTGGCATATCTTGTAATGGCAGAACTAGTTTATTGCATGTCCTAGACCCATCACTATGCAATGAAATAGTTTTGGGTATAGGCATCACTTCATATAATAAAGATGAACAAATGAGCCACAACAGAATAAGACATATCAAGCATTAGACAAGTACTACTAACAAAATTTAAAAAGGGGCCTTCACTACTGGGCTCTTATGGAAATTGTCATGGTTTGATGTTCAACTCCAAAATTACATGCATGCACAACTATATTAAAGGTATATAGAGAAATGAGAGAAGATTTAACTTCTTGATATTGTCCACCTAAGACTTCCAACCTATGTTTGATCCTGAACGATGAAACAAATTCACAAGTTCATTGATTCTGATCTCTTGACAAAGATCTCTTGACAAACTTCTATTTTACTATTTTGATATCCAAAACCTAAATAACTCTCAAATGCAGGATGTCACTAAGACATTTGAATGAATCAAAAGAAAATTATTCAGTTTAAAGTGTTTGTGTATGGGAAATCAGCATTCCACTAGAATATCTTAAGCAACTTCCTATGATAGATAATGAGGGACTATCTAGAATATGATGCAATAGCAAAGATAACTCCAAATCAAAAGAGTACATAAATTCTCAATCTACCTAGCCTTACAGTGTTTCTATTATTTGATAAATGCTAATTAATGTATGGTATGGAACCATACACTAACTAGTGGAAGGTCCACAAATAGAGATTTCAAAGTTGAATGAGAACATATATGCAGTGCTAAGGTTGTCAAGGATGAAGCATACCACAACTGTATATCATTAAAGACCATTGCCATATTACAAATACTAGACTTAACCTTTTGTTGGTGCCACTATTGTTGCTTTAGCGAATATCTATATTCAAAAGGATTTTGGTATTTCCTATCAAAAGGGTTGTGGTGAGATAGAGAAACCAAATTATAATGACACAAAATAGGTAAACAATAAGAAAAATAAATTTATGTGAACGGTGATGAGAATATTAAAAGGATGCTGATTACGAGAGACAATTTCAAAGGTAACTATCTCATCAGTCCCCAAGTTGTTATGCTTTGAAAAATATAGGTTGTTAGGAATCTAATATAGTTTCAATACAAACAAGGAGATGTATGAAGTGAAACACATACAAGATCAAGTTTCATTTCAAGGCTTACTTTCCATGCATATATTGAGTATGTCATATGCTTGTAATAATCTATAAAAACAATGAATTGTGCTGCCACAAACATTGTTTGTCATCTTAATCATAGAGAGCATTCATCTTTCTCTTTCTGATAACTTATGATAATTGCTTAAGTTGTTTTGGCCAACCACAACTAACTCCCCAATGATCAAATTCTAAGTTACAAGCAACTAGTAATAGATACAAATATAGAGATAAAGGAATTAACATTTATCATTGTTAGGTATAATAATAAGGATAATGCATATCCATTACAATAAAAAGCTGATAAGGATGGTAGTTGATGACAATTGAAACCATGTTCTCTAAAATCTTACAAATATAGCAATGAAAATCTACCTAATTGACGATATTATTGAGCCATGTGGTCACAAATCCATAGATGTATTAGATATCTATTGAAAAAATGAATTAATATGCTATTAGATAGTCTATAATAAGGATTCCAATTACAACTGACAACATCAAATTACAACTTATTTTCCAACCATGGTTGCAACATTTTAGAGTATATAAAATTATGTTTTCCATCTCCAATGGCCAACAAGTTCCTAACAATTTCAAAAGATAAAAAGTTCCATGATCAAATACTTTGATACTTCCCCTATTCCAATAGAATCATAATCTTACCATGTATAAATTGAATGACTCCAAACATGGAATCTCACAAACTAACCTCAAACAAATAACACAAACTCATAGTAGTTGGTAATTAATATATTATAGCATTTTTAATCCACATTACTCAATGTCTTCCTGTCGAAATCTCCATTTTGCAAATGGCGTAACCATGTTATTTGTAAGTTTAAAAAGTAAGCTTGAATAATGGAAGAGCTACTCTATGTTCTGAAATTCTCATATCACTAATTCTAATGTGAACATGCCTATAATGTTTTAATTTAAAATAAAACTTGAGTGAGACCCAACTCAATCTAATTGATTTGTATTTCACTCTCCCACTCAGTCTAGAATGTTAGGAAAGTCCAGTTGACTCTCATAAATGTGGCAGGAAATATCACAATTAATAAATGAAATATTACTATTGATGAAGCATGCTAAATATAACTAAAATAATAGAATTATACTCCTCACCTTGTCAGAACCTCACCCGAGATCAACGATCAGCATCCAACGAGAGAAAGTCATCACTCACTCATACCTCAAGCCATCAATCAAGGAAAATCAAACCATCGAGAAATAGCACTCATCCAAGAGAGAAACAATCAGCATTCAACAAGAGAAAGTCAGTAGACTTGATATTTACAAGGTGTAGAACACAATCCTTAATCAATTTAAATTTATCAAACTTCAATCTGAAAACTAAAAGGAATTGAAATTGAAATCAGAAAGAAATGCAGCCACATAATGAAGTCAATGCACAAAAGATAAATGGAGACAACTCATAAAGTAATACATTTTTGTATCACAATTCATAGAGTAATACATTTCTTAGCACTCTATACCTTTCTTTCTTAGCATCTTTGACTAAATTGATTTGGATTCACAACTTGCCTTACAAAGTAGGAGTCTTGTAAACAAATAAAGGTTGCAGATATGTTACAAGTAGAGATGACATGTGTTACAAGGTCACCTCCTCATGTTCAAGAAAAATTCATCCATTCAGGCCATTCATCCTTTTCAGATGGCGCGAGCATCGAACTATCTTTAGGTTCCATGCCTTCTAGTGCTCTACAAACTACAAACTTTTAAAAGAACAATCCAATGAAATGATTCTTTTGTAAACCTAAACCAAATAAATAGAACAAGCAATGCATAGTGACATTTAGATCTGGTTACAATAGAGAAGAGGCTATCCATATAATTATAGAAATAAGGGTACTTAAAAATGAAAGAAGAGGATTAGAAATTGCAAAATGTCCACGAGTAGTGAAGGCATGTAGACTGGTGCAAATGTAATGGGTTACTTGGACCCATGTGTAATTGTTTTCAGGAATAACCCTTGAAAGATTCTGATACAAAGTGGTTTCCATGCATTCTCTCAGCTATTTGAAATGCCAGTAACCCCAGCTTGCTAAAATAGGCGTCTGTCATAGTCCGGACTCATATGCAACCATAAAAAATGACAAATATTTTGTAATAAGCTATCTATTCTTACTAATTTGAACATTGAAAGCTATATAGCTTGAGTCACAGGTTTGAGAAATATGTCTATAGCTAGATCAAACTAAAATTGAAAAACATGTGTTATAGCTAGATAAGAGTAAATTTCTCATGTGGTTGCCACCATTTGACAGCTAGTTTATTTATATTGACATCTGTTGGGACTTCTCATTCAATGCAGCTATGAGTAGATCATTCTATGCATTGTAAATAACATTAACATAAACAAAATATAGAAGATTGTAAATGATTCTGAGAAACTAGTATAGAAGTATATGGAAACTAGATTTTACCTAATGTAGTGATAATGGTTGTAGTTATATATTGTCGGCGATGTCTTGTAGATATTGATATACCTCTTAGTCAAGGTTGTTTCACACCATGGTTGATTGTGCTTAAGATTAATAATCAGAGATGTGTTGCAAAGTACATAAGTAGAGCTTCAAGGGAAAAAGATAAAATATAGAGGATAGTCCAAGCATGTGGATTAGGGATATCAATGAGCCATAAAGATAGCAATATGACATGTAAATGACAAAAGCAAAGAACATTCAAGGGGCAGTTCTGGTGTGCTATTGGAAAGAGATTATGATCTTTAACGATCAATAAGAACATTTTTTATTACCCACAATATATTTAAGTGAGCGTTAAAAGATAATCCTCAATGAATACAGTATAAAGGAAAGGGAGCCAAGATAAAGAACACGAACGATGTGGGACAAATGTGAAAAATGTTGCTAAGTGGACAGTCAAGGTATTATGAATTGCAACCACCAGGGTGAAAAAGGGCAATGTCAAAAATCATTCAGTGACAAGTATTTGAGAATGGATGGTGTGTAAAGACAATGGCATTAGAGACCTTTAGAGGCTTATAAGAATTCCACATTTCATTGCTCTGTGAGGGTGAAATGACATTTTGTTGGAACTTTAACCATGAATGGATGTGCTCAAGGTGAGTAATGAGAGATGTGTGGCATGTGTTGTAAGCAGAGGTTGAATGTTAAATAAAAATAACAATAACCATCTATGACAATTCCAGACAGAGCCATGGTTACAGTTCACAAGAAATTTCACCAAAGAAAGTTGAATGATTATGCAAAGTAATTGGATTATCACTAGACCTAATATTTGGTGAGACATCATCTAATGGCACGAATTAGTCCATATGACCAAAAATTAGTTGTATGTAGTCTCCAACAGAATTGAAAATAAATTGCAAACCCATGATCGTGAAAGCAATGTTACCTTGTTTGAGTAGCAGAAAAAAGTAGTCTAGATGCATCTAAACCCACAATTGAAAGATACAAGCTTTCCAGACATGATAGGAACAAACTGTGATGTGCAATATGGACATGAAACATTCTTCTGCCCATGGTATATTGGAGTAAAACTTGAAGCATAAACAACAAAAGGATTCCTGAAGTCATAGTTTAGCTGCTTTGCATATTGCAAATTCCTTTCACAGGCCTTAATGACTTGAGTAGCTTTTGTTGCATGGTTTGTTGGAGGGTCAGTTTCTAAAAGCCAGCATGCCATGTTTGCTGTTGTACTATAATTCCTGCCCTTGTAGTAGATGCCCATTGCATTTAACAAAGCCAATCTTAAATGAACTTTCTAAAGTATGCAATGTGTGAAATAGGTTGCAAGCTCCTATTGCCTAAGAACATCATCTGTGATTTCTTTTCTCTTGACCTCTATTCGAAGACCAAGAACATACTCTTTGACAATTCCAATCAAATTTTTTACATCATCAACTTCCTTTCTTTTGTCCACCACAATGACTGGGATTATGTGCAGTATGTTCAAAAATAGCCTCAATGCCTCATTGAACTTAACCTTCTATAGTTTCCCTATATGTTGCTCTTCATTTCTCCTCAAGTACAGAAAGACTGTAAACCATGGCTGGGGGTCCTCTAACATTTGGACTCCCACTATCACTCTAACCTCTCTCTACTGATAATTGAACTACAGGTGCAGAAGCAAGGGCAGGAAGAAACACATGACTACCAATATACAGATCCAAAATTATATGCTTCAATGGAGAGAAATTACTTATCCCAAGTTGACGATTTAGCAACCTCAATGTTGTATGAAAATTTCCTACAGCCGCATATTCACTAGCAAGAGAAGATTTTTGGATCCAAATTTGACTAACCGACATCCCTTGTGTTGGGGTTACAAACAATGTATTATGAGTGATTCCAACAACTTGAGGAAGTTCCAACTCCTCCATATCCCATCCCTCGTCTTCATCCTCTCCACCTGTAACTTCTTTGTCATCTGCCATAATAAATTGGCCATTTTCACTTTCAACATTTTCTATAGCAATGTCTTCACCCCAATCAGCACCATGCCCTTCGTCCTCTTCTTCATAAGCTGCAGCGTTAGTATTATCCAAAATTTAATTTCCCTGCTATTAACAGCGAAATTTCTAGAATTGTTTAACTAACTACATAAGACTAAGAAAGTTGCATCACCTATGAATCAAATGCCCTGGAGCATGCCTCTGTAAATCTGGCTACCAATATTACAAGAGTTAGCACGTGATAGTTGGGATGGACAATTATGAGAAAACAAATTTATTCATGCACTACCTATCAATGATGTTTCCTTTTTAATTTTTCTCTGTATAGTGCATTAGAGAGGATGAGCTCTTTTATGTTGATCATTCAGCCCATCTCATATTTATTACTTTTTCAATCGATCATGGAAGGAAAAATAATCACAAGGAAGTGACTGAAAAAGGTTTTTTTATCATCATAAAACTAATTATACAAGAAGCCTTACGATTCACCTTTGCAATCAGAAAATATCTAGGTTAGATTCTCTTCTCACATATTCATTCTATCTTTTTATATATTTGTGATAATTTTAGGATTCCTCTGGCATTTAAAATTATATTTTTGTCCTTAAATCACTTAGTTCAAGCAGTAGATGAGTTTGACTAAAAATTCCACATCCTTTGGTTATAAACAGCAATCACTTTTTGCATGATTTACTTATTTATCTCTAAGCTTGGCAACTTATATAAATCCGTACCCTGCTTTGAGATGCAGATTATTTGATATTGTATGTAGATTTCTGACTATCCATCTTTCACCAGAAACATTTTTTTGGCATGCAGATGATACATGACCCATACGTGACCTCTTCTTCCATTAACTCTTCAACTACTTTGACCCTAAGGAAACATGAGAGTTCTGTAACTTTGGAATAATCCCTCTGAAGAATTCAATGAGAAATAGACATGAGTATTAGCAGTATAGGTATGGAAGTACAAACATATATTGTGGTGATCCTACAAAAAAGAATAAAAATGACATGACTGTTATTTACTTTGGCTGATTTTCAAAGCCTCCCATTACGTAGGAGGCAACAAGGAGGTTTGAAAAGCTTGTTGAGTTGGGATATATATAAGTTCACATCTACCAATCGCATTTTTTTGAAAGTTTCATAAGACCTTTGACCAAATTTATTTGGTGTGTTTCCTTCACTTATTCCTAGCTTTGTTGGAATGCTTTTCACTAATTACATTTTTTGCAAGTGTGGCAATAATTATGCACCCTAAGATAACATCTCTTTGAGGAATTTTGTAACTAGATAAGAACATATTGTGTTTAGAGCTTCCATAGACAGTTCCAAACCTTGCACTACTTCCATTTTGCTGATTATTACTTCCTAGATGTAATCTTTGTGCTGCACCTCCATCATAACTAGTTATGCTCCCATTTCATACAATCCCATAGCCTCCAGAACTACCTGTGTTAGTATAAGGTATCACTCCATTGCCTCACATATTTCTCCCTAGAGCTAGACTATTGTTATATACTCTAGTTGTTTCATTCCCATAGCCAACAAGACCTCCACAGCCAACATGACTTCTATAGCCAGTGGGAGCTCCTCCATAACTACTAGTTGTGCTAGTAGAATAGGTTGGGATGGTTAAAAAACAAGAACTGTTGTAAAAGGTAGTTATAGTTTTCTCTGTTATCGTATCTTCCTCACAACACCGCTCTAGTGCCCTAAGACTTATCAAAAGAGTAATTTAGAGCTACTTGTATTCAATTATTTATATCTTCCATACTCCACTGCTTTCAGTTTTCTCTATAAACTTATTGCTATCCTTTTTGCAAGTGTCCACTACTTTTTTTAAGGTCTCATCCCAACTGAGATTAACGAAACATAAGCACTCAGATTTCATGGGCAACATATCATTGACTTCATCTTGACCCCAAATCTTCCTCTAAGATTCATACATTGCATTCCGTAGATTTTTAATTTTCCCTCACACTTCTAGCTAAAAAATCTCAGACTGGCTAGGTGCCTTGGTTATCCTTTCACATTTCATACATATCAAACAAAGCATTTCTGACCATTATATTTGATATAAATCCAACTTCACTATGCTTTGATAGATGCTAGGAAGGGTTGTTGAATCTAGCTTATACGTTCCAGTTGTTGAAACATGGCACAAAAAATGAATGGAAAGAAAATATTAAAAAATTATCCCTAAAATGTTCACAGTTATCTCTACTTTGTCTAGATAGCTATACAATACTGGCTGACAAAGTGTTTCAATGACATGTGGTTTCATGGACTGATGATATCAAGTTATGCAAAAAATCAACTTGTTGAAGAAGCCTTGTAGACTCCTAATCAAATGCAGTTGGTTGGTGTAAACCCAAACTCCACAACCATTACCAACATCTTCCTAGCATACATGCCAAAATGGGAGCTTTAGAACAAGGTATGGACATCCACTAGAGCATAATAGGAGGTGGATTTTTGTAAATTGTCATAATTGGGAATGTATTGATAGACATGTAATGGGAATGTATTTATAGACATGTATGCAAAACATGAAAGCATGCACAAGGTAGTTAAATTATTTGGATGCCATCCATTAGACTACCATGGTACTAATATATGCACAAACTTGTCTTGTTGAAGAAGGCCTTGAAGACTTTTATGCAAATGAACGGGATGGTGTAAAGCTAGACTCCACATCCTTTTCCACCATCCTCCTTGCCTGTGCTAAAATGGGGGCTCTAGAGCAGGGTATGGACATCCACCAAAGCATAATTGACATTGGATTATTATCAAATGTTGTAGTTGTTAGTGGCTTGATAGACTCCACATAAGGAGAAAAAGTTGTTGGGCATGTAAAATTCTGAATCTTCATACTAAATCCTAGGCTTTTGTTGTAAAGGATTAGACCAGATCTCAGACAACTCTATGCTGATGGGAGCCCTTCTTTGATGCAAGTGTAGATATTTATCTGGGTCTGGAGCATAAGTCTCAAACATGCTGTTCAAAGATACTGTTCAAAGATATGGGAAGTCTACATCATCAAAGTCAAGACAATCATTAGTTTGATGCTCAAACATGTTAGATATTAAATTGCAAACTCTTTTATGTACCTACTTTGTAAATTAAAATTAAAATCTTCTAATTAAGTGAATGTGAAATCAGTCTATCTCAATTTTTTTGGTTTTAAGTAAAGCAGAGCATCTTACATAGTATTGTCTTCTCTTAGTTTTAAAAATTACATGCATTATGTTTATAGCAGAAAAATTGGGCTGCATGTTATCAATTTGTCTTGGACCTTTAAAGTAATTGTTTGGTTGCTGCAAATACAGATTTATTTCTGAATTATTTTCATACCCAATCGGTTTCATAGTGCAGATTTGCATTGGTAAAAAGAAATCTGAAAATGTATCCTTGTATCAGGCTGCAAATTACCAAATGGCCTTCAAATTTCTTGGTCAAGAAAAGGCATTGTTTGAATGCAAAATCCACTTGAACAAAATCTGAAATATTTCTTAGCATTTGGTTATGTTGGCTGCAAGTTCTCATTGTATTAACATTGTTTTCTGCACAAAAAGAAGGCTGCATGGATCATAAGGTTTGAACTGTCCTAAATTCTTCCATTTTAATATTTATTTGGTGCTAATTGGAACTAATTCAATAATTGGCTATTTTGGTGGCAATCTCATTGTGAGAATTGTAGGAATCGATGCTAATATAAGTTGGCTGCAGCATGTTTTCAATAATGGTTTTATTTCAAGGATTATATCATGGTTTAGGTATTGGTTTTATGCCATGCAATAGTAACACATAAGAATCTGCAATAACCAATAGTTTGTAGTATATCGGGCTCCTTATTATCCAGTGAAGCGTGATTTAACTATCTTCCATGAAATCAAGCTTTTGCATGAACAATGAATTTAGAACATTGATTTAAATATCAATTGTATGTTTGGTGTGTGATTACTGTATGATCTTGAGGACAATATTGCTGCCTTGTCTTTTATGAGAAACCAATTCACATTTGATTATAGTTGGAAAGAATTAGTTTTACTTAGAACTTGGGCTGCATGCAGTTGATAACTATGAGCGACATAGAATTGATTTCTTTGAGGAGTCTCTGACAGGACATAGTTTTATTTCCTTTTAAAAGATATTGGTTTTCATAGTTGATGTATTTAATAACTGCTGGATACAAATTCTAAGTGCATTTGACATGCACAACATTGTTCTTGGATAAAGAGGTAACTACATGACAAAATGGAGATACAAGAAATAAATGAGAGATACATGGAATGGAGTTGCAGAGACAGGGGATTCAAACAAGGTAAACCAAACAGTTCTTGTTGAGTCTCAATTAATGTGAATGTTGCCACAATTCTTAATGGCTCAAATGCCAGCCTACCCTTTCAGTTTAGCTATTTAGTTTCCGAGCTAGCAGTATATGGAGCACAAGGCATTGGAGATAGAAGATCTTGATTACAGAGTCAACTAAGGTTTAGAAAATAAGACTTGTTCAGTGAACATCTGCAACAGGCACAACTCTTTAAAGACTGGCGAATGTTCTATGTCAGGAAAACTTAAAAACTAATGAAGTGATTCCTTGGAGGGTGTTTATAATAGAAATGGTCATCATTATCTTATATAATGCCCTTGAATGGATATTGTACAGTATGACCAATAAGTTGAACATGTGTTGAATAATAGAATATATTGTGATATTGCTATCAGGATTCAATTGTGTAATTTTTGAGTCGAACTCATTGACTCATATTTGAATGTATGTATATCCACTCAAGAAAATGCTCATTTTAATTATTGCAAAATTGCATAATGGTCTTTTGTACTTCTGAATTAAGTTGTTCCTATTAGCAGCACAATCTTGATTGGTATTAAAAGTGAAGAGATATTTATGGTGATACTTATTTTATATTAGAAGTCTTGTTGTCAAATCACTACTTACAGGTAGAGAAATCTGCTAAAATTATGTTAAAATACATGTATTTGAAGATTCCAGAAGATATGGACTGAACTATCATATGACATTCAATGCACAAGATACCTTGTCATCAACAATGGTCAGTCCAACCTGTTTCTTTGCTAGTGGCATTTGAGACATTCTTCTATGGAAGGAAACAAAAGATGTAGTCATTTTTTATAGTTTTCTGTAAAACCCTCAATTACAGACCTATTGTCAATTCTAAATTGTATCTCGTTTAAAATTGGATTCAATAAGCTTTCTAATGCACTTGGTTTGCATTTAAGTGGTTAAGTATTATGCAAGATATTGAATAGCCTAGTTGATTTTTTCATTTCATTCTCTGTAAATTTTTTTTACTAAAAATGGGTCTCTGTTCGGGGGGCATACCTATCAAATGAACCGTTGGATTTGTCTAAGTTTTGGATATGTTTTAGGTGGCCACGTTATCCACCATTTCAGTGAAGTGATTGACCCAATATTGTATGCTTTAAAAGTTATAAATTACAGGATTGAAACTATCAAAACTGTGATTGTAACTATTTGGACAATGATAGTCTGTTAACATGTCTTTATCTTTGAAGAGATTTTGGATCTCAAATGTCTTTAAGGGATTGGAAGTTGTACAAATAAGTACTTGAGGGTCATTTAATGTTGTGATCAAAGGCTTGGAGTCATTGTAGTAAGGTATTGTTGTGAACAACAAGGGACTGGTGGAAGTAAACTGTTCATAGGACAGTATATTTGTTGACAACAATGTATGATTTGATTTGATGAATATACAATAGATCTCTTGATGCCATGGTATTTGTATTAAACAAATGTTGTGTGCAGACAGTAGGAGAAAAGACTGCTGATGGGTGCAATGATGTATAATGTTTGATGATCAAGTTGTGAGGATGACCTTGAAATATGTCGATTAATATTATTTGTGAAAAAGATGTTTGCATTATGTATTGGCAAGGATGATATATGGATCCTAGTATGGTTGGAAGATCCTAATGATGATCTTGGAAATAGTTATGATGAGTTATAATAATTAGTATAACAAGAAAGTAGAATTCAAAAGGAAAGACATTCAATTCAAAATTGAGAATGAGGTGTTTGCTTATCTAAGAAAGGAAAGGCTTCCAAAAGGAGGATACATAAAGTTGGTGAAGAAAATTGTGCCTTGCAAGGTAATCAATAAGTTTAGCAATAATGCATATGGAATTGAACTACCCCCACATATAGTTGAGCACCCAAAAGTCCATAAAACAAAATTAATTAACTAACCTAACTAATCAACTAACTAAACTTGACTGATTAGTCAATTAAGTTGATTGATTAGTCAACTAATTTGATTGATTAAGAGTTAAGGTGATTGATTACTTAAAAAAATTTATTGATCACTGTAAAATGGAATCAAATTGACATTAAGTGAGATGTGGAATTGAATCATTAACTCATTGAATTTGACCAATGAATGAAGTAGGAGTGAACATAATATGATTAAATGACATTTTGGTAGAGAATTAAATCCATCTGTGTGTGCAAAGATAGTAAAGATATCTTACATGATATTGGCTGATCAGAAGTTGACCAAGGAAAAAAATGGTGGTATCTTTATGGACGAAATTTTCTATCTAGAACTAGTACCGTGTATCCACATAAAACTTGTGTCAAACTACTTTAAAAATGAGTGTGTGTGTGTGTGTGTGTGTGTGTGTGTGTGTGTGTGTGTGTGTACTCTCTCTCTCTCTCTCTCTCTCTCTCTCTCTCTCTCTCTCTCGCACACACACACACACACACACACACACATATAAATTAAAAAAAAGTCAAATCTAATCTATAGTAATGTAAAACATTTCTTTTAGTATGGTAAGACATTATATTCTATATGATTATTTTAAATACTACTTACCTCATAATCATATGAAGAAAATAAGTTGTGCCCATATGTTGCCTAATGCTCCTTTAAACATCTTCAATAGATACTAGCCTGTCGCAAGGATTTTTATCCTTATCCCTGTGAGCAATGATTGAAAGCCAAGCTAAGAAAGACCTATGCATCACAACAATAAATAGAGTCCAACAAAACAAAAATCAAATTTATTATATTTGAGTAACTTGATATGTTTAGAAAGTCATGTGTATTACTCCAGATATTAAAGTCTCAAAAAAGTCTCACAAAAATTTATGGGAACTTAATGAAATGAATATTGAGTTTTCTTTTGAAGAGCGAAAAGTTATTATGGAAAAAAAATTCATCAAAAGAGAGGGACTTCTTTATGCATGAATGATAATATTGAATGAAAAATAGCAAGCTTAGAATAAAGAAGGTGTTATTTATTAAGAGTTAGCAATGGTTTCCTCGAAAGAGATGGAAAATTTTCATTCAAAATTAGAAGATCTAATCAAAGAATATAAAATGGAGTAAAAGATTCAACAAGTTGTTTGAAAATAAGATCATATGTAGCATAAATAGAAAGGCTAGTATAGAGAAAAAATAGATTTCACACAAAGAAGGGACATCATGCTCGTGAAGAAATCATCATTTTCATTAAGTTCTCAATAGAAACTTCAAATTACAAAGTCAGTCCACAAGAGGAAGGTCAATTGATTTCAAGAAGAGGTTGGATCCATGAGAGAGAGGTAATGATTACAAGATACATATGAAATGGATTAGTTGAGGGGATCTATAAACTTTCAATAAAATGAAATTGAAAGGTGTAGAGATAGATTCTACAACATATGCTAACATTCCTCATTCTTGTACCAAAATAAGATCTTTGGAATAGTGCACGGGTATGTATCAAACCAAGTTTCTTTTTGTGCCAAAATAAAATCTTTTAGCAAGTTTCTAGTTATTGCACTATGGATGATAGAGCACAAAACATAAAATAGGGGCCAAGTTAATCAATTTACTTAGTTAAAATGATGGGATGGTGGCTATGGGAAGGGGCCCTAGCTCAATAGACTGAAAGCATCTTATTGCAAGGACCAGGCTAATGATCATGAGGTTCAATCCCTCTATCTATGTAGTTCAGGTGCTGGGGTGCTAATTTGATTCATGTAGACTAAAAATAATGAAAAATGGGATGGTGGCTATGATTTCCAGTTTAATCAAGTAGAGTTTTAATAGATGTCACTTAGTCATAGTCTTTAGATGGTCCAAATGATATAAATTGATTTATGAAATTATTGCCTTCAACTAAGAGATTAAGATAGAGGGAATGATAGAAAACTCTATTATGTACAAGAGAACTAAGGTTACCTTGGAAGTTAAAAGAAGCAGGCAAGGGAAAAACATTCTCAGATGATCTGGGTAAGATGCCAATATCAGATTGGAAAAAGATAGAGAAACTATTATAAGATTTGAAATACTAGCTTAATAAAGTTGTAGGATGCTTCCAACTAAATTTACAAATTTTAACTCTTGCAAATCTGAATGGACAAGTATTTCCTAATTATTACTAGTGACTCAGCCTACAATACTTTGTATTATCCTAGGTAACTTTCAAAATACAAATATCTTAATGCAAGAGTCACAAGCCATTTAGATGATAGACACTTTGTAATCCTTTCAAATTTCCCATTGATTTTACTCATAATTGGGCCAAGGTTCAAATCGTGTAAATGCAGTTCTTATTGCCAAGCACACAATCCTTGTGCCTCGCCTTCTTCTCACTATCCTAATGGATAATAGTTAGATGACCTATGAAATAGGACAAGCTTTGTATAGACAAAAGAAGTTTCGGTGGTATCCAACACATCATTCAGTAACAACTTACACTACTTAGCAATCCCAACTACTCTTTGAAAAAGATAGGTCTCATGATCAACAGGGCTCTATATGAGTGAGTCCACATGAGCCTTTCTCTTGAACTGTATGAGTTGAGCAAAGATATGTTAGTATACAATGGAAGCAACCTATAAAATAATGGCTTGGATGGTCCTATGCATCATAGTCATGCATGCAAGTTCTTTTTTACAGAGACTAGAATGTAGAGTAGAGTTAATTTTTAATGTGGGTTTTCTTAAATCTATTATCTTTTGCAGGCACGGCCATTTGTGTAGGTGAGGATGAAAAGATCAAGTGAAGGCTGCTGCAAACTGGTATTATATTGTTCTTATTGTTGGGTTTTCTAATATTTTTGTTTAATTTTCTTTCCAAGTTTTCGTTGAATAAAACAAAGATTGTATTTGCATTTATAGATTAATAAGACTGAATGAATGAGAGAGGAAAATTATGTTGTAGGCTTTAATATGAAACAATCTATAACTTATTTAAACTTTTGGAACAGAAAGAATAACAATAAAAGAACATGAAAGAAACTGTGATTCAAAATAAACTCTAATTACATAACCAAATGTTGAGTTTGTCTCTCAAACTAAGGTTGAGCTCGGGCTGTCCATGTTAACTTATGTAGATAAATAGCACAAAACACATCATACCCATAAAGATTGGGAGCCAATATTTCATTGGCATAGCTTATCTAAAGTTCATTTAGATATGTTCTATGTCTTTTTTAGTCTTACTATTTCTGATCACACATTGTGGTCCATCATTAGGACACAAGAGCATAAGGATATGGAAAATTTATTTTTTCTTGTGATGAATCTATCCTATGATCCTAAAAGAAATACAATCAAAATTAAAATAGTGTATATTTTTATATTTGCATTTTGAATTAAAAATTTAGTTCTATATTAAGATTGTGTATGTTTTTATATTAGCATTTTGAATTATTTTTGGTAATTTAGATCATATCCAATGATTCCTCATCAAAATAAGATGATAACAATAATGGACAAATACATCTAATTCAAAATGTTTATGAACATAGTAAATTTAGAAACATTCTCAATATTAGCCTCTACTTAACTCGGGTTTTGTCTCTCTTGATCCTTCTGGGTATGGAGGTTGGGGAAATATTTCTATATGTTTTAAGTGAGGTTTTATCATTGTACCAAAATCTATTGGCACTATTTTTTCAATAATGTAAGAATTTTAAGTTGCAATTTAGTTTCTATTTTTCAAATATTTCATGCTTCTGTAACTTGCTTGCCAACCTGAAACTAATCATTGCTATGGTTTCATGCTTTTGTAATTTGCCTGTCAATTTGATGTATTTCCTTAACTTCTATTAGATTAAGAAATTATGTACTATTTTATTAGTCCCTACTGCCTAAGGTAGGAACAAATGTTTTTAAGCATCTTTTTGGCAATAGATCCTACTTTAGAAACTATGCAAAATGAAAAAATTCTCCTAATATTATGGTCATTTCATTATTGTCTATTAAAATGAATTTTAAAATTAAAAATTCATGTTTTCTTATTGGTGTAGCTCCTTTTTCCAGGCTGTCGTTTTATTTTCCTATTCAAAGAAATTTTAGAGGAAAAAAGGGTTTGAGGAATCGTGGCAATGCCCAGGGACATGTTGCTCCTATGTGCATGTGAGTGTAACTAGGATACCACTGTATAGGGTAGATGGAATCAAAGTGTAGGGCAGCAATATAGTTCTGTTTATTTCATGTCAGTATTCCTCTACTGTTTGTAAGTGAAGTTTGGATCAATATTTGCAGCACTGCAGTTTCCCACCGTAGGAAGCTACATCACTTACTATTAATATCAATGAAGTACATCCAGTGTTGTATTTTTTTGACTATAGGAAGCTACATCACCTATGATTGATACTAAAAGTATGCATATTTTGGCACAGATATAATCCTCTCTTTTTAAATTAGTTTCAAAATGTCTGATAGATTGCCTTGTCGTCTAACTATTACTATTTATATTATTATCTAACAAATTGATGTTATTTTTCCCTCTTCGACCTCTATATTTTCATTATGTAGAATCGATTTATCTCCTCAAAGCGATTTATATTAGCATTTTGAGTATTGATATTTTCTTGCTTGTTGTATTTGAAAGCTCTGCTCGGTTGTGAAACTTGCAATATTTTTCAGCTTTATTGGTTGTGGACTCTGCTCTTTGAGAAAAAGTGGTGCCTCTAATCTAGTTTTCTTTTTGCTAGAATCCTGTGGAAAAATCCAATGAACCTTCTATTTCTATAAATGGTGTGCAATTTAGGTATTCCTAAAGCCACATCATGCTGAATATTTTGTGTACACAAAATTTGGTAGATTAAAATGACTGCTGGCAGTTTAATCTTGAACGATATTGATCCAAATGTATGATAAAGGCATTTTGGCTTCCATTACTTTGCCCTTATATTTGAAATTTAACCTGCATGTGTGGTTTGCCAAGTTACACAAGATCAACAAGAAATTGGCAGAAGAGATTTTGTGAATGGTTAAGTACATTGGTGGAGGATAACATCAGGACATATTAGAGGAAAAAATTTAGAACAAACTTTTTTTGAGTAGTCTTGCTCCATTTTGCTGCAAGATATCCAAAACTGTGAATTTCCAAAGTTTGTTCTAGTGTTGTCTAGCTTCTTCACATTTCTAGGCTTGGTCAAAAACTACAAGCCTAAGTTACAGAAATGACACAGGAATCATGTTTCATTGTTTCAATATATAACTAGGCTTGGTAAAAAACTACAAGCCTAAGTTACCAAAATGACATAGGAATCATGTTTCATTGTTTCAACATATAAATACCTTTGGCACAATTCAATGATGCTTTGTACTTCTACTTGATTTTATGTACTAGTTTGATAGGGTTTCATTATAAATATGAATCTCAAATTATGAAATTAAATTAGTTGGACTCTTAGCAAACTTTCGTATTTGAGAATTGGATTTTTAAACCAAACATTATTGAAATAAATGCCCTGACTCGCTGATCCACCATTTCAGATACACCTATTTCTTCACTAAATAAATATAAGAAATATGTATTATATCATTAGATTTCCTTAGAAGGATATTCTTGGAGCAACCAAACTGAGAAAGGCATAGAATGCCATGCCAATGTTGCACAATAATATAACATCATTTGCCACTAGATTCCATATTTGGCATAGAAATAGAACTTCATATAATCAAGACACTACTTTTAGCCCAATCCACTAACCACATTTTTTATTTTATCTCCACCCAAATCTCATCCAACTACTATTTTAGAAATTCAATTAGGCATAACTGAAATGATAGTCTCATAGTCTTGAATGCTATTACATCTGGATTCTTTAGATCCATGCGCTTTAGATCGGTAACTTAGTAAGAGAGCCATTTTTAAAAATTAATTCATGCTTCTAAAAGATGGCACTATGTGTAAGTAATTGTCTACCATTGTTGTATTAACTTTTATGCAGGTACAATCATGATTTTGGTTTCCAATTTCTATATCATGTCATAACTCTGAGAAATATCCTTTTACACTAAAATCTTCTAAGGTAATTTTCCCTTGATATTCTATCAATTTGGATTGTATTAAGTCCCTACATGCTACAAACAAATCAGCAGGCCTCATTACAATGAGATATTTGTTATGGCTCTGAGCTATCAAAATGGAAGTGCCAGACAGAATAGGAAGTCTGCCCTGTGATGGCATTCAGAGCCCTACAAATTTTATTGGTTGCACTCAACCCGTAGAAAGATATTATTCAATAGCTAAAATAGTAATTGGTAAGTACGTATCGCACTAGACTAAATTTCCAAGATCAAGTTCAAAATTTCATCAACAATAAAGATCAACCAAAGGGAATAGATAATCTTCTATCAGATTAAACATTCATCTACCACTCAGTTAATGAGTGAATATTTCCTCCAGACGATAACATGGGTGTCCAAGATAACATGGGTCTCCAGTCAAAGAAATTTTTACTCTTGAAATTGAAGGACCTGACATCTTGGCTGCTCATGGTTTAAAATCTGAATGATCCATAGGTAGAGGTAAAATAATAAGACAATTAAACCCTAATCATAAAGAATTCATCCTCTTCACATGCTTACTGGAAATATAGGAATGAAAGATCTGATAAGAATGGAAGACGCCATATTACATAGAATATTTATTTTAATTGAACGTAATGTTTATTAATTTTATTACAGTTCTTTCAATGCAATTGTTAATCTGAATGTAAGTCCTTTATTCGTAGCACTGCATTTGATAGAAAGGATTTCAGGAACATGTGCCTATCTTTTACAAATATAGCATTGCTGACACCTTCTAAATTTAACCTGGTGTTGATCATTATTAGTGCTAAGCTAAATGAATACTTATTATTATTCCCCTAACTAAGGCAAGGACTGTAGTTGCGCGCAACCCTTGATATATATATATATACACACACATCCTCTCTTTTTTCTCATCCTGAATTTGGAACTAAGATTAAAAATCATCTTGTCTGACATTTTTGCTAATACTTTTTTTGCAGGTACAGTGGACTGACCAAGAAAATGTGTTGCACAAAAAGCATTAGCAGGGCGAGCAGATAGATGCATTCAATACCGTATGATATGTTGCAATAAATATAATTGTGTCATCTAGCACCAATGGATACATTGCTGGGGATTGTGACTGCTATGAAAAGTTGAAGAAAGGTCACAAGTTTCCTTAAATCATACTAATTCTAGTATTTCAATAACAGTGTGTTAGTTACCACATGTTGTAAGGTAGATGTGGATTGATGTGAGATGTAATGGCAGCATTTCTAGGGTGATCTATCCTTTGGGATGGGGAGAAATATCTATATATTTCTGGAGTAGTTTATAGTTTTTAGGTTATATGCATAAGTTTGAAATTTATATTATTATCCATTGGGCAATTCATAATTTGTTGATCAGACTAAACATGGACTAGAGGATGTCTATTTTATATGTAAATAGTATATAAATTTGCTGTACTGTAAATGATAAGTAATATAATTCTAATCAATTTGATTGAGTTATCCTCCAACTGACAACTCTCATAATGGATATAAGAGGAGCTGGGAAGAATGCCTAAACAAGACAATCATTTATTTAGGAAATAATTGTCAATTTTTGTTTGCATGTATAGCATGAAAATTTTAGGGCACATTATCTCCATATAAAATTACTTTTAGAAAAAGTGTTGCCTTTAGAGTCCAAATACAAACTCCAAATTTGACATTATTAGAAACTCAACAGACATAAAAACACCCATTCGTAATCTGGGTGTAGGACCAAAGACTGCTAACCCTATGAGCACTACAGCGGAGATTATAAACTACTATATACAATATTCATAGTGGAATATTATAATGAGTCACTCTTTAAGGCTTAATAGCTAGGAGTAATAATTGAGTGTAGTTGTAAAATGGAATAATAGAAAATTGTTTTGTATCCTCTCTTAACGAGGGCAACTAGATTAGTCATAGGTTGATTCTTGAAAACTTATATAGGGGAGCTCATCTAGAGAGAAGATTGAGAAAATCAGACCAATCTAGAATCCATGGGTTCTTTTAATTACAAAAAAAAAAAAATCAAATGAATAAACAGATTTCACAATTTATTTTAAAAATCAATGCTGATTAAATAGAAGAAGAAGTCGTTATACCAGGAAAAAAAAGAAAGATGTCGCGACCAATTGAAAGAGCACAATTTCATATCCCTTCACCATTTGTGTGATCGGTTACCTGCCAGAGAATCTCCATATCAATGAGTTTTTATTATCTCCAAAATAATTACCCTATATCACTCGTCAGTGGCAATGTAAAACACAATGGCCATGAATTACCTGCGAAGCTTCAAATAACACTTCATCTAAAACCTCAAATAAATAAATATTCATTCCTACTGCCTAAAACCCTTGAACCTAATGGATTGTATTTGATTTGGATTTATGAAGTCCTCACTAAGTTCTGAAAGTAGACTTGCCTCCTGCCATTATACTTTCACCCCCTTTTGAAAATGCATGAGTAACTCAATTTTAATTTCTAATCTATGGCAATTAAAATAATTTTTTTTTTCATTTAAGATAATTTAAAATAGTATAATATTTAAGACAATAAATTAAATTTGTCTTTAAAAAAATGATTTTTTATGTAATAGTAGTGAAGCAAAAGGGAAATCAAATTGGTTACAAATTATAGTTAAAAATATTAACATTGCATCATAAAGGTGCAATACGTATGTTGATAGGAATATATATTTGGCAATATGAAAAAAAATATATGAGAAAATACAAATTACTTAGATGTGATATAAACATTCTTTCAATTTAAATAGCTTAGTCATATCAGCAATTTTTAAATCACCTAAAAGTCATATTTCTTGCATGAGACAGGTTTAGAAGAACTTATCACGCAATAAGCCTATTGGTGAACAAGCATATTTTTAGGGGAAATGAAACTTTTAAGTTATGATTATATTATCAGATCTTATTATAAAGAGTAAGAATAATTTATTTAGTTGTTTTATTTACTTGGATGATTGATTATTAGTAACTAACTATTTAGTTGATTTTTTTTAGATGACTAACTATCTTGACATTTATTTGGTAGTGTATTTAGTCACTTTTATTTGGTTGATCTTGTGATTTTATATGATGACTAAATCAATCACTTATTTAGTCACCTATAGTTGTAAATTGCAAAGACATAGTAGAATGTGATAAGTTTTAATCACGTGACTAACATCTTTAGTGGTGTGACTAAAAGTTTTAGTCACGTAGTCACATATTTGCCAAAATGTACTAGTGTATGCTTCATTGTGAGATCATATATTTGTATGCTTGTGTGATGGTACGATCGAAAAGGTATGAAAATGTAAAGGTTCAAGGTTTTGAAGGAGTCATCTTGTTAATCAAAGAGGATTAGTTTAAATAGTTATAGCTCCATCAAAAACCATTCAAGCTATTAGTTATGATCTTACAATGAGAACACTAAAGCGCATAGAGTATAACCATGTGTTAATTTATCCTCTTGATGTTATGATTGCAATGTGATCATTAGATCACAAAGGTGTTCCCCCACTTTTCACCCTGTGACCATTTTGTAAAGTTGAAGATTTTGTGTCCTACTTAGGCCCTAGGTATGTCTGAATCTAAGTTCAAGTCCCCTTAGGTGGAAGGAATCTTCATAAAAAAATTCATCTTCCCCTTCCCCACATTTCATAGCTGGGTAATTTTCCTTTATGTTGTGAGTCTTACAAGTAGCTTAGTACCTAATCCAATGGATATTCCCATAACATTCAAAGATTATTCACAAATTTGCATTTTCTTGTAGCTTATCATATTCTCCGTGAAAAGAAGAAGCTTACAAAAATTTGGACTACGTCTTCTCCTTGGCGGATTTTCAACCCATGAAGGTATTTTCCTAAAAAGATCACCAAGTGATGCATATGAGCCATATTAGAAGATAATGAGATACTTTATGGTAAATTCTTGTCTCTTTTATGACTATCTACCTCAAGAAGTATTAGAGTTTCATCATAGCTATCAGAATCATCCTAGGTGGAAAACTCAAAATTGACTTCTCCTTGGCAGGTTTTCAACCCCTGAAGTATGTTTTTTGCAAAAGGCAATTTTAAAGGAAATAAATGAGAGGTGGGTCTCTAACAATGTTTCACACTCCTTATGGACATCTCTAAACCAAAAGGAAGAAATAAGTTAAAAGGTAAAGGTGAAAAGAAGGCATGGGCAGAGAAATGAAAATCCTCTTCTCTTTGGCAGGTTTTTAACCCATGAGGACGATTTTACACATTTAAAAGAAAATTGAGTTTATAAGTGAATTGGACATGCATTTCACATGAAAAATATTTTAAGAGGATAATGAAAACAATCCAATCATTGTAGGAAAGATCTATTAGGCAAGATTTGATTTGGTGGATATTTTCTTATAGATTACTCTATTCATAACTTCCTGAAACTTAATGGGAAATGGGCAAGTAAGTGTGAAAGGATGGAAAGTTACCATTTAGCCAAGGTAATAGTGAAAATACATTGAGTTATTTCTTAAGACCCCCACATTTATTTTTTCAATAGATTTATCCTTTAATTCATTCATGTGGCATGAATCCTAAAGATCAACGGGTGAATTGAGACTCTTATATAGATGGTCATGAGTTAAGGTTGCAAAGGTGCGAGAGGTTGACATATGATGAGAGCTTACTAATAGAGAAGAGGTAGGAGACCCAAAAAATCAAAGGGTTCCATGTGGTAAGTAGTCTAAGGTCAATCATATGATTGAGTACCTAAGGAAGGGTAATATATTATAATCTTACGCTAGTCACAAGATTGGGAAGAAGATAGTTGATGAGCTCAGATGATACAAAAAATTTGTAGGATTGAGGGCCTCCACTTTCAATTTTAAGATGTTATGCTTCATTGTGAGATCATATATTCATATACTTGTGTGATTGTAAGATCATAAAGATTCAAGATTTTGAAGGAGTCATATTGTCAATCAAAGAGGATTAGTTTCAATAGTTATAGCTCCATCAAAAACCATTCAAGCTATTAATGATCTTACACTGAGAACACTAAAGTGCATAGAGTTTAAGCATGTGTTAATTTAGCCTCCTGATGTTATGATTGCAATGTAATCGTTAGATCACAAAGGTGTTACTCCACTTTTTACCCTTTGACCATTTTGCAAAGTGGAAAATTTTGTGTCCTAGTTAGGCCCTAGGTACGTCTGAGTCTAAATTCAAGTCCCCTTAGGTGGAAGGAATCTTCATAAAAAAAATCATCTTCCCCTTCCCCACATTTCATAGCTAGGTGGTTTTCCTTTATGTTGTGAGTCTTATAGGTAGTTTAGTACCTAATCTGATGGAGATTCCCATAACATGCAAAGATTATTCACAAATTTTCATTTTCTTGTAGCTTATCATATTCTCCATGAAAAGAAGAAACTTGCAAAAATTTGGACTATGCTTTCTCCTTAGTAGGTTTTCAACCCATGAAGGCAGTTTCTTGCAAAGATCACCAAGTGATGCATATGAGCCATATAAGAAGATAATGGGATACTTTATGGTAAATTCTTGTCTCTTTTATGATTATCTACCTCAAGAAGTATTAAAGGTTCATCATAGCTATCAGAATCATCTTAGGCAGAAAATTCAAAATCAACTTCTCCTCAGCAGGTTTTCAACCCCTGAAGTATGTTTTCTACAAAAGGCAATTTTAAAGGAAATAAATGAGAGGTGGGTCCCTAACGATGTTTCGCACTCCTTATGGAAATCTCTAAACCCAAAGGAAGAAATAAGTTAAAAGGTAAAGGTGAAAAGAAGGCTTGGGTAGAGAAATGAAAATCATCTTCTCTTCAGTAGGTTTTTAACCCATGAGGATGATTTTCCACATTTAAAAGAAAATCAAGTTTATAAGTGAATTGGACACACATTTCACATGAAAAATATTTTAAGAGGATAATGGAAACAATCCAATCATTGCAGGAAAGATCTATTAGGCAAGATTTGATTTGGTGGATATTTTCTTATGGAGTACTTTATTCATAACTTCCCAAAACTTAATGAGAAATGGGAAAGTAAGTGTGAAAGGATGGAAAGTTACTGTTTGGCCAATGGAATAGTGAAAATACACCAAGTTATCTATTAAGACCCCCACATTTATTATTTCAATAGATTTATCCTTTAATTCATTTGTGTGGCAAAAATCCTAAAGATCAACGAGTGAATTGAGACTCCTATATAGATGGAAACATAAATAGTTATTCAAACTACTACTCTTTCTTGTACTATTATTCTATTAATTTACACAACTTTTTCAAATAGCCTATGTTGATGAATTTGCTATCTTGTTCTTCTTCTAGATTCAAAATTTAATTCAATTCATTCTTAGATAGAATGGCAACCAGATTTATGGGTTTTGATGGGTTGAATGGAATCAAGTCCACATTGCAAAATTTCACTAACACTTCACTCCATTTTTATGATATGCAAGACTTTCAAAAGAGAGTAAAATTGGAGCCAATTCATCCCATAACTGAGAAGCTCCAAGGATGTGGGCTAGATGAAGTATTTGGTTTTGGAATTGACCTATGAATGCATAATCACTATAATCCAAATACAAGGCAGATTGTATTGCCTGATTATACGGTATTGATTTCCATTGATAGACAAATAGTGGTGAATTGTCTACAAGTTCTAGAGGAAGAGGATTTTTTAGACTTGACAATTGGTGGAATTGTCTCTAAGTTTTCCACAAAGAAAATGGTTTAGAGAAATGAGATTATGTAGTCATGGTTTCAAAAGCCACAGAGTGCCAAGAGTAAGGTCCCTAAGACCCTTTTTGGTAATAATCTCAAACCTAAGATTCTCGACATTTTGGTTCTCCTACACAGATTGAAAGGTGAGATAGAAGCTCTAAATTTTATTGAGCAATATTTATTTTTACTACAAGTTATCTATTTGGATACCCAATATATTAACTGGGCTTATGAAATAATTGAGAATCTTTCCAATGCTCTTAGTGCTGCAAAGTTCTACAACACCTTCTATATGTTTTCCTTTCTGATTTACATGCTATCTTCTCTATAGTTATGGCTAGGCTTTCCAAGGGTAGAAAATCTCCATGATTATATGAAGTCTTATGAGTTCTATCAATATTTGTAGATGGAAAATAGTTATGTTGAATATATAAGGGTTAATGATACGTTTACAATGAGAATTTGTAGAGACCTTCAAGGATGTCCAAAGAGAAGATTTAGTCTATAAGCAATGGCAGCTATTAACTTTGGAAGCTATTTTATCCAATTCTCATCTTTCTCTTATTTACATCTTGTAGCTTTTGATGGATTCCCCTTGAAGCTTTTGAGGTACTTGAGCAACATGATTGTGCTAATCAAGATAGTGAGGTAAGCCATCCAAGTGAATGTGCTAAGCGAGAGTTTGAAGAAGGGATATAAATTTCCTATGAAGGTGGGAGCTTTCAACTATGAGTCTCATTCTAATGCAAAGAACATGTTGAAGGCCTTCAAGATGAAATAAAGATTAGAAATATATGAGGTCTTAAGGCCCATGCTTGACCCAAATGGGTATGCATAGGAAGTGTTGTAGATTGGGAGTGTGATCAAGCACATAGCCACGATTGAAGACTATTGGGTAGATTATAAAGATGAATTTGAAAGTTAGGATCGTGCTTTTTCTAGATTAACAATGGATCAAGTTAAAATGTATCAAGTAAACCTTAATATTGAAGGAATTGAAGATGATGGGTAGAATATGTATACTAATACATATTTAACAAAGATAAAAAATACCCCTATTAGTTTAGAGCCCTATCAAGATGCTAGGGATGATCTAGATATTATGATGGCCCGAACTGTTAAAAGGACCAGGTAGTGGGTAGAGTCGACTATAGTGAGAAGAAGCCAAAGTAAGAGCACCCCCACTCAAGATCCTTCAACATCTGCTCCTACCTCCTCACAAGATCACACATTAGGTGTGACCCTAGCCATCACTCAAGGACCAGCGGGTGGAGGTGATCAACCTCCAGAAAAAAACATTCCTTTAACAAAAACTTGTCAAGAGGGCTCTTCTCTAGTTATTGGTGCTCATTCAAATGCTGAGAAGAAAGAAGAGGAGCCCAAAGATAGTTATGTTTCTCTAGCTCCTTCACCTCATAGTAGTCTAATTCTAACTATGAGTGCTACACTTCTCCAGCCAAGTGGCCCTCAAGTGCAAGTAGTAGATTTTGAAGATGGAGGAAGTAGGGATAGTGAGTCCACCAACTCAGATGAAGTAGCTAAGAAGACTGCAAAAATGGAGAAAGGCCAAGAATCTTCAAAGATTGTCTCTTAAACACAAAAGAATCCATTCTCCTCAACTACGAAAACAATTACTTCAATCAAGAGGAAAATGTTTAGTATAGATTCACTTGGGATAGCTTCCAAGGTGATATGCACTAATTCATGGTTGGAGGACACTCTAGAGAGAAAGAGAAAGAGAAAAGATGAAGGGGCTCCTAGCAAGGACACCTTATCTCTTATGGTTCACTCTAGATCTGCATTGAGTAAGGTCAAGAAGCAAAAGACCTTGTCTATTTTGGGATAAGATCTAAAAATAGGGCACCTAACAATGGAGATTGTGAAACCCACCAAAGATAGGATAATTGAAGATATGTCTACCAATGATTTTACTCTACATTTAGTAGATCTTGGGGAAGCTAGACATGACACCAAGGTTGGATTGTGGAAGTTAACAAATGAAGTAATTGAAGGATAGTTGGAGAGACTCAAATTGTCAAAGGTTAGGATGAAGGTAGAGATAGAAGAGTTGAACAAATTTATTAAACAATTGGTCACTCCATTAGGGAGTATCTCTGGAATGCCCCTAACTAGTAATCCCACTACTACCGATGTTCAAGTACTTATCTCCTAGCTTTAGGAAGATATGCATTTTGGCTAGATTGGTAAAGAATGGAGTGACAAGCTTAAATCAGAAGGACTCTCCATTATAGAGAAAATTAGAAATGTTATCTTAAGACTAGAAATAGAGAAAGATAACATTTCATCTAATAGAAATACCCTAGCCACAGAGGGGACTAAAAGCGATGATTGTGCATCCTTGTTGAAGAGTTTTATTCAAATGAAATCAAAGGAAGTTGTCAAAGCTAAAAAATTTCCCAAAGGAGATGATTCTTTGTTTGAATGGTTACAAAGCATGTAGTTTGAGTTAGAAATGATCTTGGAGGCATAGAAAGATGTAAAGGAGATTGAGGAGAAGGTAAAGAAAGATCAAGACAGAGATTATGAACTTCTAAAAGGACTACACATAGATTCATAAACTAGTGGGCAAGGAAAAGGAGTAATTGGATTCACTGTCATGCAAAATAATTTCTGCAATTTTATAGATAGTCTAACAAGCATATCTCTAGGCCACCAGAATAGAGTGTCTGAGCTTCAAAAACTTGGCAGATGCATACATGTGGTAATGGAGAAATTGCATCATAGACTAAGTGTTGTCAAAGATTTTGCTAGGGAACACTCTAGATGGCTTTTGAGATATACTTATGTGCATGTACAAAGACATGAAGAGCTGATTTTGATTATTGTTGCCACCAAGGCCTATAGGGAAAAAGAAAAGAAAGGAAAGAAGGCAAAGTGATTCATATTCCACCCTTTCCATTTTTATTTTGTAATTTTTGTGATAGACAAACTAGCTCTTTGCCATTTGTCAGTTACGAGAAGATGAATTGATTATACTTCCTTTGTAATAGTCATCTTGGAATCCTATATGTATGATAATAAAAGATAAATAAAAGGTTAGAAAATTTTTGGTATGAAAGACTTGATGTTTCAGAGTCAATTGAATGGTATTTTTGTATCAATCATTTTATGTTCCATTTAAAATAGCTTTTATTAGCTTGTTGTTTCTCTTTATCTAGAAGTGAAGCGAGGAATAAGTAGAGTTTTTTTTCCCCTATTTTAATATAGCAAGTTGAATGTGATAGAAATTTTCATGTAAAACTCAAAGAGATTCTTTAGGTGTTTCAATTCAATACAATCTTTTTCCTCAAATTAGTTTATAGATACATCAATTGATTTTGGTATGAATTCATAAGATGTGTGAGTTCATTTGATTTGACTAACCCTCAAAATGTTACTTCTTCCCTGAGTCAAATTCCTTGTTAGGATTGACTTAGTTTTCCTCTCCTGTTCTCTAGTTAAGAACATACCCTGTTAGATTTAGAAATAAACAAAATTCATTGCAAATTCATAATGGGGAGTTGTATATTACAATTCAGGAAATTAAATCTTCAAGAAGCTACTTTCCAAACTATTGAAATCAGAATTTTTCATAAATTAGGGCATTTGTGAGTCAAAACTAGAAATAGCACATATATTTACCAACAAATTTTTGGCAACTCTGCTGGGGAGTTGAATAGTCACTTGACTGATAGATCTTATAACATGAGGGAAAATGTTACTACCTCATGAGAATAGTGTCCTAGTGCTCCAACCTAATCTTGGTTTCCAAGATGACCAAGATGATGTAATTTCATCTCTTAATACATTTATTTGGAGAAATAGGAGGAACGTTGAACATTGTAGGAACACTAGCCAAGTATTGGAAGAAGAAGAATCTAGAGCTAAAGCATTAGAAGGAGTTGCTAAGGGGAGAGACATCTAAATGGTAGAAATATAGTTGAGATGTGAATCTCAAAGAAAAAACTAACCTATCATCCTAGAACAAACAAGATTCCTCAGAAATACCAAAGAATAGGGTGGGCAAGACCCTATTTTTGATAAACTCATAGAACTTGGTTTTCCCATCCTAGATATTCCTAAATGGAAAGGTGAAAAGAATAGTTGAAGCAAACCACCTTCACTCATTAGAAATCAAAGCTCTTCACATACTACCTACCAAGTATTGGCCTTGCACAAAATCACTACTCCCTCAAATGTAAATTTTATGCCATACCTTGCTAGAACAATTATGGTTTCTCCTTGGGCTGCACTAATAGATCCATTAGTACTAACAACCTATCACCCACTCCTAGCTTATTTGAGGAAGAATTTTGCTAAATTTTTAGGTGATGGGAAGGTTACCATAGATGAACACATTAAGGCCTTCTTTGTAGCTACTCACATCTTAGGAGTTGCACATGAGGATGTTGTTGTAAGATTGTTTGTGGAAACTTTGACAGAAAGTGTAGTAGATTGGTTCTATCATCTGGATGATGACTCAATCACTAATTGGGATACAAATAGAATAATCTTTGAGACAAGATTTAAAACTATAGAAGATGAACATGTCTTCTTAACATAGTTGACATCCATTAAAAGACAACCTAGCATGAGTATGAGGGATTTCATTGCTACTTTCAATAAGATCACTAGTAGAATCCCAATTGCTGATAGACCCACTACTAGTAATTTGAAAACATTTTTTATAAGTACAATGCCCCCAAATATCAACTATGAATTAAGAAGAGCACATCGCATAGATTTAACAGATGCACAAAAGAAGGTAGTTGAATTTGAAGATGATGTGATTTCCATGGGAAAATGGAAGCAAGAACTTCAAACTAAAAGAAGTTCTAGTAACACCACATCATTTGATGAAATGATTCAGAAACTATTAAATGAGTTGGTAGTAGTAAAGAGACAATTACCTAGGTTTAACCAATCTTATCAATGGAATTACCAAAACCCACCAGGAAGAAATAATGATGGTAAATTTCTACAAGGTCCACAATCAAGGTTGATGATTGAGACCACACCAAAGAAAGGAAACATGTGCATGCTTCATTTGATGATGGATCATGATAGTGAGAGCTATCCAAAAACTACTCGTATGATGTAGTTGTTATCCACCAATTAATTGAATAGCACAACTCCTTGTTCAAAGTCAGATTCATACTCAAATGGAAACTTTGGAAATTTATTTTGAAAGTACAAGTCAGATTCTGAACCAAAGGGTGAATGTTATATGACCATTGATGGAACTTCATACACAGTGTTGACTCAAGGGCAAAGGCTCAAAAATCAATCCTCCAATCACACTCCCAAAAATGACCCTAGTCCTTTAGCAAATAATATTCATATTGATCAAGAAGCATCAACATCTCAAATAGGTAAGCACAAAATTCCCTTTTATTTCATCCAATTCTATGAAGAGTCAAAAATCTAAATTTTCCCTATAGATTATTTGAAGTCTCATCCCTCTATGTTGAAAATATTAGTAGATCATTGTAAAGGAAATACTGTAGATTTAAATCACAATGTGACCATTGAAGAAGGAGATGAAACTTTGACATCTAACCTATTTAATCAAGAGGATTCTACTATCCTTGTAACCTCTCCAAGGCAAAAATCTAACCCATTCTATATTTCACTATATATAAATTGATGTAAATTGAGCAATTGCATAATAGATTCAAGTGCATCAGACAATGTTATGCCTTATTTTGTAGCCAAATCCTTGGGTCTCAACCTGACTAAAGTTCATGGAAGGTGTTACTCTATGGATGCCAAACAAGTTCCCTTGCTTAGATAGATTAAAGATACACAAGTAGCCTTAGCTTCTCATCTAGAAAAGAAACCCTTACCAACTATTCTAGTGGTGGATATTCTATCAATCTATGGGCTTCTCTTAAGTAGGATTTTTCACTGATACTTAGGAGGAAAAATAAAACTAGACTGGTCCCAAGTAGTCATACCCATAGGGAATAAGAAAGCTAAACTGGAACCTGAAGAAAAGGAAAAATTTATCGTGCTAAAAATAGAGGATCCTAAAGCTCACATCCTCTATCAAGAGCTAGAGTTTGGTAATTATATGTTGTTTACTAGGGAAACTCTAGCTAAACAAAGAAGTGGAGACCTAGGAAAAGAAATCATCAGTGAGAATGAAGAATCAATAGATATCTAGACATTAGAGTTTGATAGAAGTTGTTCCTCTATAGGATCTAGTGTAGGTGTATTGTTAATAACTCCTGAAGAAGAACCTAAACCAATGGCCTTTAAACTATAGTTTCTAAACACAAATAACACTATAGAATACGAGGCCTTACTCCTTGGCATAATAGCTACAAAAGATAAGGGGGTAAAGATCTTGAAAGCCTAAGGTGATGTAGAACTTATTGTGAGACAAGTTAAGGGGCAGTATTCTATAAAGAACCATAGGCTAAAAGACTATAGAAATAGAGTTTGGGATGAAATAAAAGGCCTAGATGCTTTCACTATTGAAATAGTACCAAGGGAGATGAACACAAAAGTTGATTCCTTAATGGTTTCTACTTCTTTGCTACTACCCCATCTAGAATTCAAAGATAAGAAGTACCAAATTGAGATTGTTTATTGAGCCTCTATCCCAAATAATATAGAATCTTGGAAAGTTTTTGAAGATGACAAGAGCTTATAGTTATTCTTATAAAATGGCAAGGCCACTTGCAAACATCAATCTGATGAAGACAATAATGGAGACTCTAATCATGAGCCAAAAGAAAATCAAATGGTTGAAGTCCAATTATGAGGTAATATCATTCCCCCATACTTTGTATCTTTGGAGAAATTTTTTAATACACATGATGCTCACATAAAGAAAAAGAGAGCAAAAAGGGGACCCACTACTAGTGAGTATGAAGGAGTGAATATTGGTGATGCCTGTAATCCTAAAATGATCAATATTGGTAAGTGTTGTTCACTAGAGGAGAAGGAAGCTACTGGATAGCCTTTTATAGAATACTAGGATGTATTCACCTAGAGTTACGAGGACTTGAAAAGCTATAGGGATGGGGAAGTGAAAAATCAAATTCCCTTAAAGCTTGATGTAGTCCCCTTCTGACAGAAGTACATGAATTATAACTTGAGGGTAGCTAATCCCATATTTTGTGAAGTAGACAAAATGTTAAAGGAAAGGATTATCTATCTATTCATCATTCCACCTAGGTAGCTAATATAGTACCAGTTAGGAAGAAGAATGGATAGATAAGGATCTATGTTGATTTCCAAAATTTGAACCAAGCATTTTTTAAAGACAATTTTTCTCTCCGTAATATGGATCATTTGTTGCAAACAATAGCTAGAGCTAAAATGATGTCCATGCTTGATGGTTTCTCAGGATGCAATCAAATAGAAGTAGAGGAGAAGGATCAACACAAAATAGCCTTCACTACTCTATGGGATACGTTCACATATCATAGAATGCCTTTTGAACTCATTAATGTTGGCACAACATTTCAGCAATGGATGAGAAAAATATTTGTAGATCTTAAAGATTAGATTATAGTCATATACTTGGATGATCTCACCGTGTTTTCAAAGAAAAAGAAAAATCACATAGAAGATTTGAAAAAAGTCTTACAAAGATGTTGAGAAGATGGAATCTCACTCAACCCCAAAAAGTCTATTTTATGTGTTACAGAAGGAAAAATTCTAGGTCATATAGTTTCCTAGGAAAACATTAGGATTGATCTAGAGTGAGTGGAGCCCATTTGAAGGCTTTCCAGTAAATAAAGCAATAGTTAAGTCCTTCTTCAGATAGGTAAATTTCCTTAGAAGATTTGTCCCAAATTTTGTAGAAAATACTAAATATATTGTAGATATGATGAAAGGAAATTCAAGTTTTAAATGGAATGAAGCTAGGAAACAAGCTTTCCAAAACATTAAGACTACCATTGTTAATGCTCCAGTACTATGTCACCTAGATTATAAATGAGATTTCATCATTTACTGTTATGCCTCTAAACACACTTTATCGATAATACTTATGCAAGATAATGATGAAGGGATACAAGCCCTAATAGCCTTCATGATCATACCTTTGAAGAATCATGAGTTGAAGTACTCACAAATCAAGAAACATGCTTTTGTAGTAGTCAAAGAACTTAAAAATTTCTGATTCTACATCTTGCATTTTCATTCTATGGTCTATGTCCTAGATGTAGCTGTAAAAAGTGTGTTAACACAACAGGATGTAGGGTGCAATGCTAGAGGAACATGGATAGCAAAGACACAAGAGTATGATATAGAAATTAAGCCCACTAAGTTAGTGAGAGGCAATGCCTTGTACAAAGCAATTATAGAAAATAGAATTATTGAAGAAGTGGAATAATCAACAGAAAAGTAGGTAGTATTAGCAGTAGGCATGCAAGATTCCTAGTTTGAGAATATTTCTTATTTATTGACCTACAAAGAATGTCCAGAGGCTTAACTACAAGACAAATGAGAGATCTTAAATTGAAATCTGCTAAATATGTAATTTGCGATGACAAATTGTTTAAAAAGGCTATAGATGGCACTTTCCTCAGATGTGTAGACAAACAATAGCAAGAAAATCTATTGAGAACATTTCATGATGAATCCTGTGGAGGATATATCTCATCCTTAGTCAAAGCTTTCAAAATATTAAGACAATGTTACTACTAGCTGGGAATTTTCAAGGATGTCTATTTCTAGGTGGCAAAATGTGAGAAATGTAAGATGTTTGCTGAGCATCCTCAATTAGTTGCTTTGCCTCTTAGGCCTATCATCATTAAAGGACCTTTTCAATAATGGGGTCTTGATTTCATTGGACCTATCAATCCAACATCTAGTGCTGGTCACAAATATGTGATAACTATGATTGATTATTTCACTAAGTGGGTGGAAGAAAAAGTAACCAAGAAAACTACTTTTGAAATAGTATGTGAATTCATTAAAGAAAAATATTAGATTTGGTGTCCCCATCAAATTGGTGATGGATAATGCAACATATTTCTCTTCAATAGAGATTACCAATTTTTGCTTCGAGCATGGAATCATAGTCAGTCATTCATCTAATTATTTTCCACAAGGAAATGGTCAAGCAAAGTCCAATAACAAAAAAATAATGAATATTGTTAAGAAATTGGTATCGAACAATAAGAAGACTTGGCACAAGAAAATTTAGGAAGCACTGTGGGCAGATAGGGTGATACCTAAAAGGGCAATTGGCATATCTCTTTTTGAATTGGTCTACAAGACTGAAGCCAATGTTCCATTACCCTTGGAATTAGCTACAAACAAATTGAGGATAGTAATTGAAGATGATATCTATAGGGATGGTTTGGAAAAGAGAATTCTCTACTTAAGAAAACTTGAAGAGGAAAGAGAAGAAATTATGGATCATATAACACAACACCAAATGCACAAGAAGAATCTATTTGATAAAAGGGTGAGGCCATGGAAATTCATGGTAGGTGATAGTGTGTTATTGTGGGATAAGCGAAGAGCTCCAAAATGTATGCATAAGAAATTTGACACCTTGTGGAAAATCCCATTCATAATTCATTAGGTGTTTGAGAATGATTCATTCAAATTGGCATATAAAGATGGTGAAGTGCTACCTCTAACCTATAATGGTCAGGATCTAAAGCTTTATCAAATTTCAAATTGAGAATAGGTAACCCCTGTGCTATAAAATAGTTAAGTTTAGTTCCTATTATTTTGTTTTCCTAGTTAGGTTTCCTTGTTGTCCTCTTTTCCTAATTTTTCCTTGCTTTAGTTTTGTTGTGTGTCCCCTTTTATTTTTGTGAAACCAAAGATTTTGGACTCCTTGCTTGAGTATAGTCTACCTAAGTCCCCAGTCAGAGCCAACTATTTCCCTACCTTTCACCCCATGACCATTTTGCAAAGTGGAAAATTGTGTGTCCTAGTTAGGCCCTAGGTACATCCGAGTCTAAGTTCAAGTCCCCTTAGGTGGAAGGAGTCTTCATCAGATTTTTCATCTTCTCCTTCCGCACATTTCATAGCCAGGTGGTTTTCCTTTATGTTGTGAATCTTAAGAGTAGCCTCGTACGTAATCCTATGGAGATTCTTGTAACATGAAAAGATTATTCACAAATTTGTGTTTTCTTGTGGCTTATCATATTCTCCATAAAAGGAAGAAGCTTGTGAAAATCTGGACTTTGCCATCTCCTTGGCAGGTTTTCAACCCATGAAGGCAATTTCTTGCAAAGATCACCAAGTGATGCATATGAGTCATATAAGAAGATAATGAGATACTTTATGGTAAATTCTTGTCTCTTTTATGATTATCTACCTCAAGAAGTATTAAAGGTTCATCACAGATCTTAGAATCATACTAGGTAGAAAACTCAAAATTGACTTCTCCTCGGTAGGTTTTCAACCCATGAAGTTTATTTTCTGCAAAAGGAAATTTTAAAGGAAAAAAATGAGAGGTGGGTCCCTAACAAAGTTTTGCACTCCTTATGGACATCTCTGAACCCAAAGGAAGAAATAAGTTAAAAGGTAAAGGTGAAAAGAAGGCGTAGGTGGAGAAATGAAAATTGCCTTCTCTTCGGTGAGTTTTCAACCCATGAGGATGATTTTTCGCATTTAAAAGAAAATCAAGTTTATAAGTGAATTGGACCAATAGTTTGCATGAAAAATATTTTAAGAGGATAATAGAAACAATCCAATCATCATGGGAAAGATCTATTAGGTAGGATTTTATTTGGCAAATATTTTCTTACAGAGTACTCTATTCATAACTTCCTAAAACTTAATGGGAAAGGGGAGAGTAAGTGTGAAATGATGGAAAGTTACTGTTGGGCCAATAGAACAATAAAAATACATTGAGTTATCTATTAAGGCCCCCAAATTTACTTTTTGAATGGATTTATCCTTCAATTCATTGGTGTGGCACAAAGCTTGAAGATCAATGGGTGAATTAAGACTCCCATATAGATGGAAACATAAATAGTTATTCAAACTACCACTCTTTCTTGAAATATTATTTTGTTAATTTTCACAACTTTTACAAATAGCCTATGTTTGTGAATTTTCTTTCTTATTCTTCTTCTAGATTCAAAATTCAGTTCATTTCATTCTCAAATAGAATGGCAACTAGATTTGTAGGTTTTGATGAGATGAATGGAATCAAGTCCACATTGTAGAATTTCACTGACACTTCCCTCTATTTTTATGATATGCAAGGCTTTCAAAAGAGAGTAAAATCAAAGCCAATTCATCCCATAACTAAGAAGCTTTGAGGATGTGGGCTAGTTGAAGTAGCTTGTTTCCTAGTAGTAGTCCAAGCCCCAAAATTAATCTATGAATGCATAAATCACTACAATCTGGATACCAAATAGTTTGTATTGCCTGATGATATGGTATTGGTTTCCATTGATAGAAAAATAGTGGTGAATTGTCTATGAATTCTAGAGTGAGAGGATTTTTTAGACTTGAAAATTAGTGGAGCTATCTCTAAGTTTTTTGCAAATAAAATGGTCTGTAGAAAGGAGTTAATGTAGTTATAGTTTTAATAGTTGCGAAGCACCAAGAGTAAAGTCCCTAAGACACTTATTGGTACTAATCTCAAACCTAAGATTGTAGACATTCTGGTTCTCCTACATAGTTTGAAAAGTGAGGTAGAAGCCCTAAATTTCGTCAAGAAATATTTCATTTTAGTACAAGTTATCTATGTGGATACCCAATATATTGACTAGGCTCATGAGGTAAGTGAGAATCTTTCCAATGCTCTCAGTGCTGCGAAGTTCTACAACACCTTCTATATGTCTTCCTTTCTGATTTACATGCTAGCTTCTCTACAATTATGGCTGGACGTCCCAAGGGTAGAAATTTCATTGATAATGTGAAGTCTTATGAGTTCTATTTATGTTTGTAGTTAGAAAATAGTTATGCTCAATATATAAGAGTTAATGATCCATTTACAATGAAAATTTTCAAGGAGCTTCAAGGATGCCTAGAGAGGAGATTCACTCCAAAATCAATGGTAGCTATTAGTCAATTTGGAAGCTATTTTAGCCTATTCTCATCTTTCTCTTATTTACATCTTACAACTTTTAGCATAGGAAGTGTTGTAGATTGGAAGTGTGATCAAGCACATCACCACAATTGAATACTACTGGGTAGATTGTAAAGATGAATTTGAAAGTTGAGACCATACTTTTTCTAGATTAACTATGGATCAAGTTAAAATGTATCAAGTCAGCCTTAATGTTAAAGGAATTGAAGATGATGGGAAGAATATGTATAGTAATAAATATTTAACAAAGATAAGATATACCTCTATTAGTTCAGAGCCCTATCAAGATGTTGGGGATGATCTAGATATTATGATGGTCCAAATTGTTAAAAGGATGGGGAAGTGGGTAGAGTGGACTACAGTGTGAAGAAGCCAAAGTAAGAGCACCACCACTCAAGCTCCTTCAGCATTTTCTCCTACCTCCTCACAAGCTGACACATCAGGTGTGACCCTGGCCATCACTCAAGGATCAGCTCAACCAATGGGTGGACATGATCAACCTCTAGACAAGAATAATCCTTTGACAAAAACTTGTCAAGATGTCTCTTCACTAGTGATTTGGGCTCAATCAAAAGCTGAGAAGAAAGTAGAGGAACCCAAAGATAGTGTTGTTACTCCAATTCCTTCACCTCATAGTAGTCATGTTCCAACTACAAGTGCTACACTTCTCTAGCCAAGTAGCCCTCAAGTGCAAGTAGTGGATTTGGGAGATATAGGAAGCAACAATAGTGAGTCCACAGATTCAAATGAAGCAACTAAGAAGATTGCAGAAGTGTAGAAAGGCCAAGAGTCTTCAAAGCTTGTCTCTCAAGCCCAAAAGAATATATTACTCTAGTCAAGAGGAAAAATTTTAGTATAGATTCACTCAAGATAGCTTCCAAGATGATAGGCACTAATTCCTAGTTTGATGAGACTTTGGAGAGAAAGAGAAAGAGAAGAAATATAGGGACTTGCAGTAAGGACACCTTATCTCTTGCAATTCACTCTAGATCTACATTGAGTAAGGTCAAGAAGAAGAAGACCTTGTTTGTTCTGGGACAAGATGTAGAAATAGGGCACCTAACAATGGAGATTACAAAACCCACCAAAGATAGGAGAATTGAAGATATCTCTACCAATAATTTTACTCTGCATTCAGTAGATCTTGGGGAAGCTAGACATGACACCAAGATTGGCTTGTGGAAGTTGACAAACAAAGTAATTGAAGGATAGTTGGAGAGCTTCAAATTGTCAAAGGTTAGGATGAAGGTGGAGATAGAAGGGTTGAACAGATTTATTAGACAATTGGTCACTTCATTGGCAAGTATCTTTGGAATGCCTATAACTAGTAATCCTATTATCGTCGATGTTCAAGCACTTATCTCCCAGCTGGAGGAATATAAGCATTTTGGCCAAATTGGTAACGAATGGAGTGACAAGCTTAAATCAAAAGGGCTCTCCATTATAGAGCAAATCAAAAATGTTATCTTAAGACTAGAAATAGAGAAAGATGAAATTTCATCTAATAGAAATAGCCTTGTCATGGAGTGGACTAAAAGTGATGATTATATATCCTTGTTGAAGATGATTATTAAAATGAAATTGTTACATCCCAATTTTTTCCCTAAAATTTTAAGCTATTTATAGTCGTTGTTATATCATGTTAGTTCCAATCATTATTTAGTTTTCATGTTCATGTGAAGTTGAATCAGTTAATTTTAGTTGTTGCATCAATTTTATCATATTCATGTGAAATTGAATTATAGTCATTGCATTGATTTGATTAATAAATGAAACTAGTCAGTTAAATCTATACATTGTGTTCATGTGAAATGGAATTAGTTAAATTTAGCATTTATCTAATGAGATTTCCTAATGATCATTTGATGATTTTGCTTAACAAATTATGAATCTTGAATTGATATTTTTGCAAGAATATTGTTGAAAATGTTTACAAGATAAAGATCGAAGAAAGAGGGGAAGCATTACTAAATGAGGTCATTCAGAAATGGGATAATCATATGATCCAGTTATTTAAAAAGTCGCCATGGCAAGATTGTTAGGGCTTGACAATAAATTTCTAAGTGGAAAATTGCATGAGCTTAAAAAAAAAAAACAATATAATTATTAAAATAAAACAAAATTCTTACCTTTATTATTTTTATTAAATAATAATATCATTTAATATTATATCACTCTCTTGATTAAAATCACAAATAAATATTTGCAAAGTGGCACTATTATATTAGGATTTATAATAAAATAATGTCACCTTGTAAATACTTAATTATAATCTAACCAAGACAATAGTATAACATTAAATAATATTAATAAAACTTTTCATCTTCACCTTTGTTCCAATGTTTCTTCTTTCCAATCGATGGAATACAAAACGCATATGAGTCTTGTAACAACAAGAAGTTGTAAAGCCATTTCAATATCTTTAAATATGATTGCCTTGTCATTTTCGGGGACACACCAAAAGATATATGTCTATTCCTTACTCTGCCATAGTCTTAGAACTCTTACGACTCTACAACCCAAATTCATACATCTAAGGAAGTTTATCCACCTTGTTACCTGAGCAATACTTCCCTATCTCATAAATCACTATTCCTATGGAAGTAGCAAGAGGCATTGAGCCAATATAAGTAACTTATCCACAGTGCAAAAAGTCACATAAGGAGATGTTATTTTCTTTCAAGAATTTTGCTTATTTTCTTTGTATATTGTGAACTTGTAAGTCTGAGTTGTATTTCCTTAAACTTATCCATGAAATACTAGTTGTTTGGAAGCAAGTAATCTTGTCCACAATTTTGTAAGAATTGAGTCACATAAGAAAACATTTATACATTTTTCTTATTTTATTAAGCCGAGTCAAAAGTTAATCAATATGTTCTCTAGACATTAAGAAAATGAGTTGAAATATATATGTGTGTGTGTGTGTGTACATATATATATATACATATATATATATATATATATATATATATATACAGATACATATATATATATATATACATATATATATATATACATATATATATATATATATATATATATATATATGTACGTACATACATATATATATATATGTACGTACATACATATATATATATGTATATATATATATATGTACATATATATGTATATATGTACATATATATATGTACATATATATGTATATATGTACATATACATATGTATATGTACATACATATATATATATATATATATGTACATATACATATATATATGTACATACATACATATATATATATATATATATATATGTACATACATACATATATATATATATATATGTACATACATACATATATATATATATATATATATGTATATGTACATACATACATACATACATATATATATATATATATATATATATATATGTATGTATGTATGTATGTATGTATGTATGTATGTATGTATGTACATATATATATATATATATATATATGTATGTACGTACATATATATATGTGTGTGTGTGTGTGTGTTTGTGTGTGTATACATACTTGCATTTGTATTTATGTCCAATTCATAAACTGTAAGAGTCATAAGAAATAGCTGACTGTAAATGATGTACTAGTTTAATATAAACTTATTAGGATTAACTGAATTGCCATAATGTAGAATCTCTTGAAAATAAGATTATTCCATCACCATCTATACACATTAAAAACTCTATAGACTTTTCCTGAAAAGTATTCTTCTAATTTATATGTTTAACAATATGGATTAATGATTCAAATCTAAGATAAGTACAAATCCCAAATATAAAAGAAACCCATAGGTTGTAAAGCCAAAATCTTGTGAGTACATGCATGTTGAAATTAATGGTTTAGGCACTAAAGATACACCAACCTGATGGCCTATTCATGGTGAGGAGGTGTAGATGAACCTATTAAAGAAAACAAGAATAAAAAGAATCAGTAACCATGCAATTTCAAATAATCTAATAACTTTAGCTCATGCAAAATCCACTTTCGAATTTAGTTTTCAAGCTTGAGTGGTGGAGATCGGGTTAAAAACCCACATCATGAAATCCTTGGCCAAGGTGATAAAAGACATACTTTCCACAGCAAATTGATCGTGTTGTATTCTTGATGGTTTAGTTATTCTTCTAAATAGCTATTGGGACCTCAAGCCACCTAAATACTTTGATGGATGGATCAATGAACGTCCCATGCCCGACCTCGAGGTAGGGAGGGTCCTTCTATTAATTTAGAACTTGTGGGGATAAGTAAAAAGGTCTGTAGTTGGGAGGTTAAGCCTATGATAATGCTTCTCCTCTCACCAAAGTCAGAGCTTGGACAACCAATTAGAAATATTTTCAACTAAAAAAATAGTATGTTTCTTCTCACCTAAAAGTATAGTAATTTTTATTTCAAAATTGTAAGTTTATTTTACTTAAAGGATAAATATTATCTGAAAATCTAGTTAGATGTTTATTTTCATTTTTAGTTATTTATAATTAATTTAGATTTATTTTTAGTTAATTATATTAATTCAAATTGATATTGTTAAATTTATTAGAATAAAAGAGCAATGTAGATTTAACTCTTAGATTTTCAAATAGTTTTTTTTCTTGATTTCCATGTCTTGAGAATATGAAGTTTAAATCCAATAGATAACTGATGAAATTAGTTAGTAGAAAAACCTATTGTTACATAATATTAGTTAGTAGAAAAACCTATTGTTAGAAAAATCAAAGGAAGCTATCGAAGCTAAAATTTTGCCCAAAGGAGATGAGCCTTTGCTCAAATGGTTACAAAGCACGCAGTTCAAGTTAGAAATGATCTTGGAGTAGAGAAAAGTCTAAAGGAGACTTAGGAGAAGATAAAGGAAGATCAAGACAGAGATTATGAACTTCTAAAAGGACTACACACAGATTCAAAAACTAGTGGGAAAGGAAAAGGAGTAATTGGAGTCACTATCATGCAAAATGATTTATCCAATTTTATAGATAGCCTAATAAGCATATCTTCAAGGCACTAGAAAAGATTATCCAAGCTTCAAAATCTTCGTAGATGCATACATGTGGCAATGGAGGAATTGGAAGATAGACTTTGTCAAAGATTTGTCTAGGGAACATTCCAGATGGCTCTTGAGATATACTTATGTGCATGTGCAAAGACATGAAGAGCTGATTTTGATTATTTTTTCTACCAAGGCCTATAGGGAAAAAGTAAAGAAAGTAAAGAAGGAAAATTGATTCATATTTTGTAATCTTTGTAATAGACAAATTGGCTCTTTTCCATTTGTCAATTTTGAGAAGATGAACCGATTAGACTTCCTTTGTAATGGTCATTTTAGAATCCTATATGTATGAAAATGAAAGATAAATAAAAGGTTGACAAATTTTTTGTATGAAATACTTGATGTTGCAGAATCAATTGAATGGTATTTTTGTATCAATCATTTTCTATTCCATTTAAAATAGTTGCTATTAGCTTGTTGTTTCTCTTTATCTAGAATTGAAGTGAGGAATAAATAGAGTTTTGTTTCTCCTATTTTAATATAGCAAGTTGAATAATGTGATAGGAATTGTCATGTAAAACTCAAAGAGAATCTTTAGGTGTTTTCATTCAATACAATCTTTTTCTACAAATTAGTTCCTAGATAGGTCAACTGATTTTGGTGTGAATTCATAAGATGTGTGAGTTCATTTGATTTGACTAACCCTCAAAATGTTACTTCTTGCCTAAGTTGAATTCCATGTTAGGATTGACTTAGTTTTCCTCTGTTGTTCTCTAGTTAGGAACATACCCTATTAGATTTAGGAATAAAAAAAATTCATTGCAAATTCACAATGGGGAGTTGTACCTAACAATTCAGAGGAAAGTAAATCTTCAAGAAGCTACTTTCCAAACTTTTGTAATCAGAATTTGTTCATAAATTAGGGCATTTGTGAGTTAGAATTGGAAAGAACAAATCTATTTACCAACAAAAGGCTAACTAAAGAGCTTCTAAAGTTATGATTAAATAGTAATCATATGATCATATAAATGAATGCCAAGGCTTTTGAAGTTATGAAAAAAGGGGAGATGAGTTGCTACTGTAGAATCATAAGGATAGTATGAAAGGTTTCTGAAGCTATGAAGTGTGTTTAGGTCATGAGATCATAAGAGTTAAAATGATGAAACCCAATGATACACAAGGAAATTATAGTATGATTGTAAGATAAGGAAATACAAATCTTGATCATGGGATATGGTTGTTATCATAAGATTGTAAGGACTAGTTTTTAGTTTTCAATGAAGCAATGTATAGATCAACACTGAATATAAAGATGAACACTGATTTTTCAAGCTTCATAGCCTTGATGTAGATCAAATTTTTAGGTAGAGTAAAGCTATAGGGAAAATCATATTTTTGGAATGACCACCAAGAAAGAAGTAAATGTGTTGAAGGTAGCTGCAGATATTAAGGCTATGCCAGCAAAGGTAGTTGAATAATTTCATTGTCAAAGATAGTAGAAGAAAAAATAAAATTTGATTGTAAACTCTTGCATATCTTATTTGATATCTAATATCCCATCAAAAGGGGGTTTTCTAATTATTTCAAGGAAGATATTTTAGGAATTTTGAATAGTTGTAATCAAATTTGATTCATGGTAGATGAGGGAAGAGACAATTTTTATAGTAGAAGAGGGAAGATTCTAATGTGGACACTTGGCAAGATCAAATTTAGATCTGGGAGTCTTCTTCTTCTCTATATATTACTCTTCTTTTCTCTTTTGTAAGGGTTCCATTTTCTACAACTCTAATACCATTCTTAGTGTTTCTCAATTATGAACGATAGTTGTATTTTCTTTTGAAGCAATTAGTTATACAATCGTCCATTTTGTTTTCTCTAAAGTTTGTGCATCTAATGTATTGGTTTTAAGGAATTAATAGAGATCTTCATTGAAAGTTTCATTCTAAAATTTGTAGGTTATTGTCTAATCAAGTTGTATAAATGTAAAGCATGAAGCATAATAGATTCATCAACACACTTGACACAATTATTTACATGGAAACCCAATTTGTGAAAAAACACCAGTAACATGCTACTCCTTTTCACTCTTTTGAAGTGATGTCCTATGAAAGGCCAACCCTATTAAAGCTTACAATACACATTGTTAAATGTGACCTGATTAAGGGATATCAATCACCCTATTAGAAGTGAGCCTTGTCAGAGGACTTTAGGCCATTCACTTAGAATGCCACCCAGTTAAAGGATTTTCAAATGACTATTAGGTCAACCTTAATCCAAAGGATTTACTCTAGACTAATACAATTGTTAGAGAGTAACAGAAGAAATTTGATCTGATACAACTTACAACTTCTCTTATAGATTACAAATCTCTATTTAGTCCTCAATTTTGCTTGGCCTTTACACTTTGCAGCTCTCATAGCTTGTTCACCCTTCAAGCATTCATCTCCTTAACCCTTCTTGCTTAACATGCCATTGCAGACTCTTCTCTTAGGTCACTTGATGAAGCAAAACCCTTAACACCTTCCCTTCCTTAGGTTCTCATTCATGACTACTTTGCTTCATGAACAAACATTCCTATAAATAAAAAATTAGGATATTTTTCTACTCATTTTCCATTGTCAAAATTTGGGGTTTGGATGGATTAGGTAGGATACAATGTATCTATCCTGTATCTCATATCTCCTCTAGAAAATTCTTCTAGAATCCATTTTAATTTGCCTAAAAATGATTTATATCAAATTTTGTGCCACCAATTCATCAACCTTATCTTCTACCTAGTTCACAAAATTCAAGAAAACAAACTTGTCGGCTCAGATTTAGTGAATCTTTGATCTTTAAAATAATATAGTAGCTCGACATTATCAACCTTCTAATGCTCAGCACATATTTCATTACTCGACATATTTTATGAAATCACTCAGCATCAACTATCTTGCTTAGCATCCACTTAGAATTTTTCTTTACTTGGGTCCAACTAACTTTCTACTTAGTTTACACTGATTTTTCTTAGCACCTACTATCCACTTGGTCAAGCTTGGCAGAAAAACTTTGTGTAAATTTTTCTTCTAAACTTTCTAAGTGTAACTAGCCTTTGTAATCTTAACTAGCTAACCAATACATCATGTCATCACTATCTTAACTGATCCTTGTACTTCATTACATAATCATAACTCAACCTTTTCTCTAGGTGCTTTTGTTATATCTTATTGATCAAATCATCTTCATCAATAAACTAAGTGATATTACTTGAATCTTATAAGTAGTTCTCTTACCAAAAAATAGTAGTTTTGACATTAGTGACAAAACAATGATTGAAACACATAGTCTTCTTCAACAATCTCCCTCTTTCAATAATGATCTTTTCAATCAGATCTCAACAAAATCTTGGTGTCACTTATGTTCATGTTATTTTTTTTTATGTGTATGCAACTAAGTTAATTAAGCTTAATCATAGTTAACATCTTAAAGATTAGTATATTTAATTATTTTCAAGTAATAGTTGATATTTCAATTCTTACTGAGTTACAACATTTGTTAGAGTAAACTAAATACCTATTTCTTTGTCAAGTTACTACAGAATTCAGTTTATCAGATTTTATGTCTTAATTGTTTTGACATCTAAGGGATCTAGGATTTATTTTTTTGGTAATTAATTCACCCCTCCCCTCTTAGTTATTCCTTTTATATTTCCAATAAATTCATGTACCTATTCCACAAGTATAAGTTGAAGTTCACAAGGAAGTGAAGAATAATAGGACTAAAGAGTCAGATGTGGCTACTAAGCCAAAGGAATAGATTGCTATAAAAACATTGGTCACAATGCTAGTTTACGTATCTCCTCTTACTAGTCAAACTCTTCAAATGTTGAGTATAGATACTAAAACATTGCAAATATCAAGGCTAAGCCCTAGAACATCAACGAGTGTAGATGATACATCATTTGGAAATGTAAATCTAGATGAAGTGATTAAGTTTCCAAAGTTTGATCTTACAACAATTGAAGAGATGAGAAATCTACAGGAAGCTTTATAGAGGAAAAATAGGCAAGATATAATGTGAAGGGGGTACAAGAAAAAGAAATCTTTGCATGAGATAAAAGACATATTCTATGATGCTTTCAATCTCCTTGATATGAATGAAGAAAAACCTATCATTGATAAACTTGTCACTATTGTTGAAAAAGTCAAGAATGAAGACCTAGATTCTAATGCTAAACTTTTAGAATGGTTTGAGAGGAAATTTCATATAAAGATACTAGAGAAGATATCTAGTGCAATTGTTCTAAGATGGGTTGACTTAGAAACCAAAGAGGAGAGTGTGAAGAAGGTGTTAGAGAATTTTTTCTCTCTATACACCAAGCTATGTGATGTTAATATATTCATAGGGGAATTTTAGAGGGCTATTGGTCATTTTAATTATGCATCTCAAGAAAAAATACCCTGCATGAAAAAATAATTTCCATTTTGATTATGCATCTCAAGAAGAAAGGTTGAGTCCTAAAGTACTAGAGGAACAAGAAAACTCTCTAAAAGACATGGTTGATCATGCTACACAACCAAAACCAATAGTGACATTATTATGTATATCTTTTATTCAACATATATTTTTTGATGTCGAATCAGATGGGGACTTTCTATCGTATGCTTCTTTTTCAAAATTAAAATCTTTTAGATTTGATACTTCTAACATATATTTAGTCAGTGACTTTGATCAAGGAAGTGTAATAGATCAACAAGACTAAGAAATGCATAGGGGTGGAAATAATGAAATAGACAATTTATTGCATGTTGATAAATAATTTATTTAGTTAGGTCACATAGAAACTAATGAAGAATTGTTACCATCCAAGGCATTCAAAGAACTTGAAAAAATTTAAATGTGTGCTAAAGAAAATTATTTTACCCCTATATTGACATCTTGCACACAATCTAAGTTTGAATTTTTAAAGTTTGTATCATGAAGATTGGTTAAGTGATATCATTCCTATATTGGAGTCCTTTTTCTTTGATGAAAATATGGACCATCTCATTCAAAGTTATGTCAAAGTGTTGCGGCCATAATTCTATCATGTGGAATATTTTTTTGTGCCTAACATACTAATTCAAAGGTTTATCTAGAATATGGTGATCAGATCCATACCCATGACTACTATCGGAGGGTTACTTAAGGTGATGCATCTTATGTTCCAACCTCTTTTTCAACCTAGCACATAATTTTCTCAACCATTCAATGGATTTCCATGAGAAGCTAGGTGCATTATTCAAGGTATGGATTGTTCACCCTATCCTTTGTACATAAAGTTTTTATTGTGCCTAGGAGTTTCTTTCTTTTGTGGTTCTCATAGTATAGTTGTGTAGATTTTTGCCCTAACTCCTACTCTTCCCCTCTCTACATGCACTCCCTTGATCTAAGTTGTATACTGACTCTATTTTCCCAATGGCTAAGCATTGGTCTTTTACTAGATATTTACTAGATTCTTAATGTCTCTCATGGTTCACATCCCTAGTTAGAGCCAGATGTAAGCATGTTTTAGTCACCCATGTGTCAAACTTAAAAAAATTCACCCTATAAAAACCCCTAGAATGTTCTAGTGTTATGGTTGTCTTTTATTGCTAATGATTATTTTGTAGGCTATGACTTGTGAAAAAGATAGTGTTATGAGGATATGTTGAACTAGAACTTTGAACCTTAGATTTCATAGGTTCAAGTTCAAAGTTCAAAAAAGAGCTCATTGATTCAAAGCTCAAGTTTGAGTTCATGGAATCAAAGTTCAAGGTTCAAGACATAGATTTAGTTTTTGAATTTGGATCCATAGTTCAAAATTTAAATTTTAAGGTATTCAAGTGATACATATTTGGAGTTCAAATTTGGGAGTACACATTGAAGGTTGTGGATGAGTGATTCAAGTTTAATAGTTTGACAGTATAGAAGCACCAGCCTAAATGCTGATTTGAAATGCTTCAAAATCCAAAATCAAAAGTTTAGAGATAATTAATGTATCCAATGATTGAAGCATGGATGGAAAAGTCATTTCATTGAATTTATAGGTAGTTAATTTTAGAGAGAGAAACTAATTTCAATGATGGCTTGAAAGCACTATCATCCCCTTCTTGCTAACATTGATAAAATAAGCATCACCACACTCTCAGTGGAATGTGTATGTTACCTTTCCCATCCATCATGCCCATAATTTATATAAAAGAAAAGTATCCCTATGGATTGAAATAATGTGTCAATACCAAAATCATTCATTCAAAGCATCACAATTTTAATGTCATGTTCTTATATTGAAATATGTTAATTAATTGGCTCATATTATATTAATAAGGAATTTGTTCCTAATCTTTGTTAAATGGAATATCTTGGGTGACATGGATAGAGCTATACCTTTTTTCACAATATGAAAGCCCTAGTATGCATTTCCCTCAATTTGATGCATAACATATGCTCGGCAACACATGTGTAAGTCATGGTCATAAAATTACAAAAGAAAAGTGGAGCACATAACTAAATATGTTAAGGAGGACATGATACATTCTTGAAAAATATTTTTATCATTGGTAGTAAAGGAATAGAAGGATAACCTTCTTCCCAAATGGTTGTGGTGGCAAAATAGTAGGCTCGATCTATGAAATTGACATCCCCCAAAAATGATAATTTCAAAGCACTGACAATGTCACCAATTGTTTGTGAAAATATCAAAATCCATTGAGCATAAATTTTCCAAATAGATCCTCAATTTATCAAAGGGAATATGTAGTGGTATTCATACATTTCAAATATATAGGGAGTTGATCTTAGGGAATGACTTTAGATGTTGGTGCCATGGCATCATACCCAATAAGTGCACAATCAACTAGAACAAATGCAGGTCAAAATCTAACACATAGAAATGACATCATGGTAGAAAAAACACATCAGATTGGAAGTGTATTCTCAATGGAACCAAGTTATTGGGTTTCCAAAGCCCTTGCAAGCCAAATGTCATTTCCATACTATCAAAGAAAGAGATAAATCTTCATCAAATTTCTTTTGAATAATAATGAATATGCATGATGACAAAGCATGGAGAATCATAGAAAACTATTTGACATAATGCCTAAAGTATAGAATAGATAGCATTCTAGACAATGGAGATAAATAAAATCTAATGACAGAGACCACCAAGCAATTCTCTCAAGGGAGCATAGTCAAATGAAGATATTTTTCCTCCAAAACTCTTGATAGTCCTATGAAAATATTTTGACATTAGCATGCATGTGAAGATTTAGATATGAGAAATTAAAATTTGAAATTGATGCTTTATCAAGATGTAGGTAGAGGTAACCAAGTTTGGGTTAGATTTTAATGGTTTAAGTGGTGATCCTAAGGGCTAACAATGATAAGAAAGAGAAACTTTTCAAATCCCATTTGAGCCCAACTTGCTACACTTAATGAAGGAAGCATGCAAACTATTTGGGAAAAGGCCTTCATCTCTAAATGAATTAAAAAATAGGTGTTGGATATGTACTATAGACTTTGTGAGTGCACCTATTAGGATGAATTATTAGTTGATCTTTTCTCTACAACTTGGTTTGATGTATTAAATTCCTTTGATGTAAATTGATTACTTTGATATGATAGATAAGACTATGCTTTTCCTTATACTTCTTGTAGCCTTGACTACTTAATTCGCACTCATCTCCTTCTTACTTGTTTCACATTCCATGTTTGGATATGAAAAAATGTATTACATATATACCAATCTAATTAATTACCTTCTAGAGTTGACTACAACATCAAATTAAACCAAATCTTCACTAAGTTGCTTGTTGTTGTTACTCGAGCTCTTAAGACAACTTGGGTGATATTCTGACACTTGGCAACACTATCAACTTGGTAAGCTCTGGCACTTAGTTAACACTAACTCTCAGTCCACATTGATCACTTAGGAGTATCTTGAACTCAGTTAGCACTTGGTGACTAAGTGAACATTGGAGAACTCAATAGACACTAAAGAGCTTGGTTGACACTACAACTTGGTCAACATTGTCTTTCTTCAGTATGGTTGACATATTGTAGCTCAGTAGATATTGATAAACTTGGTAAACACTATATAGATTAGTTAACACTAGAATCTTCATTGATTACACTGATGAGCTCAATAGACTAAATGAATCTCGATAGCAATTGACATCTTCTTTTGGAGCTCGATAGACTATACTAAGCTCAGTTACATTGCACACTACCTATGATGCTCAGTAGTAATTGTGAAGCATGACTTACATTATAATTTTTCTCAGATGCTTGATAGACACTGTAAGCATGACTTACACTTAAAATTTTCTTAGATGTTCAGTAGACACTATGAAGCTTAGGAGACACTTCTTTCTATATAGAGAGCTCAATAGCATTATAAATAACAGGCTAAGTGTTAAGTCACTAATCAAAAAATGATTTGACCTTAATGTCAACAATCTCCCCCTTTGGAATTAGTGACAAAAATACTTATCATACCAAAAATATGAATACTCAAAATACAATTCAAAACTCCACCTATCTATATGCTTGGGTCTACAACTTGATTTTGACTATTGTGCTAATTTACCCAATAAGCACTAACTCTATTCTTTCTTTTTCAAAACTTATTTTTTCTCATTTTTTCTGTTTTGTTTTTTTGTAACTTGTTGTACATCTATTTCATTTATATACTTACTTGTATATATGCATTCCCCTTGATTTTATTTATGATATAAGTCCCCCCTTGAGTTTGACACAAATGCCAAAATTTTATAACTACAAGGTAACATCAATATGTGAAAGGAAATCATTGTGTACCTTCAAAAGTATGGACATTTTCTTGTCTTGATTCTCTTACAAAATGTTTAAACTATGCAAAGCTATCTGTACCTTAGCTGATAATTCCATCATGTGATTAGCTATTAAAAAATTGTTGTCATGGATCAATGTTTTTGCATGTGCAATATGTTTTTTCATTGCATCCATGTTTGGAAGTATGATGCCCTAAATTTCTACTAGCGTGGCCCTTATCCTAGCTTCTTCCCACAACAATTCTACCTATAGATCTATTAGATATTTAATTTTCACAAAATGTACAAAACTACTTCTAGGATCAAGTGACAACTAATGTGCATTTGCCTTCATGTCAGCATCTATCTTAGATAAGTTATCCTTTTTTCCCTTAGTAATATTTGACGTGTCACTCAACTTCACAAATAAAGTAACAAAATTATTTAAAGAATTTCCAAATGTAGAAATTGGTGGACAATTCCACTTGATCAATGGCTATTTTTTAAACCACCTCCTCCAAAACTTTATTTTCAAATCTCCTTTATGCCCTATGTAAATGTTTTTCTTTTCCATTCACTTCCTCATTATACTAGTGAAAAATGTCAACAAGTTGATCCATAATTGGTTATTTTTCATCAACCTCTATACTCAGTGCATCAATAAATATGCCCTTAATATATTCAAGCACTTGATTTCTTTGTTTTCATTTAGCTCTAGCTTCTAATTTCTTTCCCTTTTCTTCCATAGGTCTCCCAAGGTATCCATTTGGTCAAGAGTGAGGTTAGAGGTATCCCAATTTGGAATAACTATATCCTCATCTAGGTTGATTTCTTCAGTAGAGGCTTCTACCTCTTTACCCTTTTCTTTATGAATAGCAAAAGGAATAATATCCTTTCCTTTTCTTAAGTCCTTTGTGCTTGGCTAAGGCTTAACCTCAACTATCAGTGTACTTATTGTAGATAAAATTAGTAAAGAAATAATATTTCTCAATGAATAAATAATAGTAACATCAAGAGAACTTAATACTACTAGTTAAGATTCAGTTTGATCTTCTACTGTAACAATTAGAGTCTCTTGCTTGGAAGATGAAGTGGTTAACATAGAACTTTGTTTAGATTTCTCCAACAATTAATTCGGTGCTTGATGGAATGGTTTTTACCAAAATTAACTTGGTAGTGTCCTTCTTTGAGTTGGATTGCTCTAAGGATTTTCTCAAAGAGAGTGGGAGGGGGACCATAACCTCTCCTACTATGTTTTCTAGATTTGAGTCTTGTATGCTCTAGATATGAAGAAGATCTCCACTTGTAGGCTGATCCTCTTCATCCTTTTCATTATTGACCCTTTCTTCATCATCCTCTTTCTCCTCATCATCCTTGTCAACATCATCTTCATCATCCCCTTTTTCTACATCATCTATTTGCACAACCACCTCACTAAGATTGTCCAAACCATAGTTGTTTTTCCATGTAGTTGTGCTTGACTACAAAAAAAATTCAATATCCTTTGATAGGATTAGGAATGCATAGAATTTATGGGTCATCTTTTGCTCATTCTTCTTAAATGATTCTTTTACCTCCTTGTCAAAAAGATTTTGCATTAGTTGCCTCAAAGTTTGTTCTCTAATGTCTTTGGCAATATTTATTACATTATCCCATACAAGGACAAATTCCATTAGTATGTTATCTAGAAATTGAGCAATTATGTCACTTGGAGAGTACTTCAACTTTACCATTTTAGCCACTAGGACTTCCTCTATTTATTTATTTTCCTCTATGTTCCTAGTGTCATACTTAAGAGACTTAAAATATGACATACCTCCTCCTTATGTTAGTCTTTTCAATATTTCTTCCAAGGTAGGGGTAGTCTTATGAAATACAACTTGCTTCTTTTCTTCATCTTTGATCTAATTTAGGATCTATAAGTTTTATGACTTAATCCCAACAATCAAATATACTTTCCTAATCCATGCAGTAAATGTGTGGTTATGTATTTAAAACTGTTCAAATTACAAAGAAGAAGAATTTAGAACTGATATAAAGGAATTTTAACTAATTACGTAAGATTAATTATTGCTTTTACTGAAGAAAATTAACATAATTGAAAATGTAGAAAAGAACAACACAGATAACAAGTTAACAGAAAGTAAAATGAGAGATAAGAGGTACAACACAATTTGATCTTAGAGTTTTCCCTATTAGGACTATGTCTTTGGGTCCTGCTCCAATTGATGGACCAATCTGATTAACTCCAATAATCAAATACAAAGTGTTACAAATAAACCCCTTCTAGAAAATAAATAATAAACTGCTCTAATGTTTAGGACTGAAAATACGTCCTCAAAATTTTATCTCTTTTCTCAGCACTTGGTCATCCTTTTAGTTTCAAAATAATTCCTCACCAATTTCTATGTGTTCAAAATGACCTTCTACCCCCCTTTTATACATCAAATTCACCTAAAATAGGCCAAAACAAAATAATACAATAATAGGGCCTTTAACTAATTATATTTCAAAATAACCCCCTTGCCATTTTACAATTTTAGCATTTATAACAATATGGGGGATTAAATCATAACAATATTTAACAAAAACCTATTTTAAATAGGAGGCAGGTAGTTTTCTTAGAGTTAAATATGTATTTTTCCCTATATATTTTAAACCACATAAGTGGTGCAATGGTAACAATCCTTTTAAAGGATCGATCAGTCTGGGGTTCAAACCCTGTCGGCAACCTTTTAACAACAATCAATGGTAGTAACACTTTCAATAGTATAACAACATATAAGAGGTTAAAGCATTGCAGTAGCCTAACGACCACTAGCTTAATTTTAGTGGCTACTAGTCAAGGGGTTGAACCCGAACCTAGCCACCTTCCAACAAACTTGTTGCTAGTTCAAACCGCTAGCTATACAATGACCCTACCATGTGGACAAACAGAGCACTACCATGTCAACTTTCTTAAATGGACCAAGGTGCCACATAGGCTTCCTTGCCATACACGTGGCACAAATTTTTTTGTCGCATAGTGCCACATGTCAAATCCTAATTGGCTAGCTGACATTATGCTAACATCATCATATCATGTCTGGGCTCTAATTTTGATGAAATGAACATTGCTAGAAAGCTCTCAATGAGACCTTCAATTTGGCACCAACTTCAACAAGTTTTGGAGAGTTACAAATTTCACCTTTCTGATGGCCTTTGACCCAAGGTTTCACCAACCTTTGATTGGTCATAACTCAAGCATACAAACTCCTTTTTTGCCCATTTAAGTTGCATTGGACTCAAAATTTTGAGAACTTCAACATGGTACTAATTATTGGAGTTTTGGAGATACTTTAATTTTTAGTGAAAATATCCTTTGGATCAAGCCTTGCCATTGAAAAAGAGCTTTTGGACCTCTGAAAGTTTATTTTTACATAAGATGAAAATGAGGGCATGTTTTCCTCACTTGTCCAGTATCAAATGTAAAAACTACCATAATTTTGACTATTTAAACCATCAAATAGATTATGAAGAACAAAATAGCACTGCTAATATAGTCAACCATATATCTACTAGTGTTCATTGTTACATCCATCACCAACATAGTACCAACTAGTAGAAATAGAAGCAACAAAACTGAAATAACTGATGAAATGGAAAAAGTATCAATATTTTGGATCTCCTACATAGGAGCATCATTAGAAAATGAACCCTTCAAATCCTCTTTTACCATCACTGGCTAGAGACTAGATTCTACTTGTACCTAATCCTCATTAGTTTCTAAATATATGAGACTCAGTTTACTACTTACATTTACAATCATTTTCAAATGTCATGTATTTACAATTGATCCTTCATTCTTCATGCAATGAGCTCTTATAATATATTCAATTCCATCTTTAAACAAATGATATTTGTTATGTTCCTTGTAGAAGATAGCTTTCCTATCATATAAGTATGGGCTAACCAACACAATCCCATAGATATCAAGTGGAACCACATCAAATTCAACCTCATCTATGAACTTAGACGTTATTGCAAATCTTAACTTACATTTCTTAGTGACTCACAATCTATTATCATTGCACAACCAACCTAATGGATAAGGTCTCTGATGTGGCTTGGTTTCCAATCCTAACTATTTAACAATTTCTTCTAAAATCAAATTAACTTAGGAACTACTATCTATCAATGTATCAATTTTAGTGTTCATTGAAATCACCCTTAAATGAAAAAGTTTAGACCTTTTACTATCTTCAAGAACAACATGACTTTTGGAAGTGAAAGCATATGAAACATCAGTGGTAGAATCAACAATAGATTTATCTTTCAAACCTACAACTGATATTGTTGTCTCATCACCAAAATCTGATAGAAGATCCTAAACAATGGCTATAGACTTTTTCTTTCCCTTTTTATCCTTCTTAAATCACTTTGGTTTCAATTCTGGATGCAATTTCCAACACTTTTCTTCTGTATGTCCTTTCTTTTGACAATGTGAACAAGTAGGCTTGTCACCTTCCTCTTTCTTCACTATAGCTGCTTTCTTGCCCTTCTTGTGTCCTTTAGGAGGAACAAATTCTTTGAACTAAAACTTGTTTTTCCTCCATCTACTTTAGTATGGGTTTCTTGAACATACACTTCATCAAAGTTAGAAGGACTAAACATCAATATTGTATGCTTTAAATATGAATGCATTCCACCTATATATTTTAATAAAGTATCTTGCATGTAAAGAGGAATTCCAAGAATTAATGCCTTGTTTCCAAACACCTATGTATACTCTTGCACAGACTACCCTTTACCTTGCTTGAGATTTTGCCAATCCATAATGGCTTGTTGCATATGACCCAAAGATAAAACTGTTTCTTTAAAGTAGAAGTAAATTCATACCAAGATGAAATGATTTTACCATGTATAGCAAGACCATCCTAGATCTTCATCTCCCACAAAACTAATGCAATGCCTCCAATTCTAAGAGTAGCTAGCTAGATTTTGGAAGAATCATCCAAAATATTTTGAATCCTGTAGTACACTTTGATCTACTTAAGCCAATTATCCAATTTTCTAGCATCCAATTCACCATTCTATATAGGCAAATCAAACTTTATGTCAAGCTTTAATAATGGTGTCTTCACAGAATGTTTCTTTCTAGAAGAAGTAGATAGAGAAGAAAAAAATGATGAAGAAGATGGGGATGGAGGTTCAGGAGGGTCACTACCACCTCCTACTCCTTTTCCTTTGTCATCTTTTGATGAATATTGAGCTTCTTCCTTCTTCCTAGCCTTGTCTACCTTTCTCAACTGTTGTTCATGTCTCTCTTGAAGAAGAATGTCCACCAAAGATTTCAACTCCTCAAAAGCCCTCTAGAAGGCTTCCACATCAAACTTATAAAGATTTTTTCAAACGCCATAACTCATGAAAAATTTCTTCTTTCTCCAATCTCTAGATTGAACTCTGCAAGTTCACCTTGTCCTTGTTTCAACTTCAACTTGGTTAACATTCACCACCTACAATTTCTCTACAAAATAGGCTCTAATACCAAACTTGATCTGATTTAGGATCTATAAGTTTTATGACTTAATCTTGACAATCAAATATACTTTCCCTATCCATGTAGTAAATGTGTGGTTATGTATTTAAAACTATTCAAATTACAAAGAAGAAGAATTTAGAATTGATAAACAGGAATTTTAACCAATTATGTAAGATTAATTATTGCTTTTACTGAAGCAAATTAATGTAAATGAAAATGTAGAAAAGAACAACACACATAACAAGCTAACAAAAATTAAAATGAGAGATAAGAGGCACAACACAATTTGATCTCAGAGTTCACCCTATTAGGACTATGTCTTCAAGTCCTGCTTCAACTGGTGGACCGATCTGATTAACTCCAAAAATAAAATACAAAGTGTTACAAATCAACCCCTTCTAGAACATCAGTAACACACTACTTCAATGTTTAGGATTGAAAATACATCCTTCAAAATTTATCTCCCTTCTCAGCACTTGATCATCCTTTTGGTTTTAGAATAATTCATCACCAATTTCTATGTGTTCAAAATGACCTCCTACCCCCCTTTCATACATCAAATTTTCCTAAACTAGGCCAAAAAAAAAAACAATAATAGGGCCTTTAACTAATTACATTTTGAAATAACCCCCTTGCCATTTTACAATTTTGGCATTTATAACAATTTGGGGGATTAAATCATAGCAATATTTAACAAAAACCTATTTTAAATAGGAGGTGGGCAGTTTGTTTAGAGTTAAGTACATATTTTTCCCTATATACTTTAAACCACATAAGTGGTGCAATGGAAACAATCCTTTTAAAGGACCAGTTAGTCCGAGATTCAAACATCCCCAGTGGACTTTTAACAACAATCAGCAATAGTAACACTTTAAATAGTATAACAACATATAAGAGGTTAAAGCATCTCAGTGGCCTAATGGCCACTAGCTTAATTTTAGTGGCCGGTGGTTAGGGGGTCAAACCCCACTCTAGCTACGTTCCAACAAACTTGCTACCAATTCAAACTGCTAGCTATACAATGACCCTACCACATGGAGGGACAGAGCACTACCATGTCAGCTTCCTTAAATGGACCAAGGTGCCATGTGGGCTTCCCTACCATACATGTGGCATAAATTTTTTTTTTGTCACATAGTGCCATGTGTCAACTCCTAAGTGGCTCACTGACATTATGCTAATGTCATCATATGAATAGGACATGTCACCACCCCTTTTCAACCAACTCTAACTAAGCATATCTTTCGCATCTAGGCTCTAATTTTGACGAAATGAACATTGCCAAAAAGCTCTCGATGAGACCTTAAATTTGGTGTTGACTTCAACTAGTTTTGCAGAGTTCCAAATTTCACCTTTTTGGTGGCCTTTGACCTAAGGTTTGACCAACCTTTGACTAGCTATAACTCAAGCATACAGACTCCTTTTTTTCCCATTCGAGTTGTGTTGGACTCAAAATTTTAAGGACTTCAACATGGTACTGATTATTGGAGTTTTGGAGATACTTCAATTTTTAGTGAAAATATCCTCTAGATCAATCTTCATCATCATCCTACATTTTAAGCTTCCTATTGGACTTGCAAATCTCCTTGTAAATATTATAGGAGAGGATTTTGTAGTTCTGGTTATGATAACCTTCCCTTTCTTCTTGGGAAGCTCCTCCTCTTAAGATTCTTTTTCCTTGGCATGTTACTTAGCTTCTTCCTCTTCCTCAATGTCATCTCTTTTTCCCTCTATCAATAGAAGAGGAGAGATGGAGTGTTAGAATTTCTTTAGAATAACTGAGGGGGGGGGGGGGGGGGGGGGTGAATCAATTATTCAAGGTCTAGATGTCCTATTCAAACTTTTCACTAAGTATAGTGAACCCATTCAACCATTCATTCATCCAAGCTTTAACTTTTCTAATCAGCAAGTTACTGTAAATCAAAATGCAAGCATAACACATAAGAAATCAACACATGACATAGTGATTTACGTGGAAAGCCAATTTGAGAAAAACCACCAGTAACATGCTACTCAATTCTCACCCTTCTGAAGTGATGCCCCATGAAAGGCCTACCCTGTTAAAGGCTTATAACACACTGTTAAATGTGACCTTGTTAGAGGATTTAACCACCTTGTTAGAAGTGGGCCTAGTTAGAGGACTTTAGAACATTCACTTGGAATGCCACCCTATTAAAGGATTTACAAATTGCTTTTAGGCCAACCTAAGTCCATAGGATTTTTATATCTAATACAATTGCTAGAGAGTATTAGAAAATATTGACTTGACTACAACACACAACTTATCTTGCAGATATCACATCACTTCTCAGCTCATACCCTTTCCTAGCCTTTAAAATCTTCAACTCTCACAGCTCATCCTCCTTTCAAGCTTAGTCCTCTTGAGTCTCCATGCTCAATTTACCAATACAATCATCTCTTCATGATCACTCATAGAAGTAGAGCCTCTATGCTCTTCCTTCTCCTACATGTCTCCTCCTTAACACCCTTCAAACCACTTCACAGATTTGGCTCTTCACTAGCAATAGTATTAGCAGCTCTTTGCTTCTTGGTCTATGACTTCTTAAATAAAAGTCTTGGAGTACTTTTCTCGCTTGATTCTTCCATTCTTTAATTTTAATTCACATGGATTAGGTAGGTTTCATTGCATCTATCCCATATTTTGTTTCCTCTAGAAACTTCTTGATTAATCCTTTAGAATTTTCCTAAAAATGATTTATATAGGATTCTGTGCCACCAACTCATCATCCTTATCTTCCAAATCATTCACAAAATTTAATGTAACCAATATGTTAGCTTAGATTTGGTGAATCTTCATCATTTGAAATAACACAACAACTCGGCACTACTGAAATACTGGTGCTTGGCATATACTGTGTTACTTGGCATCAACTATGTTTTTCTTGATGCTTGGCACTTAAATATCACTCAGCACCAACTAAAGATTTTTTGATGTTCAACACTTGATCTTCACTCAGCACCTGAAGATCACTTGGCACACACTAGAATTCTTTGTTACTTGGCTTCTACTAAGAATTTTCTCGGCTTCAACTAACTTGTTCGACATCCACTAAAAGATCTTAGTTAAAGCTTTGCATTCTACCTTGTTACAACTTCTTCCTCCAATGTTTCTAAGTGTGACCAACCTCTTTATCTTTAAGTATGTCATCAATACATCATTTAACCATTGCCTTAATTGATCCTTGCACTTCATTACAACATCATAACTCAACCTTTCCCTTAGGTTCTCTTGTTACATCTTGTTGATCAAATCCTCTTCATCAATCAACTAAGTGATAGTACTTGGATCTTATAAGAAAATATCATCCCTAAAAATAGAAGGTTTGACATCAATGAAAAAACAATGATTAAAAACAACAAGCTTACTTCTTTGATATTCAACAATGAGCTTTTCAATCAGATTTCCAACATGGAGTTCTTGGTTTCCTTCAAGATTTTCTCAACTTTCTTTCTTCCTCTCTTCAAGGCTTGAGGAAGGTTGATTCTCAAGCCTTGATTTCCAATGAAGTTCTAGGCTTGGCCTCTTGATAGGTACCAAATTATGGTGCCCTAGGGTCCACTAGCTCATTTACAAGAGCCTCAATTATATCCTTTGTATCATCAATGTTAACCTCATATCCTAGAGGTCTCACCCATGCTATACTTGGCCTAAGAAGAATATGCCATTCTCATAATCATCTACAAGCTAGTTTGGAATCCTAAATTTTCTCTACATTCTTTCTTTAAATGTCTCAAAATATGCATCCATGATCCTCTCAAAGTTTTCTCCTATCTCAGCTATAAACTCATTAATCTAATACATTATAGGTGTGTCCTTCTTCCATGCCATAGTTCCATTAGAAGGAAAAATTTTGGAACATTAAATAACAAACAAGTCTAGAGTGAACCGAACATATAATATATGGATTTTTATTTCAAACCTAGATGATTTTCATGATTTATCTTAGTTGGTTCAATAGAAACTTAGCAAGTTTGAAATGATCTTCACCACCTTGTAAGCTAGGTCAATAGCTTCATAGGGAACATTGTTTGGTCTACTTGAGTTGTAAATCTTATGGGAAATCACATGAATCTAAAATTTGATCTCCATGTCTATCACACCATTTATTTTCATCCCTTTTCCATCCCACTCTGAAAGAGTTTTCTTCATGCAAGGAGCTCCCCTTAATACCATAAACTCATAATAGAAGCATAGAAATAATAAAAACTATGAGAACAAAGTATAGATTTCTTACTTGCACTACAAATGTAGAATTAAATAATTCATAAGTATAATATCCTAAGCCACATAGGCTCCTTCATTACAACAATCTACAAGAAAAGTTGCCAACTATCACCTAGAGCTGCCTAGACAATGCTCAGGCATTTCTTAAATGGGCAATTTTATGTCACCTAGGAAGTTTCTAGATGCTCAAACTTAATACCTAGGGCTAACAAACCCTAACAATACACATAGAGTTGGCCAAATACATCTTTCATAAAGTATTTTATAAATTTTAGTAGCCCAACTTTCGAAGGCCATAACTCACAAATTGTTGCTCTAATTGGCTATTATAACCACTTTTTAGAAATTCCAACTTTGATCTATAGGTCCAGAATAGTGCTAGCACCCTTCTATTGAGTTTTTGGACCTCATTCAAGAACTCTAAGGCCTCTAATGGTGAGCCTAAAGATTTCTTTGAAAAAATTTCTAGTAAAAATCCATAATAACTTCTCTGATACTAATGCTTGAGCAATGTGATTTTTATGGTAGGATTACAACTCTAAAATGAACCTTCCTATAAAAAATGAGAATATTTTGAGCTCGTATGAAAAACTTACTAAAAATAGTAAGTTCCCATTAATAGTAACCACCCTATCTACTAGTCCTTATTAAAATGGAAAAGACTAAAAATAAAATATTTTTGGGTGATGCAAGATTGTCCTTGCACCCAGCATGCTCCTACATAAAACACTTGGGGTAATTTAAGAAGTGACTCTATCATGTCTCAAGTGTTCAAAGGAAAACCAAGACAATTTACCTTCTCCTTTGCTAGCCATGATGAATCCTCAACTAGTCTCCCTTTCTATTTGACCAAATATTCCCAATAAGTTCAATTTCTAGTACTTTTTCCAACATGACTATCTAGTATCTCCTCAGTCTCCTTTGTAGTCGAACTAGCTATTGGAATGCTCCACTGCACTTCTACAACTTCATCTCCATCACCTCCTTCATAATAGTCTATCAAATCTAAAATATTAAATACTGGTGAAATATTCAATTTAGTAGGCAACTCCACTTCATACTCATTTCTAGAATTATGCCTCTTTACTATCTTGCACAGTCTAAACTTCTTCATCTTCAACTTATTATATGTACCTATTGGAAAATGTTCCTTTCTCAAATGAACCATGACTTCATCTCTAATCTAAAATTTCTTATATCTCCTTGTCACATCTACCTTATCCTTATATTGTGTATTCATCTTTATGATGTGCTTCCTCACCTCCTCATGGATTTTCTTCAAATGTTTAAAAAAATCTTTTGCTTCAGCACTACTTGTGTCTCCTTTATTAAACTGCCTTAGTTCAGAAGCATTTCTAGGACTACTCCCATATACAATCTAGAATGGTGATTTACCAATACTCCTATTGATAGAATTATTATATGCAAATTTTGCCTATGGTAAATCATATCCCATTCTTTTGGTTTATCTCCAACCAAGCATCTTAGCAAGTTTTCCAAATTGTGATTCACAACTTCTCTCTAACCATTAATCTATGGATGATGTGATGAACTAAACTTCAAATATGTCTTCAACTTCTTCCATAATGTATGCTAGAAATAACTAGCAAATTTGGTATCTCAATCTGAAACTATACTCTTTGGCAGACCATGTAATCTCACCACTTCTCTAAAAAATAACTCTACTACACAAACAACATCACTAGTCTTCTTGCAAGGAATAAAATGTGTCATCTTTCAATACCTATCAACCACCAAAAAAATAGAATCATGCCTATTTTGTGTCCTTAGTAATCCAAGAAAAAAATCCATGCTAATATCCTCCCACAACTTCATTGGCACAAGTAATGGTTGATACAAATCTATATTCTTCTTCACTCCTTTCACTATCTGACATACTCTACAAGTTTGTACAAATTCCATCACATCTTGCTGCAACTGTGTCTAATAATAATTTTCAACAACTAAATCTTGTTGTAAATATGTCTAATCAATCAAATAAGGTAAGTTATGGTTGTCATTTATGGCAATATTTTTTTTTTGCAGATTAGACTCATTTAGTTGCATAAGAAAATTGTCTAAGTATTAGACAGTGTTAAAGTAGCAAGACAATTCTGATGATAATAGAATATTCTCTTGGTATATTCTCTTGTGTAGTTGACCAAACATGTATGACATCATAATGATGATGTATACCAGTGTGCATGTTCATATAGTCAACCGAGTTTGAGTTATGAAGAAATTAGTGAGGTAGTGATGACACAATGCAGAATAGAACATATCGGCAAAGTGTGTTTAACTATTTGATTTATTGTTTTGAGTTATAATTTATTGTTAAATTGACTCTAATAATGTTATATGAGATGAATAAGGAAGAACTTACCAAAATGTTTTGTCTAAGTAAAGAACTTTGTTTGTGAAGTTAAATGATGAAGTGCAGTGATCAATAAATGACAAGTCAATATGATCTTATGAAATGCAAGTAACAAGTGAATGCAATACTTTTCTATATATTGCAAAGATATGATGTAGATTAATATGTGTGTAGTTGCTCTTGTATGAAGAATCATCAATCAGAAGATTTGCAAAGTATAGTAATTAACTCAGTATTGTATGTACACCTATTTCTTGAAGAACTTATTGTATAGTTGCCTATTAGGGCAATGGGCTCTTTTTGCATAGATTTGTATATGATTCACCAACTCCTAATAGGGTTGAAGAAACTCCTAATAGGGTTAAGGCATCTAACAAGGCCTAGTCTCCTAACAAGGACTCGAGACACTATATATGCTTCATACTCTCCTAACAGGGTCAATATCCTTAACCAAAACCTTTATATAGTGAATCATCAAGTGGGTTCTAGCACCACTGGGGTTTTCCCATGGCTAGGATTTCCATAATTAACAAAATATGGTGTTATGATCTCTCTTTGTGTATGGTTTTTTACACTATTTAGCATCATTGGTTTATCTTCTTATGTACATAATAAAGTATTAATAATATTCAGTTGTGGATAAAAAAGATTGAATATACTGATTCAACCCCCCTGCCCCCCCAATATTATCTATTTCTAGAAATTGGTATTAGAGCCTAGTTATTCAGAAGAGGCTTAATAGCTTGAAAAATATCCCTATGGATATGGAAAATTTGAAGAAAAATCTTGAAGAAGCACTTGAATAGATTGATCTTCTTACTGATGAAAGAGATGGCCTCAAAGACAGATGCAAGGATGCAAAAGCCTACATTGGTGAATTGAAGGATGAAATAGATGACCTTAAATAGAAAGGACCTACTAATTAGACTAGTGATGATGACATTAAATATCTAAAGAAAGAAAATGAGATCCTAAAACATGAGTTAAAGATAGTTGAACTTAAGCTAAGTCTTAAGAAAAATGGAGGAAAGATTGACTCTGAAATAAAAGCTAAAAATGTGGATCTGATATGCCAGTTAAGAAAGGTAACATTAGAACTAGAATCTATTAAGTTAAAACATGAAAAATTAGAGAAATAAAACACCATTTTAAAAGGTGAGTTGGTACAAACCAAGTAGCAAGTTGAGAAATTATATACCAACAGTGATGAAATTGAAGAACAAATATGTGCGCAAAGACCCAGTTATAATAAGACTAGACTTGGATTCTTCCTTGGTCAATCCACTAAGAAACCTATTGAAACAAAAGAACCTATTACTCATGAAGTCAATAAGGACCTAAGCAAGATAGATGATACATTGAAAGACCTAGTGAATGTTGCTCACTCTAAGATAGTCAAAGAATCTGGTCAAGATATGAGTAACAAAAGAAAGGAATCTTTTTCCTAGTGTGATGAACCTGAAGACACTGAAGTCAATTGTGAAGGTAAGTCTTTCAAACCTATTTAAAAATTTTACTGTCATAATTGTCATGGATATGGTCATTATGTAGTAGATTGTAAGAAACCTAAATTTGATAGTGATAATGCAAATAGTAGGATGTGTAGGAACACTAACCATGTAGGAAATAGAAGAAGATCTCACAGTAATAAAAGTGGAGAAAGAATATAGATTGTTTGCTAAAAATGCAAGAGTCTTGGACACATTGCAATGAATTTTAGAACACCTAATGACAAGTTGAATGAACAAAAGAGAGATGTACTTGTATGTTACTTATGTAACAACTTTGGACACACAACAAGGTTTTGCAAAATGGATAGAGGAGACCTTAACAAGAATTAGAATTATAAAGGAACAATAGAAGAATGAAGTGAAAGGGTAGAAAAATGAATTAAAGGAATCATTTGTGGAGGCAAAGGAACCATAAATTTCTCATGCAGTTCTAAAAGATGTACCTGACAAGACAATGAAGTCACTTATTGTCTATGACTCTTTTCACCATAATTGAGCATTCTCAATTGAACAAAATATTAGTTGTTGATAACTGATGCTAGAGGAAGTATCAAGGATTGTGTAGTTGACAATATGTAGTAGACATTTAGAGAATTCTATAGTAAAGTGCACATTTCTTGATATGATCAAGATGAGGAAATATGAAAGGATCAAACTCTTTGTTGCATAGAGACAATATATTGAACTTTTAATAGATATGCATTTATTGTGTAGTACAGATTGTGAAAGATTTAAAGGATACAAACTAACTTGCATATATCATTTTCTTGTGCAAAGTTTGTGTGCAAGATTGAAGCAAGATTTGGAGAATTTAAGAAGATTGTAGGCATGCAAAGTCATCAAAAACCCTAATACACAAAATTAATGTATTTTCTAAATTATTGAGCACAATCCTTCAAGAATGGCAAGGTAAGAAGTTTATAATATAATTAATAGGCCTAGGTATAATTTTAAGAAACACCCATTTGTTTCTTTACTCGATGACCCCATTGGAGCATTTTTGCGAGTTCTAGAAAATGTCCTTCATGTAGAAGATATCAAAGGTTATATTCACTGTAAGATTGAAAAAATAGGTGATTTAGAGATTCACAAGGATTTGGAGATGATGTGTAAAAATGATTTATCATTAAAACCTGAACATAGATTTCTAGAACATCTTAACCTAGTTAAGCATAAGTTCTACATAGATTTTGATAATAGCAAATGGACAAGGATAATTCTTAGCAGAGTACATGATAATCTTCTATGGCTAGGATATGCTATCATTTGTATTGACAATGACCTAATTCATGGTCACAAGTTTGAGCAATCAAGGAAGCAACTCAATAAACATCAACAATGTGTGCAAAATTGTTGAGGCAAATCTGAACACATTTCGATGGGATGAACATGAAAGTCAACTCAATTCAAGATGATGGAGTGAGACTCATCTGCAAAAATTTGGGATATAAGTATAATCACAGATCTAGGATAGATTCAATCCCTGTATGATTTCTTCATGCAGCTTATTTGGCAGTAAAAGGTGAAGAAGTTAACATGTGTGACATTATCAGAACACAATTGTTGGATAATATCTCAAGAATCAAGAAATCAAGGAGTGCAATTTTTAGATTTGAATCCCTACTAACTCACATATTTTTCTATTCTACTAAGAAGTTTCTTGGCATCATAGTTTGGAATGAGGATGACTGCACAATGCAATAGATCACTCAAGCTTATAGGTCAAGACCTAAAGTAGTCAGAGATAGTGACTTGGATAGAAAAATGAAGTCTTTTCAAATAGAAATGAAGAAAAGGTATAGAATACCTCTATCTCTAGTAGAAAAGTATAAGGATGAATTATGTTTTATGGTTGAAATAGACTTCACATGTATGGAGGTAGTAGTTCCTTGGGTAAAATTCATTGAATGTATGGGATGTGACATGAGTGAGGATTTAATTGAAGGGTATACGTAGATAATCCTTCATTATGAAGTAGATTCTAATTTTCCTAGATGGGGAAAATATACTAATAAAATGAGAGAACTGAAAACTAGTCAAGTAATGAAGGACTCCAAGAAAAAGGTGGAGAAAGTTATTGATTCTATCTTGAAAGAATCTAGAATGACAAGGAAAGAATTTGATGAGGTAAAGAGAATTTCTATGGAGATGAAGGCCAATGGCCAAGCTAAGCTTTTAACCCCCACACCCATTATAGTGGTAGGACGAGGTCATAGTTTCCCAAACAATTGCATAGACTCCTTTTGTGCCTTATGAAAAAATTGCACAACAACAACCTCCAAGCAAACCAATAAAGACAGAAGAAACATCTACTACAAGAAAGTCTACAAGGATCATAATCCCTCCCAAAAGAAGAGTGAAGCAAACTATCAGTGGCCCAAGGAAAAGGAGAAAAACTCTACAGGATAGCTCATCTGAATCTAAGGAAGAGACTAGTGATAGACTAGTTGAAGTAGTTGATCAAGAAGTCAAGACATCAGCAACGTGTAAAGCATGGAAGCTAAAGGTAGAAAACCTAAACATGCAAATCATTAATAATAACAATTTTGTACAGTTAAATAAATATTATGACTTATATAATAACATGTATAGGAGATAGTTAGAAAATATTGTAGTTAGGAACATGATTCTGAAAGATAAGAGATTTGATAGTCTGAAAGGGTAGATACCCATAGCTTTGTATAATAGATTACTTAATAGAAAGAGTAGAGTTATAAAAGAGGATAAACAAATAAGAATAAACATGGTGAGAAACTTATGCTCTATAAATAGTGAAGAAGATATAAAATAAATTTTGAAGGGTATAGCACCATTGTTGAGACACAAGAAAGATCTATTCTCCTCATGGGAGGAAATTATGAAGAAGTCAATAAAGAAACTCAAGAGGCTATAGTTTCATTCATGACCACTATGCCTAAGGTAAGTGCATAGACAAAGGAGGAAAACTAGATGCTTAGAGATAGTGCACAGCCAGGCACATGAGGAGAGTGCACAGACAAAGGAAGATAGTCCCACAGCTTGCAGTCCTCCTCACAATTCTGAACCAGTGGCTGCCAAGCACTTCTCCACATATCACTATTGGTAGTGACTCTGTGCAAGTAAACAACACCAAAGTGACAGTTGACAAAATGGAAGATCCATTCAAGGATTTTGGTGCCAGCATTGTTGGCAATATTGTGGATTATAGTAGCTCTAATAAAGAAGAGGATAAAGGGACTACACAAAAGATAGAGACCAACACTAAAGTAGGTATCTCAATTGTGCCTTTGATAGTAGTAGTAGTAGGAATTTCCACTCCTACTCAAATAAGAATACCAATAGCTCTAGCTCAATCTGATGAAGAAGATGAAGTGAAGAATCTTATATCTTCCTTTAGAAAACTTCTTGAGAAGAAGAAATCAGTCAAGTCAATTGAGAAGACTTTGACCATAGTTTTGGATAAGATGGAAAAGATAGTAAGCCTTGTTGACACCCCAGTAGATATTAAATACCATGCAATAATTATATGTAAGGCTTTTGATGACGAGTTCACTACACTCATCAATGTGGCTACCATTCAAGCACAAACTGAGCATGATGGTAAACTTCTAAACACTATGTGTAGTAACATGAGAAATGATATAGAAACTTTGAATATATGTATTAAAGCACCAAGGTAGTGCATAGAGGAAGGAAAACATGCATATGCTAAGTGCAACTTAGCATACATTCATCTGAAATATCTTGACGATCAGATCAAGGAGAAAGTGAGTAAGCTTTAGATAGTCACTAACAACTTTTGAAAGTAGAATCAGAAAGTATACACAATTCAGCATACAATATAGCTAATCTATTGGAAGAATGCTTATCTGCAAAGTCTTGATATGACAAGTTTGTGGCTACAAACTTGAACGTAGTAGAATTGGTAGGATATGCTTTATGTGCACTTATCAATGTATCTGATGCATTGAAGGATAGTTGGAAGAAATGTTTTGAGTAATTAAAGACCAACTTCAGTGATTTTTTTTTCCAAGTTTTGATATGCAACCTGATTTTGACAATCTTTTGATACCTTTGTCATTGATGTCAAAGGGGGACATACATGGAAAATTGTATTGTAAGAAACTACAATATGTATAATATGTAAGGGGGAGCAATAACTTGTAATAAAAAGTGATAAGGGATGTCGTCTTTCATAACATAAATACAAGTGTTTTTTTTAATGTTCTTATGTTATGGCTATTTGTTTTGATTAGCATGACAACATGTTTGGACTTAGCCAACTTTCCAAAATGTTGACATCAATGCCAAAGGGGGTGATTGAAGTGATTTCCTATGTTAATTAATAGGAGCTCATTTAACAATAAGAACTTACAAAATTCCTTTGGTAGCTGAGTGAACTCGATTAATACTAGCTTTACTCAATTTTCCCTTTGTTAACCAAGTGAGCTTGGTTAACACTCTTTTCTACATAAATTCCTTCGATGCCTAAGTGAGCTAGATAGATATTTCCTTCTGTACATAGTAGATTTAGGAACACTCAGTAGACAAGGAAAATTGTCTTCATTGACCAAGTGAGCTTGGCATGCACTGACTGTCAACTAATATGACATTTGTGCAACATCAAAAACAACACACAATTAATCAATTGTATCAAAAAATCTCCCTCTTTGGCATTGATGGCAACACAACATGTCATAGCACAATGAAACTCTGAGAACAAGACTCCCTTTATTAGAAAGTTTCTCCCTCTTTGATTTTTCATAGAAAACTTCTCCTATAGTATTCTCCTTCTATGGATTACAAAATTCTAGAAAGATATGATAGTAACCTTCTCCCTCTTTGATAACACATTCCAAAAAAATTCTAATTAGTGGCAATGTACCTTGAGTATAGATTCATCTGCAATATGTTTTTTTCAATACTACATCAACCGATTGGTCTTCAACTTAGTTCCTATTGATTTTGGTGAAATAAAATTCTTTGTTGGATTGTAGATACAACAGAACAAAAATGGTATCCCTAGTTTGAAGAAACCTAATGTTGGATTATACAAAAATTGTTGGATACAATTAATTAACTGTGTGTTGTCTTTGATGTTACACAAATGTCATATTAGTTGATAGTCAGTGCATGCAAAGCTCACTTGGTCAGTGAAGACAAATTTTGTTGTCTATCGAGCTTTCCTGAATCTGCTCTGATACTAATTATTAGAAACATAAGAGGAGTAATTGAGAGGGGAGGGGTGAATTAGTTACTACTAAAATAAATCAAAGATCCCTTAGATGTCAAATAAATTTTAAACTAATAAAACTTATTGCTGTTGATACTCGGTAAGCATACAGAAATAGTTGTAACTTGGTAAATATAGAATGTGATTAACTTAGTAGATCTTAAGATATTGTCAGTAATTTACTTGCAAGTATGAAAGAAATAACATGAACACATATGACACCCATATTTAGCATGGAAATCCAATTTGGAAAAACACACCAAATGTAACTAGTTAATATTTTTCACTCTTCTAAACTGAGCTCTGTTAGGAGCCAACCCTGTTAAAGGTTACAAAACACACTATTAGGTGTGACCCTATTAAAGGATTTAATCACCCTATTAGGAGTGGCCTTGTAAGAGGTCTTGAAAAAATAAATGGAATTTCCACCTTGTTAAAGGATTTACAAATGGTTGTTAAACCAAGTCTATTAAGAGATTTTAGATCACTGCTACAATGGTTAGAGAGTAACAATGAAATGACTTGATTGTGATGCAACTAAGTTGTTTATTACAAATCTCTATTTTAGCTTATACTTGATCCTTCCTAATTGAATAACACTTTTTTCCTCCATAAGGATACTTTCTTATCCTTCAAGTTTGCACCCTCTCTTCTTATATTTTCCAATTCATTCAACTTGCATAATTTGAAATCATGAATTGACCTTTTACTTATACCTTCCAGAGTTTCAAGTTGGGTCAAATAAAAATTAGAATAACCAATATTCATTTTCATAGTTGGCTAGAATCAATAGGAAACATAATTAAGCTTTACATGCCAAAATAAGAAAATCCTTTGGTAATCAACCCAACTCAATAGACACTAATTCTGAGGTGATTTCTTGTGTTAATCAAAAGGAGCTCGGTTAACACTAAGAACTTATAAAATTCATTTGGTAACCAAGTGAACTTGATTAATACTAGATTTGCTCAATTTTCCCTTTGTTAACCAAGTGAGCTTGTTTAACACTCTTTTATGCATAAATTCCTTCAAAGCTCGAGTGAGCTCAGTAGATACTATCTTCTGTACAGAGAAAACTCAAGAACACTTGATAGACAAGGAAAATTGTCTTCATTGACCAAGTGAGCTTGGCATGCATTGACTATCAACTGATATGAAATTTGTGTAACATCAAAGACAACTCATAATTAATCAATTGTATCCAACAATATATTGAAACCTACATAGATGAAGAACTTAAAAAATAAGTGCAAGAGTTATTATAGAAAGGTTTGATCAAAAAAATTTGAGTCCATGTGATGCACCTGTTATATAGCACTAGAGAAGATTGGAGAATGGAGAATGTGTATTGTTTCCAGAGTAATTAACAAGATCATAGTGAAATATAGGCTTCTAATTCTAATGATGAATGATATAATGGATTATTTGAGTGGACAAAAGTATTTTACATAGATTGATTTGAAGAGTGGGTGTCATCATATTACTAACATCCTTTTGGTTTGACTAACATGCCTAGTACTTTCATGAGGTTGATGAATGAGGTTCTCAAAAGATTTTTGGGTAAGTTTATGATTGTTTATTTGGATAATATTTTGATATTCAATAAGACCACTAGTACATTTTGACTCAGTTTTTGATGATGAAAATTTGGTCAAATATTTTACTCATGTAGGTTGAATTTTCATCCAAATGCTTTTTCACTATTTTTGTCATCAAAAATTTGACCAAGTCTTGTAGGTGTGAGAATTGCAACAACATATTTGGTTAAAATGGCCTCCCTTGTTAATAAGACCATTTGTTGAAATTTAGACCATGTTTGGTCAAAATGTTAACCAAAGCATCAACTAGGATGCCAAACCCATGATAGAATCATGGTCAATGCATTGGTAAAAATTTCAAAAAATATTTGGTGGAAATTTTGACCAACATGTTTTGTTTAAAAAAAACATTTACTAGAAGATAAATATCTCTAAAGGTTCTTTTAACTTGCGATGTTGCAAAAGTATTTTATTTTGCAACATCACTGCTTTCTGATCACTAACCATTTGGAAGGATGCAAGGATACAAAACAGTCATGATAATATGTCAGTGTAGCTTCGTAGTTGTTAAGGTTAAATGCCAAGTTTAATTTGTGAAGAGGTGATAAGATATTAATCGCAAGGTCATAGGCAATATCAAGCTTAAGGAAATTTAAATCACAAAGAAGTGATTAAGAACCACACAATTAGAATTTGAATCATTGCATGATTGCAAGTAGTCAAATAAGCTCCAATTTCAAAGTTGTGAAGGTGTGAAAATTAACATTAGCAATTAAATTCAAAGTTATCACTCCATCACAAGTGGTTAAGAGCAACCCAAAATTAAGCTAGAAAAATAGAAAAAAATTGTAATTGTAGCTTCACAGGGTTAAGAGGCAAGTTAATCTTCATATTTTTGAAGGAGTTATCATATTGATAATAGAAAATAAGTTTAAATAGTTACCGATCCATCAAAAATAGTCAAGTAAACCCTAAAATCTAAGTCGCAAAGGTGCAAAAGATTACAATAGTAGTTAAGTTCTAAGGATATCACATCATTGCAAATAGTTAGGAGTAAACCAAGGTTATCGTTGTGATGCAATGAAAGCCTGTAATCATGGCTTTGCAGGGTTAAAAGATAAGTTAACATTTCAAGTTGCAAGGTTGTGATGGAAAGAAAACATTTCAAGTTGTGAGTTAAAAAATTTGTTGGCTCTAATTTCCTATATAGTAAAATAAAATTAGTACACCCATTATTAAGCATAGTAATATAAGATATCATTTTTCAAAAAATTCTTACCATTATAAAATAATCAAGAATTAGAGAAAGGTTAAATTAGCTAATGAATTGAAAAATAATGATTCAAAAAAGTTGTAAAAATTAGATGTTGCAACATGTAGTAGGATACAATTAATATTGATAAAAATCTCACTTGGGATCTTGAGTTATGCAGTGCAACACAAATACTAATTCCATGGTCTCAAGTCAGAGAAGGTTATGGTGGTCTATATATCTAATTATTATGTCATCCAAGAGCTCAAAACTTTTATTCCCTCCTTGTAATCCATCTTCATAAAATTATTGTTTCAAAAGTTTTAAATTCATAATTATACCCTCAAAACAAGCTATAAAAAACATGAGTGGCGGGAAAAATAACAAAATGTATTTGATACAGGTTATTAATTCCTCCAAAGTAGCTCACATGTGTATAAAAATGTGCAATTTATGATGCCAGGTTGGCCAATAGTTGTTATAGAATACATCTCATAACAAGTCTTCATGATATCCTCTTCAAGCTTCAAGTTTTCTATGTCCTCAATAGTCATTAAACCTTCTTCCATTTCCCTCTATTTTTTCAAGCCTCTAGTTGCCCCAAGTGCAAGCATACTAGGTAGGAAGCATACTTTCAAATATAATTAAAGCAAAAATTATTAGGTTCTAATAGAAAAAGTTGATCAATATAACATGAAACATGAGCAAGTAACTCATTTACCTCATTCTTAAGTTCTTAATAATGATGATCAAAGCATGACGTCAATTCAATTGGGAATCAAGAAAACAAACTATAATTAACTCTTTTATCAGTTAAATTAGACTATAAAAATCACTCAAACATCAAATGGGACAAGAGAATAAACTCATAAGAAAAATAGTCATAATCATCCTTCGGGTGTGTTCAAAGGTGGTAACTCTATGTTGGATAGATCTTGGATTGAAAGTGAGTTTAGAAGTTGTTGATTACAAGGAGATTTGATAGCATGTATATTGGTCATCATCATGGAAGAAAATATGGATGCAAGGTGCATTCAAAGGTCATCCATATTTAGAACACAATGCAAATATAGGAGTAAGGTATGCAAGATTTTTATTTCTAGTGGTTCCATTACTAGTATTATTTTAGATGAAATGTTTGGCGAGTTGAGTATGAAAAGATAACACATAGTACACCTTATAGAGTGTATGGAATAAATAATTATTAGTGGATTGATGTCAAAGAACAAGCACATATTTCTCTTAGTATTGATTCATAGTGTGATACTACTCTATTAGATTTTATTAATTAAATTAGCTCCTCAATTTCCATGTCATGTGTCACATTGCAATTGGCCCACCCAAGAGCCATGTGTTTGCTTCTTATTTTTCTTGTTGGTTATTACCTGTGAAGTTGCATTAGCATTTGACTCTAACTATTTTGATTATATTTTATAGCTTTGTAACTCAAAGTTTTACTACAATTCTGACTCCTACAATGGTGTGATACCTTATTTCTTTAATTTTCAAACTCTCTTCATAGTTTCACAACTTAAAAATCTTTTATTTTGGTTTAACTGTGTGATGGTGTGATTTATTAACTACTTTTTTTTTCTCTTTGTTGCTACTTTGCAACTTGAAATGTCTTTAATTCTTTGCAACCTAAGACATTTTGATAACCATTTAAATTTAATTGTTTCTTTCCATCACAATCTCACGACTTGAAATTTTAACTCAACACTTAATCCTATGAAGCTACAATTACAAGCTTTCGCTTCTTTGCCACCTTAACCCTGGGTTACTCTTAACCATGTGCAAGGATGTGATAACCTTAAAACTTAATTATTTTTGTGATCTTTCTCACCTTCATGACTTAGATTTTAGGGTTTACCTAAATAATTTTAATGGAGCAATAGCTATTTAAACTTATCTGTTGTTATCAAAAAGATAATTCCTTCAAAAATTTGAACATGAACTTGCCTCTTAACCCTATGAAGATGCAATGAAGAACTTACTACTTTGCCATCTTAGCCACATGATGATGGGCCACACCACCCATACCAACTCACAACCAAAAATGCAACAATATGGAGATAAGAGAGATGACAAAATGCTTCATAAAGCATCATCCATTAATACTTGAAATTCATTATAATATCCTCCAAATGAAAGGACTCCAAATTCTTACAATATAAGAGATATTTTCTCTCTAAGACCTTCTACAAGAAATTACATCCGAAGAGCTTCTACTTGAAGAGCTTCACTTGATTATTTTTCTTTTTCTTTTTTATTTTTTATTTTTTTTATTTTTTATTTTTTATTTTTTTTATTTTTTATTTTTTTTATTTTTTTCTATTTTTTATTTTTTATTTTTTATTTTTAAAATTTTTTTTTATTTTTATTTTTTTCTATTTTTTTGAAATTTAATTTTCCCATTCAAGATGCTCCTGCATTAGACTCCCTTGTCAGATGAAAAGTATGTCCCACACTTTGATGTCGAAAGAAAGATATACAACCATCTTCATCTTCACTACAAGCTTCCACCTCAACAGGGACAAGAAAACCAACATGCAAATCTTCCACATTTTTTTGGCTGATGCATGATGCTCCTACATCTGACTCCCATGGTAGGAAAATTTTTGTGAGTATGGATTCACAAAATGAAGTAGCCACTGTTGACATTTTTTTTTCCCTCTTCCTCCAACACATAGCTGGAACAAGTATCTGATGCTGAAATTTCTCCTTTGCAATGAACTCTATCCAAGTATAAATCTCATCCTCATCCAATCTTGTTGAATTAATCACACTTGTAATAAATCTAGCAAACCATACCAATCTTCCTTTGCATACCATACATCACGAACAAGATCCGCATGCAAACCATCATTAATATCTTTCAAACTCATATCAAAGACAACATCTCATGATTCATAAGAATTTACCTCATTGACATAGTCATCTTTACTTGCCTCTTTCATGTCGTCAACAATGCATGTAACTACTTCACTTGCTTGATCTCCAATGAAGGCACTATAGGTTTCCTCCATTGTTGCAATCTTCAAATCAACTTGATCTATTTCAGGTTCATAAATCTTGTCATCTTCATGCTCTTCCTCTTCTCGTTCATCTTCTTCAACTTTAGGTTCGCAAATAATTTCCTCTGCATCCTCTTGCTCTTCCACTAGATCATCTTTCTTTTCCACATCCAAGGAATTATCAACATCCCTTTTTTGGTAATATGCTCTTCGTCTCTGCAACTCAGCTTCTAATTCATTCACTTACTTCTGCAAATCCAAAAATATTTCTTCTTGCATTCTCCTTCTAAATCTCTCAAGTCTAGGAATCTTCAGAATCCATCCAATCACAAAAGTCATCTTTTTCTTTCTCTTCTCCATAATCAAGTCTTTAGAGGACAAATCTCATCCAAAACAAGAACCTTGTGCAAACTACCTCATAGTCGGCGCTCTTTCTACACAATCAAGAACTTCTTGACAAAATTCTCCCAACTCAAGGTCTTGGTACAAACTACCTCACATTCAGCAATCTGTCTGCACACTTAGGAACTCCCGCTCTGATACCATTGATGACGGGCCACACCACCCGTACCAAATCACAACCAAAAATGCAACAATATGGAGATAAGAGAGATGACAAAATGCTTCATAAAGCATCATATATTAATACTTGAAATTCATTATAATATCCTCCAAATGAAAGGACTCCAAATTCTTACAATATAAGAGATATTTTCTCTCTAAGACCTTCTACAAGAAATTACATCCAAAGAGCTTCTACTTGAAGAGCTTCACTTGAAGAGCTTCTATTTCTCCAACTTCCTTTAGAAGAGCTTCCATTTCTTGAACTTGATTACAAATGATAATAAGCCTTGTTTAAATAGGCACTTCTAACCCAAGACATTACAAACACAACCAATATGGGATAAAAGGTAAATACAACTACCTTTAAATAAATATTAAATTCCCACCCCAAATACAACTAAGCACCCAAAAAATATTAAATACATGATTCAAGGAACTTTCCACAAACTTCTAAATTGCCACCTATACACCTCAATTAATGGAATGATAACTATTTTTATTATTTTTCTTTTTATGCCACCTATGCACCTTGATAATAGAAATTTCTCTTTTCTCCTTTTTTCCTATTTTATTTTTTTATTATTTTTCCTTCTATTTTCGTCACTTTCACTCTCGTCCACAAATTTTTTTTTTTTTTTGAGCATCATGCATCACCATGGGTTAACCTTAACTGCTAGTGATGTTGCCATACCCTAGACCTTGACTACCATGGTAATATCTTGCAACATCACAACTTCAAATTCTTTGAGCCAAGACTAACTCGTGATCATGCAATCTTTAGTTAATCTCTCCTTCACAACCTAAATTTGAAATTTAGCACTAACATCTGTGATATTGTGATGACCATTTTGTTGACTACTTCACACCTTTGCATCCTCCAAAATAGTTAGTGATCATAATGGAGCAATCAAGTGATCAAGCCAATTTCACATCATCACAACTTAAAACGTGATAGAGGCAAGACTTTATAATATGAAAAATAACCAAGGGACATAGGGATATGAAAAAATAAATGAATAACCAAGGTTTTAACGTATCCTAATTTTATAGTTACATGCTAATTTATGAAGAGATAGCCATTTTAGGGTTTACCTGGTTGCTTTTGATGGAGCAGTAGCTATTTAAACTTATTTTTTGTTATCAACAAGACAACTCCTTCAAAAATTTTAGCATTAACTTGCCTCTTAACCCTATAAATATGTGATAAAGAACTTTTTCTACTTCACCACCTTAACCATGGGTTAACCTTAACTGTCAGTGATGTTCTAAAGCCTAGACCTTGACTACCATGGTTATATTTCACAACATTGCAACTTAAAATTCTTTGAGCCAAGACTAAGTCACAGTCATGCGATCTTTTGTGAATCACTCATTTGCAACCCAAATTTGAAAGTCAAAACTAACATCTATGATGTCATTATGTTCATTTTCTTGATTACGTTGCACCTTTGCATCCTCCAAAATATTTAGTGGTCATAATGGAATGATGAAGTGATCAAGACAATTTTGCAACATCGCAAATTAAAACATGATAGAGGCAAGTTTTTATAATATGAAAAATAACCAAGGGACTTGGGGATATGAAAAAATAAATGAATAACCAAGGTTTTAATGTATCCCTATTTCATACTCGCATGCCAATTTATGAAGTGATAGCTATTTTAGGGTTTACCTAACTTCTTTTGATGGAGTGATGGTTATTTAAACTTATCTGATGTTATCAACAAGACAACTCATTTGAAAAATTGAATATTAACTTACCTCTTAAACCTATGAAGATGTGATGAAGAATTGTTTCTACTTTTCCACCATAAACATGGGTTAACCTTAACTTCTAGCAATGTTGTGATAGCCTAGACCTTGACTACCATGGTTATATCTAACAACATCACAACCTAAAATTCTTTGAACCAAGCCTAAGCTATGATCATGTGATCTTTAGTGAATCACTCCTTCACAACACAAATTTGAAAGTCAGCACTAACATCTATGATGTTGCGATGACCATTTTGTTGACTACTTCACACCTTCACATCCTCCAAAACAATGAGTGATAATAATGGAGCAATAAAGTAATCAAGCCAATTTCACAACATCACAACTTAAAACATGATAGGCACAAGACTTTATAATATGGAAAATAACCGAGAGACTTAGGGATATGAAAAAAATGAATAACCAAGGTTTTAACATATCCCTATTTCATACTTGCATGCCAATTTATTATGTGATATCTATTTTAGGGTTTACCCGATTGCTTTCGATGGAGTGATAGCTATTTAAACTTATGTTTTATTATCGACAAGATAACTCTTTTGAAAATATGAACATTAACTTGCCTCTTAACCCTACAAAGATATGAACATGAACTCCGTGGTATTATCATATGAGGCTTTTGGAGTGGGTATGGGAACTCCATGGTCAAGAAAAAGTTTTGGATGCTATAGATATAAAGTTAACTAGGGAGTTTGAGAAGGCTGAAATAGAATAATTGGTAGGGATAGGGTTGTGGTGCTTCCATCCAACTCCAGCTGCAAGACCCATAATTAGGCAAGTGGTAAAGCTATTGAAGCTAGAAGATCAAGTACCTAATCTTCCTCTAGAGATTCATACCTATACCATAGAAGCTTCATACTTCGGTTTAGCACCTAGAAGCTTTGGTAATTTTAATAGAAACATAGTTTTCTTGTCCAACAATAATGTCCCCACAAATGAACCAATACTAGTCACATGGGCTGCCCTAGGAAATGGTTCAACTTTAGTAGATAGGTCTCTATTGTTCTAGAAACTAATGGTGTATCTATTAGTGCAAAAAATATGTCCATGAGTATAAAATGCACACACCAAAAAAAAATAGCAAAACAAAGTTTTACTAGTTGTACTCTATATAGTCAAAGATGTATGCAAGCTCCTTGTTGCCACAAATATAGTCAGTAATATCAGACCAATGACTAAAGGAGGTATCCACACTTCATCATGAGCTGAAGAATACATTATTAGCAAAGACATTTGCAATGGATAAAGATCAAATGGGATACTATTTAGAAGTATTCAAAAATCAAAGTTAAGTGTTATAATGTTGATGAAAACAAACAATGTGGCACTAGTAGGGCCATAATATTTTGTTATTGCTCATATTGTTTCACATTTAGCCAGTGAACTGTACTAATTCTTTCATTTTGAGCAAAAAATCCAACTCTCTCATCATATCAATATGGAATGATTGGTTTCTATGGGAGAAATTGATAGCTTCTTATTGTGTTTGCATATACAGATGATATGTATGGAATGGTGGCAGTTGCAGCTATGATTGGTTTCTATGGCTGGAAAGATATAATTCTCACATTGAATTTTTTGGTGCACTAGAGTTTTTTTTTTTGGTAATGAATGTTGATACTACACTAGGGTGTTGGAATGTTCAAAATGGGAAGATTACTTCTGAGAGGGGGGGTGAATCATAAGTACCACACCTTTTAACCTTTTTCATTCCTTTAAACATATAACTAAAAAAATAATTTCATGCATGTAAACATATAAAAGACTATAAAATCAATCACATGCAATAAAGCATGACACCAAAATTGATAACCCAGAAACCCTCTAGGAATAAGAAGGTAAAATCGGGGCGAGGATAACACCACAAAAATCACTGCAACAATCAATGTTCAACCACTTTTGATGGTTTGCCTTATGAAAGGCCTTCCTTGTTAAAGGCTTTACACTATGTCAATAGTGACTTGGTTAGAGGATTTACAAACACTTACATGAAGTGTCACCCTATTAAAGGATTTACAATAGGTTGTTAAACCAACCTAATACATAGGATTTTCATGACCTTCTCCAAAGGTTCTCCTACCTTGTTGTTAAGCTAACCTATCAACATAGGATTTCAACCTCTAATACAATTGTGAGAGAGTATTAGAACATTTGACTTGATTGAATGCAATCTCAAATTGCTAGATTCAGGTTCTAGATCAGCTCTTCCTATTTTGATCCTTGCTTGATCTAATCTCTGCATGTGTTCCTTGTCCCTTGTGCTACTCTAATCAACTTGATATAAAATTGCTACTTTTTTCCTCTTAAGTCTTTTCCTCTTCACACTAAAATTTTGCTATAATCTCCCCTTATACTATTCTCATCCACACATGAAATGGTGCATTCATCCTCCTTATAAAGAATGCAAAGAATTAGGGTTAGGTATGGATCTATGATCCATATTGAATCTCAAATTCCCACTCATACCTTGAATTTTTCTCATTGGTTGCATGCCTTTTCTATTTTTTTTGATTGGCTACATGTAGATTGCATAGGGAATGTAAATGATTCATCTTTATCCTTTTTTTCCTTCAAAATCTCTCTAAGTTGGCTCCAAAAATAGTTTACATCTTGGTTTGTGATGGCACAAACTCCTATGTTGATCCTAAGTTACTTGGAACTCATTGCATTACTGGTGCTTGGCATGAACTAATTTGTAGATTGCTCGACATCTATTACTTTTTTGGTTTGCTTGGCACCTATTAAACACTATATTGCTTGGCACATGTATGTTCTATATTGCTTGGCATCTAATTTTTTTTTTATTACTCGGCACATGAACATTTCCTAGATCACTCAGCACATACTATGTTCTAACTTGCTCAGCACCAACTGTAGCTTGGCACATATTGAAATTTTGGCTCAACATACATTGTGTACTCAGCATATATAGTGAAAATAGTTAAGTATGTTGACACTCAATTGTCAAGCCTATTCTTTTGACCAACAATCTCCCCCTTTGACATGAGTGTCAAAAAAACTTAACGAAGCATTTAGGAACTTAACCTTATTAAGTACATTCTTTATTTTCTTGGAATTCATGTAAAATTTCAAAAAAATATTGTGAGTAACAATATACTTTATGACTCTGTTCCTGGCTTTTGTTTCCCTGGCTTCGGGCCTTTTTGTTTCTGGCCTTTTGAGGCTATTTTTTGTTTTTTCTGTCTTTTATGCTTTAAGTTGTTTAATGCTATAAAACTTTGGGTTTTAGGATCCCTGTAAAACCTGTTTTCCAAATCAAAAACAATATACTTTATGAATCTCTAATGTGCCTGATTCTCTCTGTTCTTTGTCCTATTTCTACATTCTGAGCCTGTATGTTGTATCTGATCTATGTGAAGTTCAAAAAAATTTCATCTCCCCCTTTTCCTTATTACTTTACTTCCCCTTTTTGCTATTTACAAAATTTCTCAAAATGAATGAAAGAGTGTAATCAAAAAATGGTTCAAAATTTTCAAAAATTTGGTATTCCCCCATATTTCTATATACATATCTCCATATATCTCCCCCTTTTTTACACTGATGTCAAAGGGTTCTATGGAGTAATACCATGCTTAGCCAAAAATGTGCTATTTACCTCTAGGAGTATTTTCTGAGCTACATCCCAATTTTCTAGTGAAATTTCCAATGACTTATGCTGGATGGCAATCTCTACTGCTAGATGTATAAGTCCATCTAAGGTAGAAAGATTGGAATCTCTCTTGAGGACTATTTCTACATACATCTGCTCCTTATGGAATACCTCCAAGTGAGGGGTTATAGAGGACTAAATTTGCATCAACTTAGCGTTTGTATTTGCCTCCTCTACTATTAATATAGCTAATTCTCGTTGAGTTTGAAGCGTTTGAGAAAATGATTCTCACTTTGAGCTAGATTGGTGGGGTGTTACATACTAGAAATATTTAGATTTCTCTCCAAGCTCTGTATCCTTTGGGGCTAGTCTCCTATGTGAAATTGGAAAAATCACAAAACTTGTTGTACAGGGAGAATATATTCCCAAGTACAATTTTTACTCTATCCAATTTCTTAGCCAACTCAACTTGAGATAGTGCTATTTCACCAAATATTTTCTCATTTACCTTTCCTTGAAACTTCCTTTCTAACCATTCCATTAATTTGGCATTTGTATCATGGTCTTCATTTATCACTTAGTCAACTATGTTAGATAGTTTCTCTACTATTGGCCTTGACTCATCAGGTGTTTGCAAGCTAAAGGTGTCCATAAAGATGTCCTTTATCTCATTTAGTGCTTGCCTATATTTATATTCTTTTCTCAATATCTCTTGTCATCTTCTTCTATCCAGTGCACTTTGTATCTCATTAATCTTTTCTTCAGTGAGGGTGTTGGATTCATAGTAAGGTATTGTGATTTCCTCATCAAGCTCAGGAATTCCATATTGAAGTTTCCTAACTAATTTTGTTGAGCTCGAGCCTAGTGTTCTAACTTGCAATGCTAGCATTTTAGTGCTCAGCTTCTAAAGAGTTTGAGTGGGAGTACCTATTTTTGGTAATTCAAACAAAGTTTGTATTGTAGATTGCTCCTCATCTCTTGTCCCTTCCTTCTCTTTAGCTTCTTTCTCCTTTTCACTATCAATGGTTGGGGGTGTGCTTGTTGGCTATTCTATTTTCCCTATTTCTACCTCTGCTATTGTACTCAGCACTTGAAGTGCATCTGCTATTGTTTTTTGTGGAGATGGTGGAGGAAGGAATAGAAGTCCAGTAGTTTGAGTGGTCAAAGGTGGTTCTTGCATTTGCACTTTGACTTCCTTTGATTTTACTTCTAACTTTTGCAATTCATCAACACTAACCAGTATTGGGCTTGAACATAATCTAGTTGCTTGTGTTGATTGTTCAAGGATCTTTGTGAGATCCTCTATAGTAAAAGGATTGATGTTTTGACCAGAAGTGTCAATAAAATCCTTAATCTTTATAATCTATGTAGGTGTGATGGTGGCATGAGGAGGGCTAGGAGGTGATAGTTGTGTGTCTTGCACACTTTTTTCTTGCTACTCATCTATACCCTTCTCTTCGTCTTTCTCCTCTTTATTTTCCTCTTCATCTTTCTTTTCCTCTTCCTTCTTTTCTTCTTCCTTCTTTTCATCTTCCTTCTTCCCTAATGTTTTTATTTCCTTTATCTTAGCACTTGCTTCTACCTTGTATTTTTCATCAAAAACATCATCAATTTTCTTATAAATTGTTTTCCACAACTATGTGGATTTTCTCACAACATGTTCAATTTTATTCTGCAAAATACTAAATTCCCTATGATTTGGAGTAAATCTACTATTGTGCCTCTTGACTACATTAGTTATTTGACCCTTAGTCAAATCAAGCAACAATCTAGCTAAAGTAGACTTCCTTATTTCCTTTTCCATTTGCAAGAAAAAATGCCATTTGTCTTCTACTATTTTATACAAATCTTTGGGCATTGAGCCATCTAGTGCTAGAGGTGTGTTCTTATACTCAGCCATCATAGCATACACAAATTCCTCTATTTTATTTTTCTCTTCCTTAGTGAGCTTATTAAAATATAAATTCTTCAAATCTTGTAAGTCATCATTTCTAATCTTTGTACACAATTTATCTATCATAGACTTGGGTGGATGACTTACCACTTTGAACTAACTATTATCATCTATCTCTGTCTTTTCTTCATCTGAGTCAGGTTGAGCTACATATTTACTTCTCTTTCTTGGCTCCTCATCAATCTTCTTTGTAGCTTTCTTCCTCTTCTCTACCTCTTCTTTGGCCTTTTGTGTTGTAGCTCTAGTAGTAGGCTTCTTTGGTGCAAGTTTTGTTACTTTCTTTGCTTTGGATTGAGGAGCATGTAGATTTTTAGCCTTCCTCTTGGTGACTTTAGTTCTGATAGGTGCTTCCTTGGCTTCTTCTTCCTCAGCACCTTCTTCCTTGTCCTCACCTAGACCTTGTGTCAGTTGTAGAGGCTCATCTTCTTCATTTTCATTGTCATCCTCTTCTTCATCGGCTTCCTCTTCTTCTATTGTGCCTACTTCTTCAACACCAAATTTCTTCTTGATCTTCTTGATCAATTTATCCTTCTTCTTCACTATTGTCATGGCTATCTTAAGGTCTTTCACCACCCTTGATTTGACAACATCATAAGTTCCAAAATATTTTGTAGCCCTATCAATTTCCTTTGCAAGTAGAGTTGTTATTGCTATTGAGGCTTGATCAACATCAAGTTCATAACCTAGTGGCCTAAGCCATCTCACTCTACTTATGACTGCTTGTATATAAGTGTAATCAATATCCACAAGAAAGAAAATGTCCTTTTCATACTGCTCAACTAGTGAGACTAGTATCCTCATTCTTTGTTTTATGGACTTCTTGAAGTCCTCAAAATAGCTAGTCATTTGAGCGTCAAAATTCTCACCCATCTGCTCAATGAATTCATTTATTTTCTCAACAATGGTCTTATTCTGATCCCATTTCACCTTGCCTACTAAAGGGAATTATTTCATAATATAAAAGAACATACAAACCAAAATTGAGCCAAATTTGCATTAAACTCCCTTAGACTTCCTTATAGCTCCCAAATTCTCATCGATTTTCTATAACATGAGCTCTACAAGATCATATGTATGATCTTTCTTCACTAATTTATAGGCCACATCCACTACAATACATGGTACACTATTTAGTCTACTTGACTAGTAGAATTTGTGGGATATGACTCTCACAACAAAATCTAGTAGGGGTTCTATAATGGTGTCTATTGTCATTCCCCTATTATTCCATTTTGCACCTGTATTCTTCTCTATGGCTTCCTTTTTGTTGCTTCTCAAGGTCTTTGGCTGATCTAGGGTTGGAATACTAGTAACCCTATGGACAATTTTCTTTGTAAACTTTACTAGCCCTATATCTAACCAAAAGGCTCCATTATGGATTCTTCTCAACACTATGCATATCCATTCTATTTTGAAAACAATAGGAAAAACTAGGGCTTTGGTCAGACCCTTCTTCTCAACTATGGATAATTCATCTTTAAGCTTTTCATTATCACACAGTTTATCAAATGCATTAAAAATCTCCAAATCTCCTATGGCTCCATCTTTATAGTTATAACACTTTCAAATGTCTTAAACCATAACAACTTTATCAAGTATTACAGATAGGGCACCAGTAGGATCATTCTTATAGGTGACTTCAAGAATGGGTCTAAACTCTAGCTATTTGACTTCAATACTGACTAGTTGAATTTCAAGACCTTCCTTTGCTTTGGTAGATTTTGACCTAGATACCATTTTTTACCAAACTAGGGTTTAAAATTAAATAAGATTTCAAACTCTGCACAGCTCGGTACTTGAATGAAATACCTATGAATTGATGAAATTGAGTTGAATCGCTATTGGAATCATTGCAAATCATTTTTTGATCATTGTAGAATCGCCTCTTTGCTCTGCTCAACTTCACTTTGTGCTCGAATGATTCAAAAAATGAATGATTTTCAACTTTATTAGGTTCAAAAACCTAAAATTTATTGCATTTGTGCTTACAGCTGTACACTCAACTTCCAAAGATTTTATCAACTCAGCTTCTACTGAAGTTCATTTACTCAGAAGCTGCTGTCTAATTTCACTCATCATCAACTAAACTTGTCAATTGCTCAGTAGCCACTAACATGTCTTATTGAGCATCCACTAAACTATTCAACTCAACATAAACTGGAGTTTCACTCAGCAACCAAAGGTAGCTCGGCACCATCTTCTAACTTCTAACTTGGCATCTTTTCTCATGCATATTTCTTTTTTGTAGTACTTTTATGTTTTCTTGGGCTGATCTATGATACATCTTTATATGTATCAACCCCATGTATCTATCTTGTGCTTAATTGGATGAGGTGTGATCACTTGACCTCTTGGGTGAAGTGATCTCTCCATTAGATGTGCTACATTCACTTTTCTTCTTCCATGTCTTGTTCATTTCTCCTATTATTTGTTCAACATCAATCTTCTCTTTTCCTTTGTTGACTTTAGTCTTTGGTGCTTTTGACTTTGTAGGACAGTTTCTACTGATATGAATAGTCTTCAAGCAACTAAAACATGTAGTTTGGTTTAGCCACCTACTGTAACTTCCCTTGAAATGTGTCATTATGCAATATTTAAGAATGTTTCCAGACTCTTGACAATAGTGACAGTTATACCTGGTATTGTAATCCTAATTGTAGTGATGTGTATGATTGATTCCTCTTGTAGGCTGATTAGGTGTCCACATAGGCTTTGATCTACACTCAAATTCTCTATGTCCATACTTTTTATAGTTGTAGTAGTGACCCTCAAATCTTAGTGTCCTCATGGTCTTGGTTCTATAGTCTTGTGTTGAATTTTCTTGCTTCTTGCACTTGTGACAAAAGTTGTCATTGGTAGGCTTATCATACTGATGACTATTATTTCTTCTACACACATTAGAGGCATGTCTCTTTTTACCATAGAAATGAAAAGTAGGTTTAGTATTCTAACCTTTATTTATTCTTTCTTCTATAGTCTTGGATGATTCTCCTTGTTCAATGCTAATGTAGCCAAGTCCTGAAGTATCATTACTAGCCCTTGGTGATTTCAGAAATTGAAGTACTTGATGGCCTCATTGGGTTTGTTGTAACTTTCTACTATTTCCTTTTCTCTCTTCAACTCATTCTGGAATTGTTCATTCTACATCTTCAAGGTAGAAATCTCAATGTCCTTCATGTTTAGCTCATTATGAGCATTCATCATCTAGCTTAAGGTATCTAGCTGTATGTTTGAGATCTTTTCAAATTCAATTGTCTTCTCTTCTAGCCTATTGATGAGATTTCTCTTCTCATCTTCTATCATGGCCTTATCTTCAATAGCTTTCTTATTTTGTTCAATCACTTCACAAAGCATTATGGCTTGTGATTTTTGTTCAAGCTTGAGTAGTCTAATTTCTTCAACTTGTGCTCTATTTTTCTTCATTAATTCTACTATTGTTGCATCAAATTCCTTGGAATCTCCATTTGAAAACACTTGTGTGGTGTCAATCTCCTTGTAGTGTATGTCATTGTCAGCTATGGCTATGTCCTTTCTTCTTTTCAAGGATTTTCTCAATTCCTCCCTGACTTCCTCTTCTTTGTGTAGAGCTAGTTACACGTCAATCACCTGATTGTCAATGATCTTCCCAAGTTTGAAGACTTCCATCTTTTAACCTTTTTCTCCAAGCCATTAGGCTTCTCCTTATGAGAACTAGTGCTCTAATACCAATTGTTGGAATGTTCAAAATGGGAAGAGTACTTCTGAGAGGGGGGTGAATCAGAAGTACCACACCTTTTAACCTTTTTCAATCCTTTAAACATATAACTGAAAAACAAATTGCATGCATGTAAACATATAAAACAATATAAAATCAATCACATGCAATAACACATGACACCAAAATTGATAACCTAGAAACCCTCTAGGAATAAGAAGGTAAAACTAGGGTGGGGATAACACCCACAAAAATCACTGTAGCAATCAATGTTCAACCACTTCTGATGGTCTACCCTATGAAAGGCCTGCCCTGTTAAAGGCTTTACACTATGTCAATAGTGACTTGGTTAAAGGATTTACAAACACTTACATGAAGTGTCACCCTATTAAAAGATTTATAATAGGTTGTTAAACCCACCTAATACATAGGATTTTCATGACCTTCTCCAAAGGTTCTCCTACCTAGGTTAAGCTAACCTATCAACATAGGATTTCAACCTCTAATACTACTATGAGAGAGTATTAGAACATTTGACCTGATTAAATGCAATCTCAAATTGCTAGATTCAAGTACTAGATCTACTCTTCCTATTCTAATCATTGCTTGATGTGATCTTTGTATGTGTTCCTTGTCCCTTGTGATGCTTTGTTCCTCTAAGTGTTTTCCTCTTCACACTAAAATTTCACTATAATCTCCCCTTATACTATTCTCATCCACACATGCAATGGTGCATTCATCCTCCTTATAAAGAATGTGAAGACTTAGTGTTAGGTATGGATCTATGATCCATATTGAATCTCAAATTCTCGCTCATACCTTGGATTTTTCTCATTGGTTGCATGCCTTTTCCATTTTTTTGATTGGCTACATGCAAATTGCATAAGGAATGTAAATGATTCATCTTTATCCTTTTTCTCCTTCGAAATCTCTCTAAGTCAGCTCCAAAAATAGTTTACATATTCGTTTGTGATGGCACAAACTCTTATGTTGATCTTGAGTTACTTGAAACTGATTACATTACTGATGTTTGGCATGAACTAATTCCTGGATTGCTCGGCATCTATTACTTTCCTAGTTTTCTCAGCACGTATTAAACACTATATTGCACAGAACATGTATGTTTTATATTGCTCAAAATCTAAATTTTTTTGGATTACTCAGCACACAAACATCTCTTAGATCACTTGGCAAATACTACATTTTGACTTGCTCGGCACCAACTGTGGCTCGACACCTATTGAAATTTTGGCTTGGCATACATTGTGTACTTGGCATATATAGTGAAAATGGTTAAGTGTGTTGACACTCAATTTTCAAGCCTATTCTTTTGACCAACATAGGGCAGTATCCTAAGGTATTGACATGTTGCATTTATGACTATGTTTGTCATTGATATCAATATAGCATTTTTTTTGGTAAAGACTAGGAGAATAGTAGTTAGAGATTTTACTAGTATGAGCAATGGTTTGATTATCTAGTGATGTGTAGTTGATGATATGTTCCTTGCTATCACTCGATGATGTGGTTAAGTTTGTAGAGTCTAAGTTGATGGCATGCAATAGTTGTACCTAATTTACTAAGAGTAGTACATAAATAGAATATTGTTGAACAACGTTCTATTGTTTAATTGCTATCTTACATCTAAGATGTGATGAAGAAGTGTGCAGTCATACAATGACAAAGAATAGTTGTATGGTGATATTAGCAAGTGCACAAGCCCTGGAATCTCACATTTAAAGTTTTGTATGGACTGTTAGGTGACAATGCTATTGTAATTATAATTAATTAATTATCTTATTATAATTTTGGGAAAGCCTCAAGATTAACTCAAGGAATTATTATGAACATATGCAGTAAAGAAAAAAAATTTTCCTTTTTTTTAACATGTGTGTGAATTATATTAAGTGTAATCATTGTAAAGTGTGAAGTGAGAAAAGAAGCATAGTGCTTACTAAATTCGAGTAAGCAATCCAAGGTATTATTGGATGTGAATTCTAAGATCTAGTTACAAGATCTAAAGGAGAAGAAGTTTGATTGATAGGACAAAGATAGATGAAGGACGTAAATTTTATTTCTATTATTTTGCAAGGAATAATACATAGATCATTTGGACAGTGAGTTCATTGGTCTTAACCTTAAAGTTGTTTTGGTAGTGGGTCCAGTTGTATTCCACAACTCCTAACAACATTGGAATCTCCTAACAGGGATTCAAAGTCTCCTAACAAGGACTCATATGTATTGAATGTTGTAACAAACTACTAATAGGGTCTATCCTCTAACAAAGAATATTTATATTAGTACATCATCTTGTGGGTACCATCCCACTAGGTTTTTCTTTTTGATGAATAGTTTTCCTAGTTAACATATCTAGTGTTATTGTGTATGAGTATCTTATTGTGGTTTATGTTTATATTACTCATATGGTTAAAAAAAATTTAAGGTTGATAATTGTGATAATAGTTGGATAATTGATTTACCCACACACCCCTACCACCCCCCCCGCCCCAAACTTCTTAGTTATACTAGTGGACTATATATTCTAACAAATTTGCATATGCATACTAGGGTTATCTTTGTATAACTATAGTATTGCAAAAATTTGATGCAGGAATGAGGTGTACAACTATTGTATTCTTTCTTCTTATAGGAGTTGTTTTATGGACTTTGAAGTATAAATCAAACCATGATTTTCAAGCACCTCCAAAGGAGCAAGCCACTTTGTTTGCAAAGACATTTTCAATATTGTTTGTTTGCATTTGCAATGGATAAAGATCAAAGTTAAGTGTTGTAATATTGTAAAGAGAAATTGTTACTTACATGAAGTTTGTGTGCTACAACCCTCATCGTATTGACTACATGGTCTCATAGGTGTCACAAAATTCTATAAGAAGAACACATAATATTTTAGACCATGATCCATAAGATACCATAAAATATAAACATATATTGAACTTTCATTATTGCTTAAGATTAATTATTGCTTACCTTCAAAGAATTAACTCTAAGTATCATTTTTTCTTTCTATCCCTTTGTCTCCTCAGTTATGTTTTGATTGAGAACAAGGTTAATAATTTCATCACTATATTTTTTATAAGTCTATGGGCCATGAATATGGGGTCACCACTACATGTGATGTCATCTACAAATGATACCTAAGTTTCAAATAGCATTTAATCTACTATCATTTTTATTTTTCCCTATCAATAAGTATCAAGTTGTGACATCTATATTAGTAAAATTTCATCAAAATAACTCTAAAGTCATAAGGAAAAGAACATAATAATATGACATTTTTTTCTATATAATTTGTATAATTACACTAAGGTTGTATCCATGTCACCCTGTGAAAAATATTAGTAATTCTTAGCAGTCAGCAACAAAATAAAAGTGATAGACTTACCAAAAATAATTATTAATAAAATAGTAGATTGTGTATTAGAGTCAATAATAATTAGAGGCAATTGGTTTAAATGCTATACTTATCAGTCCCATGATAGAGAATTTTTTTATACATGACTCAAATTGTAATCTATCATAAGCTCTTCCCCTGCACTTATTGATTGTATTGCACATACAAAAATATGATTTCCCTCGTGTGCCTCAAATATACAATTCAGTCACTTATTAGTTGACATAAGTCAAGAACCATTTATAAATCTTGCAATACTCCTTATTTCTTTTAGCCTTCCATAAATATACATAGCGATCTTTCTACTTCGATCATTTTCTTTGCATTGTATATAATTTGGTGACAATACATACCTATGCATATTGTTTTTATATTGCACAATATTCATCCAATTATTGTAATTGTAACAAGGTCCTACATACTCCATCAATTTAACAAATTTATTTTAACTGACCTTTATGCTATCCATGGAAAATATGACCAAACCATGTAATGAAGATGGAGCCATGTGATATATCATTTCGTTGATAGAAAAATTAGTGTTCACTAGAGGTAGTTCCTTGGGTACCCATTCTTTCTAAATATGTGTGTACCTTAAGGGAACTTTCCTATTTCCTTAACTCTCATTATCATAAGAACATGACCCCCCTTAGAAATAAAAAATTGCATTCATTTATTGAAGTTTCTTCTAATGTTTTGACCTCTAGTTGATCTCCCTATTTTAGATCTACTAGATGTCTCACTTTTGTCTTCTATTCTTGCATTTTCCTCACTCAAGGAAGATAGATTAGACAAATACCAATTTGGTGATACCTACAATCTATAAAATGATAAGATATGTAAATAAAAAATTATATCTATAGGGTCTATTGAATTATACCTATTGATCCATGTGACTATACAAGATCCTGATCAAAGGTGTTAAATAGCCTACACATGTACTTAGCCAAAAATTACATGATATATATGCTCCAAATTATGTAGAAGAAAAACATTACATGATGCATTCATTGAAATCATTGTATATTTCTAAATTTGTTACCTCTACTTTATGTGTGGTAGCTATGCAATATCATTGTATATACTCCATGATAGTAGAGTTCAACACATAATAACTTAATTATAAAAAAATACAAGTCAAAAAAATTTCTAAAAAATAAATCATGACCCATCATACTTGACATTAATCATATGTTGACATACATTTCATTGATTATAGAATTGATCATCATCTTCATCCATGTCATCATCATCATCACCATCATTGTACTTGTTACTTTGATCATCATTGTCACCACCACCATCTTCATAGCTATCATCATCATCTTCATTACCATCATCATGACCATCATCACCTTGATCATTATCATGATCATGATCATCATCATCATCATCATTAGCATCACTAGAATAATCTTCTTATTCATCATCATCATTGTATATTAGTCATTTGTGATCATCATTTACTTCATCTTCTAATTCTTAAGTATCTTCTTCTTCCATCACATTATACTTTACTGGCCTTCCTCTTAGATCATGCCTAACAACAAATGACCAACCTAGTTTATGTGGAATGACAAAGTAAAATACTTTCTCACATTAGCTTGAAAGAGCATAGGAATCATCTCCAACTAGCTCAAATGACCTTGTATTAATCATTGTAAATCTACTATCATGTTCATTAACAATCCTATCAAGATCATTTTGATTCAACCATAGCCTATACCATTTGATGAAAATTGAACTAATTTGAATGAATTAAAGTTGCACTTAATTATATCATCCAAAATGCCATAGTATCAATTTTTAGATTTTTGAGGATGTATGACATTTCTAGATGAAATATTGGTGACCTAGAAGACTGCACTTATCCTAAAATCACAAGTTTTCTTCATTTTCCTAACTTTTTAATGCAAAATTTATGACCATAGTAGCATATAGCTTTGTGATGTTTGATCTAAAATTGTTCAAACATTTCAATATTATTTTCATTGAGCTATGAGTTGATATTAAACTTATAGATCATGATTAGCAATCTTCTACATATAGGTGGTCTTTCTATCTCATAAGTCATATGCTAGATCAAGTACCATTGGTGTAACATTGGGATCTCCATTATGATGAGCTTCTTTAAAAAATGATGCAACACCATCCCATATTAATGAGAAACTATTTTCTTGATATTGTTGAATCCATACCATCGTCCAATCAAGATTGTTTTAAATATACAAATGTAGTGCATCTCACTCATAACTAACTATAAAGAAAACAACTAGATCAGTTAGAAACAACTTATATTGATGATGGATAAGAATTAATTAACTATAATAACATTTTAAAATTACCTCTCACTTTCCTCAATCTACCTCTGCCCATAAAGTATTCCCCTTCAAATTTGTCAATGGAGTTGGGATCCCAAATATGATCTACTAGAACTTTGATGCAAACTTGCGAAGATATTCACTAATGTACACAATCGTCTGGTATACCACATATCCCTCTACCATAGAACCCCTCGGATGTACTCTTTGTAGAGGTATGAGGTAGTGTTCTTTAGCATTGAAAAAAGTTCAAGGAAGATAATTTAGCATTTCACACATAAGCTATGGAATTTTTCTCTTCCAATATTTTACATATTTTTTATCAATTTTTTTAGATGATAACCAGCTAAAAGATATTCAACATACAAGAACATATAATTGAGATTTATATAAAAATTATACAATAAATTGCATAAAAAGTAAATCAAGTCATAAATATAATATATATACAACAAATCTAAGAAATGACATTTCTAACCTCATGTATTTTCTAAGATAATATATAACTTGTTTAATATTGTTGTCAATCTAGTGTAGGAGGGATAGAGGTAGGATGTATTGCAATCATTAAAAAATGATCTTTTCAATATATTATTAAATTATAAAATAGGTAGTTGTTGTGGTTCCACAACACACGCCCCATTCTCTTTCAAAATGGGGACCTGTTACTTTTTTTCGGACTCTCGAATTTGATTCGAGATTCAAGAAAATGTTAGAGTCAAAAAAACATAAAAGATTTTTTTTTTAAAAAAGTCAAAAATAAAAAACCAAAAATAAATTCAAAAATAAAAATTCAAAAAATCAAAAAAAAATAAAAAGTCATATATATGTATATCTATATGTATATGTATATCTATATGTATATATATATATATATATATGTGTGTGTGTGTGTGTGTGTGTGTGTGTGTGTATGTATATGTATATGTATATACATATACATAGACATATACATATACATATACATATACATATACATATACATATACATATACATATACATATACATATACATATACATATACATATACATATATATATATATATATATAGTGCACCCATGCAGGGGTGCACCACGTGGGGTGATCAAGGATTATAAAACCCCCCTCCCCCTCACAAGACTTCACCACTTTCTTCAACATCACATTTGAGTCTCATATCATTGTGCAAGAGGTGCGTTCAAGTTTTGTCATGGTGCCCCATGCCCACTATGTACGGTGCCATATGCCCTTTGAAACCTGGCACCACACACCCTTGGAAATATAGTGCCATGCACCCATGATAATATCACACCATGCACCCTTTGAAACCCAACATTGTGCACCCTCAGAAATATGGCATCGTGCGCTCATGATAATATCATGTCGCACACACTTGGTGACAACATCGCGTGCACCCATGATAATATGGTGCTACATGCCACCATGCATGCTCTGTGCCTGCTACATGCACTCCATTTCCCCCTTTCCCACTTCATACACACAAGCTTCCACATGCATCATGCCATGGCCCATTGTGCTGCTGCATGTAGTGCATGCCCCTACACATGCCCACCTCTGCTACCATGTGTCATGCAAACCCTAACTACGTGCACACTCTCTTACATTGCACACCCACGCGTGCCCAACTTGGCCTCCCCATTCATTTTAATAAACAAAAATAAACCCTAAAAAAAAATTAAAATATAATATAATAATAATAAATAAATAAAAAGGAAACTTAGTTTCATTTTTTATTTTTCATTAACAATTAATTAGAGAAGAAATTTAATGCTTTTGCATTTTATTTTATTTTATAAGTTGTCATTTTCTCTAACTAATAAAAAAATTTTCCTTGTGTCTTGCAGATATTATGGCATCCACTTCTGGAGAGAAAATGGCACCTAAGCCAATGGTATTCAAATTTCAAGGTGTACCATCAAAGTCAAGATTTCATGATAATCATGTAGAAATTAGAGATATAGACTTGGGACACACATATTTGGGAGAATTCCTCAAAATTTTCAACAAACCTACCAAGAGATCTACACTCATATTTTCCTTGATTCATTTTGGTTTGGTTAGTGCAGCTTTGCATCCCGTATTAGTGTAGTCAATGAAATTGATTATGACATTGACACAACACTTTATTTTTGAAGAAAGAGGTTAAGAGTGTAACTGGAGAAGTGGTCCTATGACCCAATAATATTGAAAGGGTCTTCCATCTCCCAAAGGTAGAGAAATTCATTAGAATTTCCTATGAAGTAGCAAAGAGATGGTATAGGGAGCACCAGAAAGAGGTGACCAAAATTATCCAATCATCTTATCTCATCAAGATGCCCCCTTGGGGTAGGATCACAAGAAAGGTGGACATGACTAGGGGATACATGAAGGATGACATTGGATATTCTATCATCATTTTAAGAAAAGTCACGGGTTTACCAGTAGCTGGCCACCTCAGTACCTTCATGGTTAATTTCATTGAGACAATCAAGATAGCAAGGATGCCTATAGAATGGGCTACCACACTAAGTAAGAACTTGTGTGAGCAGTTGGGTGCAGTTAACAAGAAGGAGTTCTATATGACTTCTTACATGGTTTATCTTCTTGTAGAAAGGGTGACAAACTACCTTGGTTTGTACAAGAGAGGTAGTGTATAGAATCCTAATGCCTGGCCCTATATTGTCTACCCTTAACTGGTGAGGAAGAAGCTCTCAATGCAGAGCAAGGAGTATAGAATCATTAATGATGCATTCATCTTCATGGTCATCTGATTCATTGAAGGTGATTATGCAAAGAGATTATTCGAATAGGAAAAAGCACAAATAATAGCTCTCGGTGCTTACTTTATCCAATTTAGGACATTCACATATTTTTGGGTAGCTGGTGCCACTATCAACCCCAAGAATCTCCCTAGATATTCGAGTGACAAATTGGTGTTATTGGAGATTTCTCAATAGATTGAATCTACATATTAAAGGGTGAAGAGACAAAGGAGACCCTATTGGGCATGGCCCCTAGTCATTGGACCATATCAGGTCAAATGAAAGCAAGATATTTTGTCTTTCAAGTGGGAATGGGAGAATTATCCCCTCGAGGAGTACAACTCCCATAGGCTCCATTTTGATAATATCAAGAGAGTGGAGAGTTTGGCTAGCAAGAAGTTCCATCACGAAGATGCCATAGAAGATCATTGGATGAATGCTACAATCAACTACAATGTTTGCATAAGAGACTATTGTAGGATGACTTTGTATCTAGTGGAGAAGGCTCTCGAGTTGGACATCCCAAAGGAAATAATACAATAGGATTCATAGGAGCTATTACACCCCATGTTCAACTTAGACAAAATAGGAGAGAGACTCATCATGAACGCTAAGGTTGACAAGGAAGAGGGCAATGATATTAATCATCAAGCAAGGCATGTAGTTAGAATAATGAAGGATTGGATCAAGAAGCATTTTCAAATTGATCCAACACCTGACATGGTTATCTTCCATGCTCAAGCCCTCCCTGAGAAAGGTAGAGGGAGGAAAGTCACAACTCCTACCTTTGTAGCATAGTCTCCCATTAGGCCAGAGACAATATACCAACTTGATCACCTGGTTGGATACTATCATCCTCCTGAGAGGAAGGGAAAGAACAAGAGGAAGAGGACCTCCCCTCAGAGGATTCAAATAGAGAAAAGTGAAGTCCAAGTACCTCCTTGGCAATCGGAAGAGAGCGTACAAGGGTCTAAAGATACTGGAGCTACTCAAGTCTAGGATGACCCTCAATTTCCTTCTTTTGTGCCTAGCCAATTAGAAGAGGGAGAGAGTCACCAAGTTCTTATTCCACCTTCACAAGAAGAGCCAACACCCACTTCTACATCCACAAAAAAAAAGAGGATTAAAATATGAATGAAGAAAAGGAAAAGGGTGACTAGGAGAATGGTACCTTATCCATTTGTTCCTAAAACCATTTCAAAAGGGGAAGAGGAGGAAGAAGAGGAGACAAATGAAGAAGAGTAGCTACCCTTGTAAAAGAGAACCTGGCTAGCTAGAGCCACTGAGCAAGAAAGGAGAAGAAGTATCATAGGTACATCACCATCCAGCCTAGCGAAACCCCTAAAAGTCTCTTCTTCAGAAGATGAAGTACAATAGTGGGTGGATGAACAAGCTAAAGAGGGTGATGACATTTTCAAAATGTTAGATTTTGATTTTATAACTATTGGTATAGAACTAGTTGGGGATAAGATCGAGGATTACCCCTATAGGTGGACCTCAACAAGAAGACTAGACATAGATGTTGTTAGATTCACAGGGTCCTAATCTTACTCCCCCATCTCCACCACAAGTCACGATGGTAGATAAGGGCTTGATTACTCCTCTACCCCAAAGTTCAGAAGAGGAACAAATTTAGGAGGAGCCATCACAAGGAGAGGAACCAAAAAAAAGGGCCATTGACAAAGTGTCAAAGGAGGGGAAAATGGTGGAATATTCTCAACCAACTTCCCAAGACACTAAGGAGCAAGATACAGGGTCTACTCAAATAGAGGTCATAGAGGAAGAACCCTCAGAGAGGGAAACAACTCTGAGGAGGAGTGATAAGGGGAAGGAGGTAGTAGAACACACCCCTTCATCCTTAACAAGAAGGTCTTCAGATGAGCACATCCCAAGGTGGCTCCAAAAGGAAGTAATAAGGAGTACCAAACCTAAATTTTGTGCTTAGGAGGAAGATATTTTTGAGATTGTGGAGATTTTGAATAAAACTAAGTCTCCAACACATGAGGTAATAACATTGGCATTTGTCACTAGTGCATGGAACTAGGAGTTGTTTGCACAAGTGGTCATTGCTCTTGAAGACACAGATGTAGAAAGCCTTCGTCCCAAGGATTATTAGCTCAAAGAGACCATGCTTGGGAGAACTACACAAGATACAACCTGATTAATGTTGACTATGGGGATAAAAGAAGTCTTAAAGAACATGGGACAAGATGAGGTCAACCTCCAAACACTTCAAAGGCAGATTGAGATCCTAAATAGATATTTGGCCAAGGTGGTTGGTCCTCTTATTCCTAAGCACCTCAAGGACACATTGAATATTACTCTTGGAGAAGGGGCAGTGGTGCATATGGATCCATTTTTGAAAGTTTTTCAGCAATGGTAGGAAAGTTTTGAGGAGAAAGGTATTTTAATCATTACAAGAAATTTGAAGTTACTACATGCTATGTAGGAGAATGTGAATAAAATTGTAGTGATTTTGAAGTAGGACTTTAGTATTATGGATGAAGTAAGGGCCTAGAGTAAGAGTTTACAAACTCTACAAATCATAAAGGGGCAAATGTACCAAATTTTGATTGATGTATATATAGGAGAAGAGTTAGATATGATTGATGATTAGATAGAGAAAATAGTGGATAGCAATAAAGTAATGGAAACATTACATGAGGAGATTCATCGGCTCAAGGACCAAGCCCAAGAGCAAATTTTGGAAGTACACAGACACTATAGGGATGCATGCTTGGATATTTTTGAAGATGAGGAACAAGAAAAGTTTTTACTTATAGAGATAGTGGTAGAGAATTTTAGGAACATTTTTGTGGAAGTTGTTGATCATGAGGATATCCAACAAGCCTTTAGAACCCAAGAAGCATTGTTAGAATTAGATACCAAACTCAGAGATTTTTCTGACATCAGAATTGAAGTAGACAATTACAAAAAAAAGTTCAAGGACAAATATGAAGATTTTGATTTACTAGTTTCAGCCAAAATTACTAAGATTATAAAGAAATTCAAGGGCAAACATCAAACATAGCTTTGGGATGAAGAAGAACAAAACCTAGATGCTAGAATTTCAATTTTGAAAGTTAGTAAAATTTTGAGATTTTGGACCATTTTGAGGTGCATGGTTCCATAGATCCATAGGTACACAAGTTTATAGGTATGCAACTCTGTAGGTGTGCATTTTTGGAAAAGTTTCACCAACAGTCAATTGTCAATTCCAAAAGTAGAGCTCTCCATGCATCAAAAATGCATTCTAATGGTAGTTTAACTCCTATAAATGCCCTATGAAGGATCAGCTTCCATTTTTGGCACTTTTGGACACTTCCACTTTAACTCAAAGCTTTCTCATTCTTTCTTCTCTCATAATTTATTTATTTTTGACATGTAAAGGCTCATGCATCCAATCAATGAATATAAAATGGATGGAGTCCTACAAAGAACCAGTTAGGTAGTTAGTTTGTTTATAATTAATTTGTTTTATTGTTTAAAAAAAAAATTATTGCATGAAAATATCTCTCACTCTCAACACAAATTGAGGAGACAATTTCTTATAAATACCCTATTGTAATTATATGCAAGAAAATCAGCCAATTTGGAACAAGAGTAAACAAGCAAATGTTAGCCAATATGCATATATCAAGATTTTCAAATACAATGAAGACTAATTAACACTTGCTTGAGTTTTTCAACTCAAAACAACCAATAGAACAAGTCCTCAAGCAACCTCAAATAGCTCAACAAAGGCATTCATGAGAAGCCTTTTTGGTGTGTTTGAATTGGAGGGATATTGGTGTGCTCTTCCAAAACACAACTATGGTGAATCTCTTGATAGAAAAATGCAAGTATGATAATGATCATATGCTAAAGGAATGAAGAACAACTCAAACAATGGCTATGGAAGCAGCCATGCTTGAGAGGATTCAAGGATATGGAGGTGGAAATGCAAGAAAGAAACTAATCTAATATGCAAGCGAAATGAGAATGAAAATGTAAGGAACAAGCTAATCTAACAATGCAAATGCAATGAAAACTATCAACTACCAAAGGTTAGTATGCAACATGAAAAATCACTAACAAGCTCAAATGACAAACTAGCATGATAACAATCCATGTGAAGTAGATGAAAATGCTTGAGATAAGGGCTCTATTTATAGGTTTGAGAGAGGCCCTGGTGAGGTGCAATCTATGTGGCATTCACATAAGTGCCACAAGGGAGACATGTAAGCAAGTTATGCAAGTGGTCAACATTCAAAGTTTTCTCACACATGTGTGAGAAAACTTGAAAAAAGGAGTGGGGGACAAAGGTGTAAGAGGTGTGGAAGGCATGAGAGGTGTGGAAAGTGTGAGGGTTCCTCACACATGTGTGAGCACACACTTATGAATAAAAAGGGGGTTTAACAAGGTGATTAGGAAAAGTAAGTGGGATTAAGTGGTGGGTAGGCTTAGAAGGGTGAAAGTGATGGTTGTAGACTAGGTTTTAGGCTAGGTTTAAGATTAAATTAAATAAGATTTAATTTAATCATAGGTTTAGAGAATTTAATGGGGATGGAGGAAATTAAATAAATAGAATTTATTTTAAAAAGGGGATTTATGGATAATCATGCATTAAAAAATTTTAATACATTAAGGATGGAAGTATTTAAATTAAGATTGAATACATTAGGAAAGTGAACCTATTTAATTAAATAAGTAGAAGAATATGACAAATATAATCAATTAGTAAATAATTAACTATAATGTCAAAAGAAATATTAAATGAATTAATATAATTTTTACGACAATTTTAAGTGTCTACATTTTTTCCCTCTTTGATGTGATGTCGAAATGACATTATATCAAAGAAAAGAAAATATAGGTTGCCCCAAAAAGGACAGGAGTCCTAGAATCTCTATCATAGAAATGACAAGGGAGGAGAGTGCCCCCTTGAGGAAATGGGGTGAAAAAGGAATATATTTTTCCCCTTTTTCTTGAAAATAGACAAGGGAAGGAAAAGGGAAAGAGAAAAGGCTTAAAAGATGACCTTGCATGACTTGTTGGTAAGACAAAAATTAAGCAAGGTGAATTGGATAATGATTAATCTAAATGCAACTAAATACATGAATGCATGGGATTTATTTGTGTTCATATGGGAGAGCACACCCTAGTTTGATATTGCAAGAGGATTTATTCACCAAATCCTATAAAAACATAGATGACAATAGTCCTTTGCATGGACTAGACTCTCAACAAAATAGAGACTTTAGGAACATAGATGTAGGCTTCAAAGTCATGATGGAAAATATAACATATATGCATTGGAGAGGTTAGGGCATACTCAAATTATTATTAGGGATCTTGGTGGAAAGTGTGCTAACCTATTTCCCCCAGTGAGAAATGCATAACCATAACTCAAAAACCAACAAAGATGTGCTAAAGAATCATGAAAATAGATCATATCACAAAATGAAATGTGTAATCATGTTAAGTCATTCAAATGATACCAAGATATTAAAGATTGAGGCACACTTGAGCAAACTATCATTGATACACAAACATAAATTCAACAAAAAGACTTTATGACCAAGTAGTCATTCAATCCACAATTCTTGCCATTAAATTGATTTTGATAGTGAAATTTGTTAAGCCTATGTAGGAAGGATTCATCCTGTAAGGAAAAAATTGATCATTTGATTGAATTGTATTGAAATATTTGTGATTTTGCTGGCAATGATAATGAAAAGAATGATGTTCTCAAATCATTTAGTCTCAGTGTAAATTTGTGTAAGTTTTTTGCAATCGCTATTTTGATAAGCTCAGTTTGATGGGGTGAAGCTCGTTGTCATGAAATAAATAGAAGAATGTCGATAAGATATGATAATATGATGGATTACTTAAATTGAAATGGAAATGGAATGATGTTGATGAGAAGAAAAATGAGACATCAATAAGATGTAAATTGATTTGTAGGAAATTATTGGAAGAAGGGAATTGGATTAGAGTAGAGGATAAATGAATTGATTTAATGGATTGGAAGACTTGGATTGAACTTCATATGAAAGGAGGCATGATATAATAGATGGAGACCAATGACATTGGAGAACCAAGGAATGGAAAATGGGTGAGAAGGTTGGGGATATCTAAATGGAGGGATAATATGGGGGACCAAAGGATTTGGTATAGGAAAATGGAGAGCCCAAGACCATGTTTCAAAGGAGTGACCAACAAGGCCCCATTATAAGGATATGAAAATGGAAGGAACCATGGTGGGAAATAATGGAGGAAAAATGGTGTTAAGGGTATTGTATGGATGATAGGAAGGCATGTGTTTGTCCAAAGCATGTCTGAACATTTTGTTGTTATGCCTCTAATAGTGATCATGAGCATGGGTATGAAAGTGGAATGAAGAAGGAATATAGGGGGGAGGGTATGGAAAAGGGATAATGATATGGATGAAATGTAGGATATGAAGTGGATGGGATGGATGGGATAACCAAGATCAAGGAAATATGAAAGAAGGATGGAAGTATGTAGGAGTATGAATGGAAAATGGATGAAATGAACATGACAAGGACTATGGGAGGCAAGGTATGGATAGAATGTCAAGATCAAAGATGTGAAAGGAGTATGTGAGTATATAGGATAATGTGTGGATAATGTGCAAGGGATATGTCAAGTGAGCATATGGATGGATGGAAAGAAAGTGAAAGTCAAGATCAAAGATGGAAAAGGATGATGAATGGTAGATGGAAGTATGGAAGATATGGATGGAAGTTTGGTATGGCTGGAGCTTGCCTCTAGTGTAGAGTGCAAGTGGAAGAGGATAAGTAAATGGATGAATAAGTGGAATTGGAAGACCTTGGAAACATGACAAGAAAATGAAGGGAGGACTCAAGAATCTACTTACATGGATGGGATTCCTTGATATCTTTTTCTTTTTTTCTTTGTTATTTTCAAGGAATTTTTACTATTTTCTCATAGATGTTGGTAGGATAGGGAATTAAGTACAATGACTTATGAAAAAGTTTGGATTAAGGGGGTGGAGTGTTTGGAAGGAAGACATGGTTGATGGATGCTAGGTTGGAAGACTTTTGGATGGGTGGATGAAGGAGGTGGAAATATCTTCATTGACACACATCTTGAAGGGTGATGGAAAGGTGGAAATTTTGGAGGATATGTAGGAGAGAGTTTGAATTTTGGGATATAGGGACCCAAAATGGATGTAGGATGGTGGATTTTGGGGCATAAGGACCCAAAATAGAGATGGAAGATGGAAGTTTGGATGATTGATGAATGAGGGAAGCCTTTGGATTAGCAAAGTTGGATGTCATTTTGAATCTTTCTTTGAGATTCATTGCTACATTAAGTAGCATTGGAATCCACATAATTTTTGCATTTTTCATTTTTAGCCTTTGTGGCCTTTTGGTTTTGCTTTGGATCATATTTTTATTTTCTTGAACATGTATTTTAGAGGGGACATATTGATCCTTGGATTTTTATGAGTTTTTAGCTTGATTTACTTTATCTTTGGCATCCAATTTGCTTCCATTGGCCATGGTATGGGTACATGAAGATAAATGGGGTGGAGAGCATATGGATGGTGAACATTGGAAGAAAGTCAAGGATGTGTGCCTTTATTGATCTTTAATAGGTATATGAGGGGATGAAGTTAAAGAGTTGGATATGGTAGATGGATGTATGTAAGGACCCAAAATGGATGGAAGGTTTGGATTTGGAACATAAGGACCCAAAATGGATGGTAATGAGGAAGGAATGGGAATATAAGGGCCCAAAATGGACTTGGAATATGGATGATGGGAACATTTAGGTTTGGAAGGAGGAATTTTGGATTTGGAAGGAGTGGAAGGAGTGGAAGGTGTACCAACATCTTGAGACATTATTTCTTAAATGGGATACTTATCATTTTCAATACAAGAATGTGAGTGCATGTATATGGGGTTCATGAGCTGATTGGATAGGTGTGATAGGATTATGTGGAGGATTAGGATCACAAGGGGGATTATGAGGGATAATAGGATCTTGAGATGGGGTGGGATCATGAAAGGAAAATGCAAGTGTACTTTGATCTTAACTTAAAAGAGGATCATGTAGTGGAATGAGTGGATCATGAGACGGAATAGAATCATATAATGAAGTGGATGGAATGGAACCATGAGATGGAGTGATTTGATCATGACATGGAGGAGTATTAGTGGATGAAGTGGAGGATCTATGGGGGCTAACTCTTGGATGGAATGGAATTAGTAATGTGCATGGTACATGGAATGTCTTGATCTTGATTAGGAAGGGGAGCATGAGATGGACTAAGAGGGATAAATGGATCTTGAGGGATAGTGGGATAATGGGATGGAGAAATGCTCAGATCTAGAGGAGAAGAGGAATCTATAATGACATACTTTGGAACAAGTTCTTGAGATGGAATTGGATGTATAACTTTGGGTGATTGGATTGCTTCATTTTTATTTTGGAACTTAGACAAGGTTTCTAGTGAGAAAAAACTATTATGAGGTGGGGATGATATTTTTGAAGGATTAGAATTGTGTGAAGGTGGAGGTATGGGTAGGGGATCGGGATGATGGTTTTTGACATTAAGCTCAAAGTATGGGGAATTACATGGAGGATTTAAGTTGGACGGGACATGAGGATTATGGTCTTCAAAACATGGGGGAAGAGGACATATGTCATGGAAGGTGGAATTTTTCTTTTGATTTGCTAGGCTTAAGATGGAATTCTTTAGTTCCTCAATTTCTTTAGCAATAACATTTTTATTTGAGGAATTGTGTGGGCTATGAACAAAATTGTATGTAGGTGAAGGATAATGAGGTGGATTTCCCTTGTCAAAGGTAGAAGAATAATGAACATGATATGGATTAGAATTGGATATGAAGTTTTGAGGATGGATTTGATATGTAGGTTGAAAGGGAGGTATAACTCCATATTTCCTTTGAAGATCATCAACCATTTGATTAAGCCAATTCTTATCCATAAATGTTAGATGAATAGTGACAAAAGGTTTGATGATGGATGGAATATGAACTTAGAAATTTTGGACTTTGTGTTGACTTGATTTGAATTGGATTTGACTCAATATTGATTGGATTTGATTTGATTTGATTTGATATTGGATGAAGGTTTGATATAACTTTGATGTAAATAAAAACCTTATGATATTGCAAACAAGTGAATGTGGGGTTTGAATCAAAGTCCAATGTTTATAGCAGTGCTCCTATGTCCAAAGTAGAAGATTTGATGAAAAGTTGAATTAGAAGGAGACTTGAATGAATGAAATTAGAAATATTGATTATGGATGAAGAGGTAAATGGATTGAATTAAGAATTGATTAGAAATGAATAAATTTGATAAGGAATTGGATTAGAAAGATGATGATTTAAAGGATTGAATTAAGGATGAATTATGAGATTGGCTGAGGAAATTGGATCTTGATTTGGATGATGAATCATTACTAGGACGAAGATTAGGAATTAGTTTGAATGATTAGGAAAATGAAAAAATGATTTGGAAAAATAGAGATGATTAAGACAAGAGATGCATGAGGGTGATGAATTTGATGGAAAAAATAAGTGGTGTGGAATTGATGTGGACAACTTGACTAAGAGGACTTAAACCAAGACTTGTTCTTGTTTTTTTTGAGATTTTTTTATTATTTTTAAAATTTTTGAACTTTATGATTTTCTTGAATTTTTTGAAACATAACATACAAAGCATACAACAAAATATATACAAAAAAAAGTTTAGATGATGTGTGTCCCCTTCAAATGGGGAGGTTTTTTAACATTCTAGCATGTAGAACACACCAACAATCCTATAAAGTTTTGACTAGGATATACAAGCTTAGCTAGGGGTGTTCTTGATATATGTAAGGTAAGTGAGGCCTAAATCTATAGATGAAAGAAAATAATGCCACATAGTCGAGAGGAGATGGTAACCTATATCTCCACCTTCACTTCCCAAAGGTATAAAATTCTTTGGGGCTTAGCCAAGAGTGACAAGATTTTACTTCCAAGAGAGGTGTCTTTCAATTCACCTCCCAATTTTTATACTCTACCAGAATGCTAGAGTTGAGGTCATCCCAAGGGGTGATGAAATTATCAAGTAGGCCTCCTAAAAAAAAAAAAATACCACTTATTTCTTGTGCAATTAAGATCACCCAAAGGAATAAGAGGAGAGAATACATACGTGGCCTCGGGGTTAAAAGATACATATTCTTTCCAAATGAAGCTTTAAGTTTTTTAATCTACTCTTGAAGATACTCATATTTAAACATGTAATTTTTTGTCCAACTTGACAACATCGTCAACATAATAAAAATTGAGAGCTTGCCAATATAAGAAAATAGAGTGTTGTCACATAAGAAATTTGATAAGGAAAGAATCAATTTCTTTGTGCACTCAAGATTGAGTGTGTGTTCATTTTAAGCACCAAATTCAAATTTCCATTGCAATCTTCTTTGATCCTTAAGCATTCTAGATTTGATGAGATTCATTTTAAATCCAAATTGAAATGTGTATCATAGCATTATTCTTTAACCTTTATGCATTCAAGAATGTATTTGACTAGCATGCATTCCAAAGAAAGATGTGTTCTTTTTAGGGCACTCAAGAGTGTATTTTAACATTCATTCCAAAGAAAACATGTCAGTTTCAACCATGGCATTCAAGATTAAGTTTAGAGCATTCATTCTAATCATAAAGTGTAAGTTCCTTTAAGACATTAAAGATTGAATTATGGATTGTTTTAGCTTCAAGGAATTCAAGAGTGTGTTTGATTTATCCAATTAAGTGCAACATGCATTCAAATACAAGTGATTAAGCATTCAAATTCATTTCCAAGAGCAATAAAATATTAAGAAAAACCTGCAACAAAACATGATTGGTTATTTCTAGAATGCTCCAATCTACAAAAGTTGCAATAAACAACTTGATTAGCCTCACAAAAAATCCTCAAAATGAAGGCTTCACTATGGGAAAATTTATTTTGACTTTTTTTGTTATTTTTTCTATATGTAAATAACCTTAGAATGACCCCAATCATACGGAATCACCAATAGTCAATTTATTTAAAGAGGAGATGTATGGAGAATCATGCATTAAATAAATTTAATACATTAGAGATAGAAGTATTTAAAATAAATTTAAATACATTAGGAAAGTGAAACTATTTAATTAAATAAGTAGAAGAATATGACAAATATAATTAATTAGTAAATAATTAACTAAATGCAAGAAACAAGCTAATCTAACAAAGAAAATGCAATGAAAACTATCAACTACCAAAGGTTAGTATGCAACATAAAAAATCACTAACAAGCTCAAATGACAAGTTAACATGATAACAATGCATGTAAGGGAGATAAAAATGCTTAAGACAAGGGCTCTATTTATAGGCTTGAGAGAGGTCCTGGTGAGGTGGAATCTATGTGGCATCTGCATAGGTGCCACAAGGGAGACATGTAATCAAGTTATGCAAGTGGTCAACATTCAAAGTTTGCTCACACATGTATGAGAAAACTTGAACAAAGGAGTGGGGGACAAAGGTGTAAGAGGTGTGGAAGGCATGAGAGGTGTGAAAAGTGTGAAGGTTTCTCACACGTGTGAGCACACACTTAGGAATAAAAAGGGAGTTTAGCAAGTTGATTAGGAAGAGTAAGTGGGATTAAGTGTTGGGTAGGCTTAAAAGGGTGAAAGTGATGGTTGTAGACTAGATTTTGGGCTAAGTTTAACATTAAATTAAATAGGATTTAATTTAATCGTAGCTTTAGAGAATTTAATAGGGGTGGAGGAAATTAAATAAATAAAATTTATTTAAAAATTAGATTTATGGAGAATCATGCATTAAATTTAATACATTAAGGATAGAAGTATTTAAATTGGATTTAAATATATTAAGAAAGTGAACCTATTTAATTAAATAAGTAGAAGAATATGACAAATATAATTAATTAGTAAATAATTAACTAAATACAAGAAACAAGATAATCTAACAATGCAAATGCAATGAAAACAATCAACTACCAAAGGTTAGTATGCAATATGGAAAATCACTAAAAAGCTCAAATGACAAACTAGAATGATAATAATGCATGTGAGGGAGATGAAAATGCTTGAGAAAAGGGCTATATTTATAGGCTTGAGAGAGTCCTTGGTTAGGTAGAATCTATGTGGCATTCACATAGGTGCCACAAGGGAGACATGTAAGCAAGTTATGCAAGTTATCAACATTCAAATTTTTCTCACACATGTGTGAGCAAACTTGAAGGAAAGAGTGGGAGACAAAGGTGTAAGAGGTGTGGAAGGCATGAGAGATTTCGAAAGTGTGAGGGTCCCTCACATATGTGTGACCACACACTTAGCAATAAAAAGGGAGTTTAGCAAGGTGATTAGAAAAAGTAAGTTGGATTAAGTGATGGGTAGGCTTAGAAGGGTGAAAGTGATAGTTGTAGATTAGGTTTTAGGCTAGGTTTAAGATTAAATTAAATCGTATTTAATTTAATCATAGGTTTAGAGAATTTAATCAGGATGGAGAAAATTAAATAAATAAAATTAATTTAAAAAGGGGATTTATGGAGAATCATGCATTAAAAAAATTTAACATGTTAGAGATGGAAGTATATAAATTAAATTTAAATACATTAGGAAAGTGAACATATTAAATAAGTAGAAGAATATAAAAAATATAATTAATTAGTAAATAATTAACTAAATGCAAGAAAAAACCTAATCTAACAATAAAAATGAAATAAAAATTATTAACTACCAAAGGTTAGTATGCAACATGAAAAATCACTAACAAGCTCAAATGACAAACTAGTATGATAACAACACATGTGAGGGAGATGAAAATGCTTGAAATAGGGGCTCTATTTATAGGCTTGAGAGAGGACCTACTGAGGTAGAATCTATGTGGCACCCACATAGGTGCCTCAAGGGAGATATGTAAGCAAGTTATGCAAGTGGTCGAAGGAAGGAGTGGGGGACAAAAGTGTAAGAGTTGTGGAATGCATGAGAGGTGTGGAAATTGTGAGGGTCACTTCCCACATGTGTGAGCAACACTTAGGAATAAAAAGGGGGTTTAGCAAGGTGATTAGGAAAAGTAAGTGAGATTAAGTGGTGGGTATGCTTAAAAGGGTGAAAGTGATGGTTGTAGACTAGTTTTTAAGCTAGGTTTAAGATTAAATTTAATAGAATTTAATTTAATCATAGGTTTAGAGAATTTAATGGGGATGAAGGAAATTAAATAAATAGAATTTATTTAAAAAGAGGATTTATGGAGAATCATGCATTAAATAAATTTAAGACATTAGGGATGGAAGTATTTAAATTAAATTTAAATACATTAGGAAAGTGAACCAATTTAATTAAATAAGTAGAAGAATATGAAAAATATAATTAATTAGTAAATAATTAACTAAATGCAAGAAAAAAGTTAGTATAAGAATGCAAATGCAATGAAAACTATCAACCACCAAGGTTATCAATATTCAAAGTTTGCTCACACATGTTTGAGCAAACTTAAAGGAAGGAGTGGGAGACAAAGGTGTAAGAGGTGTGGAAAGCATGACAGGTGTGGAAAGTGTGAGGGTCCCTCACACATGTGTGAGCACACACTTAGCAATAAAAAGAGGGTTTAACAAGGTGATTAGGAAAAGTAAGTGGGATTAAGTGGTGGGTAGGCTTAAAAGGGTGAAAGTGATGGTTGTAGACTAGGTTTTAGGCTAGGTTTAAGATTAAATTAAATAAAATTTAATTTAATCATAGGTTTAGAGAATTTAATGGGGATGGAGGAAATTAAATAAATAGAATTTATTTTAAAAGGGGATTTATTAAGAATCATGCATTAAATAAATTTAATACATTAGGGATGGAAGTATTTAAATTAAATTTAAATACATTAAGAAAGTGAACATATTTAATTAAATAAGTAGAAGAATATGGAAAATATAATTAATTAACTAATAATTAACTAAATGCAAGAAAAAAGCTAATCTAACAATGAAAATGCAATGAAAACTATCAAATACCAAAGTTTAGAATGCAATATGAAAAATTACTAACAAGCTCAAATGACAAACTAGCATGATAGCAATTAATGTGAGGGAGATGAAAATGCTTGAGACAATGACTCTATTTATAGGCTTGAGAGAGACCCTGGTGAGATGGAATCTATGTGGCATCCACATAGATGCCACAAGGGAGACATGTAAGCAAGTTATGCAAGTGGTCAAAATTCAAAGTTTGCTCAAACATGTTTGAGTAAACTTGAAGGAAGGAGTAGGGGAGGAAGGTGTAAGAGGTGTGGAAGGCATGAGAGGTGTGAAAAGTGTGAGGTTTCTTCACATGTGTGAGCACACTTAAGAATAAAAAGGGGATTTACCAAGGTGATTGGGAAAAGTAAGTGAGATTAAGTGGTGGGTAGGCTTAGAAGGGTGAAAGTGATCATTGTGGACTAGGTTTTAGGCTAGGTTTAAGAATTAATTTAATCATCGGTTTAGAGAGTTTAGTGGGGATGGAGGAAATTAAATAAACATAATTTATTTAAAAAGAGGATTTATGGAGAATCATGCATTAAATAAATTTAATACAGTAGGGATGGAAGTATTTAAATTAAATTTAAATACAGTAGAAAAGTGAACCTATTTAATTAAATAACTAAAAAAATATGAAAAATATAATTAATTAGTAAATAATTAACTAAATGCAAGAAACAAACTAATCTAACAATGCAAATGAAATGAAAACTATCAAATACCAAAGGTTAGTATACAATATGAAAAATAACTAACAAGCTTAAATGACAAATTAGTATGATAACAATGAATGTGAGGAAGATGAAAATGCTTGTGATAGGGACTCTATTTATAGGCTTGAGAGAGACCTTGGTGAGGTGGAATCAATGCGGCATCCACATGGGTTCCACAAGGGAGACATGTAAGCAAGTAATGCAAGTGGTCAACATTCAAAGTTTGCTCACACATGTGTGAGCAAATTTAAAGAAAGGAGTGGGGGATAAAGGTGTAAGAGGTTTGGAAGGAATGAGAGGTGTGGAAAGTGAGGGTCCCTTCACACATGTGTAAGCACACACTTAGGAATAAAAAAGGGGTTTAGCAAGGTGATTAAGAAAAGTAAGTGAGATTAAGTGGTGGGTATGCTTAAAAGGGTGAAAGTGATGGTTGTAGACTAGGTTTTAGGCTAGGTTTAAGATTAAATAAAATAGAATTTAATTTAATCATAGGTTTGCAAAATTTAATTGGCATGGAAAAAATTAAATAAATAGAATTTATTTGAAAAGGGGATTTATGAAAAATAATGTATTAAATAAATTTAATACATTGGGGATGGAAGTATTTAAATTAAAATTAAATACATTAAGAAAGTGAACCTATTTAATTAAATAAGTAGAAGAATATGAAAAATATAATTAATAAGTAAATAATTAACTAAATGCAAGAAACAAGTTAATCTAGCAATGTAAATGCAATGAAAACTATCAACTACCAATGGTTAGTATGCAACATGATAAATTAATAACAAGCTCAAATGACAAACTAGCATGATAACAATGCATGTGAGGGAGATGAAAATGCTTGAGACAGATGCTCTATTTATAGGCTTGAAAGAGACTCTGGTGAGGTGGAATCTATGTGGCATCCACATAGGTGCAATAAGGGAGACATGTAAGCAAGTTATGTAAGTGGTCAACATTCAAAGTTTTCTTACACATGAAGGAAGGAGTGGTAGACAAAGGTGTAAGTGGTGTGGAAGAGGTGTCGAAAGTGTGAGGGTCCCTCACACATGTGTGAGCACACATTTAGGAATAAAAATGTGGTTTAGCAAGGTGATTAGGAAAAGTAAGTGAGATTAAGTGGTGGGTAGGCTTAGAAGGGTCAAAGTGATGATTGTACAATAGGTTTTAAGATTAAATTTAATCATAGGTTTAGAAAACTTAACGAGGATGGAGGAAATTTAATAAATAAAATATATTTAAAAAAGAGATTTATGGAGAATTGTGCATTAAATAAATTTAATACATTAGGGATGGAAGTATTCAAATTAAATTTAAATACATTAAGAAAGTGAACCTATTTAATTAAATAAGTAGAAGAATATAACAAATATAATTAATTATTAAACAATTAAGTAAATGCAAGAAACAAGTTAATCTAACAATGCAAATACAATGACAACTATCAACTACCAAAAGTTAGTATGCAACATGAAAAATCCCTAACAAGCTCAAATGATAAAGTAGCATGATAACAATGCATGTGAGGGAGATGAAAATGCTTGAGAAAGGGGCTATATTTATAGGTTTGAGAGAGGCCTTAGTGAGGTGAACTCTATGTGGCATCTACATAGGTGCCACAAGGGAGACATGTAAGCAAGTTATGCAAGTGTTCAACATTCAAAGTTTGCTCACACATGTGTGAGCAAAGTTGAAAGAAGGAGTAGGGGGCAAAAAAGTAATAGGTGTGGAAGGCATGAGAGGTGTGGAAAGTGTGAGGGTCTCTCACACATGTGTGAGCACACACTTAGGAATAAAAAGGAGGTTTAGCAAGCTAATTATTAAAAGTAAATGGGATTAAGTGGTGGGTAGGCATAGAAGGGTGAAAGTGATGGTTGTAGACTAGGTTTTAGGCTAAGTTTAAGATTAAATTAAATAGGATTTAATTTAATCGTAGGTTTAAAGAATTTTATGGGGATAGAAGAAATTAAATAAATAGAATTTATTTTAAAAGGATATTTATGGAGAATCATGCATTAAATAAATTTAATACATTAGGGATGGAAGTATTTAAATTAAATTTAAATACATTAAGAAAGTAAACCTATTTAATTAAATAAGTAGAAAAATATGAAAAATATAATTAATTAGTAAATAATTAACTAAATACAAGAAACAAGCTAATCTAACAATGCAAATGCAATGAAAACTATCAACTACTAAAGTTTAGTATGCAAGATGACAAATCACTAACAAGTTCAAATGACAAACTAGCATGATAACAATGCATGTAAGGAAGATGAAAATGCTTGAGACAAGGGCTCTATTCATAGGCTTGAGAGAGGCCCTGGTGAGGTAGAATCTATGTAGCATGCACATAGGTGCCACAAGGGAGACATGTAAGAAAGTTATACAAGTGGTCAACATTCAAAGTTTGCTCACAAATGTGTGAGCAATCTTGAACAAAGGAGTGGGAGACAAAGGTGTAAGAGGTGTGGAAGGCATGAGAGGTGTGGAAAGTGTGAGGGTCCCTCACACGTGTGAGAACACATTTAGGAATAAAAAGGGGGTTGAGCAAGGTAATTAGGAAAAGTAAGAGTGATTAAGTAGTGGGTAGGCTTAGAAGTGTGAAAGTGATGGTTGTAGACTAGGTTTTAGGCTAAGTTTAAGATTAAATTAAATAGGATTTAATTTAATCATAGGTTTAGAGAATTTAATGGGGATGGAGGAAATTAAATAAATAGAATTTATTTTAAAAAGGGATTTATGGAGAATCATGCATTAAATAAATTTAATACATTAGGGATGGAAGTATTTAAATTAAATTTAAATGCATTAAAAAAGTGAACCTATTTAACTAAATAAGTAGAAAAATATGACAAATATAATTAATTAGTAAATAATTAACTAAATGCAAGAAACAAGCTAATCTAACAATGCAAATGCAATGAAAATTATCAACTACCAAAGGTTAGTATGCAACATGAAAAATCACTAACAAGCTCAAATGACAAATTGGCATGATAAGAATGCATGTGAAGTAAACAAAAATGCTTGAGACACAAGCTCTATTTCCAGGCTTGAGAGAGGCCCTAGTGAGGTGGAATCTATATGGCATCAACATAGGTGCCGCAAGGGACACATGTAAGCAAGTTATGCAAGTGGTCAACATTAAAAGTTTTCTCATAGATGTGTGAGCAAACTTGAAGGAAAGAGTGGAGGACAAAGGTGTAAGAGGTGGTGAAGGCATGATAAGTGTGGAAAGTGTGAGGGTCCCTTCACACATGTGTGAGCACACACTTAGGAATAAAAAAATGTGTTTAGCAAGGTGATTAGAAAAAGTAAGTGAGATTAAGTGGTGGGTATGCTTAAAAGGGTTGAAGTGATGGTTGTAGACTAGGTTTTAGGCTAGGTTTAAGACTAAATTAAATAGGATTTAATTTAATCATAGGTTTACAAAATTTAATTGGGATGGAGGAAATTAAATAAATAGAATTTATTTTAAAAAGGGATTTATGGAGAATCGTGCATTAAATAAATTTAATACATTAAGGATGGAAGTATTTAAATTAAATTTAAATACATTAGAAAAGTGAACCTATTTAATTAAATAAGTAGAAGAATATGACAAGTATAATTAATTAGTAAATAATTAACTAAATACAAGAAACAAACTAATCTAACAATGCAAATGCAATGAAAACTATCAACTACCAAATGTTAGTATGCAACATGAAAAATCACTATCATGCTCAAATGACAAAGTAGCATGATAACAACACATGTGAGAGAGATGAAAATACTTGAGACAAGGGCTATATTTATAGGCTTGAGAGAGGCCCTAGTGAGGTGGAATCTATGTGGCATCTATATAGGTGCCACAAGGGAGACATGTAAGCAAGTTATGCAAGTAGTCAACATTCAAAGTTTGCTCACATGTGTGAGCAAACTTGAAGGAAGGAGTAGGGGACAAAGGTGTAAGAGGTGTGGAAGGCATCAGAGGTGTGTAAAGTGTGAGGGTTCCTCACACATATGTGAGCACACACTTAGTAATAAAAAGGGGGTTTAGCAAGGTGATTAAAAAAAAAGTGAGATTAAGTGGTGTGTAGGCTTAAAAGGGTAAAAGTGATGATTGTACACTAGGTTTTAGGCTAGGTTTAAGATTAAATTAAATAGGATTTAATTTAATCATAAGTTTAGAGAATTTAATGGGGATGGAAGAAATTAAATAAATAGAATTTATTTAAAAAGGAGATTTATGGAGAATCATGCATTAAATAAATTTAATACATTAGGGATGAAAGTATTTAAATTAAATTTAAATACATTTGAAAAGTGAACCTATTTAATTAAATAAGTAGAAGAATATGAAAAATATAATTAATTAGTAAATAATTAACTATAATGTCAAATGAAATATTAAATTAATTAATATAGTGTTTAGGACAATTTTAAGTGTCTACAGTAATATGTAATTAGGGTCGTTGTTATTATGCAATAAAATTATGCTTTGGGTGCTCGCATTTGGAGTGTAGTAATTCTTGCCTAAATTTGTCATATTTTTGTGAATCTTATTTATAGAATTTTGATTGAGTTAGAGGTTTATTTCTTTCTTTTTGGTTGTGTGATATTTTAGTTCTGGTGTTTGCTATAGTTTGATTAATTCTTCTGATGTAACAAGCTTGAGAAGAAATCATCAAATTGTGCCTTCATAGCTTTCTGTCTCACATGAGCACACTTTCCATGGCTTTGCGATTTGATGAAGGGTGAAATATCCTAAGATTACAAATTTTTTCACCAATGATTGCATTAGTGAAATTGATGTAGTGATTCTCCTACTTTCATTGGTTACCTACCGATTTCTTTGAAAATTTAACTTGTAAAAATGTTGTTTTCTATAGCTTATATCCATTAGGATTTCAATTTCATGTTATTTTCTATGAATTTCATGTTATTTACTTTAAAGTTTTTTTTTTTTTTTAAAAAAAAATTTAAAAGGGTAAACACTTTGACCTAGAGCTATGAACCAGTAAGGCCACAAATGGGGGACCTCATCACCATTAGATTTGAACCTTCGTGGCAAAGATAACAAGTCAACAACTTAACCATCACAATATGCCACTATTGGCTAATTTTTTTTATTAACCCCCTTGTTAGAATAAGATTTCATACTAATTGCATGGTTAGATTACATTCATAAAGAACATAAAAATACAAAAATATAGTTCTTTTTTAGTTTTTTATTTGCAACAGTGTGCAGATTTTTCATTTCATCTGAAATCAAAAACAAACTAGCAAAGGCCTCCTCGTGAACATTCACATTTATCTTCAACTGAGTGGATTCTAATAGGTCATAAGATTTCCTAGAACCTTGGAGTTGATTCACAAAATTAGCTTTTCAAGAGAGGAGTTCGCAAGAGTTCCTACCATTTAGCATCATTTAAAATGAAAGCCCAACAGTAGTATATGCAATTTTACAAATATATTGTAAATAAAGAATATGACTTACCTTGATGAAGGTACACCAATCATGTGTTTTCAACCCTAACCCAAAATCACCTTTGTATGATACAAGACTACTTATATTTGTAGAAAATTCTATGAAAATTTCTTGTTTTTTAATGACTTCTTTTACTGCATCACTTTGCTACTCCATTAATAACCAATGAAGGGCACTCATATTTATGCAGTCTTCATTTTGATTTAATTCAATGAAATTTTTTAGTGTATGATTGGATTTATGAATGTCATTTCAAATTTTAAAAATTTTTTCCTTATCACACCTTCCATTCAATATTTTCCATATTGCCTCTATTACAATCTCTCCAATATGCATAGCATTAAAAAAATGCACCATTTGGAGATCCTTGTAGTATGGTAACCAAGTAAATTGTGTAGGATAACATTTTATTCTTTTAGAAAGTTGATCATTGATGCATTGATGACCTTCATGATCATTAATTACATTATTACTAAATAAAAAATAATATGAAAATATAGATTTCAAACTTAGAATCACAAACTAGACATTACCTTGGTGATTTAGTCAATCATATTCCAACTTCCATAGATGAGGTGTCATTCTTTGTGGCCTTGATGTTGTCTCTTCTTTCACATTAAAAGACATTTTTCAATAATTCAATACTTATCATTATTGTAGATAAAGTGCCTAAACTAATCAAATACCTACTTTTCTAAACTTCTTGAATGACAAGATTTCATCTTCAAACCACAAACTGGACATACAAATTTTTCCTTTTTTATGTATAATTAGATCATGTGAAATTATCATGTACAACTTAAACATACAAAAATAATTTGTAAGCATTATAAAAAACCAAAATATGTGACCTCAACAATATAAAATACCACAAAAATGGGTTAGCCAAGGAGCATTATGTACTGTCCATGCAAGCATTGCATGAAATTTAAATTTTCTTTCTCCTATTGATCTAGAGATATCATACATAGTGACCCTATTCTATAACTTCAAAAACTTGTCAATAAGAGGCTCAATATACATATTCATATATTTAACTTGGTACTTACCTAGTAATTGAATGAACATAAATATTACATAATTATTATGATCATTTTGATGCAATGTTTATAAATTAATTTAGATGATTATTAAATGGAAAAATATGTGGTACAATCATTAAAAACATTATGTTCTCCCTCTTTATGGACATCCAAGGAGGAATGTTATTGTTAATAACAAAAATAGGCTACACTGAGTAAAAAAATCTCATATCTCTGAATGGATTGACACCGCCCACTGCCAATGCAAGCTTGAGATTATGAGTTTATTCTTTAAAGTGTGGATGAATATTTTTTCTATCTCTTTAAATGAAAAACCATCCACAATTATTTACATTATGTCATCTTGATTTATATTGTCTGTATGGTAATCCATAAATTGTGTCAAGCTAGTGCACCTAAATAATCGTTCAAGACATGGAATAATGAGAATGTCACAAAGAACCTTGTGAGACACCTTTTTGTTATTTGATCTAACCAATATATACTAATGTGACAATTAGGGCATTCTGTTGCAAATTCATATTGTTTATAATATAGAATGTGATCATTGGGGCATGCATGTATTATCTGATACTTCATTCCAATTTGATTCATAATGGTAGATAATTCTTGGTACTAATGAGGCAAAAATTTTGATGGTGGTAACAAAAATTCACCTATCAACCTACAAAAAAAATATGAATTGTTAATATAATGAATAGTAATGATATGATAGCATTGAAGATGAAAAAAATGGCATACTTTAGCATACATGACATTGATACATTAGATAAACTATTCATAACCTTCAAGTTTTCCAACAACACTATAGCAGATAGAAGAGTTGTTTGGGAGCCTTGGCATAGGGGCTCGTATGCCTTCTCAAGTATAGGTATATCAAAAACATCTCCATCTTTATTATCAGATGTGCTAGTACCATCATTGTGAGCATCTTCATTAGTTGTGTCAATACCATCTTCTCTAATCATGTCCTCTTACACATTATCATCTTCTTCCATGATAGTGTTATCGTTAGCTTTGATATTCACACCTCCATGTTCCTCCAGTTGGAAATCCATATTCACCAATTAATAAAAATTGTGGCCCCCTTCAGCTTGACCATGTTTTCTATAATAACTCTAGGTTGTTGTGATTAGAGATCTTCAATTCTTCAAGCCCTTAAAATGTTTGCAAGGAGAATTACATTTATCAAATTTTCTTTAGAACTGAGACCACAATCTAGCAATTGTTTCATTATTTTGTTATGGGTTCATATTTCCAGGTGTGGTCTTTCTTCATAGGAAAATATATCTACAAAATTATTGGAAATGTTGTAATTAATATTTATATTTGTACATATGGTTTTGATGTAATTAATATATATATCTACAAAAATATTGGACATGTTTTATTGGATGTTTATATTTGCACATATGCTTTTGAAAGAAAAGTTTGGTCTACTTAATGTGTCTATATACAAAAATATTGGATATATTTTACTTAATGTTTATATCTACACATATGGTTTTGAAAGAAAATTTTGGTCACCTCACTCAAATTTACTCATATTATAATCAATGAAAATTTGTATTTCTACAATGCTCTTTGTTAATTGTACAATATACAATGCTCATTATATAATATTTAATCACCAAGCTCATTGCCTCAGTATTTTATTTTTCAACTACAATAAGTTTACAGTCAACATGGTACACAAGAGATCTTGTTACAGTATTATGGTCTTCTATGAATTATTTTATCCATGAGTACTTTAGCTCACTTGAAGAGAACATGTTAGCCCAACTTTATAATCAAAGAGTATTATCTCTTAGCTTCTCAACTATTGTTGCACAATCTAAACTTTTTGATTCTTACTCTCATTCACATCTATGATAAATTCTCATGGATAGTTATTGAAACAATACCTCTCCATGTTGAAATCAAATTTCAAAGATTTGCCAATGTTGCTTCTCACTAATTCCTACATTCATATCACTCTAAGCTTTCATTTTTGGTGAAAATTAAGAAGAAAAAAATAGTAATAAATGCAATCCTATACCTTTAACTAATTAAGAATTTTAGATGAATTGATTATACAAGTTTAATATATAACTAAACATAATCCTAGAGTGCCCCTAGATTTTACAAGAAAGTTGGCTCTTGTATCACCCCACCAGTTTACCCAAAAGAAATTAACCTAAAGTTTTACTAAGTTTTTCAAACATTTTTTTTAAATATAATAAACAACAATAAATATAATATAGCAAAAGTAATAACTCACATACATACAACCATCAAAAATATATTATATCTCCTAAGGGCCCATGACATCGAATCACATTCAAGTTTATTAATATTAAATCTAACACATAACCAAATCTACATCATGGAATAATCACAAGTATAAATGAAATAATGAATAATAAAATTATATTGAATGCCACTTGGAAATAATTAGAATGCATAATCATCCACTATACAAGTCACAGGGTATGAAAAGCTCAAATGAATATACATCATAAATAAAATACATCATCTCATAAGATCACTAAAAAATAAAATACATATAAAAGAGTATAATCATCCAAAAAAAATACAAGATTGAATAGAAAGGAACATTTGTACGAGTAGCTCCAACAACCACATCTAGCTACCAGATCTTAATGGTATAAGAAAATGCACTACCACCTGACCTTGTAGAACTTAAATAGCTCACTCTCACCACGCTAAGGAGATAAACTCAAGTCCCATATGGATATCAAAAAAAAATTCAAAACCAAGATCTAGGTCAAGGAAACACTTGAAAGAAAACTAACTCAAAGGGTATGAAGACACAAGTATCAACTAATCCCAAAGGCAATAAAGAAACGTAGGAAATATACTATGCAAGTGGGCATGTGTCATCGCATGAGCCAACTCTAAGGTCACTATTGTCACAAAATTTTGCACTCTTTTATAAATTTTTCACTAAAGACAACCTTGTGAAATATGAAAACAACCTCCAAAATGTGGGATGTGAACAATGAGGTTGAGTCTATATAGAAGGTTAGCTTCCTTTGCTATTAGGGTGCACCTAAACTACACTTGGAGAGGAAAAGGAAAGAAAGAATGCATGGAATGAACCACATAATCTATCCTAAGGGGGGTGATACACCAAAATAGAGTGTTTAATCTCATCTATTCCTATAAATGCATAGCTAACTAGTTATAATCTCAAAGAATACAAGTTCAAACCTTGCTTAATCCAACAACCATGTATAGATTAAACAATAGAAGAATGCTATAGGAAGAAACTTCACTCAATATCATTCAAATGTCAAAATAAATATAATCATATAGTTTCATAATATAGACAATACATTAACCATAGGCAAGGAATTATTGCACAGTGTGTTAATGGCTAAAAGAGATACAATAGAAAATTACAATGGCTTAGAAGTACAAGACATTATAGTAGCAAAGAATAGAATACAATACTAGAGAATTAGAGAAATATCAACAACTTGAAAGGCAACAAAACTTGATTTTATAGTTAAATCATAACTGAGATAACTTCAAAGAGAAGTCAGGTACAACCACTACCATTAAAGTTGCAAAGAAAAATCATGCAAATGAGAAGAAAATTTGATCTTGGTATACATCCGGATGTAATGAAAATCTAATATTTTTCAAAAAGAGTGCCTCAAGAAGGCAAGAATGACATCAATTAATGCATAGCTAGGTAGACAGATAACTAGGAGATGAGTGCATACTAATTTTGCATTAAAAAGGCATGGAAAGTAGAAAAAATAATCAATATTTGATCGAGCAGATCAAATTTCTTATTTAAAAAATGTATTTTTCTATTATTAGCACACCAACTTAGATAAAAGCACATGTCAAATATTTTCAATGTCCCTTTTGTACCTTTCCTACTTTTTGATTAGTTGATGACCTTTTACTTTTTTAGCTTGGATGGGTGAAGCTCTTATACCTTTAGTCAAACTAGGACTCACAATCTTACGATTTTCAATTGAGGTCAAACTCCTTCATATCACCTTTTAATCATAACCATGACCTTTGTAATCTTATGATCAATCATTTATCATAGCATTGATCCTATTTTTCAATTCCCCTATGATCTTATGAACAAAGCCCAAACATATGATCTTACAACAGCAACATATCGTAACATCACCAGACCATTCTTCCCTTCACACAAAGTTACAAATCAATTAATTGACCTTACAATCTTACAACCATGGTTCAGTGTAGCATCAGAACATGAACTCTTAAGATCTTACAATCATGATCATCCTAACACTTGTTGTGACTTTGGCAGCTAACTTTTAAACACTTACAATCTTACAAAATTGTTTCATCATAAGGTCAGTACACTTATCTAACAACTTTGAAAATAGCTATTGGTTTAATTAAATACTCACTAATTACACTTACTTAAGCTTATTGAGGATAATGCATTTCATAGTAGTTTGTGATTGAGACACTTAGGAGTTTGCACCTTAATTAAACACATGGTGTAGGAGAATTCCATATTAGATGATCATAGTTGTTATCTCATTCCACCTTTAGTGCATATATCACATTATCATCCTCATCATCACACATATTTCATTGCATAATAGAGGATGATCCACCTTTCGTGGACATGTGATTCCACCTAGTGTGGGTGATAGCTTATCTTCTCCTTATCATTGTCTCTTATTGCATCTCCTATATAAGGAGGTCTATTATCAACATTTCAAAACAATCTATTGGATTCCAATCAAGTCTATTATCAATAATATAATTCTTACATCTTCATGCAATTGTCTTGCCATTCTCTTGTGGAAGTTATCTTCGTCTTTCATTTGATATTAGGGGTGTTGTAGAGTCACCTAAAACTCTAACATGGTATTAGAGCTCTCATGGTGCGAAGACCTCTTCTCAAGAATTGCAATCTTGGCTTGAATTATTGTTGGTGTAGCATTTGGTAATTTTGACATCACAATTTGGAGGAGATTTTGGGAGCCCTATTTTGTGACCTTCTATTGTAGGTGAAAATTGGAGCTTGCTGATGCAAATCAAAGATTGGCATCATATAGAGGAGGTTCAAAAATCTCTAAATAAATTTTTTTTTCATCCAAATCAAACATCTAAGGCCAAATATATAACCATTTGATTTTTGAAGGTGTGGCAGCAATGATTCAAAAATAAAAATTCTAGAGGCAATTTTCAAACAGTGATATCTCCCTCATATAGACTCCTTTTTTCGAGAAATTTTTTTTTTGGGGGGTAGAATTTCATTGTCTGCATAGTGGTGCAAGTGATTTTAGATCTCTATCTCTCAATTTTGTTGAAAACCACAAATCTTATTTTTTGCAACTTTCAAGGCTTTGTTTGGGCACATCTAGTAACATTTTCAGGTGCAATTTTTTTTTAAAGTGCATGATTTTTCCTCTACTTTGTAGATTTATAATCAGATTTTAGTAATTTGGAGTGGATATGTTACTTTTAGAAATAGGTCTTTTTTGGCTATATTTGCACTTGGTGAATACTTGGATTTCAATTTTCTTAATTTAATAAGTAATTTGAAGGAGTTATCAATTGATTTTAGTCATCATTTGATTTCAGTATGGATTTTTCAAAAGTTCCATTACTCACTCCATATAACTATCATAAATGGAAATAAGCAGTTTCTAATCAGTTGACGAGTATTGGATTGCTTATAATGATTCTTAAACAAGATCTAGAACTAGCTACAGGTTTTGTAGAAAGAAAGAAATGGGTTGATATAAGGGATAAAGAACTTGGTTCTCTTAGTTCTACCATCTCTAATGATTTGTTATATCATATTGCACCCTACACATATTCTCATGATGCCTAGACTACATTGGAAGAAATCTTTGGTAAACTTGATAGAATAAGAAAATTTAAATTAGATAATGAGCTTATAGGTCTAAGTCCATGTGATTTTGAAAACATTCAACCCTTTTTCTCTAAGTTCAATTCCATTATATTGTAGCTTTCTAATTGTGGTATTACTAAAGATGACGAGTAATTGATATTATCTATTCTTTCCAAGCTAGGTCCTGAATACTCAATCTTTGTTTCCACATTCTATGCTACTATGGATGCTCTTGGTAGTGCATACAAAATGCCTTCTCTTGATGAATTTGCAGCTCATCTTACAAGGGAACAAGAAAAGTTAACACACATGGGTCAAGTGAAGCCTTCAAAGCATCAAACATTGGTTGCAAATGACTCCTCTCCAAAGGCTCCCAAAGGAAATGGAAACAAACAAAAGAAGGATCCTAAGAAACATGAAAAGGATGATGACTCTCCTTCACAAAATAATATTGAATCCAAGTCCTCTTCAAGAGAGGAATCATCTAGAAGAAAGGGAGATAAATGTGCTTATTGCAAAAAATTAGGACATGACGAGCATAAATTTTTCCATAAGAAGATTGATGAGCTCACTCACATCTTAAAAGGAATAATATCTAGTTGCTCTCATCAATGTCTTCTCCTTCTTCTCAATATCAAGCAACTTCTACATCTACATCATCATCTAGAGGCAAAGGACAAGCACTCATTACTTCCACACATCCTGAACAAGGTAAATGGCTTGTTGATTCACGTGCATCACATCATATGGCATCTTCTATAGATATGTTTTCTTCTATTGAGCATTGTAATTCTCTACCTATATTGATGGGTAATAATACATACATGAATATTTGTGGGAAAGGTTCTATTTCCTATGGGATAGGGTACATTTAATGATGTTCTTTGTTTACCATCCTTGACCACTAATATCCTTTCCATTTACCAAATTACTCATGGGGCACAAGGTAAAATTGTTGAGTTCACTCCTGATTATGTCTATATTAGGGACATGGAGACTAGAGATGTCATAGCTATAGGAGTTTTTGATCATACATCACGCTTGTATTATTTTGCACATTTTGTTGATAATGATGATGATATTCATGATGTACCTAACCCATTATCAAGGGTGAATAATTCATGTGAGGAGAACATTGGACACTTGAATCATTCTTTTCTTGAGACAAGTGTTGAACTTCCTACTCCTCCACCTTGTACTTCTTTAGATATGAGTTCTATTGTTTAGTAGGATGATCTTTATGCTTTAGATCTTGTAGTGTGGGATGAATTCTTAGATGCTCTTGCAAATGAGTCTCATAATGTAGGTTTGGTTAATACATCTGAAGGAGTTTCTCTTTGAGATACTTCTTCACCTGCTTTGGAGATTGGACTCCCCAACTCTTCATGTTCTCTTGGTTTTTCACATCTCATAGGTCAACTTGATGGTGTGATAGAATATTTTCCCTTGGAGACACCTATTCAGTCTTCAAAGATGCATACATGGAGACTTTCTTCCTTGTTCCTCACTTTTTATGTGGAGTGGCTTCTTTATGTTTTGATATCGAGCATCAGGAAAAACATAGTTGATGCCAAGTAACACAGTATGTGTCGAGTACTAGTATTTCAATAATGTCAAGTTGCTGCATTATTTCAAATGACAAAGATTTTCCAAATCTTAGCTGACAAAGTGATTACCTTAAATTTTGTGAATGAGTTGGAAAATAAGGATGATGAGTTGGTGGCATAGAATCCTATGTAAACCATTTCTAGGTGAATTAAAGAGGATTATTCAAGAAGTTTCCAAAGGAAAAAAAAATGGGTTAGATGCAATGAATCCTACCTAATCCATATGAATTAAAATTAAAAGATGGAAGAATCGAGCAGGAAAAGAACTCCAAGACTTCTATTTAAGAAGTGATAGACCAAGAAGCAAATGCTGCTGATATTGTTGCTGCAAAAGTGCCAAACTGTGAAGTGGTTAGAAGGGTGTCAAGGAGAAGACATCTAGGACAAGGAAGAGCACAGAGGCTCTACTTCTACAAGTGTTCATAAAGAGATGATTGCACTAGTACATTGAGCATGGAGACTGAAGGAGACTAAGCTTGAAAGGAGGGCAAGCTGTCAAAGTTGTAGAGATTGAAGGCTAGGAAATGTTATGAGCTAAGAAGTGATCTGAGATTTGCAAGTTAAGTTGTATGTTATAGTCAAGTCAAAGATTTTCTAATACTCTCTAGCAATTGTATTAGATATGAAAATCCTATGGACTTAGGTTGGTTGAATAGCCATTTTTAAATCCTTTAATAGGGTGGCATTCCAAGTGAATGTTCTAAAGTCCTCTAACTAGGCTCGCTTCTAACAGGGTGGTTAAATCCTCTAACAAGGTCACATTTAACAGTGTGTTGTAAGTCTCTAATAGGGCAGGCCTTTCACAAGGCATCACTTTAGAAGAGTGAGAATTGAGTAGCATGTTACTAGTGGTTTTTTCCAAATTGAGTTTCCACATAAATCACTATGTTATGTGTTGATTTCTTATGTGTTATGTTTGCATGTTGATTTATAGTAACTTGCTAGTTAGAAAAGTTAAAGCTTGGATGAATGAATGATTGAATGGGCTCACTATACTTAGTGAAAAGTTTGAATAGGGCATTTGGACCTTGAATAAGTGATTCACCCCCACTCTTAGTTATTCTAAAGCATTTCTAACAATTGGTATCAGAGCCATCTACTGATTTAGTTTCAAGGTACTAGAAGCAAGAAGATCAAGATATCCAAGAGAGAAGTTCCCAAGCTCAACAAAGACTACTTTTTTGCATGGTAAAGTCTGATAAAATTTCACCTTGGATCAATAGGTGACTATGCACAAACCTTAATTGGAATAGAACATGTAAATCCAGCTAGACATCTTACTATAGATGATTTGAATGAAAAAAAGGAGCGTAATCAAGCAATGTTGGAGATTGACTCTACACTTAGTTATGCAGAATATGATGACATCAAAGATTGTGACACTGCATTCAAAATATGGAAAGCCTTATTAGATATCTATGGAGGAGATCAGAATTTCGAGAGAGGAAAGAGAGAAAGCCTAAGAGGGAAGTTTGATGACATTAAAATGGAGGGAGGAGAAAATGATGCTCAATATGCTACAAGAATAAAAGAAGTGGTAAGTGCAATAAGAAGTCTAGGTGGTCAATTGGAAGAAGAAACTATCATCAGCAAATACTTAAGAACTCTACTCCCTATCTATGCTATTAGAGTTCCAGCCATCCAAGAGCTAAGCTATGTACAAGGAAACACACTAAACTTTGAAGGAATAGTGGGAAGACTTGCTGCATTTGAGCTATCCAACTTTGATAATTATAGACCTAAGAACCTTGAATCTGCTTTCAAGGCCAAGATGACAATAAAAGATACTGAGGAGGAGTCATCAAGCAAGAAGAGAAGAAAGAGAAAACACACATCCAGTGATAGAAGCACAGATGTGGAATAGTTAAAAGCACTACTAACTAAGAGATTCCATAGAGGAAAAGGTAAATTCAAAGGTAATCTCCCTATCATATGTTTTAATTGTAATGAAGTAGGTCATATTGCTACAAGATGTGCATAGAAGAAGAACTACAAAGAAGGAAACAAGTCCAAGAACAAGAGAGAAGATGATAGCAAAGACTACAAAGAAAAATGCAAGAGATGATACATTATTAAAGAAGATTCTAATGAGAATGATGATGAAGTAGTTTATGTGGCCATGAAGGATGAATCAGACAAAGATGAAGATGAACAAACAGCATTAGTTACCTATGTGGACAAGAATGAAAAGTGGATCATTGATAGTGGATGCTCACATCACATTATAGGAGATAAAAGTAAGTTAATCGTCTTTACTCAATATGATGGAAATAGAGTTAGATTTGGTAATGATGCTCCATGTCAAATTAAAGAAAAAAGTTCTATTAAACTCATAGAGAAAATTTCATGTGATAATGCATACTATGTTGAAGGATTGAACTACAACTTGTTGAGTGTATCATAGTTAGGAAATGTAGGTTGCAAAGTTGAATTTGGAAATAAAACTACCAAGATCTATGACACTGATAGAAATTAGATAGGAAAAGGTGAACAAACTACGAGTAATATGTTTTACCTAGATATGAAAGATGCAACATGTCTTGTTGTTATATTTGATGATGTGTGGTTGTGGCATAAAAGGTTGTGTCATGTGAATTTTGATAATCTGATTAGCATCAGCAAGAAGAAAAAGGTCAAAGGGTTGCCCAAATTGAAGAAAATTGAAAACACAATGTGCAAACAATATAAACTAGGGAAGATGACTAAGTCTAGTTTCAAAAGCAAAACATACACTTCCAATGAAGTACTAGAGTTAGTCCATATAGACTTATGTGGTCCAATAGAAGTGCAAATCTATCTAGGAGACAAATACATAATGTTATTTGTAGATGATTATTCCAAGATGATGACTACTATTTTTTTGAAGCCAAAATCTGATGCATTTCAAATGTTCAAGTGGTATTTGGCCAAAGTTGAGAAAGAAATAGGAAATAGTCTAAAATGCCTAAGGTCAAACAGAGGAGGTGAGTTCACATCAAAAGAGTTTGAGATATTCTACAATGACAAAGGTATCAAAAGGAAAACATCAGTACCAAGAACTCCACCACAAAATGGTATTGCTAAAAGAAGAAATAGGTTAGTGATTGACTATGCTAGAACCTTGATGATGGAGAAAAATGTTGCACTAAAGTACTAGAGAGAAGTTGTAAGTACTGCAATCTACACATTGAATAGAGTTCAGGTCAAAAAAAGGTACAAATGTAACACCTTTTGAATTATGGTATGGTCACTCACCTAATGTTAAAAATTTCAAAATATTTGGTTGTAAATTCTATATTCCTAAAGATAGTGGAAATGGAAAGTTTGATGCAAAAAGTGATGAAGGAATATTCCTTGGACACTCTATTAGAAGCAAAGCATATAAGTGTTTGAACACTAACACTAACAAGATTGTGAAAAGTGCAAATGTAAATTCTGATGAGCATGTAGAAGTTTAGGTTGATGAAACTAAGCAATCAAATGATTATAGATCCTTTGTATTCTTCTATGAAGGAATGACTATTGAAGACAATGCTGCAAATCAAGTTGGGAATCAACAAAAAAATTCAGTATCTATCAAGTCTCAGCTTGTGAATGTTGAGCTACATTTAGAAGCCAAGTTGTAGAATGTAGAAAATGTACATTCTAGTTTTGAAAACATTATACATGAGACATATGATGAAATACCAAATGAAGAAGAACAAAATGATTCTGAAGCTAAAGGATCAAATATAGAAAGAAGGATAGAACCAAGATTAGCCAAGTATGTGAGAAGACATCACCTTGCAGATCAAATCATTGGTGACAAGGATTCTAGACCAATGACAAGGAATAGACTTGGGAATGAATCATGTCTACAAAGCAAGGTTGATCCTAAAATAGTGAAAGATGCACTACAAGATGATGACTGGTATAAAGCCATTAAAGAGGAGATAGATTAGATTGAGAAGAACAAAACATGGACCCTAGTTCCCAGACCAACTGATAAGAATGTGATTGGTATTAAATGGGTGTTTAGAAACAAACTTGATGAGAATGGCTAGATAACAAGAAACAAAGCTAGGCTAGTTTGCAAAGGCTATGCACAAGAAAAAGGACTAAATTATGGGGAAACATTTTCCCCTATTGCAAGATTGGAAGGGGTAAGAACATTACTTGCATATGCTGCATACAAAGGTTTCAAAGTCTACCAAATGGATGTTAAGTCTACTTTTTTGAATGGTATACTAGAAGAGGAAGTCTACATAGAACAACTTGAGGGATTTTTTAATGAGAACAACAAGGACATGGTCTTCAAACTACACAAAGCACTTTATGGATTGAAGCAAGCACCTAGAGCATGGTATGAGAGACCACAAATATCTTATGAAAATAGGATTTGAGAGAACATATGACAACAACAACTTGTATATCAAAGCTAAAAAAGGTAAAGATATTTTGATATCAGAAATCTTTGTTGATAATATAATATTTGTAGGAAAAGATGTTCTTTGCAAAGATTTTGTTGATCAAATGAAACATGAGTTTGAGATGTCAATATTTGGAGAAATCAAATTCTTTGTTGGATTGTAAGTACATCAATCAAATCATGGCACATTTGTGACCCAATCCAAATACATCAAGGAGATACTCAAAACATTTGGGTTAGAAGACTCAAAACTAGTTAGCACACCAATGGCAATAGGCCATAAGCTATCTAAGAATAATGAATCAGCTGAAGTAAATTAGACAATCTATAGGTCAATGATTGGAAAGCTACAATATGTTGTACATAGTAGACCAAATATTGCATTAGCTATTGGAATAGTGGCAAGATTTTATGCAAATCTAAGAGAAAATCACTTAATGGCAGTAGAGAGAATACTAAGGTACCTAAAAGGAACTGATGACTTTGGTTTGTATTATAAGAGTAGTAAAAAGTTTGAACTAAGAGCCTTCATTGATAAAAATTGGGGAGGTAACATTGATGATAGAAAAAGCACAAATGGAGGAGCACTTTTCTTGGGAAAAAGGTTGATTACATGGACTAGCAAAAAGCAAAGCTATACCTCATAGTCCATTGTTGAAGCTAAATATGTTGTAGCTACTATAAATTGCACCAATATTGTATGGATCAAACATTTGCTGCAAGGTATGAAGGAAGAGGTAAGTGAGAGTATGATACTTTATTGCGATAATACAAGTGTTATCAACATATGAACATATCAAAGAACCCTATAATGTATGCTAAAACCAAGCATATTGCAATCAAGTATCACTATGTAAGAGAGTTGGTGGAAGACAAACAAGTGAAGATGGAATATGTTAGCTCAAAGAAATAGATTGCTAACATCTTCACAAAAGCACTACCTAAACATGATTTTGAATATCTTAGAGGTAAGTTAGGGGTGATACCCCTAGCCAAGGCTACTTGAAGCAAAAGCAAGGATGCCTTGCATCAAATCAGTTGATTGTTGAAGATTTTACACATTGATGTAGAGGATGTTTACTTTAGGATTCATGCCTAAAGTAGTAGAAGTGTTGAAGTTCCAAATCAGTCACAAGCAAGATGATAGAAGGAGAAATGGAATGAAATTGCATAAGCAACACTTGCATATTAAGATGCTAATATGTCTTTGGCATTGTTGTCAAAGAGGGAAAAGTTGTGAGAAACTAATCAACAACATGAGATCAAATGAAGATAGAGGGAGAAGTTGATCAGAATGGTAGAAGATGAGCAATATAGAGGGAGATAAACAAAGAACAAGAATACAAAAGCCAAGAGGGAGAAGCAAAATTGAAGCAATCAGAATAGTAGAGGGAGATTTGAAGTCACAATTTACTTTTTGGCATTTGACTTACTATTCTAACCTAGTTAGTTTTTGGTTAAATAGTTTAGTCTAATGGTTGATCAATTTGGTTTGCCATCAATGTCAAAGAGGGAGATTGTTGGAAATCTAATTGAAAATCTTATTGTTGAAGATCAAAGAGGGAGATTGATGCAAAGAAGGAAGATTTTTATTTTCAATCATTGTTTTGTTATTGATGTCAAACCTACTATTTGTAAGAATGACATTTGCTTATAAAATCCAAGTACTATCACTTATTTTATTAATGAAAAGGATTTGATCAGTTAAGACAATGGTTAAATGATGTATTAATAACTTACTCAAAGATACAAAGGTTGGTCATACTAAGAAATATTGGAGGAATAAGTTGTAACAAGGTTGAGTGTAAAGCTTAAATTAAGATCATTAGTGGGTGCCAAGAAAGTTAGTTGAATTTGAGTGAATTTTCAATTGGAGCTGAGTAACAGGAAATTCTAGTGTGTGTCGAGTGATCTTCAAGTGTCGAGTGAAGTTCAAGTGCCAAGCATTAGAAAATCTTAGTTGGTGTCGAGTGATCTTTAGGTGCCAAGTATTAGTTAAGAAAATGGTTAAATGATGTATTGATACCTTACTCAAAGATACAGAGGTTGGTCACACTAAGAAATATTGGAGGAATAAGTTGTAACAAGGTTGACTTGAAAGCTTAAACTAAGATCATTAGTGGGTGCCAAGCAAGTTAGTTGAAGTTGAGCGAGTTCTCAATTTGAACTGAGTAATAGGAAATTCTAGTGTGTGCCAAGTGATCTTCAAGTGCTGAGTGAAGTTTAAGTGCCAAGCATTAGAAAATCTTAGTTGGTGTCAAGTGATCTTCAGGTGCCCAGCATCAGGAAAAACACAATTGATATTAGTAACACAGTATGTGTCAAGCACCAATATTTCAATAGTGTTGAGCTGCTAAATTATTTCAAATGATGAAGATTCACCAAATTTGAGCTGACAAATTGATTACCTTGAATTTTTTGAATGAGTTGGAAGATAAGGATGATGAGCTAGTGGCACCAAATCTTGTGTAAACCATTTTTAGGTGAATTCAAGAGGATTATTAAAGAAGTTTCTAGAGGAAACAAAATATGGGTTAGATGTAATGAATCCTACCTAATCCATATGAATTGAAATTAAAGGATGGAAGAATTGAGTGGGAAAAGAACTCCAAGACTTCTATTTAAAAAGTCATAGACCAAGAAGCAAATGTTGTTGATACTATTGCTACAAAAGTGCCAAATTGTGAAGTGGTTAGAAGGGTGCCAAGGAGAAGGCATCTAGGAAAAGGAAAAGCATAGAGGCTTTACTTCTACAAGTGGTCATAAAGAGATGATTGCACTAGTACATTGAGCATGGAGACTCAAGGAGACTAAGCTTGAAAGGAGGGCAAGCTATTAGAGTTACAGAGATTGAAGGCTAGGTAATGGTATGAGCTAAGAAATGATCTGAGTTCTACAAGTTAAGTTGTATGTTGTAGTTAGGTCAAAGATTTTCTAATACTCTCTACCAATTGTATTAGATATGAAAATCCTATAGACTTAGGTTGGTTTAATAGCCATTTGTAAATCCTTTAACAAGGTGGCATTCCAAGTGAATGTTCTAAAGTCCTCTAACCAGGCCCACTTCTAACAGGGTGGTTAAATCTTCTAACAAGGTCACATTTAATAGTGTGTTGTAAGCCTTTAACAAGGAAGGCCTTTCATAGGGCATCACTTTACAAGAGTAAGAATTGAGTAGCATGTTACTGGTGGTTTTTCCCAAATTGGGTTTCCATGTAAATCATTGTGTTATGTGTTGATTTCTTATGTGTTATGCTTGCATGTTGATTTACAATAACTTGCTAGTTAGAAAAGTTAAAGCTTAGATGAATGAATGATTGAATGGGCTCACTATACTTAGTGAAAAGTTTGAATAGGGCATTTGGACCTTGAATAAATGATTCACCTCCCCTCTTAGTTATTCTAAAGTATTTCTAACAAGACATGTTTCTTATAGGCATTGGATTATATTTTTCTTTTAGGTACTCTTCATCTACATTGGAGCTTCTTCATTATGGGGATGATATCATGTCTCCTTATTTCCTTCCTATGGGGGGATCATTCTTTGTATATACATGATGTATGAAATTTTTGGGGGGTTTTGAGTATTCCATCCATCCATGCATCTTTTTTTCATCTCTCTTTTTGGAGGAGGGTTTTTCCCATGAGTTTTTCTCTTTTCTCCACTTTATGAGAGATTACACTTCATGTATTGCATTTCATATTGTACATGGGTACTTAAAATGTCCTAGTAGCTAGGACCCATCTTGCATTGTAAGTTTAAGTGCATTCCCCTAAGTTGCACTTATTCACTAATTACACTAACTTAAGCTTACTTAGGATAATGCATTTCATGGGACAATGTTATGATAGTTGAGTACCATAACATTGAACCCTTGGCTTCTTCCTCCTACGAACTCATGAACACATCCTACATTGTAAGATCAGAAATCTCCCTTGTTAGCTGTAAGGAAACTTGCAACAAAGAAATATAATTATTTCCACATAACCCATAATAGATTTGAAATAAATATGTAATTGAAATCCACATGCAAGAGAATAAACAACATACCCACAAAAATTGTGACACAAGATATACTTGGGAAACCCTCATTGAGGGAAAAAAAAACCCATCCTCCAAAAGCATCCATCACCATGTATTATTTAGCAAAAACACCATTGCAATACAACCATGGAAGCCTTCACAGCCATAGCCACCACCGAGCAATCTATGTGAACAATCATGATTTCACACATCCCATGTCATGCTTCCAACCTTACAAATGCTCCCTTGGCTAAACTGTCAAGCCTTGTCTTGCTTGACTCTTTCCCTTTTTCCCTTCTATCTTCTCTCCTCACACCAACAACTACACTTGTGGCTACTTATTACATAAACCATACAACCATACAACCACCAAAACCACCAAGTGGTATTACATAAACCATGTGCTACCTAACCCATTGACCCCACATTTAATATTGGAATTTTAATTCTTTTTCCCAATATTAAATAATTATATGAAATATTATCACAGTGGTACAATACAACTCATCAAGTATATCCCATGGGAATCTTTACATGTTTCACATGCATTTAGGTGCAACATTAAATAATAAAATAAAATAATACAATATAACAATATTATATAATGTGTGCAACACCCATTATCTTAACACTGGCCTAGACATTTGTTTCACTTGCATTAACTTGCATTGGATAAATACCTCACACTTTTGAAAAGCATGGAAATGGTAATTGTAGATCTAAGAAGATCCGATGGCAGAGATGAACATTGAGAAAAAAGCTACTAGATGCAAGATTGAAACTTGACCCATTTAAAGATATTGATAAAATACATCACTTGAACAATTATACCTTCTTTCGATGAATAAAATATTAAAGCTCCAACGATGCAACTAACCTTTACCACTAAGCTTGTGGATGCATGGTGTATTTTCATTCTACTACTTTGGTTAAAGTTTCAACAACTCTAAAATACGTGCATCTTCCATCCATTAATCCTTGCAAATGTGATGGTCATTATGAAGCCCTAAAATACTAATGGAAATTCTACCCTTGACCAATAGAATGGATCCACCTAGCAATCTTCTGACACCTCTTTTCAAACCCGGTGGCCCATACTAAAGAATGGACCCAAGAGTCCATGTAACATAATGTTGTTTTACTACTTTCATCAAGCATCCTACATCTCCATAAAGTAAGGATCCACTGACCATTGATCATCTAAAAATCTATGGCTGAGATTGATCACTGAAACTACTCTTTCATCTACCTTTTGTGAAGTTAAAATATCATGATCCTATGACAACATACCTTTTGTAACATTAGAAGTTAGAGAAAGTCACCTTGCGATCATATGCTAAAACCCCTTGTTGTAGCATTGCGATTTTGATAAATTTTGATGTTTCTTAGTCTACAATTGATGACGGCCCAATATCATGAACCTATGAACCTACAACCAACCTTAGGCATAGCATCTTATCCTTTTCTAATCTAACCATCAATCTTATGATACATGATTATCATAACATTGAAACATAACACTTTTTTGTCCATGATCTCTCGATAATGACTAGGAAAACCACATTGTAACATCATTAATCATCTCTTTCACCTCCATGGCCATATGATAGATAGAAAGCATTCCTTTTTATAGCATCAATATTTAGAAACTTTAGCCTTGAGATCTTATAATAACTACTTGTCATAAGATAAAAACTTCATCACATTGGGAGTCTCCTTCTTTTGTTGTAACATCTTCAGTTTGACTTCTCCCTATTACAATCTTATGATCATTGACTATCATGGAATCTTAACACTTCTTTCTTAGGATGACAATCTCATTATACAAGGGTTATCATAAGATTGAAACTCTATTTTCTTGTTGTAGCTTTGGAACTTGAAATGTGTCCATCGCTCAGTCACAACCTTGACCATGGATTAACATTTTAACCATATGAATATGTGAAGTAAAAGAAATTTCTTAATTAGAGCCTTAACTTGGGTTAATGATTAACTACCTATGACCATGGTGGAACTAACTAGTAGCTAACCTTTGTTGCAATATTGTGACTTAAGCAATTTTGGCTGATGGTTTATTGATTGACTATTTGATGATTCATTCAATGTAGAAAATTAACCCTTGTGATGATGTGACAAGGAGAAGAGGTTGTGTTGACTTTTCTCACTAAGACTAGCCCCACTTAGCTAGTAGTAATTAGGCATATTACACTTCTAATAAAGATCTTGCATCTTTAAGAAGCATGTAAATGTCAAGCATTGGATTAAAAAGATCAATGACTAGAATGAAGTAGGCCCTTGGCATCTAAAACTACTAGACGAAAACACCTCACAACCATGCGAAAACTGAATGCACCCTCATAGCTAAAATTTTGTAGTTACATTAGATGCCTTGACCATGCAAAATTTGTTGGAACAAATTGTGTCACACCACTATAGCTAGAAACATAATTAAGTCAAAAGGGCTTACGATCATGTGATGATTGGTTATAGCATGATCACAACTTAAAACATAAAGGAATAAAACATGAAATGTCTATACAAACCTAGGGTAAAAAGAATATAGCTAATGTTTAAAACATTTCATGAAACCCTTTAATATTTTAAAATTTGAAACCCTAAGTGACCATTGTGTGGGCTAGTCATTTGAATTTAATTTTTTGGTGAGAGGGCATTTTGGCCAACATTTTTGGTGACTCAAGGAGGATGAAAGCCTAATTGGCATATTACCAGTAGTCATTCATCATCCATTGGGCTATAGATTCTCTAAACTCATCAAATTCATCACTTTAAACACTTTTTCTATATCTACATCATCAAAACCATACCTCTTATCTCTACAACTCTACAAAACTTTCAAAGCTGGTCATTCTAGGAGAAATGACATTCATGTACCCTGCACTTCTTGGAAAATAGAAAAGAATAGAAGGGAAACTACACTAACTATATACATGAAACAACATCCTTTCATTAGAAGCGAGGTTTAATATATATTCCATTAATTGGAATAGGCATAATTTCACCATTAGGCCCGCTTAACTAGAATACATTTTCTTGCTTGCAATTGAATTTCACATAGGGCCCGCTCCATGACACATAAAATTTTGAATGTCCCCCTACCTCTTTTCTATGTGCATCTCATTTCAGCACAAGATCACCTTCCTTAAAGTTCCTGGCCTTGGCCTTCTTATCAAAGGTTTTCTTCATTTTCTATTGATGTATCTCCAAGGTTTGCATTTCTTGACTTATCTTCTCCTTCAACTCCATTAACTCTTATATTCTCACTATCATATCATCATACTCAAATAACTCAAGTTGATGAGCCAATTCAAGAGTAGGAAATTCCAATGAAATAGGAAGCCTAGCTTCTCTGCCATATACCAACATGAATGGAGAGTTTCATATGGCTTTCTTAGGTGTTATCCTATCAGCCCAAAGAGTTGTTTTCAACTTCTAATGCCAACATCTCTAATTATACTCAATGGTTCTCTTCATTATCCTAATCAATTCTTGTTGGATGATTTAGCTAATCCATTACCTTGGGGATAGTAGTTAAAAGTTGTGCTAAGGTATATACCATGATATACTGCCCATGCACAAATTTGTGCTCCTACAAAATATTTTGCATTATCTAAAATAATAGTAGAGGGAGTGCTAGACCTTGTAACAATTCCATCCAAGAACCCAACAATTGAATTCTTAGTGGCATCCTTTAATGTAATTGCCTCTATCCATCTAGTGAAATAATTGATAGCAGCCAATATCCATTTGTGACCAAATCTATATGAAGGATTAATAGGATCTATGAAATCTAATCTCCATTAAGCAAAAGGATAGTCCACTTGAATAGGATGTATGGGAAGAGCAGAAAGCCTTTGCTTGCTTGAGAAAAAGGCACATTTTTCACACTTTCTAACATACCTATGGCAATCATGGAATAAGGTTGGCCAATAGTACCTTGCTCTCATAATCTTCATGGTAGTGGTTCTTGCTGAAAAGTGGCTACCATCAAGACCATCATGAAGCTCCTTAATCATCCTCTCAACTTGATCTGCATCAATACATCTTAGCAAAGCTCCATTGAAGTCCTTCCTAAAAATAATTCCATCTACTATGGCATAAGGAATTGATTGCAATCTAAACTATCTTCTTTTATCTCTATCCAATCCATGAGGGTATCCATTCCCTAATAAGAAAGTCATAATGTCATCTATCCAACTCCTTGGATTCTCATCTCTCACTTCTTGTTGATCTATCAATATTAAGGCAACCTCTTCATCTGATTATTAAGATGAGACAATTTACTTGCATAATCCTTTCCCTCTTACCATTTTAGTGACTTGGATGTCCACATCATATTCCCTCACTTTAGTGATCCAACCAGCTCTTTTCTCATTTATGTCCTTGCTCAAGAGTAAATCCTAGACACTTGCATGAGGAACTAGCATATGAATCTTATTATGGAATAGGAAATGTCTAATTTTTTTAGGGATCTTATTACTGCAAGGGTTTACTTCTCCACATAGTTATAATCATATTCATAAGCTTTAATCCCTTTGTTGATGAAGGCAATAGGTTGCTCCTCACTTTTATCATTTAATTGAGTCAAAATAGTACATATACTTGACTCACCTCCTAAGGTATAAAGGATGAAATCCTTATCTAAATTTGGATTACTAAGAGTTGGGGCTAAGGCTATGGCTACTTTGATCTCTTCAAGACTTGCTTTCCCTTCCTTATTCCATGTAAATACCATGTTCTTCTTCAACATAGTTGTAAGAGGTTTTACCATTGTAGCTAAATTAGGAATGAATCTCCTCACAAAATTTATCCTACCAAGAAAAATTTGCAGCCCTTTCTTGTGGCTAGGAAGGGAGAGAGAAAAAATGGCCTTAGTTATTTTAGGATCAATATTCAAACCATCCTTAGATACAATGTTTCCTAACAACTTCCCTTGGTTAATGGCAAAGAAAAACTTACTTGGATGTAAGGACACACCAAACTCTCTACATCTTAGGAAGACTTGTCTAAGATGGCCAAAGTGATCTATCACACTCTTAGAGTATACTATAATTTCATCTAGATAGACCAATACAAATATTTTTATCATATTCTTAAATGTCATCTCCATTTCCTTTTGGAAAGTGGCACCTACATTTGTTAGCCCAAATGACATCTTATGTCTATAAGCATAGATACCGCACTTTGTGGTAAATGTAGTCTTATATCTATTAGCTTCTTTGACCAACACTTGATTGTAGCCTGAGAGTCCATCTAGGAATGAAAACCTCTCTAAACCACTAAACTTGGATAGTTTTTGTTCCATGGAAGGAAGGGGATGATTATCTTTAAGGGATTCTTGGTTAAGGTTCCTAAAGTCTACACAGAATTTGATTTTTGCACTCTTCTTCCTAAAAGGGACAAGGTTTGCTACCCATGATGAGTGCTTGATAGGAAAGATGATGTTTGTCTCAATCAACTTAGATAGCTCCTTCCTCATTAATGGTTCAATTTTAGGATTCACTAGTCTTTTCTTTTGTCTTACTAGTTTGGCATTTTCTTTTAGGTTTATGGTATGTTGAAATAGGCTTGAGTCAAAACCCTTTAGGTTATCATATGTCCATGCAAACACATCACTAAATTCTTGACATAGATGAGTGAAATTTTCTTGTTCTACTTAAGTACATACCTTTCCCATGTTTAAGGTCCTTCCATCAACAGTTGTGACTAGTATATGATCATTCTTACTTGCATCAAGGTTCATGACTCTATCTCTTGCTCGATCTTCAGGAGTGAAAGCACTTTCTAACGTAGTTAGACCCTTAGGAAACTTGTTGGAACTAAGATTAATGATTTAATCCCCATATTGATCATGTAATCTTGACTGATTTCTATCTAAAAACTCCACTTCATTCTACAAGAAACTCATAATTTGTGCATCAAATTTAAACACTTTCCAATTGACATTATTATCAAAGATTGTAGGCCTAACCACCACTCTAATCTACTACTTCTTCTTATCTTCAAGGCTCCTTGGCACACCATAAGATGCACCCACTACTAAAAATTTATTAGCATGTCTATTATTTTTCTAGGGATGCTTTGAATATTAAATACATTGATACCTTCAAGAAAATCCCACACTCTATGTTTATAAGACTTGAGAAGAACATTCTCAATGACAATCTGATTTCTTGCCTAATGGATGATCAACTAACTATCTCCATATACACTTAAGGCTTGAATTCCTCTTTTTTGAAAAATTAGAAGACCTTGAATCAATGCCTCATACTTTGTTGTGTTATTAGTACAACTGAATTGAAGCCTAAATGAGAAGTAGTACTTTTCTAGTGTAGGAGAGACCAACATCACACCAACCCTTGATCCTTGCTTATTCCTTGATCTATCAAAGTACATACTCCATATCCCACTTGTATTATCCTTGGTCTTCATAAGATTAGGTACAAGAGCACCCTTTTCAAGTATGCAATAAGTACCAGGGCCTATTTTAAGGGTTTATGATATAGGATCAAATTGATATGCATTAGCCCATTCATCTAATAGAAAATTAGGTATCTCTACTAGGGAAGTGGTAGGCTCATTTACTATGTCATTCTCATCTATCTGTAGGGTATTGAAATTCATATTGATAAGATTTGGGGTGCAAGGCTCAATATGAATTAGGGCTAAGGGCTCTTCTCTAATTGAAGCTTTAGTTGCATATCTTGTTCTAAAAAACATCTATGACCAATCAGAAGATATGTGGCCACCTATTTGGGCAATGGAATCTTTTAAGAGACAAATAGACAAGTGTGGCTTAACTTCAGCAACTAATATATCTTGAATTATAGTACAACTAGGGCATCTATGTAGGGCCATTTCAACATTCATAAGGATTCCTATAGTATTCAAAATACTACCATACAACTATAATGCATCCCTAACAATGTTTTCATATTTCATTTCTAGGACATCAGCAACACACTTAGGCATCACAGCACTACTAGCCCCTAAATCAATCATGCAATTTTGCACTAGCTTATCCCCTATAATTAGAGAAACATAAAATAGAGGAAGTGTAATTTTCTTACATGTTTCTCCTTCCTTTTCTAGTTGTACAAGACTTGTGACACTCTCCATGCTAAATGGTTGATCCTTTGGTTCAATGTTCTAGAATTCTTATTACAATAGCCTCTTTTTAATAGGTATACTAGCAACAGTATCCCACATATATATGTTCACATTTTTTTATTAATCTAATCTAGCACACTGAATGATGCATTAGGTACTTTTGTAGAAACCTTGGGAGCTACATGTGTAGGAGGTTGAGATGGAATAATTAGAGGATCATTCACCTCTTTTCTACTTTTATTTTTCCTTTGGTACTGAGAAGCATTTTATTGATCACTTACTACTTATATATGAGGTATTACACTTGATGTTGAAGCATTATTAGGTGAGGAAGGTATGGCATCCTTAACTACTCTCCTCTTGCTCCTAGTGTTGTCAGCAATGGGATCTTGATTGACATGACAACATTCTTCTACTTGATGATTCATGGAGCAGCAATCACCTTGTTGTAACAAATGTGAGACATCATTGGGTTGGCTTACATTGTATGGCTGCCCTATTGTAGGTTCTTGAGTGGTCAAACCTAAATAGAATTAACCTTTTGACACATACAATAAACATAGGAGTAATTGTATGAGGGACAAAAATCTTGATCTTGAGCCATATTGTTTTGAGGGACTAAGGCCCTACTTTGATTTTCATTTGAAGTAGAAGCATAATTATTCTGCTTGTTTTGATTGAAAGAATTATTCCCCTAATTTTGACTTAGAGGCCTACCATTCAAAGGAGTCTAGTATTGTAGTTGAGGAGCCTTATTACCTTGAGCTTGATGCCTTTCTAGAGTCACCACTTTGTTACTCACCTTCTAAATCATAGAGAAGCTATCCTCCAACTTCTTATCTTGGATTTACAACTTTTTCCCAATGTCTTGCAATAGGACCTTCAATCTCCTAGCTCACTAGATGATGTGGAAGCTTGAAGGGCTAGAGAAAGGGGTTGTGATGTAGAAGTTATGGGAATAGGGGCTACTATTGGTTGGTGATTTGGCATATTAGGGAAGAAGGGCATGGGAGGCCTTGGAGCTAGCTTACCTTCTTGTATCAAAATATTTTATACCTTGATAGTAGTCTCATAAGAAAAAAGTAATGTATCCCCTCCCATTGTTTGGATTGTAGTGGTAATATCACTATTTAAGGCTCTTAGATAATGCAAGAAGGCATTACTAGGGATGGGCTTCACTAGAGTTGGTATTCTATTCCATGTTTTTCAGAATCTATAGTTAGAATTTGTCATGAATTCATGGGGGGGCTCTCTTGATAGTAGTCAACTTCTCTCACAGTGAATAATAGTCACTCTTATCCTTAAAATATTTACATAGGGCTGCTCCTAACCCATCCCAATCTGTTATAGAGTTATGAGGCAACCCTTTATACCATTGAAGTGTTTTCCCTTTCAAGGATGAGGCTAGAAGCCTAACTACAACATCATCTTCAGTTATACCATGAAAGTTACAAACATTTGAAAGTCCTTGAATGTGCTCAACAAGAGAAATAGATGTGCCACCAATAAAATCAAGGATACTCTTTAATATTTATACTAGTATGTCATGTCTTTGGTTCAATCTAGTATGTCATGATACTTATTTTCCCGCCTATAGAAGATATCCTATCAGTCATACAAATAGGGACTCCCAAGCACAAGACCACAAATATCTAGAGGGACTACATCAGCTTCTACCTCATCTAAAAAGTTTGTAGTGATAGAAAATTTTATCTTACATTACTTAGTTACCTATAACTATGCATCATTGCAAACCCATCCAAGAGGATATGGCTTTGGATGAGGTGTTGTAGTCAAATTAAGTTTCTTAAAAGCTTCCTTAGATATCAAAGTAAGTTGAGAACCCATATCAAATAATGTATCAATCTTATTATGCTTGATGACAACTCGAATGTGAAATAATTCATTCCTTTTCTTATCATTCTTAGGAGAAAAATAGTCACTCATGCTTGCACTTATGCTAGAAGAAATGGTAGCTAATGAGAGAGAAATACCTTTTCCCTTACCTTGGATTCCAGTGGCAATGATCTATGTTTCATCTCTAGATTCATATCCAAGATCCTATTAAACTATAGCAACAGTCTTTTATGCCTTTATTTCCACCAAATCACTTTGGCCTCTTTTCAAGATGCAACTTCTAGCTCTTAGAATCATCATGCCCTTCTTTCTTGCAATGTGAACATGTGGGTTTCTCACCCTATTTCTTTATTGTAGTTGTCTTTTTACCCTTCCCTTAGCCTTTGGACTTTTCCTTAGACTTAGATGGCTTTTTATCAGACTTATCAATGAAAGTACCCTTACCTCTTGACTCTAAATGTGTTGTCTAGACACATACTTCATCTAAATTACAAGTATTTAGGATGAGGATGGAATGCCTTAGGTAAGAATGAAGACCACCTATATACTTAAGTAAAGTGTCTTAGGTATACAATGGGACATTTAATGAAATAGCCTTTTTACAAAATTCATGGGTGTAATCATGGATAGTTTGACCTTTCCCATGCATAAAATGTTGCCAATTCATCATTGACTACTACATATGGCTTAGGGGGTAGAATTTATGATTTAAAGCGCTAAAAAATTTTGACTAAGACAATTTGAACTTACCATGCTATGAAGTTTCATCTCGAGCCCTACTCTCCCACTAAGTTAGAGCTACACCACCTAACCAAAGAGTGGCTAATTGAATTCTATCAACATCATCTACAAGGTTTTGAACACTATAGTAGACTTCTACTTGTTGAATCTAGACATCTAATTTATTAGCATTTAACTCACCATAATACTTTGGCAAGTCAAACTTTAAAATGTTAGAAGACTCAGAATGGGTAGAAGAAGGAGAAGAGGGGGGAGAAGGAGAAGAGGGAGAAGATGGAGAAGACAGAGGTGTGTTTGGAGGATCATGATTTCCTCCTTTCTTTTTCCCTTTGTCCTTTTGAGCTGCATGTCTTCATATCTTTTCTTCTCTTTCTTGTACCAAAACTTCTACCATTGTCTACAAATTCTAAAGAGTATTTTGGATACTTCTATCTTCTAAACCTTGTCCACCACCTTTATCTTCCATCTAGGATAGTGGATTAGCTCTTCATTTTTTGATCTCAGGACTATATTCTTCAAGGTCACCTTCACCTTGATTCAACCTGGACCTTGTTAAAATTCAAATCTACAATACTAGTCGAACAAAAGTTCTGATACCAAATTTGATTTGATTAGGTCTAGGATTATTATAGAGGAATGCTAACTAATTACATAAAGTTAATTTTAAAGCTTTAACTGAAGCAATTAACATAATTGAAATAAAGGAACAACACAAACTAAACTGACAAAAAGAAAATTGAGAGATAGAAGACATAAAAAAAAATTGATCTAGGAGTTCATCCGTATGGACTACATCTTTGGGTCTTGCTCCAATAGGGGGACTGATCTGATTAACTCCAAAATTAGGTACAGTGTTACAAATCACTCCCTCAAAAGTACAATAGCATCACTCTAATGTACAAAACTGAAAAAAAATCTTCATAGAAAAATCTCCAACTTTCAAAATTTTTGAATTATCTACCTCCCTTAGAAAAGCCCCTAACCACCCTTTTTATAAAAGGAAAAAAAGACAAGATGAGGCTATAACAAAATTATTAAATAATAAGCCCTTCAATTAATTTCCCCCTTGAAATAACACCTTAGCCCTTTTTAAAAGATTTGGCTTATGACAATTTTAGGGTAACAAATTAACCATAAACCTTATTTAACATAAGATTGGTGGGTTGGTTAATAGATAAATAGAAAATGCCATATCGACATTATTAGTTGCTAAAATAGTGTAGTGGTAGTTAGTTATTTTATCAGGTGGTTAGTCGAGGGTTCCAACCTCGCTGGTGGCCACCCCTTTTCCAACTTAGTAGAAGTTTAAACTTTAAATACAATAAGGTGCCTATGATTCTTAAATTCCATGTATGGTGTAGTGGTAATTAGTTTCCATTCAAAATGGGGTAGTTGTGGGTTCAAATCCCACTATAAAATTTTACCACCTGCTGGCCTATCCAAATGATGAGGTCATGCTGACATCATCCTAATTTATACTTTTACCTAGATTTCAAACTACCATATCTTTCACATATGAAGTCCATTTTTGACAAAACAAATGCCACTGGAAAGTTCTCAATGAGATCTTCAATTTAAAATTCATTTTTAACCACTTCTAAGATGTTTTATATTTTCACCTTTTCTGATACCCTCTAAACTAGGGTTTGATTGAACTTTGACTGGCCATAACTCGAGCATATAGACTCCATTTTTGTCTATTTGAGTTGCATTGGATTCAAAATTTTAGAAACTTTATCATGGTGCTAATTTTTGGAGTTTTTGAGATACTTCAAACTTTGGTGAAAATATCCTCTGGATCATTACCTCTAGAAGATGCCCTTGTGTGTGCCTTGGGCATGAATCAACAACTTGGTCTTGACAATCATATGTGTTTGAAGCTTGGAATACAGGTTTAGACCTTTCTAAATCCAACAACCACATGTAGATTAGACAACAGAATAATGCTATAGGAACAAAATTCACTCAATATCATTCAAATGCCAACATGGATACAATCATAGAGTAAATCAAGTTTTCTTAAACAAGGGTTTCAACCAAAATGAATCTAAAACAAATCTATTTAAACATAAAGAAGACAGATATTTTTTATGCAAGAATTACTATGCAAAACTCATGAGATTCTACCTAGATCTAATGCTAACAAATGAATGCACAAAACACACAAGAATTTTCCTTCTCTTTTGAAAAGCCTCTTCTTGGAAATTGACTCCTCCAAACTTTGGTATGGAGAGATGAGTTCTAATTCCCTAAAAAAAAGTTTTCCCACAAATTAAGGCTTTAATTGTGCAATCATGTTAAACCTTTTTTTCCTAATTACTTTATTATATTTTAATTTCATGTACCAACTTTTGCACTTTAATTAAAAGAAACTTTAATAAATTAATGCCTTCTCTCTTTAATTCATTCATAAGATATTTTAATAATATATTTATTAATTTAGCTAATAATATTATTTAGAGTTTATTATTAAAATAAAAATCTTAAATAATTATTTTTAAATTAAATAAATATAAATATGCCAAAATTAGAACTTTAATTAAATCTTTTGAATTTAATTTTCTATTTAATAAATTTCTCAATTAATTAAATATAATTGAATATTAAATTTTCTTAATAAATTTTCATTAAATTAAATCATTAAATACTCTTTTAATTTGATTTAATTATAACATAAAATCATCACAGGCCCACAAGACTAAATATGAAAACCCATAATAAAGTATGGAACACTAAATCAAACTCTACGGTCAAAATCACAAATTTACATCATTTGACGAGTTCAGATGAGTAAGCAAGTCAAATACTTGTCCTACGTTCTAGAAGAGTTGGCTTAGGGTTTAGGATTCGAACTCAATAATTATCTTCCTACTTATACCATTAAGATGTTGTGATAAGGTACATTCATGCTCGCAATTCAAGAAAGTCAATACTCAGTACCTACAATATGCATAAAATCCATGCATGTACATAGTCATATATTCTAAACTAAAGAGGAAATGGTGGAAAGTTTTGTTAGGATTAACCTTAGACAAAAATAATAGTTACATGCAAATATAACCAATACTAGAAAATAGTAGATCACATAAAAGAGAACACAAGACACCAAGACCTAACATGGTTCATCCAATCCCTCAATTACGTCCACCAACAAGAAGTCCAATATTATTATTATTGAGCGATTACAATATATCATCACTTATAGCTAAATACCACTACAAGAACCTACAATATCACCCTTACATTATGAAATCCCTAACCCTAAGCCTTTTTATACAAGTTTTTTTGTCGCTTACAAAATTAGGTCTAGAATAAGTCATCCTATAGGAAACATAGCAATGATGCCTTTAACAATATAGGGGCATTTTTGGCTTTAGGGGCGCTACCCATTGACCCCATCTTGGGGGTGCTACCTCCAAACCCCCATAGAAATAATATGGGGAGAAAACCATGCCAAATAAACCTTTGAGTCTAATTAGGCTCTACATCACAAGAATCTCCCACTTAGAGACTAATCAAACTCCACAGCAATAACCTCCCACTTGAAGATTAATCATAACACTACTAAAACTGTAACTCCCATTAGAATATATCAAACCACCCTAGACTCTATTGTTCTTTTATTCTATCTAGTCAAGAAGATCAATCGAAGCTGAAGAGGAATTTAGCTTCTCCATTGTCCCTACCTTTGTAAACATATATATTAGATTGTTATCTGTATGTATCTTGTCTAGCTTTAACTATCCATCATCCAAAAATGACTAAATAAAATGGTAACACAACTAAATGTATTTTGTCTTTGAATGCAAAGTTGAATTATTTGCAAGATTAATGGCACTTTGACTATCTGTAAATAGATAATTATTCTTTTGAGAGTGTCCCAATTCCTCCAAGAAGAACTAAAGCCATATCATCTCTTTGGTTGCCTCTGTAGTAGCAACATACTCAGTCTCTATAGTGGATAAAGAATTAACCTTCTAGAATTGAGAAACCCAGCTCACTACTACCTTACTAATAGTAAATACATAACATGTAGTACTCTACCTAGTATCAATATCTTCAGCCAAATTTGAGTCAACATAGCCCTATAAATCAGTCGTAGAGGCCCCAAAGTGTAAACACTTACTGGTTGTACCTCTCAAATATCTCAGAATCCATTTAACTACACTCTAATGCTCAATTCTTGGATGACTCATATACCTGCTAACAACTCCCATTGCATGTACAATAGCTAACCTTGTACTTACCATAGCATACATCAATCTTCCTATAGATGAATCACAAGGTACTTTGGACATCTTTTCCTCCTCTTTATGTGTCTTGGGACACATCTCCTTAGTCAACTTCAAATGACTACGTAAAGGTGTGTTGATAGCTTTAGCATTCTCCATAGAGAAGCATTGCAACACCTTTGCAATATAATCAACCTAAGATAATGCCAATTTCCTATTCTTCCTATCTTTGGAAATCTTCATACTAGGGAATTGGTTTTCTGCCGCCAAATCCTTCATAGCAAATGCATGTGCTAATAGACATTTCAGCCCCTTAATGTGATCCATGTTAGACCCAAGTATAAGCATATCATTAACATATAAATATAAAATAATGTAGCTACTATCATCCAACCTTTTAAAATAAACACAATAATCTAAATGATACCTATTGTATCCATGCTTATGCATAAAACTATCAAATTTTAGATACCATTGCTGAGGTGCTTGCTTCAAGCCATATAAATGTTTCTTCAATCTACACACTAAGTTTTCCTTACCTTTGACCTCAAATCCCAATGACTGGGCCATATATATCTATTCATCAAAATCACCATGAAGGAAGGTTGTTTTAATGTCAAGCTACTCCAAATGCAAATCTTCAGTAACCATAATACTTAAAACAATGTGAATAGAAGTCATATTAACAACAAGAGAGAATATCTCATCAAAATCAATGTCTTTTTCCTATGCAAATCCTTTTACCACTAACTTGGCTTTAAATATTTTCTTATCTCCATCTTCTTCTTTCAACCTATAAACCCACTTATTATGTAGAGCTCATTTACCTATAGGCAACTTGCATAAATCTGATGTCTTATTTTTCAACAAAGAGTCCATTTCTTCCTTTATTGCAAACTCGCATTGAATCTTTGTATCTACATACATAGCTTCATCATAACATTCAAGTTCACTAGCATTAGTAAGTAAAAATATAGAATACAAGGAAAAAATATTTTTGGAGGTCTACTTAGCTTTGTTCACTGTCTAACATTCACTGGGGTGTGTGGTATTTGTTGTTGTGGTTGTTGCAGATCATGAGAATAACTAGAACATCAGCTTTTGGAGTATCATCCAACACTACATAATCATTTTCTTTCTTCTCATGTTGCTACAACAGTTCTTTATACAACACTTTCTCATTGAATATGACATCCTTGCTTCTTACAATTTTATGATTTTCAAAATCTCAAAGCCTATAACCAAATTCATTAATGGCATATCCAAAAAATACACATTTCTTTAACTTAGCTTCCAACTTGGTTCTATTTTCAAAATCTATATGAGAAAATCCTTCACAACTGAAGGTTTTGAGAAAAGAATAACTCACCTTCTTACCAATCCATCCTTCCTTTGGAATACCACAGTCCAAAGGAGTAGAGGGACCTCTATTAATCAAATATATAGTAGTATTAATAGCCTCCACCCACATGTTTATGGGCAACCTCATGCTTCTTGCACGCTCCATTATAGTCTTTTTCATGTATTCAGCCATTCCATTTTCCTGTGGAGTCCTTTGAACATTTTTTTGTCTATGAATACCATTAGTGGAGCAATAATCTTCAAATTCATGACTACAATACTCACCACCAATATATATCTAGAGCACTTTAATTTCTTTCCAGTATCATAATCAACCAAGCATTTCCATTTCTTATAAGTTTGAAATGCATCATATTTTTGTCTAAGGAAATAAACCCATACTTTTCTAGTTGCATCATTTATAATAATGAGAGCCACCAAGGGAAGATACTTGAGCTAGTCCCCATACATCTCTATGCACAAGTTCTAATTTCTCACTTTTATTTTCCTTTCCAATCTTCACAAAACTCGCTCTCTTTTATTTTCCATACACACAACTTTCACAAAAATCCATATTAACACATTTTAGACCTAGTAAATTTTTTTTTGAATGAAGTACTTTCATACCTTTCTCACTCATGTGCTAAAGTTTGTTATGCCACAACAGTCTATTAGAATCTATAGTAGTTATTTGTTCTCCTTGCTCAACTACAACAACTATTCCTAAAAATTCATTTTTCTCTTAAACAATCATAGTAGAAGCAACAATATGACCTATACAAATATATAAGGTTCGTAATTTCACACATTTTACTACTACAAGGGAAACTTTTGAAACCTTCAAATTTTCATCATTAAAAGTAAATAAACAACCCTCATCATCGAGTTTTCCTACTGAAATTAAATTCATACTCAGCCTTGGAACATGTTTTACCTAATATAATAGCCAATGATTCCCATTATGTAACTTAATCTTAACCTTTCCATTTCCAACAATCTAACAAGGTTCATTATCTCCCAAATAAACAAGCACAAAATCTCCTTGGACATAATCAATAAAATAACCTTTATGAGATGTATCATGAAATGAAGCACTAGAATCTAAAACCCATTAATTATCAACACTTTCTAAAGAAAGAAGTAAAGAATTGTCTTCAGATTTGTTACTTGCTAAAATTGCCTCCTTGTTCCCTTCTAGTTTATCTCCTTCATTGTTCTTTTGAGTCCAGCAATATTTCTTCTTATGCCCCGATTTCTCATAATACTAGCAATCTCTTGATCCTTTGGATTGAGACCTCTTCCCCTTTGACTTTTCTCTTGATTTTCCATAATTTTTAGAATTATTTCCTCTCTCATTCATTCTGCCTCTACTTTGTGTATTCAAATCATTTTCTAATGTAGATCCATCTAAGGTTTTCCTATGAGCATCCTCACTCAAAATATCATCAATCACATCATCATATTTTAGAGTATTGGATCTAGAAATGGAATTATTTATAGCCATTACCAACCCATTCTAGATTTTAGGGAAAGAACACAAAATCAAGAGAGCCCTAATTTCTTCATCAAAATTGATACCCACAGAAGATAACTAACTAGTAATAGTATTAAACTCATTTAAATGATTTGCAACAAATGCACCTTCTATCATTTTCATATTAAATAGACACTTCATGAGAAATATCTTGTTTGAAGTGGAGAGCTTTTCATATAGTTTCACTAGGGTTTGCATCCAACTCTTCTATTGTCTTCATTTTTGTAATATTAAATTCCACTGATGGTTCCAAACATAATTGAATACTTCCAATTGTCTTTCTATCTAAAAAGTCCCAGTCATCATTTGTCATAGATTTCTAATTCTTGGTTTTTCCATCCAATAGCTTCCATAAATTCTTTTGATAAAGATAGTCCTCCATTTTCATTTTTCATAACTAAAATTTCTACCCATTAAACTTGTCAACCCTCAGCTTACCATCATCTATCATTGCTCCCACTCAACCATGAGACCTTCTTGTAGATGATCACTAAAAAAATGATGACAATCTGGCTAAAAAAAGATGGAAACCTAGCTCTGATACCACTTGTTAGGATTAGCCTCAAATAGAAATAACAGTTACATGCAAATATAACTAGTACCAAAAAATAGAAAATCGCATAAAAGATAACACAAGACACTAAGATTTAACATGGTTGACCCAATCCTTAGGCTATGTCCACCAATAGCAAGTCCAATATTATTATTATCCAGTGATTACAGTCCACAATCTCTTACAGCTCAATATTGTTGCAAGAAGCTATAATATCACCATCACATTATGAAATCCCTAACCCTAAACCTTTCTAAACAAGCTTTTTTGTTGCTTACAAGATTAGGTCTAGAATAAGTCATCCAATAGAAAAAATAGGATCTAACACCTTTTACAATATAGGGGCATTTTTGGCTTCAGAGGCACTACCCCCAAACCCCCATAGTTATAACATGGGGAGAGATCCATGGTGAATAAACCTTCAATTCTGATTAGGCTCCATATCACAACAAGTTGTGCATCATGTAAATTCCTACTAGTAGGTGACTATGACTCCATTTCTCAACCACATCAAGAATGTCAATCATAAAGTATAACATAAAGGTACACCATACACATGCCAGTATGGGGTAAGTAACCATAAAACTACATACAAATCATTCATCTAACTAATCATCTTGAGATAACTAAAATCACTAACTAAACATACATATATCACCATTGAAAGAATAAACATAACCACATGAAATAATTGAACAACTCATCACATAAATCAACTAAGTTTTAAATTAATTATAATCAAATTTGGCAACCAACTACTGATAATCATAAAACACAATAAAAAATTGGCCTAAAATAATCTAACAATACAACAGAAAAGTCAACTAGGGGTAGGCATTACATCCACTCCCCCTAGACTTAAGTTTACTCCTAGAAGCCTACAAGAAAGATAAAAACTCTAGCACTCATTGTACAGATCCCATTGGACCCTTTCCCCCTATAGAAGGATAAGACTCCACTAAGAACACACTCTATAATCTACCCAAATCTCCAACTGTGGGTTTTGAAGCTATAGGTCTCTAGTTTGAGAACTACAATTTCCATTAAGGATAATGGCATGACTTGTGTCCACATTAAAATAATTCTCCATCAAAACCCTTCTATACTCTAGGTGCACTAGACTACTGAAAACTACCCCCACTAGCATAAGAAGCAGTACTCTGAGATGGTTGGTCATACTAGTTGTGCTTATTGTGCTAAAATACTGAGAATCCCTAGAGTGTGATCCATTACCACCACTCTAAATTGGAGGATAAGATCCTCCCTACTATTGATTACCTCCAGAAGGAGGCTTCCTACTACTACTATCCACTCCCTGATTACCATTGGACCCTGATGTTGCAAGTGCTCCCACAAATCCACCATGTCCTAAGTTGACACTATGCTCTACCTATATGGCCTGATGTACCTCTTCCTTGAATATTTTTGTTGAAATATCTTAACACCCCAAATGAGATGGTTATTAAGGCCCCAAATAAAATGTTGTGCCATCATTGATGAGCTATCAATAACTCCCACGTAAGGTATAAGCTCGTAGAATTTGTGTACTCTACTATGGTCATAGTGTACTATCTCAAGTTGTGAAATTCATTTTCTCAGAGTTATACTATCATTCCTCTGGTAGGAAGTGCTCATAGAAGTTCTCTAGAAATAACTCCCATGTGACAATATTCATATCTACTCCTAGCTACTTATCTTCAATGTTCCACCAAGTGGCCCTAAAGAGTTTGAGGTGGGTGATGGAAAACCTTGCTTTGACATTAGAGTCAAAGTTTTGAATAGAAAAACATCTTTCTAGAGAAATTAGCCACTGCTCAGCCACATAACCTATACCCATCCCATTAAAGGGTTTGATCTTGGACCTCTAAAGGTCCTTCATCTAAGTAGCCTTAACTGACCTTTATCTATCCTTATAAAAGTCTCTCTGAGAACTCTTGGACCTATGCCTCTCCTCATTCCTTGCATGATGTGATTCCTCCTAATTAGCACCTCTAGGAGGAGGTAGGCACTCCATAATATCCCTCATCATCTATCTCAAATTAGCCCTCTCTAAGTTAACATGATCTTCTCTATAGATTTATTCCCTATTTTCCTCTTGAATAGAACTCTCTGCATGAGTCAAAAGAGAACTATCATGTCCACCTTTAGCATGACCTCTACCTCTCCCTATAATACAACCTCTAACAACTAATCTAGTCTCAGTCACCATCTCCCTACAGCACCTAAGAAAGAACAACAAAAATTCTCACAAGTCAACAAAGGCATACCACCATAAAGAACCAACATAAAAAAATATGTCTGAAATCCAATCTCAAGACTAATTCAAGTTTTTCCTTTTTTTTATATTTCAAGAATCAAATTTCAATTTTTCAAGTGTTTAAGTGTTCAAGTTGCAAAAGATACATTACAATTTTTAAGTTTCATTTCAGTTCAAGTGTTCAAGTTTGTAATAAATACATATAATAGTTTAAGTTTTATTTTAGTTAAACTAGTTATCAACTAGTGGTGTTCCAATATACCTAGAGCTCCCAATGTAGAAACTTGGGCTCTAATATGAGATGTAACACCCTACCAGGGAACCCAAAATAAATTAACCTAAAGTTTCACTAAGTTTGTCAAACTTTTTTTTCTTAAAGATAATAAACAACAAAAGATATAATATAGTGGAAGCAATAACTCACATACATACAACCATCAAAAACATATTACATCTCCTAAACATCCATGACATTGAATCACATTTAAGTTTATTAATATGAAATCTAACATATAACCAAAATCTACATCATAGAATAACCACAAGTATGAATGCAATAAAGAATAATACAATTATATCAAATGCCACTTGGCAATAAATAGAATGCATAATCATCCACTATACAAGTCAGAGGTTTGAAAAGCTCAAATTAATGTACATCATAGATAAAATACATCATCTCGTAAGATCTCTAAAAATAAAATACATACAAAAGAGTATAACCATCCAATAGAAATACACGATTAGATAGAAAGGAACATCTACACAAGCACCTCTAGCAATGATATCCAATTGTCAGATTTTAATGGTATAAGAAAATGTAGTACCACCTGACCTCATGGAACCTAAATGACCCACTCCCACTATGTCGAGGGGATAAACTCAAGTCCCATATAGATATCAAAACATAAGTCAAAACTAAGATCTAGGTCAAGGAAACACATGAAAGAAAACTATCTCAAAGGTTACCAAGACACAAGTATCAACTAATCCTAGAGGCAACAAAGACATGTAGGAAATCTACTATGCAAGTGGGTAAGCATCATCAGATGAGCCAACTCTAAGGTTACCTTGGAAGCCACTCTGGACTCTAACACCCTAGTGTCTATATGTGGCACTAGTATTCTTTCATATAGACAAGGAATACTAATGAAGAAAGGTTGCAACCAAGCATCCTCTCTACTCATATCCTATCTTGTACTAGCACTCGAGGCATGGGTGAGGAAAAATAATGAATGTTATTAATTCATTTTCAACCCATTTAATGAAATGCTATCGCTTATTAAAATAACCTATAATGGGTTACCCAAGTAGTCACTTTGGGCTCTAGCTTCCATTGCAAGCCACTTCCTAATGTACACATAGATTACCTATCCTAGGCTCATAGAAGTACAAATCATAGAATTGTAGTTTTTACCTCAACCCTTTACAAGTAACTAGAAAAGAACCTCAATCTTATCAAAGCAATTGGAAAGCATCCAAAGATAACTAATCGAAGACTTAAAGGTTACACCCAAAAAGTCATACCATTCACCTCAGTTCTATACAAGAAACTAGAAAGCATCCAAAAGATAATTGATCAAAAACTCAAAGGTTACATCAGGAAAACACACCATTCACCTCAATTCTATACAATAAATTAGAAAGCATAAACAAGCATTTATCATAGCTCATTATAGAAATATGTGACACATTACCATGGTCAAGTATAAAAGATCATATACATAACATCATCATAGAACAAACACAACCCCCAAGTCTTTGGTAAAACATCTTGTTAGATCAAGAACTAAGTCAAAATCGGAAACCCTAACACCAATAAACCACACATTGCATATAGTACATACAAAAGTAACTTTCACAATTCATTAGGCTTTGAGAACACAAAAGTTCAATTTTCACTAGTGTTTCAAGCTTTTATTTTCATTTTCAAGTATTACAGATTCACTAAAGTTCTCGAGTCCACACGAGTCTCAACACTCTACAAGTCATAAAAAGTTGTTTAAGCATAAAACTCCAAATGTAAAACCACGCACATCTCATCAGAGTCTTTTAAACATTTTTTTTGTAATTCTTTAGGTTTTCTTCAAACATAAGAGTTTAGTATGCAAATAGGGTTTTAGTTCTCGTTTCCAAGTATTATAATTTATAGAGTTTTCAATTACAATCAAGATTCATGTTTTCATCTTCTCAAAGTATTTTGATTACTAAGGTTTTCGAAAAATAAAATTTCCCTAGTATTACAAGTCATTTTCATAGATATGAACCATATAAACACATCCAAGCTTATAAAAGAGAACATTAATTCTTCCAATTAACTTTCTTGATTTTTATTTACTTTAAGATTATATTTATATAATAAAGTAATAAATCAAATTTTCAAATAATTATATTGAAGATTTTAACAATACTTATTGAAATTATTATTATTAATAATTATCAATTATTAACAAAATAATTTTATATTTATTAAACTTTGGAAAAACTTTTCCAAAACAGAAACCTACTGAAAATGGAAACCTACTAAAAAAAGAAACTTTCCAAAATGGTGACCTACTAAAAATAGAAACTTTCCAAAATAGTAACCTACTAAAAATATAAACTTTCCAAAAATGGAAACGTGCTAAAAATGGAAAGTTTCCAAAATTAGAAACCTACTAAAAATGGAAAATTTCTAAAAATAGAAACCCTCTAAAAATAGAAACCTTCTAAAAATTGAAAATTTCCAAAAGCAAAAACCTACTAAAAATGGAAACTTTTCAAAAATGAATCTAATAGGAAAAATATGGTTAAACAATCGAACATTGCATTTTTAAATTTTGATTTATTTTCCAAACCCTCATCCGAATTTTGAATCAATCAAACAAAGGTTTCAAAACTAAATTCATTCACAGATGATTCTAAAACAAAGAAAAATAAATTCACAAATGAGGGTTTTAGATTAAATCACTAACAATTCAATAACGTAAATCAAATTTTCTCAAACAAGGGTTTCAACCCAAATGAATTCTGAAACAAATCTATTTAGACACTGAGAAGACAAATATTTTTGATGCAAGAATTACTACTCAAAACTCAGGAGATCCTACTTTGATCTGATGCTAATTAATGAATGCACAAAATAAGCAAGAATTTCCCTTCTCTTTCAAAAATCTTCTTCTCGGAAATTGGCTCCTCCAAACCTCAATATGGAGAAATGAGCTCTAATTTCCTAATAAAGAATTTTTTTGCCAAATTAAGGCTTTAATTATGCAATCATGTGAGAGCCATTTTTCTTAACTACTTTATTATAATTTAATTTCATGCTCTAACTTTCGTACTTTAATTAAAATAAACTTTATTAAATTAATGCTTTCTCTCTTTAATTATTTCATGAGAGATTTTAATAATATGTGTATTAGTTTAACTAATAATATTACATAGAGTCAAGCAATAGCCTATTACACAATGGTAACTTGTGAGCCTCTCAAGTGGGAGGTATTGGGTTTGAATTTGGTTAACACAAAAATAATTAATGTTAAATTAAATAAATATAAATACGCCAAAAGTAGAACTTTAATTAAATCTTTTAAATTTAATTCTTTTATTTAATTAATTTCTCAATTAATTAAATATTTTTGTTTTCTTAATAAAATTTCTATTAAACTAAATCATTAAATACTCTTTTAATTTGATTTAATTATAACAGAAAATCATCACAAACCCACAAGACTAAATCAGAAAACTCATAATAAAGTACGAAACACTAAATCAAACTCTAGGGTCAAAATCATGAATTTACATCAATTAACAAGTTTGGATGGGTGAACAACTCAAATACTTGTCCTACTTTCTAGGACAATTAGCTTAGGGCTTAGGATTAGAACTCAAGAATTATCTTCCCACTTATACCATTGAGATATTACGATAGGGTACACTTATCCTGACAATTTAGGGAATTTGATACTTGCTATATGCAATTTGCATAAAATTCATGCATGTACATACTCATGTATATTCTAAACTAAACAAACAATGGTGGGAAGTGGTGCATTGTGTAGATCCTAACTAGCAAGTGACTACGACTCCCTTCCTCAACCACATTAGGAATGTCAATCATAAACTAAAACATACAAGTACACCATACACATGCCAGTATGGGGTAAGTAACCATAGAACTACATACAAATTATTCATCTAACTAATCATCATGAGATAACTAATATCACTAACTTAACATACATATATCTTCATCGAAAGGATAAACATAACTACATGAAATAATTGAACAACTCACATATAAATCAACTGAGTCTAAAATAACATATAATCAAATTCAGCAACCAAGTACTAATATTCATAAAATACAATTAGAAAAATAGCCTAAAAGAATATGACAATACAACAGAAAAGTCAACTAGGGGTAGGCATTACATTTGCAGTATGTTTTAGTCATATTTACTTTTAGGATGACATAGTGATGAAAGCTAACCAATTATTGGTAATTTTAAAACATAAAATTTCATTATATGTGACCTTGATAATCTTGAAAAAAAATTGAAGGCCAAGTTATTTGTGATTGAATTATTGGGATCAAAGGTTGTGACATTTCTTGAGGCTCACTTGATTCAAATGCAATAGGATTGGATTGATCATATTTAAGGTCTTCATTTAGAAGTATTTGGTTGATTTTTTTCTTTACCTCTACAAGTTGTGCAATAAGCTTTGGTATTTTTTATCTATCCATGAGATATTTTACTTGAACTTCAGGAAAAGTTTGTAGTGGACATTTATAAAGTTTATCAATGACGCAGCCACATTTTATTATGGAATCCATTTTCTCTTAAAACCTTTTTGGCTTCTTTATCCAATTTATTTTGTAACCTTTCAATAAAGAGTATGTGAGATTCAAGTGATGGATCATAATTTGTTGAACCTAGCGTTTGTGTCTTATTAATAGAGGTAATGTCATTTTAAGTGTATGTCATGTTTGGGTCAAATCCTTGTGTTGAATCAAAAGATGTTTGTGAAGTTTTCGTGTTGTTTGTGTGAAAACCTTGTTGTTTCACATGTATGTCTTGTATTGGGTCAAAGAATGTGTGTGGGGTTCTTGTCACTTGAAATGTACATGGTTTGGTATTGACCTTGTTGCCTTGTGGAAGTTTGTGATTGAAAATTGGCATGATGTCTAAGGATGTATACTAACGCACCTAAGTATGAGGGATGTATGCAAAATGCACATTATTTTTGTTTTATGGGATTTTTTGAAATATAATTATGAAAAAATGTACACTAAGGGTATGTATGAAAAAAATGAAATTTTTGAAATTTTGGATTATGAAATTTTGACATCAACAGCAAAAGTTGATAGACTTTAGAATTCTTTTTTAAGTTTTTTTTCTAGACTATTTTGATCAACTCAAACCTACGACCCAAAAATATACAACTAAAAAACAAAAAGTCATCCCAAGATTAGAAGAAATGTACTCTCTAGTACAACATATTCATAACTAATTTATAGTAAATTGTGATCTAAATCTATGAATGATCATTGGAGGGAGGTAAAAATCTTAGGGAAACTAAATTTGATTGAATATAAACAAATTTAATTTCAATGTTTGATGGAAAGGATAAATAGAGCTAAATCTATAACTTGTTTGAACTAAAAGACTTGCTTATTCCCGTATTTTAACATCTCAAGACTTGCAAGAAATAAAGGATGCCAACCTCCACTTGGAGGCAATCTATGATATATCTATGTTGGCTTGATATGTAGTTCATTTTTGCCAAGATCTTATCATTGATAAGTAAACTCAAAACAATCTCAATGCCCACTCTCTAGAAATCTATAATCACAAATGCAGATAATAAAGTTACTTTCTATTCTTTCAATTTTGAATAGCATATCACTTACAGAGTTTCAAGTGTTTTAGGTTCTTCTTCAAACAATCCTTGAGACTCAATAGCTTCCTTGTACATAGGTGTATCTTTAAAGTCTATTGCACCAAAATTGTATGTCTTGACTGCTACTCCACAAGCAACAATCTATAGAAACAAGAGATCAGTCTCATCCATTATTGATTAAAAATCATAAGCCCACAAATATATAGGCATATTTAAAGAGCACAAGAAAATTATGTTGCTTGAAATCCTTCTAACATCGAACATAGATGAAATCTTTCTAAAATTTGAGCTTCTCATACATTGCAAGATAAATTTCTTTGAATGCCACCTTCTCAAATAACAACACCATCATCGAAGGGTCACTACACTACTAAAGCAGAGTAACAAGAGTTCTGTCAAATTATATGGGGTGCTTCTGGTGCATCTTGTGGTAAAAAAGTTGTGTATTGAAAACCTGGCCCTCACTATCTCGATGTTGCTTGACCTGCCTCTACTCCAAGATTAAAACTTCATATATAGTCTCACAATCTCAAACCCTGATCACCAAAAGATTTGATGATCTTGTTGTTGGTGTTTTGAAACATCATAGTTTCAAATTATCCTGATGAGAACAAGATACATCTAGGGGTAGATACTTCACATCTTCAACATACCCTTTTAGACACTAGGCCAACTAACCTTATTCTGCTTCAAGATTTGTAAAACCTAAGTGGGTGGACCTTAGATTCACTTATATGGTACTAGTGCTAAAACATACACTTGAACCTAACAAAGCAAATAAAACCCTTAATCTTCTAACACTTATGCAAAGATCTTAGACATGGAATAGCTAATAACATGGCCAAAGAAATTTCTAAGCTAAGTGAGGGAATCACATTTTATTTCCTTCAACATTAAAGGGAAAGATATTTTATTAATGATGTTGAGTTTAGAAAATCCCCAAATATGCAATAGTAAGAACAAGTTGATCTTGTAGCTGATCAGTGCCTTATCTATTTGGAAATTTCACAAATTAAACACATACATTTGTGGTACCAAAGATATATTCCATACACCAAGATATTAGATCTATCTTATCACTCTATGAATCAAACATCAGTGTTCATAAAGACCTCATTCTCATGAAATATCCTTCTCAAAATAACCAGCAACCTTGTCAAATATATCAACCATTTACTTGGCCCTTTGTTCCAACAGAAAAAATATATCAAATATACAACCTTGATGGGATGCAAATGGGTCTTATTTATTTATCCCTACACCACATTAGATTATAGATTACAGAGATAAGAGACAAGAATCAAAATGAAACTAAAAGATTCCTACTTATTTGTATACATTTCTTTGAAAATATACATTGAGATGTATGTCAAGAAAATCATAAAACCACTAAGTAGACTAGAACTAGCTATATTATCTTAACTATTTTTGCTCATACAAGAGAAATATGCTAAAGAATGTGGTGGAATCATAGCTTTAGATCCAACAATGTCATCTTATAGATAGACTAGAACCAACTAGTTTCATAGTGAAAAATGCCAACCTTTACCATGGATGAGAAAGAGAAAGATATAGAAGAAGAATGGAATCTTGGATCTAATTTAGAAGTGACATGTGCCCACTTGAA